>OY728164.1:103156401-104363187 GCA_963277665.1 Viscum album
TTATTAGATAAATTACACAACTTCAAAATGATTAGTACACAAACTTTTATTGTTTTTAAGTTTAAATGTAAATATAAAACACTGTTTAATTTTCAATATAATTTTCATGCAGGTGATTTTAGTAGTAATTGGTGATAGATATTGAGAGGGTTTTGAGAATAATTCATTGGGATGTTACATGGATTAGTGAACATGGAACACCAATCAATGTGAATTTTGACTATTTCACATAAATCTTCAGTTGTGGGAGTGATTTCTTAGGGTTATTTGAATAGGATTGTCCGAAATGTATTAGATAATTAATTTTATCAATGGGGTACATCAAAAATTCATTTAGTTAGTGTATTTAATTCAAATTAAATACAGGTTATATTTATAGAAAATCTAGTGATTATTTACATCTTTATGAGTTATAGTTGGATTTTTTGTTTGGCTATTCTAAAGCTACATATTCTACAGCTGTATTTTTTTAAATCAATATTTGGAGATGGTTTAAATTGCATTCATATATGAGAAATTATTATTTAGTGGTAGTTTAAATTGATATTATTTAGGTTTGATCTTTTTTTAGTGGTGGTTTTGGGATTTATTTTTTCTTTCACCTCCCAAAAAAAATAAATTTGATATGGTGGGAGTTCAAAATGCCACTATCCTTTAGACTTTTTTTGGAGGTGAAACCACCACTAAAACCAAAAAAACACCACTAAAAACATTCTATGATAGTTCCCATAAAAACACTTCTAAATAGATGAAACTTTCATGACTTTAATTCTGATGCCAACTTTAGTGGAAATTCTTGGACATTGTCGTAGAATCATATGGAGGCAGTTTAGACTGCTTCCATATGTTGATTTTTTATTGTATCATTTATTAGAAACCATAATAAGTACATTTTATTAGGAATAATATGGATACAACTCAGTCTATGTATAATTATTAAGTTAATCATCACTATTGGACTCTATAGGTCAAGGTGGGATATTGGGTCTTCTTGTGTGTTTCACCTAGACGGGGTCATCGAGGAATTTGGATACAAGGGAAGATAGAAACTAGCATTGTCAGACCTTTCGTGATCTTGGAGGGATTTAGGTCAGTATAATATTGAATAGAACTTCCTTTGAGGTACCAGACCATGCATGATGACTTCCCTATTTCTCAGCCTCACCATTATTACTTTAACCAAGCTTGGTTCTTTGATTCTGTTGAATTTCAGTTAGAAGATTATGCTACTTTTAAGGAGTAACAATATCATATCATTGATTTTAGCATGAAGGATCTTTGGGAAAGGTCAGTTCCTCCAGTTTGGATTTTATAGCAGCATGTCCCTATAAAAGTATCATACATGGGAATGAGAGTCTAATCAGTGGCTATAGTTATTCTTGTATTGTAACATTTGTTAACTTATCTTCAAGTACTCATAAACCCTTATTTTTATAATTTTTTTTATGTCTTGTTATGGGTTGTTTCAAAAGAAATTTGGAGAATTTTTAGGACATTAAGGATGTGCACAGCTATCCCATAATTAGGGAAATTGTGCGGTTTTTTCCAGCAACCCATGCTCTATTTTTATGGTTGTTTAAAGGGGATGCACATTTCATCCAAACCGTGCATCCAACCCCTCCAACCCATGATCCCTACATAGAGGGATTTTTAATGTATATTTCACGATTAATCAAACCATATGACATCCTAGGAGTAACCATACACCCCAGATAGTAGGGGCGCATGGTTTGGGCACACCGTTTGATTAACTGGGCAGTCGTTCCCAAAAAACCATGCATACGGGTTTTAGATGCCCCAAAATTTTATTTAAAAACCCTAAACACCCTCTTTAATACCCATAATATATCAATTCAACCACAATATGATTTTTTTTGTATTTAGAGGCTCTCAATAAGCAGTTTTGGATCCTCAAACCCCTTCTCTTGGTAGATCAAAGCATGGTTGGTCAAGATTAATCTTCTTTGGGTAAGTGGGTCATATATTTTGTGGTTACTTATGATACCTCTTTATCTCCTCCTTAGATTTTGATATATCATCACATAATTGATGGATCTAAAATCTATTTAATTATATCATTATTCTAGGTTTAATTTCTTTGTCTCTTATGCCTTCATTCTTCGTTGGATGATCCTATTTTAGGTGTCAATTCTTGATCTTTGATTAAAGGTCGGTGGTTCCATTTGAGATTTTTCATGCAATTGAAACCTTGATTTTAATGATTTCTTTGAAATAGATTTCAGTTGATTTATAAAACCCTAATTTGATATGATTTTAAATTAGAATTTTAAATGGCCTGGATTTTGAGGATAAACCCCAATTCTAATGGAATTGGAATTCTGGGGGGAATTTTAAAAGTGATAGAATTGATGAAATGGTTTGAGAATTTTTTTGAGAAAAATATATTAAATTGAAATGATGAAATCTTATGATTGGTTTCTTAATTAAAATAAATGAAATGATGAAAAAACTCGTGTTTTGGTTTTGAAATTGAATTGGAATATTAAAACTGAAAATTGGGCAATTGAATTGTAAATAATGATTTTATTTGAAATGATATGATTTTCCCATATTTTATTGATTGATTGATAACATGTGAGTATAGATAGTTAGTGGGTTATTTTGAATAATAATTCTAGGATCTAGATCCCCTAGAAATGGATTGATGATGGGAACTCTAACAAAAACCTATTTCGGCATGATTATCCATGATGGGATGTTGATAAGACCTATTCGGCCTGAGCCTAAGGGACATGTGTACACATATATAACCATGATAACTAATTTGAGAAGTGTAAGGATCCTATATCTATAAACTAACATAATGTAGGGATGATGACCATGATTCATGTTGTTTATTTTTTTATTGTATATTCCATTTATAATGGAACTTCTTTATTCATGACAAATGATTTATATAAATAATTTTACATAAAATTTTTATTTAAGACATGTTTGAAATGTTTTTCATCAATTGAAAAGAAGGCATGTTTCATTTAAAATGAGAAAATGATACAATCTTATATTCCCTTTTTATTTAAATTGAAATAAATATTTGATTTATTATTATGGAATCTATTATTGAGAGCTTGTCCAGAACCTACTAGTCTTTAAAACTCACACCCTACCTTTGCCTTCGAGCAATTGTAAATTATCTTATGTTAGGTCCAATCAAAGGGAAAGTGCCAATTAGAGGTGGTAGATGTTCTTGATCCTTTGGACCATAGAGTGGTGATGGTGACCAGTGGAGCTATTTTCTTCTTGATACATAGGGTTTAATGAGACTTTTGTCTAGTTGACATTGTGGTTTTTTTGAGTTTTTATCTACTACATGGGTTTTGTTTCACCTATTTGAATTATGTTACTTTATCCTTGATGGGTTTTGATATACTAACTTATATCTTGTTTTTATTCAACTTTTTTGTGGAATATTTATTCCCTCTTTGATATTGTATGATTCCCAAGGATATTCTTCAACTTGTGGGGATTGATAATGCACTTTGGGCCATGTTAGATCCGGATCGGGTATCTGAGTACCTGGGTATCTAGGTTGGTTTATATAAAAGTGGAATCAAATTTTAAGGTTAAGAATATTTCCTTAAATTCAATATATATTCTAGGTTGTCTTGGTGGACAGAAAGTAGGATTTATTGGACTTAATATATAGTTATGAGTGAGTGTTTGTCTATCTCGGGTCATAATGAGACTTAATTAACCATGGTTAGTGGGGGTAAAGTGTCTTTGATGAGAATTTTGATCTATTTATAGTATTTTCCCTATTTGATTAGAGTTCTTGGAAAATTCTAGACTTTTGACTCCCACTTGAGTTATTGATATGAATGTCTGTCGATAAAATTTTCTAATTGTATGTTGATGTTGTGTAGCATCATTCCTCTGAAAAGTTGTTTGAACCTACCTGAGGAGGGTGTTGTTGTTGAACCATAGAAATCCATCCCACTATTTGAATACAGCCTCATTGAGATAGTTGTGTGTGATTTAGAAATTCTTGGACATGAACCTACACTTGTTCCTGTTCTAGATCTAATCATGTAACCTCAAAGAGTCAACTCTAGAGATTTATAAAAAGAGTTCCTTCACTAGAGGGAACCATATTTTTAAGTATCTAATGATCCTTTAGAGGGTTAGGATTAGTTGAAAAGAATTGAGTATATTTCGAGTTTTTAGAAATTCATAATTCTATTAAAGTGGAGGGTATTATCATCAATCTGGAAGAACCTATCCCAAGGGTGTGGGATTTTATAGTGATATTGGTGAAGCATAAATTCTTGAAGTGAAAATACATAAAATTCATTTTTACCGAATAGTTATATCTTGATCGTATGGTTTTATCAACTTCAATGGAGTTTCTTAATCTCCAATAAATAGATAAGACTATGACTCGGTATGAAAACCACATTATTGAGCTAGTGTATTTTTATCCTGAGGTTCTGGCTAATGAGAATCTAAAGTAAAAATGATTTTATATTGTACTTTGTGTTGATATTCGATCCCAAGTTTTTAATCTAAATTTTTCTTCTTATATGGATGTGATTCATAGAGCATTGATGGAGGATCTTGACCTTGATTGTAAGTTAGGGTTGATGGGAGTTCCTTTTTCTCACAGTGAAAGTTCTATGAATACCATTAATGGGAAGAGGAACCATGATGAGTCTTATAGTGGATCTCAAAAATAGGGTTCTTATAATTCTCATTCAATACCTGGAAGAGGACCTTTTACTTGCTTTTAGTGAGGAATGGTGGATCATTTGAAATGAGTTTGCACTTAGCCACCCAAGATTTGTAGTTCTATTGATACTCAGGTCACTTGTATAAATTGTATTATATTTTTTCACCCTAGGTAGTGTAATGGGCTCATAAACACCTAAAAGTATTGTGGTGAAATCAGATTCTTCAATAATAATGGAGTTCTAACCACCGACATCTGTAGTGAAGATTCTTTACATAGTGGAGGAGTCTCTAGAGGTAGTTGACATGTCCATTGATTATGATAGGTTCTATCACTGTAGAATCATCTTTATTTATTACTTTATTTGATATTGGTACATAAAACTCATCCATATCAACCCATGTTATTAATTTTATAACCCTTATTACAAAGCTTTTATCTTATGTGATGGATATTACTACACCCTATAGAATAAACATAGAGAAGGGAATCTGTTGTCCTACTTGTGTTTTATCTTTATCAAAGATTGAGCATACCAATAATTTTCTAGTTCTCGATATGAAATATCTTGACATCATTATTTGGATGGATTGCTTGATCAATCATAAATCCCATATGGAATTTTATCTTCAGTGATTATCTTTTTCCATGCCCGAAGGGGTGGTCCACATCTTTTAGAGAAAATGGGAAATGAGATCGAGTAGATATGGACCTTCATTTCTCGAGTGGGGTTTGGTAATACTAGTGTTTTATTTTGACTTGGAGTGAGAATATTTGAGGGATGATATCGATCTATTTTTCATTGAGTTTACCAATGTTTTTCCTTCTAATTTCTCTAGTTTTCCACCCATAAGAGAGTTTGAGTTTTCTATAAAATTGGTACCTAAAACTTAACTACTATTTATTCCTTAGTACCATATGGAACCATCTGAACCAAAATACTTAAAGACACTATAGGATTATTTTCCTAATAAAGGATTCATGCACCAGAGTTTATCACCTTGGGAGGAACCTATACTCATTGTAAAGAAATATGATGTTGAACTTTTTTTATGTGTGGGTTACCAAAACCTTAACCGAGTTTCAATAAAGAACATGTTTTGATTGCCCTGGGTAGATGATATTTTTGACGAGTTAAAAGGGGTGAATTGGTTCTTGAATATTGATATTCGATTTGGAAACCAACAGTTGTTAATTAAAGAATATGAAATTCTAAAAAAATAAATTTTGGAGTAGTTATGGCTATTATGAGTATCTTTTTGACATAAGATTATCATAGGGTGTCGAAAAAAAATTATTTCCTAAGTTAAAATGCAGTAAAGTGGTCAAACTTGGTTGTATTAAGAGAGGAGAACACCAAAATCAATCTATTACCTTTAAATTAGAGGAAAATTGGATATTTGTTATTTTGGTTGATTTTGAAAAAAAACTAAAGAAAATAAAAAAATAAATTAATAAAAACATTAAAAAAATAGAAAAAGTAAGTGGTTGAAAATTATGATATGAGAAGGGTGATTAGGTTGGGTTTATTTTTCCAGATTCAATGTTATCCTAGTTCCAATTTATCCAATCCTCTTCTACTAACATGATTAATGTGAGATTCCATGATCACTTCATATCATTCCCATTGTCAAATGGTGATGGTGATATTATAGCTTATAAAGATCTCAGTTTAGTCTATTCTCCTTCCAATGTGTAATATAGTTATAGTGAATATATTTAATTGACTTGGGAAATACCCAATCATTTCTTGTTTATCTCAAATAACCAAGAATAACCAATACCCCTCCCACATATACTATCAATCATCGAGTATATCACCACTAATCCCTAGTCTATTTAATCATATATAAACCTAAACCTATTAGAGGGAGATAATGGTAATTTACCATAGAAAAATAAACAACAGAATCAAAAATTAAATATGGATGTACATGATAATAAAAACCTTTTTTAGAAATTGAAAGAAACTTTTTAGTAATGATAAAAAAAAATTATTCAATAAAGTGAAAGAACTCAATCATTACAAAAGAGAAAACCTAAAATTCCTCAATCAATCATAATTTTACCCTTACATGTGAAGTGTAACCAATAGTAAGGTCGAATAAGAATAATTTACAAAACTAATAACAAGAAAATATGTAAAAGGAAAAAAAATCTCCTCTAGAAGTTGTCACCAGTTATTCCTACCAAAAGATTAAAACTTTCCAGGGGTCCTTACTATAAGTTGTTATAAATTTATTTCTCTCTCGGCCCTCGAAATTTCAAAGTCCTTCGACCCATATACAAGAATCTATCACCTAGTTAATAAATCATAGTTTTTTGCATGAATATCCCCTAAATTGTCTTCCATTTTAGATCATTCAACGGATAAATTAATGATTGAATAGCTCCATTAAATTTAATTTACACATACATATTTGCGTCCTGTTTCAAATTCATCTAGAATCACCACATTTTGAAGACTTTATCTTGAGTTATACCTTATTTACTATGGTGGGATCCATTCAATCTTCCAAAAATATTTTTCAAATTGATTGGTTTCTTGGGCCTATAGAAATTAGAATTAGCTCAAGGTCCAGAAGAAGAAGTTGACTCCCATGAGTAAAAGAATCCTAAAAAATTACTCTAATCGGTTCAATATTTTTAATTTTTTTTCCTGAAATACACAATTGATAAAAATAGGATAAATTCACAAAATTAAGAAATCTTCCCATTTTAGCCCAAAACACACCAAAAAATATGAAAATCATCTCAAATTGTTAAATTGGAAGAAATTAAATCATTGAAATACATATAAAAAATGATTAAAAAAATAACTATATCAATTACCCCACACTTATCACTTGGACTCCTAGACATGTAAAAATTGGAAACAAATCAATGAAAATTAAAAACACATACTCATAAGATAAAACGATTTTTCAACAAGAAACAGAATATATCATCCCCTTCAAAAATTATAATTTCAAGTTATCCATTCAGACCATTAAAGATTTTTCTACTTAATTTTTCCTCCCATTTATAGAAGACACTTGCCTCACATGAAAAAAAACTCATCTGACAAATTTAAATTTTCAATAAGTCTTATATCATTCTAACCCATGAAAGAGTCACCATATACTTGATAAATTCTTATATATACACCTGATGTGAGTCAGGAACATTTGTTTATCTTGAGTAATTTTCCGGGTTGTTCTATGTATTTTTTTTGGGAGAGTTTATATGTCAAAAAATCAAAGGCCAAATGAGGAGGGATTTGATCTTTTTGAAGAAAAATAGCATAATTCTAATTTTCACTCAAGTATGTTATCCTCCTCACTCCTCGTAGAATAAAATCATCTAAAAAATAATATCAAAATTTATTTCATGGGAATCCTATAAATTCTAAAAATATTAATCTTCATCATTGAAACTACTTCTCATAATTTCATGATTTTTTTAAATCTCTAGATAGACACATCTTTCTTTCTCCTTTGGAATCTCCAGAAAGGCATAGCTTATTTTCCTTGAAATCTCCAGAAAGGAATAGATTTCAATAGAATAAATTTTTCATGATAAAACACATATCTTCATCATTTTATTTCCCACCCAAAGTATCTCCAAATGATATATAAGAATAGAAGATTTCCCCCATAGTTAATTTCAACTGGATCTTGAAATTGCACTTCAAAAGTAGGTTGGATTGATAAAATGGGCTTGTAATATGGCTAAACTAATAGTTTTTTCATAGGTTATAAGGAATAAAAGGATTAAATTTATAATGAATGATAGAATTAAAAGTATTATCTTGAAAAGGGGGCTTTAAAACAAAATAAATGTTTCAATCATTTAAAACACAAGTACCACAAACCCATATGTTTTAACAGTAATAAATCGAATTATGGTTAAATAATGTATTTTTTTGTTCTCTCAATAAGTGAGATGAAGGTAAAAAACATGAAAATAAGGTTTTAGAATCCTCATAGGAAAGTGATTTCAAATATAAAGACAGTTATATGTGGCATGGGATTCAAAAATCAAAGGTTTTTTCATGAAATTCCAAAAGTTGTGAACTTGAAACAAGGTCATTTTTATTATTAATTTAATCTCAGTTTCATGAGATAAATTGTTTCCCTAATTTACATGGTTTAAAATATAAAATATATTCATTGGACCCCAACTATTTCAAAATAAAAAAAAACAACACATAAAAATTGAGAAAACACATTTTTTTGTTTTGAAAAATAGAAAAATAGAATAAAAAATGAAAATCATAAACAAAAAAGGTTCCCTCACCCAAAATTAATTGATTCTATGTCCTCAATTAATTAAAATTTATTTATTCAAGAATGTAAATATAAAATTAAATGACCTCATTTAATCAAGTGTAAAATAAATAATCAACCTGGTGGGTCTTCATTGCTAATCAAATTGAAGAAGCATAATCTCTACCACTGGTTATTAAACTTTATTCATCTTTCCGATTTTTTTGGCCAATTTTAGTTGATGTGGCCAAAATACTAGTAAAATATTTGGACATTATTTCAAATAGATTACTATTGAATCCTCTTACCTCTCTTATCATAAGAAACCTCTCTTTAGATCCTTTTCGTACACACCTCAATTAATTTTTTCCATGATTCTTGTCTATTTCTTAGTAAAGACATGTTAAACCAAAAATAATTGGATTTATGACCATGATTACCATAGCACCATCAAAACCCTTGAAAGTTTGTTCCTCTAATTTGGTTTATGATCTTTGTAGATATTTTTTCCTGTCTTATTACAGGTTGAACCTCAATTTTATTAAGAGATTGTGTACTTGGAAAATTAATCTCTTCCCTTAATATTGAATATTTCACTCTTGTTTTCATGACTCATGTAACCTTGGTTTTTTTATATATTTAGTATTAAATAAAATCGTTCTATTTTGAATTTTATTTAGTACAAATTTACCTTTATCTTTGGATCCTTTCTTCTCAATAGTATGAGACGATCCTATACTTACCTATTAATTATTAATGGGGTTTTCACTGAACTTTTTCAATTAATGTTGGATAGTGAGATATTTGGATTGAGCCTCGTCCAGTTCTTATTCCTTCATAACTAGTTCCATCTGAATATCTATGATAATATTTTCATTTTCACCTTTTTTGGTTTGGGATTATTGATCTCATCACTTGATCCTAATTTTTATTCAATAACTACTTTCAATAAACTATAAAAGAATTATTATATTATATATTCTTCAAAAATAAATTTTTATTTACTATATTTTAGGGCACATAGCAATTATACGGTATTCACAATGCAAAAATGATCTTCTATGGTTAATAATTTGATAAGCATACCTGAATCTTCAATTGATTTTGTACCTTATATGTGGGAGATTTCATTTAGTGAATGACTTCTTAATAAAATATTAATAAAGTCAAGTATATTAAAATCAACATAATTATCTCCAAGATCCATTGAAATTTTTCCCTCATGTGTGTTGATGATGGAATTTGTTGTCATAAAGAATATACTCCACAAAATTATATGTGAGTTTTATGGACTCATATCTTCCTCCATGGTTAGAACATAGAAGTAGTCTGGGAAAATTAGCTCTTTGACATTCACAATAACATCTTCTAAAACACCTTCTTGGAAAATGGTGGATCTGTTTGCAAGATATACCACCACTCTAATAGGATTCAATTTTCTAATCTAAAAATATGTCAATACATTGTGAGGTAATACATTTATCAAATCATCTAAATAACATAAATAATAAATGAAAATTAAAAATCCAATAGTGTAGTGAATAGATAATGTCCATGGATCTTGAAAGTTTTATGGTATCTGTGGTGTGATGAGGGTTGAGATGCTTTTTCCCAAGCATATTATCTCATTTCTATCCAATCATCTTCTCTTGGTGCATATTTCTTCCGAAATATTTATATATTTTGGGGTAATTAATATTTCTTATAAGAGTGGGATTTTGTTCTCAACTTTATGAAAGCTATCTTGAATTTATTTTTACAGTTTATTCTCTTAAAACATTGATGACTGAATTATAGAATAAGATAATGGTTCTAGGTTGTTCTTATTTTTTCTCTATAGTAATTGTAAGGTCATTAAAAATATTTTCTCTCTAAAAATTAATTTTTTTATTTCATTATTCTTGTATCCTTCTTTAGGATTAATGGGTTGAGTTTTAGTAGGTTTCGTAGAATCATTAATCTTACTTTGTCCGGGTTGCAGAAGATCTTTTCTTATTTGTGTTGTGAGCATGCTTACGCTCTCCTTGGGATTTGTGACTATTTGTGCTGGTAGTTTTCTATATTCTTGGTCAAAAAATTTATAATAGTTCTAACTTGTTCTGTTATATGTTATAACATAATATTCAAAACTACATACTCTTTTCCTTGTTGGTTCTGTTGGGAAATTTGTTGATGGTTGAAGGGATTGTTATTGGAATGGTATCTTAATGGATTGATGAAAGTTTAGTGGGCTCTGATATTGTTGCTGCTAAAAATAATGATGATTAGGGTATTGGTTAAGATATAAATACCTCTACTGGTTTTGTTGGTTTCTATATCATAATTGAGCTAGGGTTGATGTGGTTGATTTTGATGGAACTACCTTGGATAGGAGGATATAGTGAAGCTTTATATCCCTTTAATCTCAGGACACTGGTCAGTATAATGATAATAAAAAGTGTATAGAGAACATACTTGAGGCATGTCTTGTTTGAAGGACCCCTGAACACCTTGATAGTGGAGGGGTGAATCAGGGTTTCAATTTTGTCTTTTAAACTGATAAATATTTCTCCCACGTTGTTATGAACCTGTTAAACCTGTATGAAGAGGAAGTGCAGAAAATAAACAATCAGATGAAAATCAATGATAGAACAATTTTACATGATTCATCACTAAGGGATAAGTCTAAGGAGCATATGTCGATAGTTTTTCAGTCATACCAAAAATCACTAATCTTAAAAATTTGTGGATTGTAAGAGTTTATCAGAGTCACTCTATGCCAGGTGCATTGCCTTTACAAGGTTTTATGGATATCACACAATGTCCCCTAGAACACTTCAGCTGACTCCCACTTTCTCACTGTGTTGGAAGAATATTCACTCAGATTATCAACTTAAAGTTTGATTCAATGGTTTATCATTAAATCATGCATCCTTAAATGTAAATGGATTCTCTTTTGAATTCCCATAATCATCCATAGATGTAATTTATTTTCCTATACACTGATAGGTTATTGAAATTAATTTCACAAATTTATTTGGTCAATTTTTAGGATTCCTTGGGTGTTATGCATACTGTGTTCTAGGTATGGTTCACAGACCACCTCCTTCACATACCACTTCTATTTCTACATACCATCTAGGTCCGTTGTGAACTTCCCTTCTATGTGTACTTCTTTACTCCACATACCGCCATACTCCATGTTCTACCTTGCTCCACCGTATACTGTAAGATCTTCCTCCATGAACTACACTTTCTTTTACAGACTATTTTCCTTATGTAGATGGTTCTCTCCGTGTACCATCTTCTCCTCTATGAACCACTTCGGACATTACCATATTTCTTCCCAAAATTTTAATCTCTAATCTGACTCCCTAGTGAAAGTGATTAATTCTCCTTATATAGGCACATAACTCTGCAAATTTGTATAATCTGATTTACCCAAACTTTCAATGTGGGGCATTCTTAACTGTTTACTAAACTCCATCTACATATTGTTAGCCTGCACCACATACCGCTCTTATTTGATGAACCATTGTAATCCCTCCAACCTTCATCATTCTGTGTACCACATGACTTCACCATGAACAATCACTGAAAACTGTTTTCGGTTCTTCACACCACTCGACATACCGTTCCCACTTCTAGGTACGCGACTGCGAACTATTCTCGAAACATGGTACGTAGTCCATGTTCTGAGGTACGTGGTTCCATTATTTTGACAATTCTTTTTGTCCTTTCACATACCATTCACTCCTATGGGCAAACACTTTGTTTTCCTACATCAAACTCCTGAATTTGAGGCCCAAAAATTTGGAAAACACTAGGAAACTGGAACACCTTCAATACTGGTTATGGATTAAACTATATGATCATTTTCCTTGAAATCACCCTAATCTTCCATTAGAGTATTGAAAATAAACACAAACTATGTTCCATTTAGCAAAGAACATCCTTGGTTCCAATATTGTTTTCTAGTTTGTTGCATCATAATCATTTGTCTAAGTACACTATTCATTTCTCTGGGTGTAGATTCTACTAAAGGTGATGAAGAATCAGAAATCCTTATCTCATGATTGAATTTGGTACCTATACCTCTAGTGCTGAATTACTGTGAGTTCTAAGAAATATTTTCAATTTGACCTCTATCATTTTCTGAATATTTTTCAATCATGTTCCGTCTAGTTTAGGCATCAAGTAGCTTATGATCATTTTCAATCAATCCTTAGTAGTAGAATTTGAGGAATCGATGTTCCTCTATGGCTTGAGATATGAAACTTTCATAGAGCTTCTTTAACCTCTCCGAGTATTCATAGAGGGCCTCTCTGGATGAATGTCAGATATTTTGGATCTATTTTCTTATTTTTGTAATTCACAATGAGTGGAAAACTTTATGTTAGAATCATCTCTTGAGTACTTCAGAGCCATTTACCACTTCTAATTGTATATTAAAAAACCATTCCTTAGTCTCTCCATCAAGTGAGAAAGGGAATTTCTCCTTTTTAATTGTTCTTTAGGTTGTCCTCTCAACCTAGATATTGAGCATACACATGTGAATTCCTAAATATTTTTGTTCGGGTCTTCTCCTATAAGACCATGGAATTTCGGTAGAATTTTAATTAGGTTAATTTTTAACTCAAAATAATTCTCTGGAGTAGGTGAAATCATTTGGTTATGGTGATTAGTGAATTAACAAGAATGAATGTATCTTAAAGTTTGGTTTGTATTTCTAGCCATTATTTCAAGTTCAGAATGAACATTGAAATCATAACCTGAATTTTAAAGATTAATTTATTCATAGTCTATTTGAAAAAAAAATCTTAATTGGGTTAGCATTCTTTCAATTTCTATTTCAAAATCAATGAATTGTTTATGAGAACTATGTCTCACGAAATGTTATTTATTTTTTGTTAAGTGGAACTACCTCCCTAGAAATGGTGCCAAGATTTTTCATGATCCTTTCATGGGTTGAGGAAAAAACATTACTTCCTATGTTAAAATATATTAAAGTGACCAACCTAGGTTGTCTCTAGATAGTAGTGCAAAACAATCAAGTTTTCATATTTAAATTAGAGGAAAAATTGGATATTCTTGAAATTGTTTGATTTTGAAAAAAAACTAAAGAAAAAAAAAGAAACTGAGAAAAAGATTGAAAAAAAATTTACAAAGCAAGTGATTGAAAACTATTATATGAGAATGGTGATCTGGTTAGGGTCATTTTTTCAAATGCAATACTATATTGGTTCTTATTTACCTAAACTTCTTATACTATTCCATTTTAAGTGAGATTATATGATTAGTTCCTCTCACTCCCTCGATGAAATGGTGATAGGGAGAGTAAACCTTACCAAGATATCAGTTTGGTCTACCCTCCTTCCAACGTGTGATATATTTGTAGTGAATATTCTCAATTGACTTAAAAAATACCCAATAAGATCTTGTTTATCCCAAACAATCAAGAATATCCACTACCCCTACCACATGTATTGATGATAGTCAAGTACTTCACCACTAATTCCTTGTCTATTCCATTTTATATAAAACAAATCCAATCATTGGTATATAATGATCATTGACTAAATAAAAATTAGTAACAGAATAAAAATTCAAATATGATCATAGTTGATAATAAATTCCACTATTATAAATTGAAAGAAACTTCACAAAAGAGAGAAATAAATTTTATTAAATGAATCAAAAGAACTGAATCATTATAAAAGAGAAAACCACCCCTTCTCTAGTCACATAGAATTTTACACCTCCAAGTGACAGGTAGCGGAGAAGAATGGGGAGAAGAAGGAATTACAAAACTAAGAAAAATAAAATATATAAAAGTAAGAATAAAAAAATTATCCTCCAAAATAGTTTCTCCATAATTTGTCTCCTAATCATCCCAAAAGACGGAAAGAAATTCAAGAGTCTTTATAAGTTGTTCGAAATTTATTTTTCTCTCAATATTTCAAATTTCAAAGTTGATGGACCCGTATAAATTAAATTATCACCTAATTAAATAATCACACATTTTAGGGATGAAGATATGCTAAAAAATTTTCCACTATGGAGAATTTAGTGGTTGTAGTAATCATATAATATCTCTATGAAATTTTATTTTCACACATTTATTTGAGTTATTTTTCAAAAACTGCTAGAATCACCTCATTTAGACATCTTTATACCAAGTTATGCCGCATATATTGAGGTGGGTTCCATTATGCCTTCTATAAATATTTTTCAAATTGATTGATTTTTTGGAACAATGGATGTTAGAATTATCTATGGATACAAAATAAGAGGTTTCATACCATGAACAAAATAATATTACAATATAATAATCACTCTAACTGAATCAATATTGTAAATGTTATTCTTGAAATAAAAAGGTGATAAAAATATGTTAAAATTCAATAATTAAAAAAATTCACATTTTAGTGGAAAATACACCAAAAATACAAAAATGATTCAAATAAGATCAAATTGTTCAATTTTAGGGGATTAAATATTCTTAATTTGATCTCATATTATACCTTTTGCGTTTTTGATTAGTGATTGGGTATTTTTTATAGTTTCACCGCATTTAGGTCATAGACAATTTGGGAGGCAAGGGAAGCATGCTCCTAATTTAATGGGACCATTTGAGGTTGTTGAGTAGGTGGAGAAAGTGGATTAATATTTATCATTTCCACCACAGTTAACATTGATACATAATTTTTTCCATGTATCTCAGCTTTGAAAGTGTATTTTTTATCCATCTCATATTTTGAGCTAGAGTGATCTTGATGCTGATCCATATTTATTCATAACTGAGTATCCAGTCAGGATTGTTTATTCTAAGAAAAAGGTAATTTGTGGGAGGAAAATACCTTTGTTCTGTGTGTTATGGAATCATGGATTTAATTTTCATGAGACTTGGGAACATGAGTCACTGGTGAGAGAGGAATACCCTCATCTCTTTGATATGGAATCTTCATTATAGGATTTTTTGAGGATTGAAGGTTTTTGTGGTGTGGAGGTTATAACATCTTTCTAATTGTATTAAAAAACTATTAGACCTTATTTTGATCATTATTTGGTTAGGAATTAATATGGGTTGTTTTGGGATAAAATTGGATAGTTTTTAATGCCTTTAGAGGTATGTAAGGTTAGCATATGGTTAAGGAAACATCTGTGGGTTGTCCAAGAAAACTGTGCACCCTTTGATGGTTCTTTGGAGGGGGTGCACGATTTATAAAAACCATGAGACCAAACCATAAAAACCATGTGGACCTAGATATTAGATATTTTACATTATTGTCGCATATTTAATCAAACTTTTCACCCACAAAGGATAAACTGTTCACCATAGACAATGAGGGCACACTGTTAGATTAACTGGGTGGCCATCCCCAAAAAACAATGCATGTGATTTTTTAATAAAAAAAATTTATTTAATAATCCCAAATGACCTTTTAAGACCCCTAATAAATCCACTGGAACCTAATATATTTTCTTTGGCTTTAGAGTCTCTATAGAAGCGGTTTTGGCTCCTAAAACCCCTTCTCTTGGAGGATTAAAGCAAAGTTGATCATGTTTAATCACCTCTGGGTAAGTGGATATTCTCTTGTGTTTTTTCTTATGATACCTATTTATCTAATTCTTTGATTCTTATATATCATAATTTAATTTATGGATCTAAACTCTATTTAATTGGATCACGATTCTAGCTATGATTTATTCATCTCTAACACCTTCATTCTTTATTGGTGGATCCTATTGCAGGTTTCAATTCTTGACCTTTGATTAAAGTTAGGTGGTTCCATTTGATATTTTCCATTCAATTGAATACTTGATTTTAATGTTTTTTTAAAATATATTTCGATTCATTTATAAGACATTTATTTTATATGATTTGAAATTGGAATTTTAAGTAGAATGAAGTTTTAGAAAAAAACCACAATTCCAACCGAATTGGAATTGTCGAGTGAATTTTAAAAATGATGGAATTAATGAAATGATTTGATAATTTTTTCTAGAAAAAATGGATTAAGTTAAAATGATGAAAACATTTTATTGTTTTTTTATTAAAAAGGTATGAAATGATGAAAAACCTATGTTTTGTTTTTTAAATTGAATTGGCATATTGAAACTGAAAATTGGAAAATTGAATTATAAATTATGATATGATTCGAAATGAGATTATTTCCCCATTATTTATTGATTTATTTAGAACATGAAAACCTGGGTAGATATTTGGTTATTCGGTACAAGAACATTAGGATCTCGATCCCATGGTAATGGATTGATGATGAAAACTTTAACAAAAACCTTTTTTGACATGATTATCCCTAATACGATGTTGACGAGTCCTATTCGGCATGAGCCTGAGAAATATGAGTACACATAATTAGTCATGATAAATTATTTGAGAAGTTTTAGAATCTTATATCCAGAAACTAATGTACTATAGGGAAGATGATAATGGTGATTGTTGTGTATGTTTGACTCTATATTCCATTTATTATAGAACTATTTTATTCATGCCAAATAAATTATATAGACGATTTTATATAAACTATTTATATAAGCTATGTTTGAAATATTTTCGATCTATTGAAAATAAGGGATGGTTTGTTTAGAATATGAAAATAATAGACTCTTTCATGGCCTATTTTATTTAAATTGAAAGCGTGATTTGGAATATTATTATTGAATCTATTATGGAAAACTTGGTGTGAACCCAGTGGGATTTATATCTCACACCCTACCTTTTCCCTTGGGAATTTTTTAATTTTCTTAAGCCAGGGCCGAGCTAGGGGAAATCACCACTTGGAGGGGGAGGATGTTCTTAATCCTTTTGACCATGGAGTGGAGATGGTTTCTCATAGAGATATTTTCCCCTTATTACATAGGGTTTTTATAGAAATTTTTTTTTTTTGACATTGTGGTTTCCTTTGAGTTGACTATCTATATTCTTGGGTATTGTTTTACCTATTTGAATTCTAGTAGTGTCTCCTTGAGGAGTATTGATATGCTGACTTGTATCTTGTTTTTCATCCACTTTTTAATGGAAAATCACTCCCTATTTGATCTTGTATGATTATAGATAATATTTTATAACCCATGGGTATTAGGAAAACCCTTCAGGCCATGTCAGAGTCAGCTCGGGTATCAAGGTACTAGGTTATCTGGGTTGGTTCATGAAATGGATACTACTCAATAACCATTAGAACAGAAACTTAGGGATGAGTTTTTTAAAAGATGGTGGTTATAAGATTTTTATTTTTTATAAAGGTCTAGATCATATCATTTCATATATGAACCATTTTTTTTATTTTAATTTATCAATCTAATTATTTTATGGAGGTTTCAGGAGAATTCAATCTTTGTTAGGTGCCAAAAGTTCTGGTTTTTAAAAGAAAGGTAGAGGAACACATTTAGTACTAACCAATAACCTCAAACATATTCCCCTATAAGAGTGGGTAATGGTTAGATATATCATGCAATAGTTTCTATGCAATAACGAAATAATTTTAATAAGTTATAGAGGCACCATGCATGGTTTATGCATGGTTTGTCTAATAGTGATCCTATGTCGTGCTGGGTGTGGATCTTGGGATAGTTCCAAATTCATAGTGTGTGGATAGTTTTTTTAACCATGTCACCAAACCATTCCCCTATTAAAAAAAAGGAAATTTCCATTTTTCACTCCTTTACCCCTTAAACTTATTTCTTTCTTCCTCCTACCTCTTTTTCATAGTAAACCTTACTTGGAAGATCTCCCTTCCCTCTCTTCTAATATTTGAGGTATCTCCTTCATATGATATCTGATTTGAATGTTTTGGTTCATGTTTGATCACCCTAGATAAGTATAACAATCCTCTTTCTTCTTTTATTAGTTTCTCTTTCCATCTTCAGTTTTATCTTCATATGACCTAATGTAACTTATTTTCAAGGAGTTTTTATGGTTTCTTATTTTCTATCATTCCATCCCAAATCTGAGGTTGATAATGGATGAAGAGTATACCATCATGTTGTGGTATGTTTTCTATTAATTTTATGAAAAAATTCATGTTGTTCATAATTTTCTTTTATTTTTCTACATGTTGGACTTTCCACATATTTCCTCTAAAACATAAAACTCTTTAATTAATTTTTCCTAACCTTGAATTAGACCCTATATTGGAATTGTTGAATTTTTTTGAAGTGTAATAACCCAACATGAACCACCCATTAGGGTTATTTCAATTAAATTATAATTATTATCATTCTTACCTTATAACCAAACCTCACCTTGGGTGTGTAGATGTTTCCACTTTTAAGTTGAATCCATAACTAAATTAAATAAATTTTTAAATGACATGTATATGTCCTTTATCCCTCTTGATTACCTATAAATAAAACGACACATGCTGGATAAATTTTATTAATAATGGAATAGTTTCATCGCATTCCCCATTAATCACTTATTTTTTTCATATTTATTTTATTATACCTCATGACACCTTTAAAGGTGTTCCCTTTCTAGAGTAAGAATTGGATTCCCAACTTGGAATTCCTGGAGATAACTCATAGGACACCACCTAATTCTTTGATATAACTTCCAAGTGGTAAAATAATCTTAAACTCATCCAATGTATTACATTTTAAATGCATCAGTATGGCACTAATGATTCACCTACTTTATTTCTAGGAATTAGAATGCCTTGGATTATCTCATTGGGTTCTTCTCGATGTCCTTAGTCACAGAATTCCTTGTATTATCTCACTATGATCCAATAAGGTTTATAAAAAGATTTCCTTGGAGACGTTCCTTGGGCTTGATGTGGATTCCGTGGCCATGAGCCTTTGGTACTTCTCCTACTACAATTCTAAATTCAAAGATTTCCAGTATGAGCAGAAGCTGGTGGTTTTTACTTGGATTCTCTTCTACATACAATTTTACCCCATTGTATATATTTTTCATTTTTTTTCTTATATTATCAGACTATATTGTGTTAAACTTCCACTTTATTATTTTCCTCGGTTAGGTATATACTTAACACTTTTTCATTTTATACTCACCAATATGATTTGTATTAAAAACCATTAGTGGTGTCCGGATAAGTTTTACTGACACCTTGTTCAGGCTGCCGATTAGTACTCCGAAAGATCAAAAGGATGAAAGTGCATAAAAAGGTAAGCACCCAACTATGGATGATTGATTTTGTTTTTCACGACTCGTCCTCCAGGGCCTGTTCCATGACTACCCCAAGTCATCCTTCCATAGGCTAGGGGATGGAGACTAGCGCCAAAGGATTAATTCCCTAAATATGGGAAGGCACTGCCTTTATAACTATAAATGCACACAAAAGAGAACAGAGATAGATACAAAACACTAGGTAAAACTGTATAACAAGAGAGTGTTGAAAAGTAAAGGGGCTAGAAATACAATCCCAACTATAAAGTACAAGTACACCTGAAAAGGAAAAAATAGTTGAAAGGTCAAAAGCAGCTCCTGGGTCATATACCATAGATCCTACCTGAAGGGTAGGTACATATAGCCTCCTCAGCACTCCACATCTGTCTATCTCCTCTGTGTACCGACACGTCATCTGGTCCACCTCTGGGTACCATCTAGTCCTGGTACACTCATCCTCAGTTAGCATTTCCCGTCATCTGCATCCAACACAAAGAGGTGTGGGCATAGCCCGTGCAGGGGTGAGTATAAAGATACGCAGTAGGGTCCCTGAGACCCTCAAGGTCTCACAAAACAAACAAAGATAAACCACAAAGTATGAAATCAACAGATAACCCTACTTAGGTATATGCCCATACATATACCTATTTTATCAAATAATCAATCTCAATCATGAGGTAAACACAAAATTTACTGACTCAGCTCAACCAGGATTTTATTCACATTATCAAAACCTCAGCTACTGGAGAACTCATGCTCAATCTAGTACAGTGGTCATGCCGCGACACCAAGGAACTTCCCACTAAACTTGAACTGTTAAGGTACTCCTCCTGTCGAGTACCGTGGGTCTGCTACGTCACCAAGGTGCTCCCCACTGTGGGTCTGCCACGTCACCAAGGTGCTCCCCCTTGTAGCCTGCTGAGGTACTCCCCCTGTCGAGTACTGTGGGTCTGCCGCGACACCAAGGTGCTTCCCACTGTGGGTCTGCCGCGACACCAAGGCGCTCCCCACTGTGTATCTACCGTGACAACAAGGTTCTCCCCACTGGGCTATTCGAATCTCTCCGAGTCGAATCGGTCAGCAGTCGTCAGGTCTCATCTAGGTACTAGGTCTCCGAACTCTTCTTGCTCGTCTCCAGGAGGATCCGCTCCATGAGCTAAAGGTCGATACTCCAAATATCAAGAAGTCCCACATAGAAGTATCTCAAAGGTCTGCCATGTCATAGGGGTCTCAATGCAATAGACGTCGCGTCAATCAGACGCTCGGTCTGTGAGTTATTAGCTTTTAAGTTCCGGGGGCCCGGTTGGATTGGTGCACGATCCAACCTGAACGTAAGTCAACTATACCCCGAACTCGAGTGGGGTATACTCAAAGGTAGAATCACGCTCCAAGAATACCAGCATCCATGATGGTTTGTCTTGTGCCAAAGATATGGCCAAATAAGTAAAGGGTCGGTAGTGGACCCGGGTCCAGTCTGACCCAGTCTGACCCAGTCTGGGCCGACCCAGTCTGGGTCAACCCGGTCATACCTGTTGGGTATCGCCCAGCCCGTTGGGTGGGTCGGCCTATTAGGTTCATCTCGGCCCTCTGGGCCCAACCCAGTTGGCCATGTGGGCGGTTTGGCCCGGAGCGCACCTCGGCGTCTCGGCCCAGATGGCCAAGACCAGTTCATCCAGCACCGTGAGGGGCATGGCTCGAGCAGCATGGGGCGCGTGGGCCAACGCGGTTCGACAAAGTGCATGGGAGGCAGCCGGGCAGGCCAGCGGGCGGGTCGGTGGGCCGCAGCCAGGCCGGCAGGCGGCCGGGAAGGGCGCGGCCAGGCCAGAAGGCGGCTGGGAGGCGGCCGGGCATGGTGCCAGGAGGGCTGCTGGGCAAGCCGCCAGGTGGGCCAGCAGGTGGCCGGGTAGGTTGGCAGGCGGCTGGGAGGTGGCCGGGCAGGCCAGTGGGGCGCGGGCTAGCACAGGGCAGCGGCGCAGCTCAGCATACGGTGTGGCCGGTGGGGGCTCAGCCAGGGCCGGATTGGCTGAAGGCGGTGTGAAATGTCACAGGGGCGGTGTGGATCACAGAGGTCGTGGGTTTTGTAGCCTTTGTCTTCACCGCCTTCATTGCCAAGTTGTTTCATCTCCATTCCGAAGATCATTATAAACAATAACGACAGAGAGGTCCGGCCAGGTTAGTTTGTCTCGAACCCTCCGTATTTAGGGTGGTAACATTTGGCTCATCAAGAAGTATGAAAGATGAACTTCAATTTTTCTACAACCTCTGCAATGATTCCTTTCCAACCGAAGAAGATAATAAGGAAAGGAAAGTAGTAAAACACAAATTGACCCCCTAATTTTGTTCATCGTTCATCAATGGAGTCACAGGGAAGAAGATGGTGTTGTTTCCGTTCATCACGTCCACCGCACACTTCCAATCCCGAGCTCACATGTCAGTTGTGGAAGACTCTCCACGTCAGTAGGATCTGAGGAAGGAAGTCGAAGTCACTCCTCGCCAGCGTTCTTCATTCTTCATTCTTCGTTCTTCGATGGGTGCTTTTCTCTCTTCTCCCAACTTCCACCAAAAGAGAAATTCCATCCCAAATAATAAGATATGGTGTTATCTTATAAATTTGTTGGCATAATATTCAAATTGGATGAATTAATTTAATTGGATCCACCTAATTAATGTAAAGGATTTGGCATAATAAATTATGCGTTGGCTCAAATAATTAAAGGGGGTGTGGTGGCACCATAAATGGTAGAGGAGGTCAAGGGGCTCCCCCTCATTAATGAGGGGAGTTGATAGATGTTCCTCTTCTTCCATTAATAGGGGGTTTAGTCCCGTGAGATCCCCACGTCGTAACCTCTCGTAGGAGGTTAGGTTCGGGTGTGCCTCACCACCATAACGCCTCATGGGAGGTTAAGGTGTGGTGGTCCCACCACCAACTTACAACCTCCATAAGAAGATTATAGATCCGGTGGGAGCGACCTCCAAACACGCACATGGCATCTCAAATAAAAATAAAGTGATGCTCACTTTATTTTATTACTTTCCATGAAAACCTAAAAAACTAACTTTTATCCTCGACTCACTGTCTTCGATGTGAAAGTCTCCTTAAGAGAATATTGGCACAACGAGTTCAACGATGTCGTCAGATTTCAATTCTGATCACTGGTTTAAAAGATATAAAAACACACTTGTACGTTTACTGAACGTACCCAAACAAAACTTCATAAATTGATTCCTAACACACCGGGCCTCGGAATCATGCACCGTCAATTTTCGAAGACTCGTAAAATTCCCATGTATTTAAGAAAAACAAATCCACAGAAATTTCGGGTCTTTACATTATCCCCACCTCAGGGCTTTACATCCTCGTAAGCTACAACTCGAACTAAGGAAACAAATGGGGGTACTGAGCATGCATCTGAGCCTCCCGCTCCCATGTTCTCTCTTGGAGGTTCCCTTGGTGCCAGTGAACACGCACCAGAGGTATCGACCATCCACGTAGGACCCACCCCTATCGATCCTCAATCTCCACTGGAACCTCTGTGAAAGTTTCCCCATCATTGATGTCCATCTCTTCATGGTCAATGATGTGAGAAGGGTCATGCACATATCTCCTCATCTGAGATATGTGAAAGACTTCGTAAACCCAGTGAAACTGAGGTGGAAGAGATAAGCGGTAAGCCACCTCTAAATGTTGCCCACTGCCAGCTGCTCAACCATCTCCTCTTCCACGTCTGCATGCGCCCTGTGGACCGCCTTCATCGAATATATGTCTCTACATGGGCGGTCCTTTGACCATCTACTGAACATCCGAAACACGGGTCAAACAGTCATGATCCATGTGACCCTGCCTTCCACATGAGAAGAACTGCCCACTCTTGGCATGCATGGATCTGACCCGGGTGCCCCACACAACCGATCCTGAGTCATGCGGTCATCCACCCATGGGTCTGGTTCTCTTGGACCTCTGTGACATCTATCTACTGCCAGCTTCAGAAGACTCTGCTAAATGTCGACTAGTGGTAGGTCTCTTTGCTAGAGACTGCTCAGTAAGGAAACTCTCCACACAGACGGCTCGCTCCAACACCCCTGCCTGCGCCGGGATGCTGATGGAGATCATTGAAGCCCTAATCTCTCGCCTGAGCCCCTTCTTGAAGTTCTGGGGCCTGAGTAATGGGTCTTGTACCATATCTGTGGAGTAGCATGAGAGGTCAGTGAACCTCACTAAGTACTGAGCTACAGTCATGTTTCCTTGTTGCAGATGAAGTATCTATTGTATGTGCACTGCACGGAGAGTCGTTGGGACAAACTCGGCCCGAAACGGGCTCTTGATGTCTTCTCAGAGAAGCATCATCTCATCATGGACCGAGAGCATCAAGCACCACCATCTTCCCATTTCTACCTGTAGAAGTCTAGCATCATGTATCACCATGAGGTCTGTTGGTGTCCCTACTAGTCGGAAAACTCTCACCACAGCCTCCAGCCAATCCTCAACCGCCTCTAGGTCTGTCTCTCCACTGAACCTGGGTGGCCTCTGGTGTTGTAACTCGTGAAATGCACTCAAGAGGCATGCATCATCTGCTACAGGGGTGGGTGGAATTGGTGGACCAACATGTAGTGGTACCGCTGCTGTCTCCGCTGGAAAATGGCCATGCACCGAGGCCTCATCGCTCGGTGGGCTATCTATGCGTACACCTCTCGGGGCTCTAGCAGGTCATCCACGGGGAGGCATCCTGAAAGAAATAGATGTGACACGATCAAAGATTATACCTGGTGAGCTGACCTGGTTGAGTTGACTTAAAGAAAACTTTTTAAAACACACACGCAATCAGTGTTTTCGTGCACTGAGTCGGAAATCAATATTCAGTGTCCTGGTGTATGGATACGTCGGCCGCCGCACCAACACTGGACTCCCCGAACTGAAAACCACACTCAGTACCTTTAACACTATGGATTCATAGAAAATATCAGAGTCTTATGCTCTGCGGTAGAACCGACTCCTCTGATACCAATTTGTAATGACCCGTCCCCCGGGGCCCATGCCATGAATACCCCAAGCCTGCCTTCCATAGGCCAGGGGCTGGAGACTATCACCAAAGGAATAATTCCCTAAATTTGGGAAGTAATTTCCTTTATAACTGTAAACACACACAATAGAGAACATAGTTGGATATAAAACACTAAGTAAAACTGTAGAACAAGAGAGTGTTGAAAAGTAAAGGGGGTGGAAATACAAGCCCAACTGTAAAGTACAAGTACAACTGAAAGGGAAAAAATAATTGAAAGGTGAAAAGAAGCTCCTGGATCATCCACCACGGATCCTACCTGAAGGGTAGGTACAGATAGCCTCCTCAGTACTCCACGTCTTTTGGTCTCCTCCATTCACCAACGCATTGTGTGGTCCACCTCCGGGTACCGTCCAGTCCTGGTACACTCAGCCACGGTCAGTGTTGTTCGTCATCTGCATCCAACACAATGAGGTGCGGGCATAGCCCATATATGGGTGAGTATAACGATACTCAGTAGGGACCACGACACCCTCAAGGTCCCACAAAACCAACAAAGATAAACTACAAAGTATGAAATCAACATATAACCCTACTTAGGTATATGCCCATGCATATACCTGAGTCATCAAGTAATCCATCTCAATCATGAGGTAAACAAAAAATTTACTGACTCAGCTCAAATAGGATTATATTCACATTATCGAAACCTCGACTGCTCGAGAACTCCTGCTCAATCGAATACAGTGGGCCTTCCGTGACACCAAGGTGCTTCCCACTAACCTTATCCTGCTGAGGTACTCCTCTTGTAAAGTACCATGGGTATGCTACGCCACCAAGGTGCTCCTCACCATGGGTCTGCCGCATCACCAAGGTGCTGCCCCACGTAGCCTTCTGAGGTAATCCTCATGTCGAGTGTCGTGGGTCTGCTGTGACACCAAGGTTCTACCCACTGTGGGTCTTCCGCAAGGGCGGTGTGGATCACAGTGGCTGCGGGTAGTGCAACCTTTGTCTTCACCACCTTCATTGCCTTTTTGCTTCATCATCATGCCGTAGATCATCATAAACAAGAATGACGGAGAGGTCGATCCATTTTGGTTTGGCCCGCACCCTCCATGTTTAGGTTGGTAACATTGGGCTCATCAAGAAGTAAGAAAGATGAACTTCAATTGTTCTATAACCTCTGCAATGATTCCTTTCCAACTAAATAATAGAATAAGGAAAGGAAAGTAGTAATACATAAATTAACCCCCTACCTTTGTTCATCATTAGTTGACAGAGTCACGGGGAAGAATACAATGTTGTCGTCATTCTTCACGTCCACTGCACACTTCCAATCTCGAGCTCACACGTCAGCTGTGGAAGACACTCCACATCGGTAGGATAAGAGGAAGGAAGTCAAAGTCTCTCTTCACTGGCATTCTTCATTCTTCGTTCTTCATTCTTCGTTGGGAGCTTTTCTCTCTTCTCCCAAGTTCCACCAAAAGAGAAATGCCAACCAAAATAATAAGAGATTGTGTTATCTTATTAATTCTTTGTAACAATATTAAAATTGGATGAATTAATTTAATTGGATCTCCCTAATTAATGTGAAGGATTTGGCATAATAAATTATGTGTTGGATCAAATAATTAAAGGGGATGTGGTTGCACAATAAATGGTGGCGGAGTTCAAGGGGCTACCCGTCATTAATGAGGGGAGTTGAGAGATTTTCCTATACTCCCATTAATAGGGGGGTTTAGTCCCGTGAGGTCCCCACATCGTAACCTCTTGTGGGAGTTTAGGTTTGGGTGGGCCCCACCACCATAACCCCCAATGGGTGGTTAAGGTGTGGTGGTCCCACCTCCAACTTCCAACCTCCACAAGGAGGTTATAGATCTAGTGGGACCCACCTTCAAACACCCACGTGGCGGCTTAAATAAAAATAAAGTGAAGCTCACTTTATTTTATTACTTTCCACGAAAACCCAAAAAATAACTTTTATCCTCGACTCAGTGTCGTCGAAGTGAACGTCTCCTTAAGTGAATAATATCACTGAGAGTTCAACAGTGCCCTCATATTTCAATTCCAAGAACCAATTCAAAAGTTATAAAATCCTGATCGTACCTTTATTGAACTTACCCGAAAAAAGTTCAGAAATTGATTCCTGACACACCGTACCTCAAATCATGCGCCGTCAATTTTTGCGGACTCAAAAAATTCCCATGTGTTTGTGAAAAAAAATTCCATGGAAATTATAGGTCTTTACATTTTTTTACGATGGGGGCTAAGGATCAAATATATGATCTAGTGCTTGGGATGCTTTTGTGATAGGTTTTTTGTCTTTTTGGTTTCCTTTTGGATATACTGGTACTATATATTTGTCTATTTCCATGTATGTCTGCTTCAATTTAGAATCATCAATACATCATATATATATATGATCTTATTATTGTTAACTTCACTTATATTATCTTTATGGTTTATTATTTTCACTATGTCTATTATTTTTCCTCTACTTTATTATTTTCTATTGCTTCACCACTTTAATAAAGAGGGTGTAGTCTCCCCACTATACCAACATAGACCTTCACTGGTATTCATCATCCTTTGATATACAGGGAGGCTCACTAGAGCCCAAGTGGCCAACTGAGTTTGGTTACATATGAGTGAACCAAGTCCAATACATCACACCTCCATTTTGTTATATTTTAGTAGCCACTAATCTTCTTTCAGACTTGGTGTATAAATCTATCATAAAACATCAACACCTTCAATGGATCCTCCTTTTATTATAGTAATGATCACATGAAAGTGAGGGGTTCTAACGGTTTGGGATACATAATATTATACTAATGGAACATAGGACCTTACATTTTTAGAAAGATGGATAACACATAGTTCATGAATAAATAATAAAAATTCAATCATTACAAAATATAAAACCACATACAAAATAGTTACACAATCAATTAAAAGCATACATAGGTTGATCATCTCAAGATTAGTCATCACTCAATAATCTTACTCAGTTTTTTTAGGATAGTTCTATATATAGTCAATATATAATAATAATATCTTTAAATGTAAGTATATATATTACTTAACAGTTATGAAATCAATGGTATATATACTATTCAACTAACATCCTATTTTAAATTTAAATATAATAAATTTTATAACATATATATATAATCAGATTTAAATAAAATTTATACAGTTTTTTATAAGATATTATTAATAATATAATTTGTTAAAAATATTTACGTAGAATCATTTTAGTTATCTAAGTATCCAATAATATATTGAAAATTTATTTTAATTTAAATATAATTGATAATATTATATGTCCATATAAATATAATCAAATGTAAGTAATAATATTCTAAATTATAATTATAAAAATAAATTTTTGTAGAATATTATAATTTTATAACTATAAATAATATTATTTTACATATAATTACTCATAATATAATATATTATAATGATTTTTTTAGAAAATATTATTAACAGTAATTTTTAATGTAATTAAAGAAAATAAAATTATTTACATTTATATAACTACTAATATATTTTCACTTTATTTAAATTTAAATAAAATAAATTAATTTATCTATATACTTTCTTGTAAGTAATTATATTTTACAAGATATAAATACTTTCATTTTATACATAATTACTCGTAATTTTATAATTTATAATTAATATTTTTTATAGTGAATTTTTTTATTCATTAACAACAATATTATTATTTATAAATATGTAGAATACTACATTATAACTTTAATTAAATTTAAATATAATAAATAATATAACATATATATAATTGTATTCAAATAATATGAATAATATTTTCTTACAAAATATTATTAGTAGTCTAATTGTATGAAAATATTTAGGTAGAATTATCTTATTTATCCAATAATATATTATAAATTTATTTTAATTTAAATACAATATATAAAATTATATTGAAATATAAATATATTCAAATATATTTATTAATATTCTAAATTATAATAATGAATATACATTTTTGCAAGCATTTATAATTTCATAAATCTAATTAATATTATTTTATACTTAATTACTCATAATTAAATGAAATTTAAATTATATTATCATCATATATAAATTTATTAAATCATTCAACATAATTTAAATCACATAAAGAACATATATGTAAAACATCATGTATGTATGAGCATTTGAATTTCAAAGGAGAATTGAATTTTCAAACTATTCATTGGGTCAAATTGAGAAATAAGATTCCTTATCAACTTTTGTGGCTTGGAATGCCTGAAAGGATGTGTTTTAGACATGGTATGGAGTGTGGGATTTGTCTCAGGGACTCAAAAGGGCCCTAGGAGCGGTCGGGTAGCTGCTGTAGACAGCAACCTGTTGTGTTGTAGTCTCCATCATCTCGCTAGTGGGGGAATTAAAGGGTCAAAATGACCCTTATTCCCCCCCTATGTTTTAAGGAGGGTAACCCCTTTCTCCCTCCCTATTTTGATGTACAACAGGGGAGTTGTATCCCCTCACCCATTCTTTTTCCTCTTGTTTTTGGTTGGTGTATTGGGGATTTTTGGTGATGGTGGAAGCTATGGGCCCCTCTCCCTCACCTCTTGTCTCTTCTCTTCTTCTTCCCACTGATTTTAGTGTTTTTTTAGTTTTGTTTGAAAGAGTAAATTTCACCATAAAATGGTTTAATCACCCAATTTTTAAAAGGAATTCATGTATCCTAGATTGAGTACATCCCTAGATTATTTTTGGGTGTGTTTGTTCATCGAATTGTCAAAGGTACTTCGCGCTATAGATTTTCCTTCAGTATTTCATTGAAAATAAAATTGTTTAATAATGTAATTAGTAGATTAGGTTATGTATTTGTCTCTAATTGGGTTCTTGGGTGTTTCAGGGGTTTTCATCACAAAATTTCTCAAATATATGATGATCTTTAGATTCCTGGTGAGTTATTTAGCTTTATGTAGAGTTGGAATTGAATTAATTTATTAATTATAATTATTGTTAATAATTAATTCTGGTTGTTTTCTTGGAGTTAGGGGGTCTGTAAATTAATATAGGAACATTTCATCGAAGATGAGTTTGGGTGGTCTTGGATGGGCCTTGGAAACTCCTAGGAGTCCTCAGAAAATATTAGTGTAAATCTACTTCAATGTAAGTGGTTTTTCATACTTTGTCTAAGGAATTTATTCTATTTTATGTTTCATGTTGATGATATGGCTCACCATTGAGGGTGATGAACTGGTTTATTTTAATTAAATGAATTTTTTTTAATTAAATAAATTTGAATTCCTAAAAAGATCAAGCACCAGGGGTCACAAACAACCCTTGTGTTCTAAATTGATGTCTTATCTATTTATGGCTGATGTTGGGACCTTTTTTATATTTGGTGGCCTCCATACCTCTCATGAGGTGATTCTAGAATAAATTAGACTCAGGATCCCATGAATGGGGTCTTGGGACACCTTTAAACTATAAGTGATGGTGGGACTAGAAATCATAGGTTTTTTGGGCCTTAGAGTATACATTTATGGACTAATATCCATTTGGACTCATCAAGATGAGGACGGGATGGGTAGCCCTCAACCATATAATGTGACCAAGCCTGGGTAGATAGAACATAGGTAGACCAAGAATGGGTTGGGAGAGAATATTGGACTAAAGTAACCTTGGGGGTCACGATGACTTATGGGTTATCACTTTAATATTCCAATGTGGTGAAAACCCATTTAGTTGACAAGGTTGTGTAACCCTATTGATGATTTCACAGGACACAACATCCTATGATCATTGGGTGTTGGATTGATACCATATTTAAGACTAAGGAAACCAAGTAGAGTGCCTCTAATGAGTCGACCAAAGGGACCCCAGTGGGTTCCTATTGATATAATGACCTTAAAAAAGTGTTTATAGATATAGGTATTGATGTTTGCAGGTGTCCCTAGAACCTAATCCGACATGTATTCTTGATGGAACTGAGACAATTATGATCATCATGGGATTTTTGATAGCCTGTATGTTTTCTTATTTATGATTGGTTATGAGATACACCCTCAAGATTTATATGATGTTTTTTTCATCCATGTTTATTGGTCTGGGTATATGGATAGGATGAAACTTTTTTGAGCTAGTTAAAGTTGGATTTTCGATGGTGTTTGAACATGGTGCAAGAGATACCATGGATTTTTGGATCACTATATGATAGGAGATACCATGGACTTGGATCCCAAATGATAGGGCTATCATGGGCCTCATCCATGAAGTTGAGAGGATATGATATGGGATACAATGGATTTGGAGCCTAGATGATAGGATTGTCTTGGGATGGGTCCCTAGAGTCATGATGATTGGTTGGGGATACGTAGATTTGGAACTTGAATGTTACTTTTAATGCATGACCTTCGTGGCATGCTCCAAGATAAACTAGAATTGGTATAAGCAGGTATGTTCGATCGAGGTCATGGACCTAAGGATCGAGAGTGAATAATTTATTTTAGATGAGCACATTACATGCACATATCATGGAATGTGATGGTTATTAAAGGACTACATTGGTGGTTCCCTACTGATTTTTTACACCCACCATACTTAGGACACCACTCCACTTGGGTACCTGAGAAAATGATCACTTGGTTATAGGCCCAGGATGGGTTGAGGCCTAGGACAGCATTGCCAAGTAGGATAGCTCAGATAGTATTAGGGGAGTGTATAAAGATTGTAATAGAGATGTAGTGGAGAATTTTTGTTTTATTTTCTTATTTTGGCCTATAAATGTAAATGGTGCAGTGGGAAGTATGTTGTATGTATTACATGGTTGTTTGGGAATTTATGGGATTTTAGTTATTTATTTTCATTTTATATATATCATTTCCTCTTATATTAGTTTTTTATGTATGATGTTTGTTTATTTGTTCTATTATTTTACACTCTAATATAAGGGATATAGTCTCCCCACCAAAACAACTTAGACCCATGCTGCTAGTCAGTATCCTACAGCATACGGGGAGGTCTGCGTGAGGTTATATAGATAACCAGTATAGCTATTATTCATAATGTGAGTCAGGGTGGGATGTTATAAAGTGGTATCATGTCTTCTCTAAGTATCTTACTATTTTGGGATTTTTCATATAGGAAAATTAGGAATGTTTCATATTCTGTCATTGATATTGGACTGGTGTATTGAGAACACTTATTCTGATAGGAATTCAATGTTTTTAAGGTTATGGGATTATTGTTCTGGTTATTGTTGTTATATTTGTATATGATTTTTTCCTTGAGAGACACACATGGTTGTTTTATCTTCTTGATTTATTATGGATTTTTGACTCTTGGCATGTTGGAAAGAGGCCAGTGATTTGATTTTGACTCTTGGTGTCACGAAAAAGCTCGAGTACCCTGGTCCCCTGATACCCAGGCTAGTCCTGACATAGCCTGAAGGGAATTCCCGATCCCCATGGGTTAGCGACTAGCACCTGGTGTCATATGATATGAAAGTGGGAATGAATGTTCCACAAACACAATAGAATCAATAGATACAAGTCAGTATGTACAAAAAAATCTAAAGGGAAAACTATACAAAAATTCAAAAAGGTAAAAACAACCCAATGTACAATATAAAATTACCATAAAATAATAATATAAATAACCCATGTCCCAATGGACTCAACTCTCCAATCCTAAAGATCAATAGAAACTACCACCTCCAGGTGGTTCTTACCCCTTGACCAAAACTAGAAGGAGATAATCTTCAAATACCCAAAGGTATTGGTAGGATGTGAGCTAAAATCCCAATAGGGTCTCACCAAGTATTCCATAACAATAAGAAAATATAATTAACTACATAAAGCTTTAAATTTTAAATAAATAGACATGGAATTTAATTTATATTTAAATCAAATCATCCATTGCATTTCAAATGATGAAATACTTTAAACAAATGGATAAATAAACCTTTTATATCAAACAGATTATATAAATTCATAAGGAACTTGTAGTTTAAAAATAATGGTGTATATATCAAATAATCACAATTAAGAAACATGGTCATCTTTTAAGAGGTAAGATAGGTCCATGTCATAGGATCCTCACACACTGATATAATGAAAAATGGAAATGTGTATACACAACCCTCTAACACATTCCAAAGAAAACTAACTAACATCCCAATAGGGATAATATCTTCCAATACATTTATGTTATAGTTTCAAAGCATCAATCCATTTATAGGTCATTCCAATTCTATCATGTTTTTCCTTAATAACTCACTAAATACCTAGGCTTAAGTATGCTCAAACATCAATACATAAGGGGATATTTATTTCAAAACTATTTCAAATATCATTCAACCCATTTTCATAATTTCAATTTGCCAATTTCCATTTAAAAACAAAAATGGATTTTTAATTAGATCATGCATTTTTTTCAAGATAAAACCATTGGGTTTCCATCAAAACAATTTCATCTATTTTTCTCAAATAAAAATTTGAAATCAATTTCAAAAATAAATTCAGCAACTCAATTTCACAATTTAAATTTCAAAACTTAAATTTCCACAATTTTACATCAAATAAAAATCAGACCCCAATTCAATGGTATTGGGGTTTTTCCAATTTCAATACAAATCCAATACAAATCCTCAGTTCAATGAAATTGAAGTTTTTAAAAGGAAATTAAATGAAATTAAATTTAAATCAAGAAATTTAAGTTAAATAAATCAATTTATTTTTAGTCAAAAGGAAAATCCTAAATATAACCACTTACCTCGGGATAAAAGGATCACAGATCACAATGCCCTAAATGGGAAACTCCAAAGAAGAATGTCACAAAAAGAGATCTGAGAATCAAACATAGATTCAATATCTAAAAAAATAAATTAGATCTTCAAAAAATAAGGATATCTAAAAACCCCTAATAAATCAATGATATGATAGTGGGAGAGAAGGAATGAGGAGAGGAAACTTATCGGGAAAGGACCAAAAGAAGATTTCCTAGCTTCAGCCCTTCTTATAAGGGGTTTGGAGGAGCCAAAATTGGTCCATTAGAGCCCCCTAAAAATTAAAAATCATAAAAGGGTATGTTAGGGTTGAGAGTGGGTCAAAAAGTGGGTTCATGAATTTTTAATGAATTTTGGGATTAATTAAAAGTCCCATGCACATTTAGATGGGTAGGGCCACACTGTTAGACAAACTGCATTCCCTAACCATGCACCCCTTACTATAGGGTTTCATGATTTGTCTTTGGTAGGCACATAGTTCTTCAAACCATGTGCCAACAATTAAAACCGTCACTACTTGGGTTTTCACGGTTTTCGCTAGCATGGTACATGGTTTGGGAAAACCATACTCTAACGGTACATAGTCCAAAATCCATTCGAAATTTACAAAATTTAACCCAAAGAACCCATAAACAAGACCTAACCCTAGCATATTCAAAATAGGCATTTAGAAGTACCTAAAAATAGTAATAGAATTTTATAACCTCCCCTCCATAGAATCTTTATGTCCCCATAAGGTCTGTTAATAAGATTCTATGTCAAAATGATGAGGTCACATCTCTCTCATTAGCGCCTCCCTCTCCCAAATATCATGAGTATCAGAGTCATGCTGCCATAGAACTCAAACCAAATGTTTAATCCTACCAAAAAGTGCATTGGTTTCAGAATCAACTATCCTAACTGGATTCTTAGTCAGGTATAAATCAGGTTCAACATCAAGATCACTCCATCTCAGATAATGATATGGACCGGAAAGGTGATTCCATAGTTAAAATACATGAATCATATTATGTATAGATCCCATCTTTGGTTTAAGTGATAAATAGAAAGACACCTTCCCCACCTACTCAACAACCTAAAAAGGTAGCACAAAACAAGGTGTATTTTTCCTTACCTACAAATCCATTAATGACCCAACCAAGGTGAAAATTTAATGAACACCTAGTCACTAACTAAATATTCCCACAATCTGTGAATATGATCAATATAATACTTATATCGGTTATGTGTTGTTAAAATTATATGATGAATAAACTGAATATTTTTTGTATTCTTTAGAACCAAGCTTGGTCTAACCAAGTAAATTTCACCAATCTATGACCAACACAATGAATATTTACATGTCCAACCATACAAGGCCTCAAAAGGATCCATTTTGATTGCAAACTGGTAAATTTTGTTATAAGAAAACTCAACCTCTCCCATATGGTCATCTTAAGCCCCATAAAAGTCAATAATGTTGTGGAAAAGAATATCCTAAAGAATCATTATATATCTTTCTATCTAGACATATGACTATAGATGGTAGGCTTTACTCAAATGGACCCGATATCACAATTCCTCGTGCAGGCCTCTAAAAAATGAGTAGTAAACCAAGGATCCCAATCAGTGACTATATCATAAGGAACTCCATGCAAATGAAAAATATCTTTGAAATAGAGATTTCATAACTCCTATACTTAGGCATACGCCTATATGTATACATAAGTTATCAAGATATACTCATCTTACACAAGAGGGAACAAAAACCACAAAGGTAACACCCCGAAGGTAGAAGTACCACACAGGTAACACCATAAAGGTAGAAGTACCACACAGGTAACACCACGAAGGTAGAAGTACCACATAGGTAACACCATGAAGATAACACCACGAAGGTAATACCACGAAGGTTGAAGTACCACACAGGTAACACCATAAAGATAGAATCACTACACAGGTGACACCACGAGGATAGAAGTATCACACAAGTAACACCACAAAGATAGTACCATGAAGGTAAAAAGTACTACACAGGTATCACCAAGAAGATAGTACCACGAAGGTAAAAGTACGACACAGGTATCACCATGAAGATGGTACCACAAAGGTAAAATTACCAAATAGGTATCACCAAGAATATAGTACCATTAAGGTAAAAGTACCACATAGGTAAAAGACTTAGTTCAAACAGAGTCTCAGCTCAAACTAGGTTTTCAGTGAAGTATAAAAGTACAGATGATTAGTCTCGAATCTAGATCATCTTATTCAGTCAAGAGGCATTGCTGCTGATTATAAGAAGACTGAACCACACATGATCAATAGGTACTAACCCCCACAATGACCCACATAGGATCTGACCCACACAAGATTGGTATGAAAGCTGATAGCCAGCCACATGATTCTCTATGGATAATAACACGTAACATCCCTAGTCACAACATTGAAAACCTCAGATACTGGAGAACTCATCCTATATGGATTACAGTGGGCCCAACACATCACAAAGAGGTGCTTCCCACTAGACTTAGACTACTAAGGTACTCCTCCTATCAAGTACCGTGGGTCTGCCCAACACATAGAGGTGCTCTCCACCGTGGGTCTGTCGCGTCACACAGAGGCGCTACCCCTTGTGGCCTACTGAGGTACTCCTCTTGTCGAGTACCATGGGTTAGTCGTGTCACACAGAAGTGTTCCCCACCATGGGTCTATCGCGTCACACATAGGCGCTCCCCACTGGGCCATTCAAGTCACTCCAAGAAGAAACAGTCAGTAGTCATCAAGTCTCAGCCAGTCGCAAGGTTTCATATATAACACGCTTGGGAGAACCCCTCTCCAAGTCATCGGTCATACCAAAACTACCCCAAATTAACATGAAGAAGTATTCTAAAGATCTATCATGTCATAAGGGACCCAACGTAATAGATGGTGCGTTAATCGGAAACCTGATCTATAAGTTATTAGTGTTTCTATTCCAAGGGCGCTGTTGGATTCGGGGTTCGATCCAACCTGGTTGTGCTCTAACATTATCCAAAACTCAAGTGGAGTATACCAATAGAAATATCTCAATACACGGATTCTTGTACTGTATATGGTTCATCAAACGGACACCCAGATCACAAGTTATGTCCACAAAGTCATAACTGGGTCTAGATGGGCCTAGGTCTGGTCTAACCCGGTCGGAACGACCCGACCTGACCTGTCCTGGGCCGACCCGAACTAGTTCGGGTCGGGCCCGGTTGGCCTGGGCTGTGGAGGGCCCAGCCCACTGGGTCGTGGTCTATCCTAGCCTGCAAAGGGGCAGCCCGGCCCGCTGAGTGTGGCCTGACCCACACTGGCGCGGTCCGCCCGAGCTAGTGCTGAATGGGGAGCATCCCCCTTCTATTCAGAATGGAAATGGGAAGACCCTTTAGGATCTTCCAAGTCACTGTGGGACCCAAGTGGGTCCTGCCAAACCGCATTGGCTGGATGTTCCTCCTCCTAGTGGCAAGTTCGCACTTCGCTGCTCCACCACGTTCGACATGACTGACTGCTCTTCGGCATCCGTCACGGGCCAGCGATCGCGGCCTCTTGCTCATCTGGCGGCGCGGACGCACACCGCTGCTTCTTCATGTGGCCAAATGGATGACGGCTGCCACCCTGCCCTATAGTAGCCAACGGGTCGTCGCTTCCTCGTCATCCGGTGCTATGGACACACACCTCCCTTCTTTACTCGCGGTTGGCGGGGTGTCAGCCACCGCCTTCTTCCGCGAGCCATTGCGGCTTCGTTCCAAGCCCGAAAAATAAAACGATCGCATATTCGCAATCATTGGGTCATGGGATTTGCGTCCATATGTCATTCTCAACAAAATAATGTGTTTCCAACATCATTAAATATTTGGCGTTGAAGAACGCATGGAGAATCAGAAGATAAGAGGCAAGGTATATGTGCATGATGATGGCCATGTTAGTTTGGAAAGTGTCGTTGTGAATCCAGAATATGAAGAATCTATAAATAAATTTAATTATATTAAAAACTAACCCCTACCTCTATTTTCCATTGGAGGTGGAGTGAGGAAGAAGGTGGGGTCATTTAAGATTGACGTCAGCGTTCGTCACCCCCTCAAGACGCTCCAAGGTTGGTTCCTCGTTCTTCGATCTCCAGTTCTGGGTTTTGGTGTAACTTCACTTTGTTAGCACTTTGTTGCTTGGCAAAGCAGTTTCGACACCTCTCCCCAAACTCCATATAAATAGGATAGGGGGAGGGTGTGCAACATTCGGGGAATTATTGGATGCCCGTTAATTAGAAACCTTCCTAATTCCCCAATGGTGCAGTTACCTAGAATGAAAGGTCAAGTCATTGATTGGCTTGACACGTCATCGGTCCCATGTTTCTGCTTGTCCGTTGGAGGAAAATAAGGAAAATAAAAATTTACTAAGTCATATTTATTATTCTTTAAAAAGTATCAAAATCTAACTTTTTTCTCTGGACCTACTGTGGTCAATGTGAAGCCTCGCTTAAGCGAATCCTGGCACTGTGGATTCAACGCTACCCTCATATTTTTAATCTGATCACTGGTTTAAAAGTTATAAAATTCCGCTCACGTGTTTACTGAACATACCCAAAAAATAGAACAGAAAATTATTAACAGTCACCCTCGACCCGCGTCGGTTGAGTTTAGGCTCTGCGTAAGTGAAACACTCCCCAAGGAACCCAACGGTACTCTCGAATTGTACAATCTGAGTTACCATTTAAAAGTTATAGATTTTACAATAAAATAATTGTCACTTTATAATTTTATTTACAGCCAAAAACTAAATTTCACTGGTGGCCTGTGCCATCCAATGTTTGTATCTTCCTAAAGAAATCATACCCTCAAGAGTTTAGTGTTTGTCTCAAATTTTTAATCTGAGTTACCTTTTATGAGTTATAATCATTTGAAAAATAAAATAACATTATTTAATTGGCTTGACACTTCATCAGGAAATGAATCACCTTGACTGAATTTATTCTTAGATCCAGCCTTCTTTGGAAGTGTACTTTCAAATCCATCTTCATCTACAAGTGGATTCACAGCCTGAGAACCCTCTTCAATTGAGGGAACCTTCCTAGTTATTTGGGGTTTCCTTTGTTTTAGAATTCTTGGAAGAATTAATTGTGCTATAGGTTGGCCTATTATCTCTCTCATTAAATGAAGAGGGTGGACCGAAATCCCAAGTAGAGTATCCCACTTATGATTCTTTATTATCATATCCAAGTACCTCAAAATAATTAAATGTAGGGAACGTAAAACTCACCTTTGAGTTTCCATATTTTCCAGATTTTGAAGATATAATTGTAAGAACCCAGATATTCTTTCTCAGGTATGTTTTCCTTTTCTGATCGTTTTTTGAGAAAAATAGGAATATCTGGAAATTTTCAATGTACACGCCATGTACTTTATGAGTACACTCTGTGTACTGGGTTACCACAGGTAGCCCTGTGCTGGTCGTGTAGTGTCCATGCACATGAACATGTGGGGGTGACCTAGAGGCCACTTAAAGCGGAGTACAAAAATGGAAAGTACATGTCGTGTATTTTATTTTTTTTCATTAAATGAACTGAGGTCATGTCTAATCAACAGAAACACCCCCCTTATTTTTTTGACTTGTCTAGGAGCATCGTACAACAACAGATATTCGATGAACTCCTGAGTGAGCGTCTGTCCTCAAAATTTAACACTTTCAGTTGTTTTAGAATCACATCGGTGAGTTATCTTTTCTCCTAGAGCACCATCACCTGATTTCTCCTCTCTCGTGTGATATCATGGGTTGAACGTTTTAGACATTTTTATAGATATACCACATTCTAGGTTGATCCATTGGCTAATTCTGGAGTATATCGATCTCCCAACACCAAGGTAGGTGGTTTGTGCCTTCTCGTTGAAATTCTTTGAGTTATATGTGCAATTTTTTAAAATACCCTTAATTGGGGTATTGTGTGTTTATCGTTTTACCCCTATCAATTTCCTATCATGCTTGTATGCCTGAGTCAAGGTTATTTGGGTATTAATAGGGTTGATTTCTATGTTTTGGATGTGGTTTCGCATGCATGTTCTGTTTACGACCGTTTGGTCCTTCTTAGCTTTTTTTGCCACCTTCCCTGTTTTCCCATGCCTAGTGTTATAGGGTGGAGTGTTGTTTTCTGACATGCTTGATATACTATAGACTTCTTAGCCATGTAGTTATTGAGGTTTACTTTGGTCGTATTGCATTTCTATACTCGTTGACTTACACAGGGCAATGAGAACCCAATGTAGAAGATTATAAGGGGAATTGACCGAGTGAGCTTCCTCAGAGAGTCTTCGATCATTTTAGACTATATGGGGAATTGACCGAGTGAGATTCCTCAGAGAGTCTTCAAGAATTTTATTCTATAAGGGGAATTGACCCAGTGAGCTTACTTAGATAGTATTTGATCACTATAGGCTATAAGGGGAATTGACTGAGAGAGCTTCCTCAGAGAGTCTTTGACCACTTCGGGCTATAAGGGGAATTAATCGTGTGATCTTCCTCAGAGAGTCCTTGACTACCTTAGACTATAAGAGGAATTGACTGTGTGATCTTCCTTAGAGAGTATTTAAATTCTTGGGACTATAAGGGTAATTTACTGAGAGATCTTCCTCAGAGAGTCTCTATAGTATCCTTATTTTTATTGAACCATAGGGGTTATGCTCAGAGAACTACCCAAAGGGTTCCTTGATTGTTTGTTGTTGTTGACGTATAGAACTAATTTCATTGAAACTGTAGGACTGGTTACTGCTTATTACTTCCTTATTTAATGATTTCTTTTGTCATTACCTTCCATGTATTCACTAACTATTTGGCACAGATCTTGTGGTGATTTCCTACTGGGATTAGTCTCACACCCTGTTTGGGCTATGCATTTGGACCCATACAGATTATATTGTTGTAGGTATAGATAAGGTAAAATTCCCTTCTACTTCAGGTACTTGATTTGCTGTGGAGTTGGAGAGCATGGGACCGAGCTGAGGCTTGTGATGTTGAGGAGCTTTTTATCTATTTTCTTTTGAACTTTGGCTTATTACTATTTCGTATTCCAACATTGTGATGTGTTTGGTAGTTTTCTTGGACATATGTTCCTTGCATGATTTTTATATATACACTCTAGTTGTTTATTTCTTCAGACTCCACTATTTACTTTTGTATTGATTATTATTGCTTCTGCTGTTGTTATCTGTTATTTTCTCTTCTGATGTGTTACTCTACCAATGAGAGAATAGTTTCCCCATTATCATACTCAATGCCCTCACTGCTAGTCGGATGCCTCTGGCATTAGGGGAAATACACTTGAGGCCATGTGACCAACCGATTATGGGGTGCCTCTGGGTGGCTTCTGGAACCAGGACGTTACAAAGTGGTATCAGAGGAATTATTTTCTTCTTGACTTCCTGTTTGGATCATATAGCCAGGGATAGGATGGAATTGGTACTTGGTAATAAGTTGTTCCTAAGAGTAGCTAACCTGTGTATAGAGAAAATTCAATCTACCTCATTTAATTGTAATTTTTCTTATTTTTCAATTATTACGGTTTATTTGATTTCAACTTGAGTGATTCACATTATTTGTTCTGTTATTATTGATGTTATTCAGGTTCTATTTCTGTTGAAACCCGATTAGATCAGGGTATTCCATCTCATGCATCATATAGGAACTTTCTTGGGATTACATTCCATGCATTCTTTCCATGCCATATAGGGTTTATTAGCAATTTCATGTTGTTTTGATAGGTTTTGTGATAGATATGCATGCTGTTGTGATAGTTGTCGTGATAAAATAACTGATGTTTGATAGGGTATTGTTTGTGTAAGGTTTTGTTTGAATAAATGCCAAACATTGGTTCTTGAGGTGTTATGGGCCCTCATGGACCATAATTTAGTGGATCATTACCCTGTTTTTCTTGTTATAACATGTATAATATGCAAAGATTTGATTTGTGGGGAGTATGGGCCCTCACAGATCAGGATTTGGCACTTTCGTGTTTGTTTCAGTGTTTTTCTGGGCTCTGGAGTAGTTTTTGAGGCTTACTGTCTTGAAAACCCCAGAATACATGCTGTGTAGTTTTTACTACATGCCATGTGTTCTTCTATTCAGAAAGAAACTATTTTAATTAAGTACACATTGTGTACCTTATGTACATGTCGTGTAGTATCTAACCATGTCATAGGTTGTGTGGGCAGAGACATGAGATAGGGAAGTCATTATGGGAACACACCATTTACTGGTTTTACACACCGTGTTGGGTTGACCCTGTGTCCACGCGTGTGACTAACAACATGGATGAAGAAATATTAGCTTATACATATCATGTTAGTTCTAAACACGCCATGTAGTGTAATCTTGGAATCCAACTATGTCACTAACAACACAGGAAGTTGAAACCTAAGTAGTACATGCCATGTCCATTTGGAACATGCCGTGTAGTGTGAGTCGTGTACCCAGCCATGTCATGAACAACACGGGTCAGTGAAGCTCATCTAGTACACACTGTGTCTAGAACAAACACATTGTGTAACCTTGTTCTAAGGGGGGCCATATCGATTAGCCATGTATAAGGACTTGGGTAGGGGAATTGAATTCAAGTACATGTCGTGTGTAAGGAAAACATGCCGTGTGTTTGGGGTGTTACACGACCAGTTCTAGAAGAAGTACACACCCATGTCAAAGACTTAAGGGATCACGTTGTATAGTTATTATACATGTCATGTAGTCATGTTTTGTAAAACACGAATGTTTTCTTTCTATTTTTCCCTTCTTACACTTCCAGTTTTTAGTCATTGATGATCTTAATCTAAGGTGTGTTCTTGACCTTGCAAATTCATGTCACTGAGATGTCCTCCGGTTGTATGCTAGTTTCAAGGCGATGATCAGACACCAGACATGGCTGATCAGGGATAGCCAGCAGATCCTCCAATTGTTCCAGTCTTGGTACCAACAGTTATACCTGACACAGGTGTTGATGCACAATTAAGGGGCTATCTTAGGATGATACAAACCTTCCAGGAAGTTCCTCCTCCTACCCCGTTGATGGCAGAATTGACGAGGGTATTTCAGTAGTAGCAGAATCCCACCTTCTCAGGGGATGGAGGATCCTAGGCTGTAGATTCATGGCTAGAATCCACATTGATGATCATCGAGCATCTGGAGATACCTCCAAATAGTAGGATAAATCTCGCTACCTATATGTTTCAGGATTCCACCAAGGGATGGTGGGTTGTGATCTTACAGGCAGGGCACTAGAAGAATATGGTTTGGGATGAGTTTCAGTGCATATTCTATGATTACTTATTTCCGGATACCTTTAGGGCCGATCGAGCCTGAGATTTCATGATTCTGGAGTAGGGTACTGTTTCATTTATGGATTATTCCTCCCACTTCACAGAGATCCAGTGTTTCATGCCTATTCCAGGAGGTGATGAGTTGTTCCTTGTAAGGAAGTTCTAGAATGGTCTCAAACACGACATTCGATTGCAGGTGAATATCTTTAGGTTGACATATATCTCTTCTATAGTCAACTAGGTTCTTATCACTGAGCACAATCTGAGGAATTCTAGAGCTGTGAGCCAGGGCGGTTCAGCATCCAGAGTTAGGGCTCTACCAGCTGATAGCAGGAAGCGCCGTAGGGAGATTGCACCAGGAGATCAGAGTAGGTAGGATGCATCTTCTGGTAGCGAGGTGGTATGCTACCAGTTTGGGAGGAATGGGCATGTGAGACCACATTGGCTGAGAGACCCGGTGGAGTGATGATCTTGCGGCAAGATGGGTCATCTTCAACGCTTCTGTCAGATCTTATCACCCGCAGCTGGTGATAGGGGTTCTTTTATGACTCCTCATTCAGGAGAAGCACCACCAATTTATCACCTGTCTGGGAAATGGAGTTCTTTCGGTCATTCAGGATAAGGTGGAGGTCATGTCCATAATATCCAGTTGCCAGGTTTTCAGCAACATCAGGGCGGATCAGCTCAGAGTGGTCAGGCAGGGTCGCAGGGCCATGGTACAGACCAGACTTTTGCAGTGGAGTAGACCCAATAGAAGCAGGATCTCGGGCCTTCTATTGTTCCAGGTACGATCTTAGTTGCCTCGGTTTTAGCTTATTCTCTCTTCGATACAGGGTTTTCCCATAGTTTTATATTTTTTGCAGTTGTGGAGAGCCTTGGGCTTTTCATCTTTTCTTCTGCTAATATCTTGACACTAGACACTCTGTTGAGGACTAGAATGGCTAGTGTATGTGAGTGCAAGGAGTTCCCTCTAGAGGTTGGTGGGTGTCACTTTTTAGGGGACCTCTATGTCCTAGATATTATGGGCTTTGATGTCATTCTCAGAATGGACTGGTTAGTTCCCTTCCAGGCAGTCGTCGATTTCTATCATCGTAGGGTGAGTTTCACATCACCATAGGGTGGATCTTTTCTTCATAAGGGCGAGTGGGATTCCAGGGCGAGCAGAGCGGGACCCGAGCATCATGGGTTAGAAGAAGTTGCATCCTAGATTTCTAGTCTATATCTGGATGACTAGAGGACTTCATAGATAGACTTTCCTACAGTGGTGGATCATTTCAGAGATGTATTTCCAGAAGAATTTTTTGGTTTTCCTCTAAATCATGATTTAGAATTTTCTATTAAGATCGTTCCAGGAGTGGCACCAGTTTCTACTCCTCCTTATAGGATGGCTACACTAGAGTTGCAGGAGATCAAGAAGTAGTTGGAGGAGTTGTAGGCAAATGGTTTCATCCGACCTAGTACTTCTCCTTAGGGGTTCTCCTATTATGTTTATGAAGAAGTTATATGGTACCCTCAGACTTTGTGTGTATTATCGAAAGATGAACCAGTTTATAATCAAGAACCAATATCCCTTGCCAAGAATTGATGATCTATTTGATCAACTTCAAGGAGCTTGGGTGTTCTCGAAAATTTACTTGTTATCCAGTTATCATTAGTTGCGTGTTATACCATCTTCTATACCTCTCAAATCCTTACAATGTAGGTATGGTCTATACGAGTATATGGTTATGTTGTTCGGTCTCATGAACGCACCTGTAGTTTTCATGGCACTGAGGAACCGAGTGTTCCATCCATACTTGGATTATTTCATGGTGGTCTTTGTGGATGATATCCTGGTGTACTCTCACACTTGACACGACCATGCCACACATCCTGAGATCGTTTTGAGGACACTGAGATAGCATCAGTTATATGCTATGCTCTCAAAATGCCACTTTTGGATGGACTAGATTCACATCTTGGGTTATGTTATCTCAGAGATAGGAGTATCAGTAGACCCAGAGAAAGTGAGAGAAGTAGTTTCCTGGGATCATCTGAATAATGCCTTTGAGGTACAGAGTTTTATAGGGATGGATGGATACTATATACATTTCATACAGGACTTCTCATGCTTAATAGTTCCATTGATGGGCTAGACAAAGAATGGTGAAAAGTTCTTATGGTCAGATTCTTGTGACTCATCCTTTAAAGAGATAAAAGAGAGGTTGACTTCAGCACTGATACTAGTTTTTTCAGAGTCGATCAAGAGCTATAATTTGTACTCTGATGCTTCAGGTATCGGTCTGGGAGTTGTGCTTATTCAGGGAGAGGGATTCATTGCGTACGGGTCTCGGTAGTTGAGGCCACATGAGAGGAATTACCCAACGCACGATCTCGAGTTGGCTGTAGTTGTTCATGCCTTGTGTTGTTGGAGACATTATCTTTTGGGAGAGTATTTTCTGGTTTTCACCAACCACAAGAGTCTTAATTACATCTTCACCCAGTGTGATCTGAATTTGAGACCGCGAAAGTGGCTTGAGTACCTTCAGTCCTTTGACTTTGAGCTTGCCTATACGCCTGAGAATGGAAACACGGTGGCTGATGTGTTGAGCCGGAGGACTCAGATATAGGCAGTTCAGGAGGCCAATAGTGAGTGGAATATTATGGTTATGTTCTCTGATATGAATTTGGAGGTTCATGAAAGACAGGGATAGACATTTCTTTCTTTTGTGGTTGTTACCTCTACTCTTCTTGATCGAGTGCAAATGAGGAAGCTATCAGATTCTGAAGGCCTACTCCTACAAGAAAGTGTGTCAGGAGAGGGCCCTATTCATGGATAGACCATGGGCGAGGATGAGATCTTGCATTTCTAGGGGCGCGTATGGGTGCCAGAAGACATACACGAGGAGCTGATGTGGGTCTTTCATTCCTCACTTTGGGTAGTTCATCCTGGTGTCAGCAAGATGTATAATGATCTACACCATCAGTATTGGTGGCCAGGTATGAAGAGAGATATTGATGGTTTCTTCATGAGGTGTCCCACTTGTCAACAGGTTAAGGCAGAGCATCAGCGACCAGCAAGGATTTTGCAGTAGTTACCCATTCCTGAGTGGAAGTGAAACGATGTCGTGATGGATTTCGTGATAGGTTTACTGAGGTCGCCTCAAGGGAATGATGTTGTTTGGGATTTCATTGACAGACTCATTAAGGATGCTCACTTCTTGCCGATCAAGGATACCTTCAGTATTGATGATCCGAAATGGTTTTACATCCCAGACATTGTACATCTACTTGGGGTCCCACACTCCATTATTTCAGACAGGGATGCCCATTTTACTTTTCAGGTATGGCAGGGGCTTCAAAAGGCTTTGGGTACATAGGTACTTTTGAGTACAACTTACCACCCCCAAACAGATGGCCAGTCCGAGTATACGATTCAGGTGCTTGATTACATGCTTCGTGCATGCATCTTGGATTTTGGAGGTTCTTGGGAGAAGAACATACCTCTTTTAGAGTTTTCCTACAATAATAGTTTTCAAGAAACTATTCATATGGAACCTTATGAGGCTTTGTATGGTAGGCCATACCGATCACCCTTATGTTTGCTAGAGGTAGGAGAGGCTTCTATGTTGGGACCTCATCTTATTCAGGATACCACAGAGCAGATATAGTTGATTTGAAAGAGGATGGCTACTGCACAGTCTCAACAGAAGTCTTATGCTGATCAGCGGAGACGGCCTCTGGAGTTTGAGGTCAGGGATCAGGTTTTCCTACATGTCACATCGAGGTTGAGACACAAGAAGATTATGAGATAGGGTAAGATTTTGCCGAGGTATGTCAGACTATTTGAGGTGTTGGAGAGAGTTGGGATGGTTGCCTATCGATTGTAGTTTCCTCAGAAGTACCGTGCTATGCACTACGTCATCAGTGTTTCTCAGCTTTGATGTTACTTCTCAGACCCATATCTTGTCTTCCAACCCGAGGAGGTTGAGTTGGAAGTGGATGCATCATTCAAGGAGCATCCTATCCAGATCATTGATCGAAGTACGGAGGTTCTCTGTGGTCGGTATGTTCCTCAGGTATGAGTGTTATGGAAGCACGAGAGAGTACAAGACAAGACTTTGGAGAGGTAGGCGGATGTATGATCGCAGTACCCGGAGCTCTTCGGGGTTTCTTCTTCTATGCCACCTTACTAGGGAAATTTGGGGATGAATTTCTTTAAGGGGGAAGTTTCTAAGAAGCATGATCTTCTTTATCAGGTATGTTTTTCTTTTCTGGTCATTTTTTAGAAAAAGAGGAATTTCTGGAAATTTTTGAAGTACACGTCGTGTACTTTATGAGTACACACCATGTACTCGGTTACCACAGGTAGTCGTGTGCTGGTCGTATAGCGGCCATGGACACGACCATGTGGGGGTAACCTAGATGTTGCTTAAAGCGGAGTACAAAAATGGAAAGTACACATTGTGTACTTCAAAGGTACATGCCTGCATTTTATTTTTTTCATTAAACGTGTCGGAGTCGCGTCTAATTGACCGAAACACCCCCCCCCCTTCTTCATTCGTCTCATCCAGGAGCATCATACGGCCACAGATCTTCGACAAACCCCCGAGCAAGCATTTTTCCACCGAATTGAACACTGTCAGTTGCGTTGGAATCCCATCGGTGAGTTATATTTTCTCCTAGAGCACCATCTTATGATTTATCCTCTCTCATGTGATATTGTGGGTTGAACATTTTAGAAGTTTTTGTAGATCTAAATTGTTCTAGGGATATCCAAGGGTCAACGCCAGAGTATATTGATCTCTCAACACCGAGGTACATGGTTTGTGCCTTCCCATTGAATGTCTTTGAGTTATATGTGCAATTCTAGACAATACCCTTAATTGGGGTATTGTGGGTTTACTGTTTTACCCCTATTAATTGTATTTCATGCTTGTATGCTTGAGTAGAGGTTATTTAGATATGAATAGGGTTGATTTCTATGTTTTGGATGTGGTTGCCCATGCATATTCTATTTACGACTGTTTGGTCCTTCTTATCCTTTTTTTCTACCTTACCTATTTTCCAATTCCTAGTGTTGTAGGGTGGAGTGTTGTTTTTTGACATGCTAAATATGTTGTAGAAATATTATCTAAATATTTCTTGAGGATTAATTTGTCCGTATTGCATTTCTATACTCGTTGACTTACACAGGGCTGTGAGAACCTGGTGTAGAAGACTATAAGTGGAATTGACCGAGTGAGCTTCCTCAGAGAGTCTTCGAGCATTTTAGACTATATGGGGAGTTGACTGAGTAAGCTTCCTCAGAGATCCTTCGAGCATTTTAGACTATCAGGTGAATTGACCGAGTGAGCTTCCTTAGAGAGTATTTGATCACTTTAGTCTATAAGGGGAATTGACTGAGAGAGCTTCCTCAGAGAGTCTTTGACCACTTGGGGCTATAAGGGGAATTGACCGTGTGAGCTTCCTTAGAGAGTCCTTGACTACCTTAGACTATAAGAGGAATTGACTATGTGAGCTTTCTCAGAGAGTATTTACATGCTTGGGAATATAAGGGGAATTTACTGAGAGATCTTCCTCAGAGAGTCTCCGTAGTGTCCTTGTTTTGATTGAAACAGAGGGGTTAGGCTGAGAGAACTATTCATAGGGTTCCCTGCTTGTTTGATGTTATTGATGTATAGTACTGATTGAATTGAAACTATAGGACTAGTTACTGCTAAGTACTTCCTGGTTTACTTCTTTCTTTTGTTATTACCTTTCATATATTCACTGACTGTTAGGCACAGATATTGTGGTGATTGCCTACTAGGATTAGTCTCACACCCTATTTGGGATTTGCATTTGGGCCCAAACAGATTATATTGCTTCAAGTATAGATAAGGGAAAACTCCCTTCTACTTCAGATACTTGATTTTTTGTGTAGTTGGAGATCATGGGACTGAGATAAGGCTTGCGATGCTGAGGAGTTGTTTATATGTTTTATTTCTTACATTGGCTTACTACTATTTTTTATTCCATCATTGTGATGTGTTTGGTTGTTTTCCTGGACATATGTTCCATGCATTATTTTTATATATACACTGCAATTATTTATTTATTTAGACTTCCCCTATTTACTTTCGTATGGATTATTATTGCTTCTTCTATTGTTATCTATTATTTTCTCTTCTGTTATGTTACTCTTCCAATGAGTGCATAGTTTCCCCATTATCACACCCAAGGCCCTCTATGCTAGGTGACACCCTCTCGCGTTAGTGGAAATGAGCTTGAGACCATGTGACCAACCGGGTACGGTGTGCCTCTGGGTGGCTTCCAGAACCAGGACGTTACAATAATCACCATAATAGTGGGATCAATGGTTACATGTTGATCTAAGTCCAGATGTTCTTTTCTAATAGATCACATTCTTATATTAGTGGCCATAAGGGGAGGATCATTCACAATAATTTAATTATTCACATCTGGTTTTCCCTCACAAGAAAGAGTCCCTATACAGGTAGTAAAATGGGAAAGAACCAGCCTACTACTAGCTTGAAAAATCTCTTGAGGATCTAAATCTATAATCACACTGATTTAAGAAAGATCAATTCCTGGGATAAATACATCCCTGACTTTCCTAGACACTTCATTGTAGCTCAAATATTTCATAGAAAATTATTTATTATTCTCATTTTTATTGGACTTCCTTGATATAGGTGAAACCAAAAGAATTTTACCTATATGTTCCCTTTATGAGATCAGATTGTGCTCCTTCCATAATTGGGTATCAACATACCTTTGTGCATCCAATTCACAATCTGTTTGTCCATACTCATATACATCATCACAAATCTTATCACCAATGTATTAAAACATGATATAACTAAAGGAATAACTAACATGAGAGGTCATATTCACCTCTACAAGGTTAACCCATGACCCAACCATCCAACTAGTGTATAGATCAAACCCATTTCTTACCCCATAATTGAATCCACCAGAATAGAATTGCGAAAATTATTATGGGACTTTATATCCAGCAATTTAAAGTCATCCCAAACTTCTAAATCCATATTACCATTAATATCCAAAAACAAATATTTTGGAAAATCCTAGGGCCCATAATTAGCAGCCTTGTCCCCAAAAGACTTCCCCTTATTCTAAATTCGATAATTCCTATCATTGATATCCTATATAGGCTTTATTTTATCATAACTACTAACTAAAATCATTCCCTTTGTTTTTTTATGAAAATAATTATCCACTTTGACTTTAAAACCAAATTTATTACAATAAACATTCCTATAGTAGACATATTTAGAATTTCCAATAGTATTTCCATCCACAAAAATAAATTAGAGACTTCTTATACTCTACACTAAGATCAATATCATCACCATGCGTAGAGAAAATTACATTGTCAATAAGTGAATCACTAAGGTCAAACTTCACCAATTCCTTATGAAATTCCCAAACCTAACATGCTCTGGTTCTCTATAAATTCATATAAAAACCTCAATTTTAGTCAAAATGTCATGAAATTTCCTCAGATTCTACTAGATAAATTTATGTCCATGGATCCGAATCCAAACCATTGCAAAATAATTCCTAAAATTTGATAAATTATAGTCTGAATAACCTTTTTTTGAGTTATTGACTCTATTATTTCTTAATTTTTGAAATCAAAATACACATTATATAAAAATTATCTAACTTGATTCTTTTTTTAAGTTTTTATGTGTATGAAAAATGATCTTTTAGTAACTAAAATACCATAGAAATAAAAATATCTTATGAAAAAATATGGTGTTCTAAATTTTCATGCCAGATTTAATCCATTGGATATAGAATCATTTTATATGTGTTGATTGAACTCATCAGTATATGAAGTGACATGTTTATCTCATTGTTTGATAAATAATGTGTTACTATCGTAATTACAATTAATTCTGAGTTATACAGAATTTTATTGTTGAACTTTGTTTACATTGATGTCTTTAATTCGAGCACACCTCTAGAATTAGATAAAAATATAGAAAGACAATAATTATCATCTATATGAATAATTTTGAAAAAAAATTGATTTTTAATATTTTTTAGATCACTTTTTATTAGTGTATATTTTTATTTATGGGTGTTTTTATTAAGATATCCCATTATAAGGTTTAAATTGTAATGATATTAGCATTTTCCATTGTAATTTTTCCCTTTAATATTTTATAATTAAAGTAATCTGGGGATATAAAGAAAAATAAATTTTTGATCGTCTAATTGATGGATTATGTGGCTAGGAAGACAAGTCTCTAGTACTTATAGTGTGTAGAAGTGAGTTGTTTCTGATAGGTTTAGTCAAGGGATTATGAGGATAGAAAGATAGACCTTTTGATAGGTATAAAATTGGGGATACCTTATGAATGGTTTAAATTCATTGATAACCTGTATTTGATTTAAATATTTACATTTTACTTTATTTTAATAGTGTGATTTTAATAATATCCATTTAAAGGAGTATTTTCTTTTCTAACAAATACTCCATGTTTTTTTTAATTTCTTCTTTGCTAACTTTTTCATTAGTAATATAAAATATCAATCATTTTTTTTCTATACTATCTATATTTTATATATTTTAAAATATCATAAATCTTATATTTTATTTAGTTTGTAATACAAAAAATGGATCATCATAACACTTGAAAGAAGATGAAAATTATACGTTTGTTTTAAAACTAAATTCCCCCCCCCCCCTCTTATATCTTATTATCCATCATAACTTGGGATAAAATTTGGTATCAAAGAAGATATTTACCTTGATTTTAATATTAAAATACAATATTTATCTTTATATTGAATTTATAATAGTTTTTCTGATTTTCAATGTCATTTTTCCCACACAAACTGTGTTGGTAAAGGGGATATTTTTTGTGATGGAAGGAGTACCAGTTGGAACCCTTAAAAGATTAAATTTGATGAGAACGCATATTTTTTATGGATCTGATTAGGATTATTGGAGTGATAATATTATATCATATAGTCTTGATACTGGATTTGATAATTTTAACATGTTGAAAAGAAATGATAATGTTTGGGAAATGATATCATTCAATTTTCATATAAAGAAAAACTAGAATATTAGGTAAACCATAAATTTTAAAATACTTTATTGTTTTCAATAACTAGGAACATCTATAACCATACATATTCATGAGAAATGAAAAATGGAATTTGGAATAATTTATGTTTTAGAAACTTGAAGAGATATGCTAACAGATGACTATTAACCTTTTTATTTTCTTCTTGGAGAAATAGTAATTCAAATAAATTAATGATTTAAGACTATAGAAAATATCTTACAACATTTGGGTGCAAATAGTTATAATATAATCAACTCATTGAAAATATTATTGATAATATTACTAAAGAGTGGGAGTCCAAGAGGAAAATAATCCAAAATATTAAACATTTTATAATTTATGTCTGGATAACTTAATTAGAATACTAATGTAATATGAGAGTACGCTTAGATGATATGATGAAAATAATAACATGAATGATGGAGTAAAATTTTCATCTACTTCAGGTTACCTTAATTCCAATAAATTTATTAATTATGTGAAAACTTCAAAAACACTTGTGTCAAAGAGTAAATGTATCCATGCAGATCAAATTTCATCAAAATAAAGAAATAATGAACTTTCCAAAATTATAACATAAAGTATTAAGCTTATAGATATTTTAAAATTTTAAAATGTTAATCAAAAAATGGGAAAGGTAGAAACTATAATTAGGAGTCATAAAAATTTATATGGTATTAGTATAAAAAGGAATGTAATATTAGACCTAATTGTCCAAAACTAAAGAAGAATAATATAAATCCAAGAAGGTATTAAAAATTTAAAGGAAAGAAAATATTGAAAGAATTAGATATTTGGAACAATGATTAAAGTGATATGTCTTTAGATGGTTCATTCGAAGAAAGTGGAATATAAAGCAATAGATTAGTAGGATTTTATTAAAATATTCCAAGATGTTTCTAATAAAATGTAACTGCAGAATCCCTTAAAATTTTATATATTGATTCTTAAATCAATTATAATACTGAAGATGATTATTCAACTTCATTTGAATATTAAAAAGATAATCCATTAGATTATGAAAAATTAAATTTATAGGATTATGAAGAAACTTTACCCAATATAGTTAAAATAGCTAAACATATAACTTTTAGGAATAAAGAAAATAAAAAACTGAAAAGTACATTTGAATTTTCTGAAGTAAAACTTATTAACACTAATAAAATAATTTCTAAATTAACATTGAAAATTTCAAAACATTCAACTAAATTATATTCATAAACATATTAATATATGAATTATATTTTTAAAAATTTATTTTATTTAAAATTCATTAATAAAAATTTAGATAATTTGAATTTAATTTTTCAACTTAAATCTAAAGTTTTTTGTTTAAAGAAACTTTTGTCTAAATATCATTCTGGTAAATAAAATTTTGATAAAATATATAAACAAATAATAACTTAAATAATATTAAATGGAATAGGTTATACTTATGATAAAACTTATTTACAATCAAACTATTTTATACATAAATATACACTTTTGTACTAAATTCCAAATATAAGGTCACTGGAGAAATTTTTTTTCTCAAAAGGTTTTTTAGTATTTTAGATTTTACAAGGATTTTATTTCATAGGAACTAGTCACTGTAAAACATAAAATATTTTGACAGATGTGGGTTCCTAAAATTTTATTAGCTAACATAATTAGACTCAAACATGTGTGGGTGCCAATAAATTAATTTTATATTTTTCAAGAAAAAAATCTTAGTACCTATAGTATAAACAAATAGTATATGGGCTATGATCATTCTTGACATATGACTATATAAAATTCTAACTTCTAAAATTTAAATAAATTTAAAGGTGTCTGAGTAACTTTTGGAGATAATGCACTTGGTGAAATAAGGATATGTGTTAAATTTTTCATAAAATATTTTTTAATTACAATTTATGGGGGGTTATTATTTCCTAAATAGGTAAATTTTTATTTTCTATTCAAATAAGTTTTAAATTTAATTATTAAAATAATTTGTATGATATATTTTTTTACCTTTAATTTTTTGTGAAAGATTTTGTGAACCACTATTATAAAAAAGAATAGATTCTTGGATGATAGAAATATTAAATTCCTATATAAGTATTACAATTTCAAGACTTTTTCATATTGATTTTACTTTTTATCGTATCCTTTATTATGAAATTTTTCTCATAAGATGTATATTTTTAATATCTTATATAAATAATATTAGAAAACTATTTGTAACGATTTTTTTCTTGAAAAATTAGTAAAATCATTAGATATACCCAAATCACTCTCTCTGATTATTATTGAAGAAAGTGAATTTTAAATTCTAATAATGCAAAACTCTATATTTTATTGCATAGGTGTTCTTAATAATATCCTTAATACTTGTGGAGAAATTTAAGTTCAACTTAAACTCACTTGATAATAAGATGTAGTTAGATAGGAAAGCATGGTTGAAATGGAATTGATCAAGAAAAATTAAATTACATCAACCATGCTAAAAATACTTTCTTAAAGATCTAATAAATGAAGAAGTTCTCAAATTAACCAAAAAAATGATTAGATGATTATCAAATAGAATTAACTCTCTGATTTTTTATTTTATTTTTTTTCTTCTATATTTATTTTTGAACATTACAAAGGAGGATATATTTAAGAAAATTTTTGTTATTTGTTTTTTATATGTATATTTTATTATCATTATTTTTTCCAAATAAATATTTTTCAATGGGGGAGTACATTTTATTTTCTTTTAATCATGTTTTTTAATTCTTGTTCCAAAAAAGGTGGAGAAATTATCTATCATGAAGAATACAAGGGGATTTCTTTTTAATTTCAGTTCCTTTCTTCAAATTTTCATGAGTGTCATGTGTTCTCCCAAAAGGGTGTTATTATTGAGTTAAATACTCAATTATTTATTTATTTGGGAAATAAAAATACAATTTATATAAAAATTATTTAACTTTATGTTTTTTTAGGTTTTTATGGTTATGTATAATGAACTTCTAGTAACGTTCCATTCTAGATTACATCCATCATATTTTGATTTAATATAGAAAATTTGATTTAACTCATAATTGTATGAAGCAATATAATGATCTCATTAATAAATAAATATGTTTTTGTTGATACTATTCCAAATGACTCTGAATTTTATATAATTTGATTGTTTGATTTTTTTAGAGTGATTCCTATAAATAGTGTCACACATAAAGCATCATCTAAAAATATATATCAAAAAAGAATGATCATGTAGATCAATTATTCTGTAAGTATTTGTTCATTTTTAATCTTTTTTATTTCTTTTTACTGATATCGATTCAAATTAGTGTAATCTTTTTTATTTCTGAGTGTTTTTTTAAGAGCTACCACTGTAAGGTTTTCATTATAAATATATTAGAATTTTACATTGTAACTATTCTTATTTTGATCCTACCTGATTGAGGTATTCTATGGAAAAAAAATATGGTGGAATAATTTATCATTGGATCGAGGGATTCTATGATTAAGAAGACATACCTCAAGTACTTCTAGTGTGTGGAAGTAAGATGTTATCGATTGGTTTAGTCAAGGGCTTATGAGGATAAGAATAAAGGCCTTATAATGGGTATAACATTTTGGATACATTATGACATGTCAAAATTCATGGATACCTTGGATATAGTTTAAAGAAATACCTTTAACTTTTTCTTAAAAGTTTGGTTTTAATAATATCCTTTTAAAAGAGTATTTGGTTTTCTAATTAATACTCCATGTTTTTTTTAATTTTCATTGTGTTAAACTTTTCATTGGTAATATAAAATTCCAATAATTCTACTTCCACTATGATAGTTTTATTCTATACAATTTTTAATTCTATAACTCTAATCCGTGATTCAATCAGTAATACAAAAATATGATCTGCATAATATTTTAATAGGACCAAAATCATAAGTTTATTTTAAAACTACAATTCACCCCCCACCCCCCCCCCCCACACACTTTTTAAAAAACCCAACCCCAGTTTCCTAGATCCATTTCCTTTATTAAATGGGTATGATTATAATGAATCAAATCATGAATGATTGATTAGTTTTGCAGACTTGGAAGACCGGATTACATTTATGATACACATAATACATTAGGAAAAGAAAATAATACTTGATATAAAATGAAATGAAATAAATTGCATCCTTAAAATATTATTCATAGATTTCTTCTTCATGACCTGTTGAAAGGAAATACAATAAATATATGATCTCATTTGATCATTAAGGGTGAGTAGTATAAAGGAATCATAAGTATCAAGGCATGGTGAATAAATAAAAGTACACATGACATTAAAACATAATATTGAGAAATATATTGTATGACTAAAATATAAATAAATAATTCCATAATTAAACATAATAGTATATCTTCTAATATTATAATAATCACATGCACTATAAATTTAAAGTATCATAATAAGGTAATTCATAATGAAAGACATCATAACCATGTCATCAAATCCTTGTGCCAAGAATAAACATAAACATGTAAAAACCCAAACTAGTTAGTATCATGAGACCTACTAATGCATCGAGGGGATATAGAGGTACCCACATATCATTTAATAAGTCCAATAAATTCCTCATATGGAATGGTTAAACATAAACAACATATACACATGAAATTTAAATATATTTCCTTAATTTATAAACATAATCACAAGCCATTCTGAGTTGTATGGTGAACGGTATCAAGATAGCACATCCATAGTCAAACAGATCATAATCACTTCAAAAAAAATTTATATGGTATCATAATTGATAAAATTAAATTAAGTACAAGATTAAACAAAGGAAGTTGACATAAATGGAGATACCATTGAAAAATTCTCATGGAAATTAATCTTCAAACATTCCAAAGTTTTGCATAGCACTGTGATACTTTCAAATCATAATACCATAGAATATCATGGGAATAAATAGAATCTTGATATGATATATAAAAGGGAATCAAATACGCCACACAAACAAGAAATAAGTGATGAACAAGGAATATATCTCTTGGAAATAAAAGTGAGATAAAAAACCATTTTTACTTTTGAAAGAATATTTTTTTTAGGAAATCATTTTTATTTGTCATAAAATCATATTTTAAAGATGTATATCCTAGAAAATAAAAGGGAAGGATATTTAAATTATATTTTATGCATAAATTATTTCCTAATTTTGTGATATCATATAAAAAGAGTTTTTAATAATCTTTAGAAATAAAACATTTTAGTGTTGTTTAAGTAAAATATTAAAGAGATTTTAAAGCAGAAAGGTATGGTTGTTTTCATAAAACCAGAAATGAACTGAGATATATTTTCAAGGCAAAATGTCTGATTTTAGGAAAATAATTATGTCCTTAAATGGATTATATAGTCCACATGAAAATAGGTGATAATTTTAGAAGTTCCCATGAATCGGGCTTATTTATCGAGAAGAATTTGAAAAAGTTCCTTTTTAAACATGTAACTCCACATAAAATAAAGAAGGATTCTGATTGGTGAACATATATATATATATATAATTAACACATAATTTATTAGGATTAAATAATAATAATTAATAATCTCATTGGGGTAAATAGAGAAAAAAGAGTAACCCGAAAGAAAATGGAGGTTTGGGTAGAAACTCTTACCAATTTGTAATCAATTGAATCATATGCCCCAAAATTAAAAATCATAAAATGATATATTTAATATCATGAAAATAAATAGATTTATGATTTGATATATCAATGGGAATTATACATACACCATACATAAGAAATATTGTTGAATAAGGAATATCTCACAAAAAAATGGAAGATGAGAAAACCCTTACCTTATGTCTAAATGTGTTCTACACTTGAACTTAATATTCTGGATAATAAAATTATATCCATTAATTAATTAATTGGAAAACTTGTATACATGTAATTTATTTTTTATAATTTTATTAAGTTTATTTATTGTCTTTTTTTATGATTTATACGATATAATTTTATCATTCAGAAGCATTTGTTTCTTTGGTTTTCATGATAGGTACGCTTATTTATAGGTAATGGAGTTCATGTTTAAGGGATATAATTGTCCAAAATTAATTTTATATGAAAATAATGAAAATAAATAATATTAAATTGTTAAATAACTCGTTTTCATATGGTTTTAGGATGAGTTATTTGATAAAACATTAGTGATAATCATTTAGATTATTATGGCAGTTTTTGATCATCACAGCCTAGTTTGGTCATATGAATTAGTATTATGAATATATACTAGTTAAATAAAATTAAATAGGTTATAATAAACATATTATAGTGTGGTTTAACCATTAAAATGGTATCATGACCATCCTTGAATAATAAATTTAAGAATGAATGTTTTTCGTCCATGAAGGTTGTAAATGGGTGCCTTTTATTTTCAAACTAAAAGAGAGGGAGTAATGATATTGATCATGGTTATTCCATTAACATGATATAATTCTAGTATATATATTATACATGAGTTATAATGATCATTTTTATAGAGTATTTGAGGATATTATTATAAAATAAAGAACTAGAAAGAAAATAAAAGTGAAAAGAAGTGGATTTTACCTCTTGAATACTCCTCCATGAGAATCTCATTAAAGAAAGAGGTGTTGGTATTCTGGTAATACAAAAAGCTCCTGGACATGGGGAGATACTAGGGGAGAGGATTTGGGAATATCTTTTACAAGATTCAAGCCTTATATTACTGAGGAGAATAGGGGTGAGTGGTGGTTTTTATAGTGGAGAGGGGTGATTTCTCATTATTTAATTCATTATTTTGTTATTTTTCTTGAGACAAGAAATATTGTTTATTATTGTGACTAAATATAGTAGTAAGTTCATGTGAGTTCTAAAAAAGGATTCTTACATCATCCATGACTCAAGGAATAGTGTTTTTATCTTATAATGTATTTATATTCTAAATTATTGTTTTTTCTATTCACTAAAAATTCAATTATTTCTGAAAAAACCCAAAAAATAACCCTAACCATTTTTCAATGTGTATAATTAAAAAATTATCTCCATTTTATGAAAATAATTTTCTAAATTTTATAGATTTAATTTTTAATAAAAAATCATTATTTACTCAAAAAATACAGTTTTCAACATATAATTGATTTTATAACACATTCAAAAATTAACCAAGTTCTCATAAAATTATCCTAAAATCAAAAGACAAAAAAATAATGATTTATGAATAATTTTTTTGAAGATTAATTTTAATTTCATTAATTTTATTAATTATAATATTGTAATTAAATATTTATGACTTAAAAAAATACCAACACTTAACTATTAATTTTTAAAGTATTCATTTACATATAATATGATATAATTATATCATAATTTCATTTATAAGAATAAAAAATTATATTTATAAATTCATGGGTGAGGTTACTATTCATTTGGTTGGTTTACTATTCATAAGAGTCATATTATTATTTATAAGGGTAACATTGCTATTCAAAAGGGTCAAGTTACTATTCACCAAAAAATTAAGTTGATCCTATCAGACTCTAAATATCTCACTGATCGCAACCATGTATGTCTATTTTTCAAAATTCAAATCACAGAATTGGTAAAATTATTTTTAAGGGATTTTTTATAACTATCTTGTTGAAATAATTATAGTAAGAAAGTTCTGTTTCGTAGTGACTCAGTGTTGTGGGAATTATATTTTATAATAAATTTATTTGTAAATCCTTAGGGTGTTACATTCTCCCCTTCTTCAATAAATTTCATCCTCGCAATTTTAAATTTCAATTCAAAAAGAAAAAAAAGTTGATACTAGAAAATACATTTGTTGAAACCCAACATCAGAAATAAAGGTACTAGGATATAATTTTTTTGTTTCAATATCTTATCCCTAAAGTTGGAAAATTATTTCACTCAATAATAATGTAAGTAAATATTTTCACTTGACACGTTTCTATAAACCTAATATTATCCTTTGGTTGTGAGTTTAACTATTCATGTTTCATTTCATGGCACATGTTGTATCATAGGGTAAAATAATCTCTAAAACCTTGTCCAAATATCAAATTCAACCATTTAATAAATGGTTAAATTTTAAAAAATATCATGATCCAACACTTTTGAAATAAGGTCACAAAATTTTTATAATGAACTTATTAAATAACATGAAGTGTCTCTTAATCATAACATACAAACATCTGAGTCTATTATCCTTGTATTCTCTTGAATCATGGTAATAAATTGAATTGATATAAAACCTTATTGAATATGTTCAAGATTCCTTATTCCTTATTTAAAAAATAAGAATTTGGATATATTCCTTAAATCAAAAATATTTTAAACTCTACCAATGATAACATAAACTACTTATCGACAATCCATTACTTAGATCTAAGATAGTAGGTGTTATCTAATTTACATTATCCAAATAAATCATCTATTTATTCCAAAATCAATATCTCGGTACTAGGAACATATTAATGGTTTTCTTTCCATTAACCATATACTTTCTCAAGATATTAACTTTCTACTGAGTCAATTTTCCTTGGTACCAGAAATTCTTAAATCCTTAATGAAACAGTATTGTAGTAAAATCCTTATATATCTTATAACTGTTATAATCATAACATAATTCATGGATCCAATAACAAAAATAAATTACTTATTCCATTTTCAATGTAGTAACATCAAAATTTTGACTATGATCCCTTTGACTTTTCTGAGCTATTGTTACTTGATGCTTAGGAAATTGATTTGAGTTGTGCCTCATATCCTTGCAGTTGAAGAATTGTACATTGGAAAAAAATTTCTTACCCTTTCAATGACAATAATGGTTCAATTTATCTCCACACTTGTAGCAAACACTAGTTCCTTTTAAGAATATACCAAGGTGTTTTCTTTCCATAATTATCACAAGTGTTAAAATACATCTTTACCTTTTTCTATTTAACTATCTTTTTCCTATTTTTCCTCATCTTCTCTTTCTTCCTTCTAAATCCATAATACTTAGAAAACTTCTTCTACTTATTTTTTGGACATGATATTATATCCTCATATGATGAGAATGTTTGAGCGACGAGCTACCTTAGAAATAATAGAATAAATATATTGAAGAAATTGTCATTCTTACTCTTTGAATTATGTTCATTGATGTGGTTCTCATTCCTTTTGATAGGTGCCATTTCTAAACATTTTCATACACTAGATTATATAATAAAATTATGAAACATAATGTATAATCCCAATTCTAGTGAAATAATTAACATAAATTGAAAAACTAATATGCATATAATATCATAATAATAAAATAGTTTCTTTGAGGAAATGTTTACATTTAAATCCTTTATAATGGTTTTTAAGGAAAATCTTAATTATCCCAAGAATAACCCCTAGGAGTTTCAAACGAGGATCATAGTAAGAACTGTTGTTGTGTACCTGGTTACCTCGAGTGAGGCCCGGGACACCTTATTGGTTTTATTAACACTAGGTAGATTTTTTCCGGAACCACATCTAATTTTAGTATTGATACAGGGATATATTTCAAGGAAAACCCACATAATCTCTACCGTACAAAAATTCTAGGATTTTTTTTCTATACTTATCATAAAATTATATATTCGGGTTATGTTATCTATTTTTTAAATATAGTTTCCAAGTTTTATTTCAAACTTCCTCTAATACCAACTATAAATACCACAACCCCAGTTTCTTATATTTTCTTCCTTACTTCATTACGTTGGTATGATTACAAGGAATCAAACCCCAAAGGACTGATTACTTTATCAGTCTTGGTAGATGAGGTTGCGTTTATGATACCCATAATACATTGGGAAAAGAAAATAATATATGATACAATATAAAATGAAATAAGCTAAATCATTTTAATATTATTCAATGTTTTATTCTTTATAACCTGGGGAAATTAAACATAAGAAATGGGGGAGTTCAGATTCTCAGTAAGGGTAAGTAATATAGCGGAAGCATAAATAATAAGGCATTGTGAATAAATAAAAGTACGCATTCCATTAAAAAATAATCATGAGTATGATATGGAAGAAAAAAATATGAATAAATAAATCCATAATAAATCATAACCATGGATATTCTACCAGTATAATAATCTCATGGACTATCAATTACTAGTTTCATAATGAGGAACATCTTAACCATACCATTAAGGGCTCAGCCAAGACGACACAAAAACGGGTAAAAACCCAAACTAGTTTGTATCATTAGACCTACCGATGCATTGAGGGGCTATATCTGTCCTCATACATCACTTTATTTGTTCAATTAATTCCTCATATGAAAGGGTGAATCATAAATAAAATAGACACATGAAATGTAAATATCTTCCCCCAATTTATAAACATAATAACTAATCATTATGAGTAGTATGGTAAAGGGTATCAAGATAGAACATCCACAATAAAACTGATCACAAACACTTCAAAAACATATTTTATATGGTATCATAATATATGAACATCAATTAATTATAATATTCAATAAAGTAAGTCGACATAGATGGAGATTCCATTTAAAATTTCTCAAGGAAATTAATCTTTAAATATTCCAAATTGTCTCATACCATTTTGAAACTTTCAAATCATAATACCTTAGAATATCATGATAATAATTATAATATTGATATGATATATCAAATGGAATTTTATACACCATACACACAAGAAATAAGTGTTGAAAAAGTCATATTTCTCATAGAAGTAAAAGTAAGATGAGGAAAAACATTTTTACTTTGGAAAGAAGAGTTCTTTTGAAAAAAAATTTGTATTTCTCATAAAATCATATTCTAAACATGTATATACCAGAAAAGAAAATTTAAGGACATTGAAATTATATTTTAGGCATAAATTATGTCTTACTTAAGTGAAACATGTAAAAAAAATTAATAAGCTTTAGAAAAAACATTTTAGTTCAGTTTAAGTAAAATATTAAAAAGATTTTAAGGCGGAAAGGAATATTTGTTTTCATAAAACCAGAAATGAAAAAAGATAGTTTTTCATGATTAAATTTTTTATTTTATAAAAAAAATTACATCTTAAAAAATATTATATAGTGCACTTTAAAATATGTAAGAATTCTAGAAGTTCCTTGGGATCAGGCTGGTTTATCAGGAAGAAGTTGAAAAGGATCCTTTTAAAAGATGTAACTGTCTATAAAATAAAGATTGATTATGGTTGGTAAAAATATATATAACATTAAAACTTATTTTATGATGAGTACTTAATAATAATTAAGAATTTAATTGGGGGTAAATATAGAAAAATAGTAACCTGAATCAAAATGGAGGTTCGGGTAGAAACCCTTACCACTCTATAATCAATCGAATCATATGCCCAAAAATTAATAATCATTAAAGGATACATTGAATACCATGAAAATAAATATATTAATGATATGATACATCAATGGTAAGTATACATAAACTATACATAATAAATAGTGGTGAATAAGGAATATCTCACAAAAACGGAAGTGAGATGAGAAAACCCTTACCTAATGTCTGAATGTGTTCTGCACTTTACCATAATGTTCCAGATAATCAAATTAAATATGTTAATTAATTAATTAATAACATTTTATACATTTAATTTATTTTTTACAATTCTATTAATATTATTTATGGTCTCTTTGATGAGTTATATAATACAATTTTATCATTTAGGAGTGCTTGTTTCTTTGGTTTTCATGATTGGTTCACTTATTTATAGATAATGGAGTTCATGTGGAATGGATATAATTATACAAAATTGATTTTATATGACACTAATAAACATCCAAAATATTAAATGGTTATATAATTAATTTTTTTATATGGTATGAGGTTGATTTATTTGATAAAACATTAGTGATAATCATTTAGATTATTTTGACTGTTTTTTATCGTCACGAACTAGTTTTGTTGTATGAAATATTATTGTGTATATATACTAGTTAAAAACATTAAATAGGTTATAATACACATATTATAGTCTATTTTAACCATAAAAATGGTTTCAAGAATAACCTTAAAGAATAAATTGAAAAACGAGCGTTCGTCATCCACAAAGGTTGTAAATCGACACCTCCGGATGATGATTTTGTTTTTAAAATAAAAGAGAGGGAGTAAGTAGACTGATGATGGGTATTCAATTAACAAGATATAATTTTAGTATTGTTGAACCCTCTAGAATTATGTGGCTTTATTGTGTTTTGATAATCCCAACCATTCTTTCTTTATATCTTGATTATGCTTAATACATTCCAAATATACTTTAGTATATGTTGTTACTTTCATTATGTTTAAATTAAGTCTTTTGAATTATCAGATATATGTTTAATATGACTTAACTCATTCTGCCAAGTGAATGCTCAAACAGTTTTCAGCTACCGTTACAAACTAGCTACCGATATAGAATAGTATCCACCGTTATGGATTAGCGCTACCGATACCACCGTTATGAATTAGAGCTACCGATATCGAATAGAGCTACCGATACGGAGTTCACTAATACATCAAGTTCACCGGTACTCAAAGATCACCGCTACATCGAAGTCTACAGATACAGAACATCAATTCTACCGATAGAGTTAGAGTTATAAGCTCACCGGTACTCAAGCCTACCGCTACATCGAAGTCAACAGCTACCGATACGGAGCTACCGATATGCTGAAGTCTACCGATATGCTGAAGTCCACCATTATGCAAATTCTACCAATAGAGACTTACCACTACCGATACAAGGCAGAGCCACAGCTACCGTTACAAGTCCACCGCTGCCGATACATCAAGTCTACCGACTGACAAGTCTACCATTACAAATGTCTACCAATACTTAGACCTACAGACAACCACCGTAACACAAGTCTACCGATATCAAGGGCTACCGTTCTAGAGACAGAACCCGACACTGCTTTAATTTCTTTATCTTTGCTTAATCTAACCAATGGTCATATTAGGAATATTTTAAATTCTCTGTCATTTATTTAATGTGTGTTGTTGGTTGTCAGGGAACCGTACCTCGTACCTGCAAAAAGAAATCATTTCTTTTGCCGAAGCACGTGACTTAAATAAAGGAAGTATGTGCTACTGAAAATTAGTAGAGAGAGACATATAGACGAATACACAGAGATATACAAACCACAAGGTGTGCTAGAAGAACAACAGAGTGTGAATGCAAAGAGACGACTGAACTTACACAAATAACTCATTCATTACTGCATACCAGTGGAGAGCTGAGAACGAGAACATAACCTGAGAGTTTCATCGACTGTCTCTACACCTAGAAGTCAAGGAAACAGACGATACTCTATTTTCCAGAAAAAACCAGAAAAGGACTCAGAGCGAATTCTCATCAATCAAAGGAGTCTAGAACTGCACGACAATCACTAGAGCCATTTCTAAACTCTAAATATTTTCTCTGTGATTTATCTTTTTACATATTGAGCAGTGTGTGTTATATGATGTATTTTACACACAAAATGTCTCTTGTGCCTTAACTGGAGGATTTGTAAATACTCACTCAACTCTCTTACTTCTTTTATTTCCCACTGGGATAGTGGTAGAGGTCGTGTGACCTGGACAGTTGTATACTGTTGTTTATCCCCGATCCAGGGTGTGGATCACTTTTATATAAAGTTTTGAGAGGACTAAGTCTCAGCTTGAGACTAAGCCTCTTGGTTAAATCTACTGTGCTTATTTATTTTCAAAGTTATTTTTATTCCGTTGATAATACTTTAAAACCAAAATTATTTTTGAAGCTACTTTGATAATTAAACTCGCAAGTGTTTATATTAGTTGTAAATCAGTAAGTTAGTTTCAAAAGTTAATCAAGTCTGCTGATATGATTAACTGGGAACTAATCAATCCCTTGAGAACCTAACAAAACATTTACTTTGATATAAATTCACTACAATTTAATTCTGTAGTCTATTTGGGGGATTTTAACTCAAAGTTTTAAATAGAAATTTTAAATTGGAACTCAATTTACCCCCCTCTTGAGTATCCACTCCGACCAACATTTGGTATCAGAGGGTAGTTTAAAATATTTTGTACTTTGTTTTTCAACTGTGATTTTAGTTGTATTTTAAAGTTCTTAAAATTTCTGTTATTTCTAAATTTTTATCTCTTTAAAATATTTGATTTAATTTAGTTATCATGGAAAATAGAGTTGAAGGTGTTTCTACCAATAGACCACCATTTTTCAATGGCACCAACTATGATTAGTTGAAAATCAAGATGAAAATTCATTTAGAGAGCATGGGTTTTGATATTTGGACTGCTATAGAATCTGAATACAAAATACCAACTACTGTTAGAATTACTTTGAATGAAGCTACTAAGAAAGCCTATAATAATAATTGTAAAGCTATGAATGATTTGTACTGTGCTTTAGGAGATGAGGAATTTAATGGAATATCTTCTTGTAAAACTTCTTATGAAATTTGGGACACCTTAGATGTTTCTCATGAAGGAACAACTAATGTTAAGGAGATGAGATTGAATAGCTATACTATTAAGTATGATAATTTTATGATGAAGCCTGATGAACCCATTTCTGATATGTATCTCAGGTTAAATGAAATTGTCAACACAATGACTTCTCTGGGAAAGGATGTTCCATCAAAGGAACAAATCATGAGAATTTTGAGATGTCTACCTAAAAGATGGAGAGGAACCTCTGTCTCCATTAGAGAATCATGTGACATTGGAGAACTGCCAGTCAAAGAACTAATTGGAAAACTGATGATGTATGAAGAGGAACTCAAAGTGAACAAAGAAGAAGATGATGAACCTAGAAGGAAGTCAGTTGCCTTCAAAACTACAACCTCAAAGAATAAGGATAAGGAAAAGCTTCAAGCTATCTATGAAAGTTCAAGCTGTGAAGACAGTGAGAGTGATTCTAACAGTGATGTTGAGATGGCTCACATTGCCAGAAGATTTAAAAAGTTTTACAGGAAGAAGAATTTTTTCAAAACTTCAAACTACAATGGTAAGTATGACAACAAAGGACATTGGAAAAAGGATTAGAAGAAGCCTGATAAATCAGATGAAGTTGTTTGTTATGAGTGCAAAAGGAAAGGACAAATAAAAGTAGACTGTCCAAATCTTAAATACAAGAAGAAGTATGAATACAAGGATAAAAAGTATAAGAAATCCATGAAGGCCACTTGGAGTGCTTCTGAGGACAATTCCAGTGAATCTAAAGTTTCTGAGACTGAACACAGAAACAAGGAGAACATGTGTTTTATGACAAACACTTCTGAGGTAACTTCAGAAACTCCTGCATCTAATTCATATTATTCTGGAGATGATTCTGAATGTGATAACATGTCTAAATCTGATTTATTTGAATATTGTGATATGTTAGAAGAAACCTGTAATGAGCTGAAAGACAAATAAAAAGGTTTAAAGAAACAGTATGCTTTAACTGTTAAACATAAGTCTGATCTTGATATTGAAATGAAAAAAAATTCTTAGTTGATTAAAGAAAAAACTGAACTAAAATTATCTAATGAGCAACTCAAGAAAGACTTAGAGAAATTTAAAAATGGTAAAGATACTCTTACTCAGATTCTAGGTAAGAAAATAGCACCTAGATACACTACTGGTATAGGATACCAACCTGGAAAAAGGAAAATTACCCAAACTAGATTCATTCCTAAATCTGGACAGAATGTATCTAGCTCTGGAACTTCATATGATTCAACGAGTTATATTCATAGTTATGGATCTAATAAGGTTTATCTTTCAAAATCTGTTGATTCTAGAAATTTTATGAGACCCATTAGACAAATATGGGTACCTAAAGTGTTATTGGCTAACCTGTCTGGACCCAAGAAAATCTGGGTACCAAAATCATTTCCTGTTTAAAACTATTGTGTAGGAAACCTGCTTAAAGAGATCCTATAAAAAGACCTGGTACTTGGACAGAGGATGTTCAAGACACATTTCAGGAGACTTCTCATGCTTTAAAATCTTAGTCAGTGTTGATGGAGGGTTTGTCACTTTTGGTGATAACTCGAAAGGAAAAATCATCGGCTTAGGCCAGATTGGTAACACTGACTCAGTATTAATTTCTAAAGTTTTATTTGTTGATGGACTTAAATAAAATTTGTTAAGTATTTCTCAGTTATGTGATGATGGTTTTTATGTTAAATTTGAAAATGATTCTTGCAATGTTTTTAATTCTAAAAATGTTTTAGTATTTTCTGCTTTGAGAAATGAAAATGTTTATGCTGTTGATTTAAATTCTTTAGCTAAGAAAAATATTACTTGTTTAAATTCTTTTCATAAAGATTCTTGGCTTTGGCACAGAAGATTAGGACACTGCAATGTGCATTCACTTAGAAAACTTGCTAGGAAAAACTTAGTTAGAGACCTACCCAAACTTGAATTTCCAGCAGACAAAGTTTGTAATCCCTGTCAAAAGGGAAAGCAACATAAAGTTTCTTTTAAATAAAATAAAGAAGTTTCAACTTCTCAACCTCTCGAGTTGGTTCACATGGATTAATTTGGACCTTCTAGAGTTTCTAGTTTAAATGGGAAGAATTATGTCTATGTTCTTGTAGATGATTATTCTAGATATACTTGGGTATATTTTCTAGCTCACAAAAGTGAATTTTGTTCTTACTTTGTTAAATATTCCAAGTCTGTAGAGAACCTTAGTGGACTTAAGATTAAAACTCTGAGAAGTGATCGTGGCCGTGAGTTTGAAAATCATGAGTTTGAATCCTACTGCTCACACAATGGCTATAGTCACAATTTCTCTTCCCCTAGGACTCCTCAGCAAAATGGTGTAGTAGAAAGAAGGAATAGAACCCTGCAAGAAATTGCTAGAACCATGCTTAATGAGTATGACCTACCTGTTTACTTTTGGGTTGAAGCTGTAAATACAGATTGTTATGTTATTAATAGAGTCTTGATTAGACCTGTTCTTAAGAGGACCCCTTATGAGTTGTGGAACCATAGGAAACCTAAGGTTAACTACTTCAATGTTTTTGGCTGCAAAGTATTTATTATTAATACTGAAGACAATATTGAAAAATTTGCATCCAAGAGTGATGAAGGAATTTTCCTCGGTTACTCTACTTCTAGTAAATCCTATAGAGTTTTTAATAATAGAACCAAATGTGTGGAAGAATCTGTTCACATCAAGTTTGATGAAACTGATCCACATGAACCTAAGACCTCTCTTGAAAATCTTGAAGATGATCTCTCTGGTTTGAACCTTAATGATAAAAACAGTGGACCTGTAGTTAAAACATCCAGTTCTGGAAATTTTCCAGACCCTGCTTCTGTTGAACCTCAACCTGTAGATGAACCTGAAATCTCGAGCCCTACCTTTTCTAGATCAACTAGAATTCTGAAGAATCATCCTTTAGATGTTGTTTTAGGAAATCTTAATAGAGGGACACAGACTAGAGCTTCTCTTAGAAATCAGTTTGAACATAAAGCCTTCTAGTCACAGCTAGAACCTAAAAATATCAATGATGCTATTAATGATGAATTTTGGGTAATGGCTATGCAAGAGGAACTAAATCAATTTGAAAGAAACAAAGTCTGGAAATTAGTAGAAAGACCTAAGCACACTATCACCATAGGCACAAAATGGGTGTTTAGAAACAAAGTTGATGAATCTGGAAACATCATTAGAAACAAAGCTAGGCTAGTTACACAAGGTTATAATCAAGAATAAGGAATTGACTATGAGGAAACCTTCACACCTGTAGCTAAATTGGAGGCTATTAGGATCTTACTTGCCTATGCATCACATCTGAATTTCAAGTTATATCAAATGGATGTGAAAAGTGCTTTTTTAAATGGTTTTATTGTTGAAGATGTTTTTTTAGAACAACCACCTGGTTTCACAAATCCTCATTTTCAAAATCATGTTTTTAAACTTTCTAAAGCTTTATATGGTTTAAAACAAGCTCCAAGAGCTTGGTATGAAACACTTCCAAACTTTATTATTTCAAAAGGATTTTCAAAAGGAATTGTTGATCCCACTCTTTTTATAAAAAGGATTTCAAAAGATGTATTAATAGTACAAATCTATGTTGATGACATTATTTTTGGATCTTCTAAAAATTCTGTATGTACTGATTTTTCAGAAGTTATGAAAAATGAATTTCAAATGAGATTAATGGGAGAGCTTAAGTATTTTCTTGGTTTTCAAATCTTTCAAACTAAAGATGGTATTATTTTAAATCAAAGTAAATATACTAAATATTTGTTAAAACGTTTTGTTCTAGATAGTATTAAGGAAAGTGATATACCTATGAGTACCACCTGTAAATTGGATATTGATGAAACTGGTAAACCAGTTGATCAAACTAATTATAGAGGTATGATTGGGATTTTACTTTATCTTACTGCTAGTTGACCTGATATTATGTTTAGTGTGTGTATGTGTGCTAGATTTCAAGCTAATCCTAAAGAGTCACACTTACTTACTGTTAAAAGGATTTTTAAATATCTCAAGTATACTGTAAATTTAGGTTTGTTTTATCAAAAAGGACAATCATTTGACTTAACAAGTTATTCAGATGCTGATTTTTCTGGCTGTAAGTTAGATAGGAAAAGCACATCTGGAACATGTCACTTAATTGGAAAATCCCTAGTATCATGGTGTAGTAAGAAACAGAACTCAGTTACATTGTCTACTACTGAAGCAGAATACATCGTTGTTGGTAGTTGTTGTGCACAGATTCTGTGGATGAAACACACACTACTGGATTATGGATTTGATTTTAAACATGTTTCAATCAACTGTGACAACACTAGTGCTATTAATATCTCTAAGAACCCTATGTCTCACTCTAGAACTAAACATATTGATGTTAGACACCATTTTCTAAGAGATCATTATCGAAGAGGTGATATAACACTTGAGTTTATAGGCACTGAACTTCAATTAGCTGATATTTTCACTAAGCCTTTAAGTTCAGAAAGATTAAGTTTCATCAGACGTGAATTAAGAATGATAACTTACCCTTGAAACCATTAGAAAACCTCGCCGTTAGAGAAACCTCACCGTTAGAGAATCCTCATCGTTAAGAATCCTCGCCGTTAGAGAAACCTCACCGTTAGAGAATCCTCACCATTAGAAAACCTCACCGTTAGAAAACCTCACCGTTAGAAAACCTCACCGTTAGAAAACCTCACCGTTAGAAAACCTCACCGTTAGAGAAACCTCACTGTTAGGGAGACCTCACCGTTATGGAGACCTCACCGTTAGGGAGACCTTACAGTTAGAAGACGTTACCGGTACATTTGCGCGCTGTATTATTCTGTAAAGATGAGTCATCGAACTGTTGTTTATTTTATTTATGATTTATGTGATTTATGAATCCTAAATTATATTAAAACTCGAACTAGACTCACTCAATCTCACCACGAACCTGTCTGCTCGAATTCTCCTAATCCTAAACCTCTCGACCTTCAGAACCCTAACCTCAAATCCGTAATGGCCTGCGTCAAGAGACCTCAGATAACTGATGGAAGTGAAGCACTGGTAGCAAAGAGACAAAAAGTAGCTAGTACTGATGCCAGTGGAAGTGGCAGTGGAAGTGTATCTCAGAGAAGACCAGTAAACCCGCACCTATCGAAGCATGAGATTATTGTTGAAAAAGAGGTGTGTGCAGAATGGATGATGGAAAGAAAGTCGTTAGTTCTTAAGGTTTTACAAGAACAAGGTTGGCTAGAATGCTTCGCGAACAACAACGGACCTTATTATCCAGCACTGGTGAAACAATTCTACGAATTCGTTCGTTTTGAAAAGTCTGAAGAAGAAAGCAGAATGGTTTCTGTGGTAAATGGCTAGGAAGTATCTTTTACTTCAGAAGAATGGGCCGAGAACCTGAGAGTTCCTCATGAGGGTGATTTTTCTTATTATTCCAAGTCTGTACCTTCGACCAGTGATGTGTTTCAATATGAAGATGCTTTTCTGGAACTCACAGGGAATGGGACTCCTAGAAAGGTGATTGCTGCAGAGGTGGTAGGAGAAGATAAGCTGTTGTTTAAATTTATTCAGCATGTTGTTAGTCTGAGAAGAGGAGATTTTGCCACTTTGAGATTCCAAGACATATATCTGTTATATTTTCTGAAGCACAGTGTGAGAATCAATCTATGTAGATTGATTATGGTTCAAGTGGAAGAGATGACTAGACCGAAGTCAAAATCAAATGCCTTGTTTTTCTCAAAGCTTATTTCTGTGATGCTGAAAGTGAAGGAGATAGCTAGAACTCAGGATGAGCTGGTAGTGGTTAAGGATAACTTCTGTATTACAAGATCTTTCTATAAATATATGAAAGTCAGCTGGAATCCTTGGAAGAAATCATGGGTGAATGATGATGGAAAAATTTCTGACAAGTTCACTCTTGTGGATCATCCCTCTAGACCAAAGGATGTGAGGGATCCTGGTCTTGGACCAGATGAGCCCGAACCAGTCTACAATGATGATGAAGCTGAGGAGGAAGAGACATTATTAGAGGAAGGAGGAGATCCAGACTTACTCCCTAGTCCTGTACATCAAGTTATTTCTTATGGAGCAGCTAGCCCTCCAAAAGAACTACCAAATAGAGAAATTGTCTTGAAGGACAATGATACAGAGACTACAGAAGAAGAAGAAGAAGCATGCCAGTATGTTGTCAAGGATACCTCTGAGTAGGATGAGACAACCGAATCTGATCATAATATTAATGGAGAAAAGGAGGCTGATGGTGAAGCAGATGATGAGGAAAATTTTGAAAAAGAGCTCAGTTTGAGTCCTCTAATAGCCAGTACAGTCAGGACAGTGGCTGATCAGGAAGACATAGCAGCAGCACCTATTAATGAGAGAGTCATTAATGACTCAGAACAAATGCCTATTGAATCTGCTGTGGTTGTAGAGAAAATTTGAGAATTACCTCAGGAAGAACAGTTGGAAGAGATACCTCAGGAGAATGTTCCAAGTGAGGGAGAGAATCTTGGATCAGTATCAGAATTATATGACATTGAAGGTTGGACATCAAATCCCGGATATATGATTCTTGGACTTTCTTATGGAGATTCGGATGAGGAAGACCAACCCTAAAAGGAATCAGTTACCTTACCCACTGTGGCTGAAAATGTGGCAACCAAGGAGGACCTTAAGTCTTTAAAAGCCGAATTGATAGAAACAATAAGAGAATAAGTGGCAGATATGAAGAAAAATATGGTTGAAGAGATGAAAAGCGTGGATAAATCCCTTGAGTTATCCATTGGGTGTAGTGTGTCCAGTCCTGTGAAAAAAAATGGTGGATGATCTTAAGGTGTGTCACACTCAGATTGAGAGTTGGACAGGAGCTGTAGTTGCTCTTAAAAAATCAATTGCTTCATTGACTGCTTTGAACAGTTCTCAAACCCAAGTGCACAATGACATTCGTTATATCAAAGAAGTGGTCAAACAATTTGTGGAAGTTTTTGAGGCCTTTAAGAAGTAAGTCAAGGAACATCTGAACAGTCAGGATGAACTTGTTCAGAAGGTGGTCAGTAGTCTTACTCAATCTTTCAAAGAGACAGTGGCCTTCTCAATGAAATATCTTCCCTAAACTAGCTCCAGTGTGAACCTTGACCACATCCTCACTGTTATTCAGGAAGAATTATCTAAGGCCATTCCCAGTGGTGCATCAGATACTCAGATTCTTGCTACCACTAGGGAAGTTAGTAGTTTTGTTTGTGATCACCTGCGGGCAGCTACTGCTTCTCAAGAGGCAATCAAGAATAAGGTGGATGCTTATTTTGAAAAGGTTTATACCAAGAACCAAATGAAAAACAATTTCAAGCTTTTTATTTAGAATATGAAGTTACCTCCAGTTACCCAAGCCTTCAGAGAATAGGTTAGTAAGCTCAGGGAGCTTACTCCTGCCTTGGAAAAATTTATTGAGAACAGAGATGATTTTGTATCTGCTATGGAGAGAGGTGGAAGCATCATCATGGATTTCAGGAATCTCTTGCTGCCTTTCCCACATGTGGTTTCTCAGCCAGTTATTGTACCACCTGCCCTTCCACCATCTGCCTCTGAGAGTACTCCTCAACTGACTCTAGTTCAAGACATCAGAAGCCTGACTCCGATGATCCCTCAGAGGAGCTCAGATTACAGATCTGGTACTGTATCAGTTGCTGATCCACCAGTGGTTATTTCAGGAATTCCCAAGCCTGCTGACTCTACCTCTGAACCCTCTACTGATCCCAAGGGAAAGACACCTGTTCAAGAGGATGGTTGAGTGCTTCTAGCTCCATTTTTTATGGGATTAATTGTATTTTTGTACTTTTCTGATTTTCCCAATGTATCTTTTTCTTATCAATCACATACTTCATTCCTCTCCTCGCTGTCTATTTTACTCTGTCTATTTTCTTTCCTAGTCCTTCTATTTTCTCTGATACCCTCCTTTTTGTTAATCACAAAGGGGGAGAAATTATTGGAAACTTGTACCTAGAGAAATTGATAGGGGGAGAAAATCACTACTTTGGAGGAAAATCCTGTAGTTAAATTGATAGGGGGAGGAATATGCGAATCTTTTCAAACTAAAGAATATTGTTTGTTTTTTTCCTCTTATACTACATTATTTCTTGATATATTCCTGTTTTCATATTTTTCCTCTAATACTATTTTATTTTTGATATCAATTTCTGAGATTTCTCTTATGATACTATACTGTTGGTATCATACTTTGATATATTTTTTCCTTTGATATTACTTTATTTTTGGCATAAGTTGTGATTATCAAAAAGGGGGAGATTGTTGAACCCTCTGGAATTAAGTGGCTTTATTGTGTTTTGATAATCCCAACCATTTTTTCTTTATATCTTGATTATTCTTAATACATTCAAAATATACTTTAGTATATGTTGTTACTTTAATTATGTTTAAATTAAGTCTTTTGAATTATCAGATATATGTTTACTATGACTTAACTCATTCAGCCAAGTGAATGCTCAAACAGTTTTCAGCTACCGTTACAAACTAGCTACCGATAGAGAACAGTAGACACCATTATGGATTAGAGCTACCGATACCACAGTTATGGATTAGAGCTACCGATATCGAATAGAGCTACCGATACAGAGTTCACCGATACATCAAGTTCACCGGTACTCAAAGATCACCGCTACATCAAAGTCTACCGATACGGAACATCAAGTCTACCGATAGAGTTACAGTTACAAGCTCACCGGTACTCAAGCCTACCGCTACATCAAAGTCGACAGCTACTGATACAGAGCTACCGATATGCTGAAGTCTACCAATATGCTGAAGTCCACCATTATGAAAAGTCTACCGATAGAGACTTACTGCTACCGATACAAGGCAGAGCCACAACTACCATTACAAGTCCACCGCTACTGATACATCAAGTCTACCGATAGACAAGTCTACCGTTACAAATGTCTACCGATACTTATACCTACAGACAACCACCGTAACACAAGTCTACCGATATCAAGGGCTACCGTTCCAGAGACAGAACCTGACACTGCTTTAATTTCTTTATCTTTGTTTAATCTAACCAACGGTCATATTAGGAATATTTTAAATGCTCTGTCATTTATTTAATGTGTGTTGTTGGATGTCAGGGAACCATACCTCGTACCTTCAAAAGGAAATCATTTCTTTTGCTGGAGCACGTGCTTTAAATAAAGGAAGGATGTGATACTGAAAATTAGTAGAGAGAGACATATAGACGAATACACAGAGATATAAAAACCACAAGGTGTGCTGGAAGAACAACAGAGTGTGAATGAAAAGTGACAACTGAACTTACACAAAGAACTCATTCATTACTTCATACCAGTTGAGAGATGAGAATGAGAACATAACCCGAGAGTTTCATCGACTGTCTCTACACCTGGAATTCAAGGAAACAGACGATACTCTGTTTTCCAGACAAAAACCAGAAAAGGACTCAGAGCGAATTCTGATCAATCAAAGGAGTCCAGAATTGTACGACAATCACTAGAGCCATTTTTAAACTCTAAATATTTGCTCTGTGATTTATCTTTTTACATATTGAGCAGTGTGTGTTATATGCTGTATTTTACACACACACTGTCTCTTGTGCCTTAACTGGAGGATTTGTAAATCCTTACTCAACTCTCTTACTTGTTTTATTTCCCAATGGGATAGTGGTAGAGGTCGTGTGACCTGGACAGCTGGTTGCTATTGTTTTTGTTCCCACGGATAACAATGGTAGAGGTCTTGGACCTGGACAGTTGTATACTGTTGTTTATCCCCGATCCAGGGTGTGGATCACTTTTATATAAAGTTTTGAGAGGACTAAGTATCAGCTTGAGACTGAACCTCTTGGTTAAATATACTATGCTTATTTATTTTCAAAGTTATTTTTATTCCGCTGCTAATACTTTAAAACCAAAATTATTTTTGAAGCTAATTTGATAATTAAACTCGCAAGTGTTTATATTAGTTGTAAATCAGAAAGTTAGTTTCAAAAGTTAATCAAGTCTGCTGATATGATTAACTGGGAACTAATCAATCCCTTGAGAACCTAACAGACCATTTACTTTGATATAAAGTCACTACAGTTTAATTCTGTATTCTTTTTGGGGGATTTTAACTCAAAGTTTTAAACAGAAATTTTAAATTGGAACTCAATTCACCCCCCTCTTGAGTATCCACTCCGACCAACAAGTAATTATATTTTATTTTATTTGTCATGATAATTTTGATATAGGAGGTGAGGATATATAATAAAAAAAGAACTTGAAAAGAAAATAAAAGGAAAAGGAAGAGGATTTTACCTCTTGTATACTCCTCCTTGAGAAACTCCTTAAGGAAAGTGTTTTCAGTATTTTGGTAAGACCAAGAGCTCATAAAAGTGGGTAGATACAAGGGAAGAGTATTTGGGAATAAATTTTACAGGATTCAAATATTATATAAGTTAGGAGAAGAGTGGGTAATGGGTGGTTTTTATAGTGGAGAAGGGTGATTTCTCATTATTTAATTTATTATTGTATTATTTAGAACAAGAAAAGAAATAGTGTGGATTATAGTGATTAAATATAGTAATAATTACATGTGAGTTTGAACTAAGATTTATTACATCATCCATGACTCAAGGAATAGTTTATTTTTCTTATAATATATGTATACATTAAATTACCATATTTTATTATTCACTAAAATTTCAAGTATTTCAGAAAAAAAATTAACCCTAACCATTTTGTGACATGTAGAATTAAAAAATGAAAACCATTTTATAAAAAAAATTCTCTTAATATGAGAAATTTATTTTTTAATTAAAAAATATTATTTACTCAAAAAATATAGTTTTAAATCTATAACTTTTTATAACACTTTTAAAAATTAATTAAGGTCTCTTAAAATTATCCTAAAATAATAAGACAACAAAATATTGATTTATTGATAATTTTTATGAAAATTGATTTTCTTTTAATTCATTTTATTAGTTATAATATTATAATTAAATATTTATGACTTAAAATAATACCAACACTTAAATATTAATATTTTAAATATTAATTTACTTATACTATGATATAATTATATCATAATTTCATTTATAAGATGGAAAATTTTATTTATACTTTCATGGGTGAGTTTACAATTTGTTTGGACGGTTTATTGTTCATAAATTTCATATTATGATTCATAAGGGTAACATTACTATTTAAACGGGTTAAGTTACTATTCACCAAAAAAAATTAAGTTGATCTTATCAGAATCAAAATATCTTACCAATCGCAATCATGTATATCTATTTTTTGAAATTCAAATCACAGATGCAGAAAAATATGTTTAATGGCTCGGTTATAACTATCTTGTTTAAATATTTATAATAAAAAAGTGTTGTTTCATAGAGACTCAGTGTTGTGTGCATTACATTCAATATTAAATTTATTTTTAAATACTTTGGGTGTTACACTCTTGTGTTTTTTTATCCATCAAACCTTAGGATAACACATTCATTAAAATAAAGAGATATAGTCTTTAATAAGAAAGAACCAAAACATCATGACCATTTTTTTTAAATCATCTAAAGGTAATAAGTAATGGAAAAACTATTTCTTATTGAAACACACCTCTAACCAAAAAACCCCAAATTTGAAAAACCCAACATACTGGTTCCTCAAGCTTATATGACTTCTTACCTTTTTGAAGCATGAGTATTGCAATAAGAAATATCTCACCCATACAAAACTACTCTTGAAACAATTCCATTTAAACTTCAACATGATCCAACAAACATTTTTCTAGGGTTCTTCTGGTATAGGAATCCCTAAAAGAAATCAGAGAACATATGTCGGTATTTGTCTTCATCTCTCAAAGCTCTCTATATCTACCATCCGGAGGCATGACACCTTCAATTGAGCTAGTATCATCCTGGGAAACCATGATATGATTACCATCAGTTATAATAATCTTAGTATCAACATCAGAACCTCATGGGAATGCCATCAAAGGCAATATTCAACCAAGACACTAATGGCACCAAGTGCTGCAAACCTAAACCTCATCTCCTTAATTATATATATATAATTAATAATTATTATATTTAAACATTTTTAATATTATTTAAAAAAAAATATTAATATATAAATGAATTAATATTTTATATTATAAAAAACAGTACTTATATTTAAAAATATTAATGACTATATTTCAATGTATAGAGGATTATTTTTGATATATTACTAAGTAATATTAGATTTATCATATACTATATTTAAAATAATACTGAATTATTATTTTTTTAAGATAATATATATAAATTAAAAATGTAATAATATAATATTGTTTATTAACTACATGAAAAATATAAATGTGTAAATTTTTTTCCCAATATATTATTAATTATAAAACTATATATTAAAATTAATAATTTTAATAATTATATTTAAATAGATTTACAATTTCTAATTTATCGGTATATTATTATAACTAATTATAAATTTATATATCATGTTGATTTTAAAAATATGAATAATTAATTATTAATTTCATTTTAAATTTATTAATTTCAATTATAAATGTTACTATTCATATATATGAATACCTATTTTTTAAAATATACCATCAATTAAATAGATGTTTAATTTTATTTATATAAAATTATATTTATACATACAAAAAAGATTTAAAATTTTCATTACTAATTACTTGAATATAAATATTCATTAATGATTTTTTTGTTATAATAATATATTAAAAATTAATTGTATAATTACTAAAATTTTAAATATAAGTTTATTTTATAAATTCTTTTAAAGATTTGAAGTTTCATTTTTTTAATTGTTGAATTACTTATATGATTGTCTTTATTCACATATAAATGTGTTTATGTGTACATGAACATGTGTGTGTGTGTGTGTTTGAAGAACCCAAAGACATGTGTGTGTGTGTGTGTGTGTGTGTCATATGTGAACCCAACACATATGTGTGTGTATCAAACTATAATAGTTGGGGGATTAAATGAGCGGTAAAGTCACTCTATAATCTTATATGAAACCATGTTTAAATCTAGGTGGGAGTGAATTTCCTTAAGCATTTTCGGAGTTAATGTAGCATTGTAGTAAGCCGAGTATTGTGGCAGGTATGGTAGCGGGGTACTACAACAATAGTACTATTCATCTTGAATGGGATTTTGAGACAAAAAATATGTTACATTGAGAAAATTTAATTTATAGTAATTGGGGACATTATATTTATTGTAATTTGGAATATTACATTTATAGTAATTGGAAACATTGCATTTACAGTAATTGGGACTTTGCTAACATTACCTTTAAACACATGCAACAAATAACACTTTATTTCAGTAATTGGGAACATTATATTTAAAAAATAAATAGATCCATGAAAATTTAAATTAGTATAATGGGATAATAAACACACAAAAATAAAATAATTAGAATTGAAAATTTTGGATCATGTTAATTCTTTATAATTATAACACTTGTAAAGAACACTGTAAAAAATACATAGCATTAGTAATCCAATTGAAATATTGAAATTAAAAATGTTGAAAAGTGAGAGGAACTAGGGAAAATGAATAAGGAATTAAAGGGTATATAATGAAGTAATAATATCATTCAAATGGTAATATGACTGTTATAAACAGTAACCAGATAGTTAAGAATGGTAACAAAGATGTTGGAATAGTAAATTGACATAAAATTAGTAAAATTTAATATAAATAATATTTATGCTATGAAATTTAATAATATATATATATATATTAATTTTATAAAATATAATCATTATTAAAAACTTAAAAAAACTATAAAAACATTTTTAATAAACTATATTTTAATGTATTTTATAAAAATCATAAATTTATGTTAATAATTAAATTAACAAAAGTTATAATATTATTTTGATAAAATTAATTTAATTTTTAGAACCAGTTCATCAAAATGGTCTAACGGTGATTTTTTTAAATTATTGACAAACTTTAACTTTAGATGAAAAGTAAAAATAAAGTTTTTTCATAACTGGTGTGTTTTAAATTACATCATTGATGATATAATAATGACATAATCAATTATATAATTTTAATATTGAAAAAAATTAACAAGTTAAATATTTCATCAAATTTAAATTCAAAACCTAAAAAGTATTTTCCAAATTATAAAGTCTAAAGTATTCCATTAAAAAAATTATTTTTCGACTTTTCTTTTTAATAAACTAATGGATTCAGTTTATAAAGGTTTGTAAAGTCTTAAAACAAATATTTTAAATAAAATATAATTCATAATTTTTAAAATTTCTCTATGAAAAGGTTTACCTTGGAAATTATATTTTATTCTAAAAACACCCCTCTCTTCAAGTATAAATATACCCTCTCTAACCCATTAGAAAACCACTTACCTTAAATATATAAAAGAACAAACTATTAAAAAATTCTTTATATTAGTACCCTTAGCATACTTAGGGATGTTTTGGAGTAACAAAGATCTAAATTTTCAAGAATTCCAGGGTCATAGAAGGAACAAATTCAAGAAAAAAGGTAAGTTTGTTTCTTCTTTTTATTTTATTTTTCTATTCTAATTACCTATACTTTTATTCCTTTATAATCCAAAAATTTATAAAATAATAAATTTTTATGTTAACATGATCATTATAATATTAATCTATTGAAAAAATGTTATTATAATATAATAATTTATTATATATCTCTCACCTCCTTTCTTACAGTGTCCAATTAACAGTCAGTTAACCGCCTATGAGGATGTTATCGACTCTCTACTTATGCAAACCTTTTTGGATGGTTATAATAAATTATTATAATATATAAATTTATAAATAAATGTATTTATAATAATTTGGATTTCATTTAATCAATTTATAAATTGAAACAATCACAATGAAAAAATTAAAACAATATGGGATAATTTAAATGAAAATATAATATCAAAACATTCACCATTAGCAAATGGATTTAAGAAATAAAATCCAACAACTATAATTGATCAAGAGTGGTTAAAATTAACACAATTTTATTGTGTTTTCTTTTTTTAATAAACATGATCTTATTATATGGGAGGTAGAAAAGTGATTAAATAACCTTGGATCTGAGGTAAGGGGAATCTTGAGCCCAAATCCTTATTCATGGTTTTATCACTTATTCATATTTATTTTCACTGTTGGATATAATAAATTACATCAAAGAATCAATTTCACTCTTTTTTACCTTTTCCTTTTCTATGTATATGCATTCTACTACTTGGTAGTGTTGTTGATTTTCCAAAAAGACCTTATTTTATAAAATATCTCGTTGATTAATTTTATAATGCTTCTTCAGTTCACTAGGAACTATGATCTTTTATGAAAACATTTGAGGTCCAAAAATATGTTTTACCTTTATTCTATTGGGAACCTCAAATTATATTCACTAAGACATGATTCACAACACCCTTATGAAATGCATTCTCTTTATGTTATTTAATTTCAAATCTATCATTGAAATATATTCCCTTTATATGTGGCATGCATGATTATGATCATTTTATGATGTTAAAAGTGGTACCATAATTATATATCCCTCTAATTCATTTTGTAATGTGATATATATCATGAGATTATGTGTATTATGCGTCAATATAATGCAATATTTATTCAAAATTATGATTTTATGATTTATTCACATATATTATACATGGACAAGATACTATCTTTATTCACAACTCTGTGTATTATTTCACCAATGTGTTATGATGTTTCATTATTATGCATATTTCACATTCCATACTTTTTCCAAATGATTCCCCCATTCTAATTAGGATTATCCCTTCCTTATTATATTATTATTATTATTATGGTCACCAATGTATTAATAATTAATGTCTCTTATTCCTTTCATGTTATTTATCCCCTTATTGGGATTTTATCTCACCCTTTTATTTGAAGTATATCCTATGGTGAATATATGTACTAAGTAGAATATGATAGATTTTAGGAGGACTATAATGAAGGAGTTAAATAATGTTTATGTTTTATTATGTACTCATGATGTATAAACCTAATTTTACCTAGATAATGAACCTTTAGATTATATAATATATTAATATTATGTTATTTATCTAAAAATGATGTAATAGTCATGCATAGAAATTTTGGTCACTATATTTGATACCAAATCATGATTTAGTTAATTTTAGAATTGGGACTATAAAACATTAGTGAAAACCCAAAAGGATATGTATAAATAAAGGAAACATCTTAAATTTTTGTAAAGGAGTGTGTGGTATCTATGAAATGGAATCCCTATCTAGATGCTAAAAGTGAATGTGGTTCTGGAATAGATTCACCTAGGGGTAATAACCCTGAAAATGGATGTTTGGGTATTAACTTGATCTTCACCCTAGGCATAAGTAGTGGGACTTAATACAGACCTAGTTTAACAATCTGAAAGAAAATAATTTTTTATATTTTCATATAATTAAAAAACATTATTATGGATATATTGCTAAATTAATTATTCCACATAAATTTAGAAAATTATTAAAGTATGTGATCTTAGAAGCATGGTTTTGGAAGTTGTATAAATATATAAATCCCATAGAAGGTGACTTTAGAATTGATTTTCACATGATAATAAATTATTTATTCAGGATTTCTTTACTAATGTTTTGTTAAAACATTTTATATCTAATAAAGTGGTGGGAATCATGAGAAACAAGAATAATAAACCATATGATGGATAATGCAACGATCCTCAAAACAATATTCCTAATGCAATGAGTGGTGAAATTAAAAACTCTATATAGGTACTTTCCTAGATGTCTTAGGATACAAAAAATAAATTGATCCATGTGGAACTTCCACCTTCACCAAATAAGTATAAACAATCCATAGAGTCCTTTATATTCCAAAAACAATTTACATTTTAATAGATCTTTTTATCCACTTATCGCATAACAGTGGATAAATTTAATCGAAAAAACAATTGTGATCCAATATTCTGAGAAGGGGAAAGTTACATTGGTCACCTATCATTTAGATATAGAAGCAACTCAATGGTGGGAATTGATAAATAATATGATGTTTCAAGATAAAATTGAATAAATAGAGTGATAAGACTTTAAAATTAAATTCATTAATAAGTGTTTCCCTCAAACTCTTTGAAAAAAGATAGAGAGAGAATTTATATATCTTAATAAAGATAAGAGTGAATCTGTTATGGATTATAAGAAAATTTTCAAAATTATTTCAAGCTACACCTCTAGATTCATTATAAACAATGATAGTCAAATAGATATATTCTTTATTGGTTTAAAACCATATCTCTGAAAGTATCTATCTATCCTAGACTTAGGGAGTTATGAAGAAGTTGTTCGATGTGTCCTCAAAGTATAGATGGTTTTTGGAGAATATTCACATGGATATTGAAATAGGAATATGAGAATGGGTTTTCAAACTGGGGGATCAAATGATAAATGATTTAATAAGATCCAAACACCCACATGTAAAACATGTAGAAAAAAACATCTTGGGAATTGACTCAAATGGGAGAGGAAATGTTTAAAGTGTGAGAGAGAATGATACCCAACTAAAGAATATTGAAGAGACATAAAGAATCTGACTAACATGATGGAAGAAATAACCACTGGAAATTATATTATTTGTGATGGGGATATTGTGATAGAATCACATCACTAATACTCAATATCAATGGTGTTCTGTCGTTATTTTCCCATGGCTGAAAATGGATTTGAAAAATAAATTGTGATGGAAGATTTTTTCATTGAAGATATTTTTTGAATGTATAATAAAATTATTTATTTATTATTGATATTAAGTTCTATCACAAATAATGTGAAAAATAACAAAAATAACAATATAAAAAATCATTAAAATTAAAAAAACAAATTTATAAAACTACATACATATGAATTAATAACAATATCACACATTCATTAAAAACTCATCATAAAATGTTTCCAAAAATATATATCACTATGCTGGTGGTGGGTCCTTTGGGGGATTAGGTGGAGGGAACTCTATCCCTATAACTTGTGTCAGTCATTCTATGTACTCGATCATCTTTTATTGATTCTCCAGTCATTGAAGTTTTTTCTCCTCCTCCTTCCTTTGATTTTGAAGAAGCTCCTCCAACTCCCTTCATAGGGTCTCTATAACCTCATTCTAAGATCAAAAATTCTCCTCATAATCTATAGATAATGATGAAAACTCCCATGAGATTCCATAAAGTTAGAATATGACCATGTAATAGTTCCATAATAACCGGAAGGCATCAATTGATAATTAATACCAACCACTTGTCCTTTATCAATAACATATTGAGTCTTTTATATCTATGTTGTGTCATCATATGCAAGATTATTGGTAATCTAACCCTCAGTCTCAACCTGACACTCATCATTTTTGTGAGAAATTGTGGCCTTATGTGACTCTTTAAAATACAATTTATAATTTAAATAGTTAAAATATTATTTTCATTTTATTTTAAAACTCAAAAAATTTATACTGACCATAATATGACATTTTTTACCACCTGTAATCTCCCTAGTGATAGGATCAGTGTAAATCCTCTTATAAACATCGAACTCTATAACATCAGGATACTCAACATCAAATATGAATATATAATAAACATTTTACATTTAAATTATGTATAATTTTTTAAATTAATTTACTTACCATATGTTGTCAATGAGTAATGAATATATTACTATCAACTCTATGTGTGACCTTCGTCCTCCCTTGGTTCAGCTGACGTAAAGATTATTTCCTCTGAAAACTATCTCTCATCTTATATGATCATACTCCATCCCAAACCTAAGATGATATGTAATTAGGTTAATGGTTTCATTAAGACTGGTCAAAAACTGTTCCTCCATCTTTCTTCCTAACTCTCTACCTCGGGTTTTAAAAAAAATTGATGACAATTTTCACACATAAAAACATCTCAACCCTCCCTAATAGAGGATCTCATGATATCTTTGATAAGATACCATAAACCCTTCAAATATTTAATAATATAATTTTAATAGCTAAATATATTTTAAAATAATTAATGTTTATTTATGCACCATCCAATGCTCAAACATATGATGGTGAACATTAATGGGAATATGATCTCACATCAACCACAGCCTAGAAAAATAATTACATAGAATCGAACACCCCTGTCAAATAGTTATAATTAGTACATAAGTAAATTAATGAATGTTAAATAAAATACACAACTTAACATACATCTACATACATGGATCAAAATCATGCAGTGGGTTTTTCTTAGGAATAGGGTCAGGAATCATCAATCTCACTAGACCATGACCCCTCTAAGTTCAAAATGAATTAGCACAAACCTGTGGGTTGAATGATAACACATTGGGTTGATCACTCGGAAGCTCAACATCTTAGAGGGTATGGAACATCTCATTGAAATCATTGTCATCCATCTTAAATAATAAAAAAATGTTATCTTAAAATAATTGAAAATAATTATTATATATTAATTATAACTATAACTAGTAAGTGATTGTGTCATTCTTTATCTTTATCATCATCTTCATATTCGATGATGTAGATATATTATTCTTCCTCATCAGTTCATCAATTTTCATTGGATTCTCATCTTCATCATCTCTTATTATTTCAAATCCATTTTTTACATCATCATCACCATCAGTCTATAACTATGGGGTTTCATCATCGATATTTTAGTCTCTTCATGGAAAATATTTATTTGGAGTTTTCCAAGAAAAATTTTAATTCCTTACACTTCATTAGAACCAATTACACTTTCCAAAAACTACTTTTTAAGAGATTTCATTTTTATAATGCTCCACCAGTCAATTAACTCTATTGAAGAAATATAATAATTACCATAAAAAATTGATGTTCTTGATGAGAAATTATAAATGGTTATTTTTTTAAATAAGGCTTTTATATTTAAATCCAACGATTCTTTAGCATGGATGAACATGAAATCCTCTATCAATATCAAACCAATGAAATCTAAACATTGTTACATAATTATATCTCAAATAATATAACCCAATTATTTCATCCATCATGCAAGAAAAGTTAACTTAACTTTCTCTATGATGATATCCTCTAAAGAAAACACCACTCTTTATTTTTTTATTCATAATATGCAGTTTTATGAAATAAAAAACCATCCAAAATATATTCATTATAATATTTAACCATTTTGGATGGTGGGTAACTCAATGAACACAATCTATTTTCAATTTCATTAACATGTTTAGATACCTACAAAAATTGAAAAACAATTAAAAATAAAAATAAAAATTTATATGTTAAGACAAAAAAGTCTTTGAAACCAGAAATAAAAATTATGCTACTGGAATTCTTCAAGTGCAGCTAATGTAATTTGTTGAAAATGTTTCTTGATATGATCATCATATAATATAAAAATAAAATATTAATAATTTACTTTTAAAAAATATATGTAATGGATAGGTTAAAGTGTAACTCATGGTAAAAATTTTGTCATTTATTCATAGTAGAGTAGAAATTTTTTATGATCATTGTGATATTCATCATCTAAAATACATAATTCATAAACTCCACCAAAGCTAAGTCTAATCTGATTAAAACCTAAAAAAATGAATTTTCATTATATCATCAACATTTCCCTTATTATTAATCAATCAGTTATGTTTTTAAGGATTCTCAGGTTGGAAATAATGGGAGAAAAAAATATTCCTGTAAATAAGCTTCTATAAATGACCCTTCAACTGATGCTTTATTACATACATTTTTCTTCAATTTTTACATGCATCCCTCGTATAGGTACTTCTATCAGAACTGTACCAAACCTCCACATTTTTCTTCATGTAGAAAATTTATTATCAAATTTTCCATTGTATCAAATAAATGTGGAAGAAAAAAATCCCAGTTTATATAAAATTGAAACAACATCTTCTTAAAACATACTCATAACATCTTAGTCTTTTTTCACAGCACAAATGTATCAAAAAAATATGATATTTCTATTAGCACACCCTTAATTTAATAATTCAACAAAATTATAAATCTAATCATTAAAATTATTTTCATTATAACATGATAATAAAAAAAAATTAAATCATTAATATGACCATTTATGAAACATCTATCCAACTTGGAAACATAACCATAGGATATCCTCAAATTCAAAATCCACTAACAAAATAAATAATAATTTATTTAGAAACTATATAAGAAACATTTATATTCATTAACTTCTATGATCTAATATTTTTAAACAAATAAAGTTCTCGATGCCTATAAATTTGGACAATATCTAATCTTTCCTTTTCATTTATTTTAGTCATACCATGTGTGTCAAAAATTGTATAAAATATATTATCAAAATAGTTACTCTCACTATTCATGACATTTAACATGTGATGGTCCAACAAATCAGACCAATATGGTGGATCCTAAAAAAATACTATGTTTTATCCAATTATGATCTTTCCCAAAACCATCTATTTTATATTGGTTTATAGTTGGACCAAAGGTAATGTGAGTTAATGAAGAGACAATATATTTTAAATAAATACCTGATATCATTGTTGGATTTCCATCTAATTTAGTTTTACCTTTTCTAAAATTATTTTTTTTCCTTCAGAAAGGATGTTCAATTGGAAGAAATTTGTGATGGCAGTCAAAATAATAAGATTTCCTTCCATTTTCAAGCATAAAAACCTTTTTTTCACTCATACAATACAGACATGATGTTGGACCATGTGTACTCCAACTATAAAATATTTCAAATGCTATGAAGTAAATAATTATCCACATTAATTTATCTTTCATTAGGAAATTTTGTTTCGCAACATCATATGTACCGATAGCATTACTCCATAAAAAATTTAAATCATAAATAAATTACTTCAAATAAACATCAAAATTATTTTTTGGATGTCCTAGAATTAATAATGTCAAAACGATATATGATTCATTAATTAACAACAAAAGAGGAACGTTTTATAGAGTTATAAAGATGATCCAAAAAGAATATTAAATGTCATAAGAACCAAATGAATAGAAATCATCAGTAGAAATACCCAATCACACGTTATGGGATTCTAAAGAAAAATATGGATTCACCTTATCAAAATGTTTCCATGAATCACTATTACAAGGATGATTTAATCTTTTACCAATTAAAATATTGGATTTGTTCCATTAAATCAATGATGTTTATTTTTTTCACATAAATAACTACTATAATCAGGGTATAAGAGGGAAATACATCAACTATTTAACTACATCAAATCTGGTATTCCCTTGTTGTGCCTCTTTGTACATTAATTTTCCACATGTATGATAGCTAAATAATGACTCATTTTCACCAAAATATAGGATTCAATCATTTAAACATGTATGAATATTCTGATAACCAAGACACAAATAAGAAAATATCCTCTTTCCCTAGAATAAATTCCTAGAAACATGTTTCCTTTAGCTAATAGTGATTTATCTAAAAATAATATCTAATTAATAAAACTATTTTACATTCCATTATCATATTTAATAGACATAAATTTTATAATTTCTTAAAATTTTATTATCTTGCAACCATGATATAATGAATCTTAATTAGACTTCAACAACACATAAAATCGAGATATTCTAACTCAGGAGTTAAATTATCATTCTTAGTTTTTATTTTTTGAAAATATAGATCAGAGACCACATGTATTAAATTTCTTATAACATGATGGATCTGGAACTAAATTATTAGTATCTTCTCAAGAACTGTGTTCACTAGGTTAATACCAAAAAACAAAATCATTCTAAAAATTAATGTATAATAGATGGCCCCCAACACAGTTAGATATTTCAAACAATCTCAAATCACATTTCTTACAAGGACACTTAATTTTACCTTCTGAAAAAAAAATTGATGGTGAATATAATAAAAAAGATTCAAGACCCTTAATATATACACAATTTATACTAGAACTATTTGGATTCCTATGATGATTTCTCAGACCACATTCTTGTAGTAAAGAATTTTTTCTACTTCCTTGAACCATATTTTTATTAAAAAATAGAAAATAAAAATATTTCTTCTGATTAATGTAATATAAATAAGATATTATAAGAAATATGAACATATAAAAATAAAAAATTACTTGTAAATTTTAAAAAAAATTATCTAATTACCACAATTTTTTTCTAATTACCAATAATTACCTTTATTTTTTTCTAATTATTGCTAATGTTTTCTATTTATACAAATTAACACTAATTTTTATAATTACCACTAATGTTTTCTAATTACTGCTAAATTTTTCTAATTACCGTTAATTATCATTTAAGGAAAAAGAATTTAAAATAGGGGAATGAGGGAAGTAGAGAGAAGATGAGATGGAGGTGATAAAAAAGGAAAATAATTATAAATCCCCTAGGTTCGGACTAATTTGGGAGGAGACATTCACGGATAAACTTGTGAGTTGTTGAAGAGGAAGCAGATGTGATAGATACCGATGACATTTTTAGTGCATTAATTTCATTTTCTGGTTAAATCTCTCATCATTATAAAATAATGTTTCAATAATAATCATGAATTAACATTATATTTCTCAATAAAACATTTTTTATCATAAGGATAGGTTGATCCAAAAAATAGTAAACCCCATTAAGCATGTCATTATAATCTATCTCATCTAGTTCCTCTTCTATCGTAGGTTTACCAATGATTGTTTCTCCTCCAAATAGTTTGAACTTAGGGGAACTTTAATTCCTTCACTTTTTCATCACCTTCATCCCTTATACTAAATGCTTCCCACACACCCCTTGGTTGGACTTCTATTACTAATTGTGGCTAATCATTGTTAATTATGGCTAATTTTTCTTAATTTTGGTTAATTTTGGTTAATTATGGTTAATTTTGGTTAATTTTGGTTAATTATAGTTAATTGTAATTAATTGTGTATAATTATCTCTAATTATTTCTAATTACTTCTAATTAACACTAAAATTCACTAATTACTACTAATTTTTCCTAATTAATACAAATTGACATAAATATTTCTGAGTAACCACTAATTACTAGTAATTTTTACTAATTTTTACTAATTACAACTAATTTTTACTAACTACCACTAACTGTTTCTAATTAGTGCTAATTACCAATCATTTTTTTAATTACCTATAATTACTTCTATTTTTTTCTAATTACTCTTTTTTTTCTAATTACCACTAAGTTTTTACTAGTTATCGCTAATTATCCCTAATTACTGCTATTTTTTCAAATTTCTACACATTTGTGATATTTTTTACTAATGGTATCTATTTATACAAATTAATTCTAATTATCTCTAATTTTTACTAATTACCATGGATTTTTACTAATTATCGCTGATTTTTATTAATTACTACTAGTTTTGACTAATTACTGTTAATATTAACTGATTACAACTAAATTTTATTTTTTACCACTAATTATCGATAATTTTTTGTATTTACTGCTAATTATCAATAATTTTTAGTAATTACCTCTAATTTTTACTAATTACTTTTAATTTTTACTAATTACTGCTAATTAATGAAAATCTTTACTAGTTACCACTAATTACCACAAATTTTTACTAGTTACCACTAATTACCACTAATTGCCACTAATTTTTACTAATTACTGCTAATTATGACTAATAAAAGTTGTTTTTTAATAATTACCACTATTTTTACTAATTAATGCTAATTTTTTCTAATTACTGCTAATCTTTTCTAATTACCGCAAATTACAACTAATTATTTCTAATTACCACCAAGTAACTCTATTTTTTACTAATTACCACTAAGTTTTACTAATTAACGCTAATTTTTACTAATTATCACTAATTTTTTCTAATTTCGGCTAATTATCACTAATTTTTACTAATTAACGTTAATTTTTACTAATCACCACTAATTACCATTAATTTTTTCTAATAAACACTATTTTTACTAATTACCTCTAATTTTTACTAATTACCTCAGATTTGTATTAATTACCCCTAAGTTTTACTAATTGCTGCTAATTTTTATTAATTACCACTGTATACTACTCATTTTTACAAATTACTGCAAATTTTTACCAATTAGCACTAATTATTTCAAATTAATGCTATTTTTTTCAATTATCTATATTTTTTCCGATTAACGCTAATTTATTCCAATGAGTGATAATTATTTTTAATTACAGCTAATTTTTTCTAATTAGAGAAATTTTTTACTAATTACTGTTATTTTTTTCTAATTATATCTATTTTTTCAAATTACATCTACATTTTTCTATTTTTTATAATTTATTGTTAATAATCTATAATTATTACCAATTAATGTTAATTATTTTAAATTTTTACTAATTATTAAAATTATTTATTAATTGTCTATAATTATTTACTAATTATCACATATCTTTAATTAATATCAATTACTACTAATTAAAATTAATTAACGCTAATAATTTCTAATATGAAATAAAATTAAGTAATTAACATTCAAAAATATAAAAATAAGTAACACAAAAAAGACACTTTAACAGAACGTTGTGTTGTTGGTATCATCAGATCTCTATAAAAAAAATAGAGAGGGAAATAGAGAGAGATGAAGGAGTGAAGTTGAATGAGAGGAGTGAAGGAAGAGTGATGACAAATTCAACCAAGGTCCATATATATAGGTTATAGTAGTTATGATGGATTAGTTGCAATGGAATTTCTATGGAAAATACCAATATTTGTGATAGGTTCCGTCGCAAATTGAACCCTACTTAAATATCTATGGTGGTGACAGAATACTATTTGTGACTGGTTCCATTGTAAATAGCACCTACCATAAATATATATAGTGGGGATATAAAACTATTCATGATGGGTCTCTTTGCTAATAACCCAGGAATTAATGAATATATCGGGGATATAAACAATTATTTGTGATAGGGAATCATGTATGTCACAAATAACCCTTCAAACAATATGGTGGTCATTTGTGCCAAATGTATTTGCAATGGAAGTGATTTTTTATCGTAAATAATGAGTGAAAAAAAATATTTGCAACAGAATCCTAACCCATCACAAATATCCAATTTTCCAATAGTGAATGAATACACCACCCAATGCTCCTTTCATGGTTTGATGCTTCAATTGTAAGGTACAAGGGAACTATGAAATCTAGTGTATTAAACCAAGGGTCTTTGAGGGTAATCAAAGTCAGCAACCACTAAATCCAAGGGATCAAGGGAAGCTTCTTCCATCACCACTGTTATGGTAGAGAAAGAAAATGAAGTCATTCAAGATACACTTCCTATTCACTCAACAATAGAAAGTCATTTGTTTGATTTTGGTTTTATGCATTCATTTATATCCTACATGTTTTCTAGAAATATTGAATCACATCCCCCATTCCTTAAAGTAGATAAATCTATGAAAATACCTAGTGGTTAAATCAATTCAACTCAAGTGTTGTACTCTTCTCCTATTACCATATGTGGGAAGATTCTTCCATTGAACCTCATAATCCTTCCCTTGGTAGACTTTTACGCTATTCTAGTCATGGATATGATTTCATTATATAGAGTGAACATCAATTTTAGGGAAAAACAAATCTCCTTCTATATCCTAGACCATCCTATGCTCATGTATAAATGCAAGGAGGATCAAGAGTCTCCTTTAGAAAATACTTCAACAGTGTGGGTGTTGATACACTACAAAGAAGAATATCTCACTAAAATCATTATGTTAAAGGAAACCATCAACCTTAAAGAAATTCCTATTTTGAGTGAATATACTAATTTGTTCTTGAAGAGTTTCCTAGAATTACCCTAAATTATGAGGTAGAGTTATCAATAGAACATATACCCAGAGACAATCTTATCTCCAATTTTCCCTATATGATATCCCTAATACAACTGGAGGAGTTAAAAAAAGCATTTACAAGAGAATTTGGAAAAAGGGTTCATCAACCCTATTGCGGCACCCTAGGTTATGTGAGTTCTCTTTTTCAAGAATAAAGATAGATCAATGTGTTTTTCCATCGATTACTAGGAGTTTAGCAAAATCACCATAAAGAAAAAGTATTCCCTATCAAGGATTGATGACTTGTTCAATCAATATCAAGGAGCTCAGAACTTATCAAACGTAGATATTCATTCTGGGTATCATTATTTAAAGGTAAAAGGATAATAAATCCATAAGACAACCTTTCGTATGAGATATGGACACAATGAGTTCATATTGATTCCCTTCAGACTTAATAATGCACCTACTATCTCCATGGACATGATGAATAAATAGTTTAGAGACTACCTCAAAAATTTTATGGTAGTATTTATTGATGAAATTATTAACTTCTCCAAGAGAAATTAGGAACAGGAAGAGTATATAAGGGTTTTTCTATCAATATTAAGAAAGGATTAGATGTGTTATATGTTCATCATGTGCAGCTTTTGGATGCAGAAAGTCACATTCTGGGGGAATGTGATCATAATTTAGGAAATTTCTTTGAACCCCTCAAAGAAAAAGTCATTTGAGTATTGTCCTAGACCCTCAAGTGTCATGGAAATATGTGTTTTTTTGGATTATCTATGTATGTGATAAATTTCCCATGATTATATATCCCACTAAATAATTAACATGGAAATGGGTAAAGTATGTCTAAAGGGAGAATTGAGTAAATATTTAAGGATATCAAAAATAGTCTAATCGCTGTATTTTTACTCACACTACCATCATGTGTAGAAGGGTTTTTGATATATAGAGAGGCTTCAAAAAAATTCTTGGGTTGTGTACTCATGTATAATGATAAATTGATAGTATATGCATCATGATAGTTGAAGATCAATGATCAAAACTACACAATGCATGGTCTAGAGTTTAGTACAGAGATATTTTCATTAAATATTTTATGTAACTACTTATATAGTGAGAAGTGTGGAATATATATAGAACACTAGATTCTAAAGTATATATTCACAGAGAAAAAGCTCAGCATGTGTTAAAGAATATAGTTATAGCTGATCAAGGGCTATTATTTCTCAATTCACTACCATCCTAGAAAGATGAATAAGGTATTTGGTGATCTTAAGGTAAAATAACATGTTTCTCTATCCATTATATAGATGTTTAAAGACCCTATCTTCATGGATATGTAAAGGATATATTCAAAAATCCTAATTCTAGGAAAGATATCCTAGATCACCCAAATAATTTCCCAGATGTCTATCCAAAAGAATATTAAGGGTGCATAAAGGGATGGTTGGAAGCTTCAAAAGAATGTGATATCATCAAATGAAGGTAACTTTCATGAATTCTATATAAAAAAAATTTAGTTTCATTTATTTTGAATCTATACTTTGTGTGCCTTCATCACTTGAGGTAAATAATGATCTATTGGATAATTCTCAACACTCATCTTTCTCCATACATCTTGGAAGTATCAAGATATACAATGTTCTTTGAGAGCACTTCTGATGGGAAAATATTAAGATAGTGATTGTTGAGTTCATATCAATGTTCTTAGTATGCATGTAAGTTAAATCAGAGTGATATAAGTCCAAGGGTATGATGCAACCGTTACCCATACCCACATTGAAATGGAAGAGCATCGCCATGGACTTTTTAACCGGTTTCCCTAAGACAACCAAATGAAGTAATGTGATATGGGTTGTGGTTGATCAACTCACCCTGACTATGCACTTCATCACTATTTGAGAAGATTTCACTCTTGAAAAAATTAGCAATTTTATATAAAGTAAGTGTTGAGGCTTCATGGGGTACCACTTTCGATCATATATGATCCTGATCGAGGGTTCAATTATAAATTCTAGGGAAGTCTTCAACATTATATGAATACTGAATTGAACTTTAGTGTGATATATCATCTGTAAACTAATGGATAATCTAAAGGGACAATTCATACACCTGGGGACATGTTGTGATCTTTTTCAATGGAAATTAACGGATAGTAGGATCAACATCTCCCATTGTTAGAGTTCCCATACAATGACTGCTCCCAATCGAGTATTCAAATAGAAGCATATGAAGCTCTATATGGTAAGCAATATATAATTCCTATATATTGGGATGAAGTTAGTTAATAGAATAAAATTAGATCAAATATTTTATAAGGGATTAAAAATAAGGTTGAATCTATATAGCAACACATTAAAGATACTCATAGTTAACAAAATGGAAATGAAAATAATCATAGAAGTGACTTAGAGTTTGAAGTTGGAGAAATAATTTTGCTTTAAATATCACCTTGGAATAAAGCCGTATGGTTTGGAAAGAAGGGAAATTTGATCCCAAGGTATATTTTACCCTTTAAGATTCTTGATCATTTATGATTTTTTGCGTATTAGTTAGCACTCCAAAAATACTTGGCTTAAGTCCATGATGTGTTCCACGTATCTCTCTTGAGAATGTACATAATCAATCCCACACATGTAATTAATGTGAAGGTGGTACAACTAGAGTATAAAATCTCTTTGTATAATACCCCAATATTTTAAAACATGATTAATTTTGAATAAGTTAATGTGTTCAATATCTTTCTCCACTCAAAACACTTAACATAAACAGAACATCAATATATTTAGATAAAAACATCAATATTAAGTAAGAACATCAAAACATAGCCAGTAAATTAGAGAGAATAAATAGGAGTATCTAGTTTATAAAATATTTATAGAAAATAAAATAATTTTTACTTTTAATACTTATTAAATTTAATTGATATAACTAAAACAACTAAAACCATCATGTTATACTTATAAAAGTATTTTGTCTAAATATTACCATTTTACGTGATATGAATTTTTATTTAAATAAGATTGTCGTTAATGATGATAAAATATAATTTATATGAATAATATATTTACACCAATTTCATTAGTAATTGATAGAAAATAATAATAAGAATAGTTAATATTTTAAATTTTCAATTTCCTATGAAAATGGTTTTCAATATATATTTATGTTTTTTTTAAAGTAAAATTATAAAATTTTAGAATTATAATTTGAACAAATTAAATTCATTTTTGGATTTATAATAGGAATATTATCTTAGGGTTTATTTTTTATTTTTTTAAAATAATTATTTTTTAGGTGAATAGTGAAAAAATATTAATATTATTAAAACTGTCACTTTTAAGACATTATTATAATATAATAATATATTAAATATTTTTGAAATAGTTTTATATAAAATATATATGTAATTTTTTTAAAAGTGGTGCCTCAGCCAAAGACCAAGACAGAATTTATTCAATAAAAAGAATAAATTACATAAGTCTGAAGGAGGGGATTTTATTACAATTTTTTTATAAAGAGGGAGAAGATCAACCAGCAAATCATACATCCAAGTGATGCCCTGGTTGATTCCCTTATTAACGATACCATTAGCAACCATGTTCACTTCTCAGAAGGTATGAGTGGCAATGTATCTGATCTTTTAAAGTGAAGCAAGGCAGCTTATCCAGTGGGTAGTAAGAGGCCAAGCAAGGTGCATCATACCATTCCAGATGGCTTGGACAATAGTGGTTGAATCACTTTCAATCCAAATTTTGTTCCATCCCTTTTTTCTAAAAAAGTCGACCGTAAGAATCACAGCCATCATTTCCACTTCTAAAGAAGAGGTGAGATCGTAACTTCCAAAGAAGCATCTTTGATAATGGCCAAATAAGTATCTTAAAATAGCACCACATCCTACCAGTCCTGGGTTGCCTTTGGAAGCTCCATCAACATTAATTTTGATCAATCCTGGGAATGGGGCTTTCCAGAACACCTCAAAAGTGTGCCTCAGTGATCTTTATATACCATCAATCTTAAGACGATTAAGGATCACATAGTCTCCAACAGTGCGGTTGCAATGGTCTTTCTGAATCGAGGCTGCATCTTTAATGGTGATGAGAATCCTTATCTAACCTACATTAAGATTTAATGAGAAGTTTTTGAGAATAATATAATTTCTATCATACCATATCATGTGTAGTAGCTCGGAAACAGCAGCTAAGAAGAGGTTCTTGATTTTTTTTGAAGTTTCAAGCTCCATAAAACATTTTAATTGCAAGGAAATAGAGTCGATAATTAACCATCTACAATCAAATACGTCAGTAATATAATTCCAAAGAGCATAATCCATAAAAAAAGACAAGAAAATATGGTTAGTATCCTCTCTATGTTGGTTACAGAAGTGACACTTAGAGTAGAGTTGGATACCAAAATATTAAAGAAAAACCTCAGAAGGAATGCAGTTGTGAGCAATGTGCCAAACAAGATTGAGTCTTGAGTGTTTTATCCAAGGTTTATAAAAATATTTCATCCAACCAAAGTTGGATTCTAAGTTTGTGAAATTATGGTTGTAAAAACTTTTAGAGTCAAGAATACCATTGTGGGTAGGCTCCCAAATAAGACAATCTCCAATATTAGAAAAAAGGTAATTATCCACAACATGCATAATGTTATGAGGGAGGTTGGAATTACTAGATTGAATCACATCCTTTATAGTACAATTGATGTTATCTGGATGGGAATTATGAGGGAGTATTGAAAAATGGGGTGCACCAGTCCAGTTGTCCATCCAAAATTTCATAGAGGATTTTTAACTAACCATCTATCTAGAGTTATTCATAATGTTGGAAAAATATTGTCTAATGGATGGCTATATGGAAGAGTTCACATAGCTCAAATTACCCCTTTTGAGCTTCATGAGGAATCTTTCTTTGATAAAATCAATGGAACTAGAGTTATTACTAAGAATTCTCCACGTGAGTCTAGCTTGTAAAGCAAAGAGTTTGAGATTTTTAATACCAATATCACCTTCATCAATAGGTTTACAACAGGTAGACCAGGGTATTGTAACAAGCTTCCTTTCAAGAATACTGCTAGTCTAGAAAAAGTTTTTAATGTAAATATTAATTTTCTTAAGAATAGTGGTAGGCCATTTATAGACCATAAGCGAATAGACCAATTTGGAGACAATCATAGATTTCACCAACCTAATCCTTCCATCCATAGAGAGGGATTTACCTTTCTAGGAGGATAACTGAATGAGAACCTGGTCCACAACAGCACTAAAGTACATGGATTTCGGTCTTCCCTAGAAAATGGGAACTCCCAAATAGTTGAAGGGGAAAGATCCTTATTTGATTCCTAAGTTATTTATAATGTTAGTTTTCCAACTAAGAGGGAAAATTTTCTCAAATAATACAAAGGATTTGTTCTAGATAATAGTTTTACTAGAAATCTCTTCATAAAGAGCCAAATTATTTTTTTATGTTTTGAATATTTCTTTTTTCACTATTTAAAAATAGAATAATGTCATCTGCATAAAGAAGATTGGTAGGAACCGTGAGGTTTCTAGCCGCCTGTATGTGTTTGAGTTTGTTTTGGTCAACCAGGAAAGTGAGAAATATGCTAAGATAATCCTCCGTAATAGCAAAAAGAATGGTAGATAAGGGGTCACCTTTTCTAACACCTTTGGTACATTTAAAGTATCATTTTGGGGATCCATTAACAAGGATGTAAATAGAGGCCGAATTGAACAAGTTGTTAATCCTAATAATAAAAGTGTCATTGAAACCAAACCTTTGGAGAACTTTAAAAATTAAACTCCAATCAATGGTTTAAAAGGCTTTCCTAATGTCAAGTTTAATAGCAATGTTTCCTGCTCTGAACACTTTATTTAGAGAATTGGTGCATTTAGAGGCAAGACAAATGTAGTCTTGTATGGATATACCTTGGATAAATCTAAATTGGTTCTAGGATATTATTTTATTTTATATGGGAGAAAATATGTTAGCAATAAGTTTTTTAATAATTTTATAGAGTTAATGAGATCAATAGGTTGTAAAAGATGAAATTCTGAGGCATTTTCAACAATAGGGATTAAAGTAAGAAATTGAGAATTATTACCATGAGGGATAAAACCATTAGAAAAGAAATATTTGACTAGTTTACAAACATTATTATGGGTGGTCTCCTGGTATTGTTGAAAAAATCATTATTGAAACCATCAGGGCCCGAGGCACTATCAGGGTTGAGACTAAAGATAGTGTCTTTGATTTTATGATCAAGAGGGATGTTCAAAATGGTATGATTGCCATCCGTATGGACTATAACCATAATGATCTCGGGTAGGAGGTCTTTGTTAAAATTTGGCCCATTATAAATATTTCTGAAGTAAGTGGCCACATGATTGGAAATGGCCGCCTCAGAATCAAGGAAAATGTCATTGTGCCTAAGGTTAAGGAGAGGTCTATAGAATTTTCTATTTCTTTGAAGGGAATTGTAGAATTTAGTGTTCTTGTCACCATATGAAAGCCACTTAATTTTGAAAACTTGCTTACAAATGTCATCCTTAATAACAAGGAGAGAATTAAGTTTTATAGAGATATTAATTTCATTTTGAGGATAAAAAGTTAAATCAGAGTGAGTGTTGATGTATTGAATTTGATTAAGATCATTCTCAAGGTAGGAGATGTCTTTTTTCATTTGTTTTGATTTCATCCTACACCAATATTTGAGACACTATTTAAGATGTTTTAGCTTAATGGGAAAGGAAAAAGAATCTGTGTGGTGATTCATGGATGACCAAGATTTTTTTATGAGATTTGAACATTCAATGTTAGCAGACCAAGAATTGTTAAACCTGAAAGGAATAATGGTCTATGTTCTTTTAGAAAAGAGACTAACAAGGATGGGTTGATGGTCTGAGTTTAGTTTAGTTAAGGTCGTGCTAGTGACTGTGTCCTAGTTATCCTGAGCTGGGTAATTCATGAAGGCCCTGACATGTTTTCTCACTACAAATATGTTGTAGTGTCTTCTATTCCATGTAAATTTAGCTCCTGTGAGATTAATTTCTATAAGGTTACAATCCTCAACAGATGCTCTAAATTCTCTTGAGGATATTTGAGAGTGTGAAGGACTAATTTTTTCACTGGGAAAAAGAATAGCATTAAAATATCCTAACACAAACCAGAGGTCATGAATGATGTTAGATAGATCAAATAAATCATGCTAGAGAGATCTTAAGTCTTTATATCTATTCTTGGAATACACCATTGCGCAAAAACAATGTATGTTATCAATGAAAAAATCACAAGTAAATATTTGATCAGAGAATTTGCAGACATTAACATTTTTTAAAGCTGCTTGATAAAAAATCCAGAGGGAATCAGTAGCAGTACCATTTTTCAAGCACCTATAAAACTATAACCATAATCCCAAAGATGCATAAAGTTTCTATAAAAGTTTATTTTTGGTTCGGTAATAGCAACTATTTTAGGTTTATGAGTCTAAATAAGTCTTTAGGCATCATCACCATGTCAGAGTTTGCAATTCCCTGACAATTCCAAAATAGATGATCCATTAGAACCTAGATTTGGAGCAAGAGCCCCCCTTTTTCTTTTTGGATTCACATGAGCCCCTCTTCCTCTTTAATCTCCTAATATTTTGAGAAGGGTTTGAAATAGACTTTTTGCCCTGTTTAATCATATGAGAGATATTATAAATGTTAGCAACATTTATGTTAGCAACGGGCTTAGTAATAATAGTTGATTTACTAGAAATGGGGGTGGTCATAGGACCATAATATCGGGCCTTTGGGTGCGTCCAATACCTGAGTAATAGTGGGAAACACAGTGTTTTGTGTAGCTCCTATAGAATTTGTGAGTATTTCACTTTACATACCCAAGTTTTTGTTTGGTGGAATCAGTTCAGTTCCAGTGCATGAAACTATTATGAACATTTCCATAGTGGTCTCAATATTTGAAGCTAAATTAGCTGAAGGAATTATACCTGCAATCTCCAGGCAAGTAGAAGAATCAATTTAGGGCTGCCCAGTTTCAATGGTGATAGTATTCCTAGATCGGAATACAAGTGGCACCTATGTCTGTCCTGTAGTGGCCAAGTGATCCATAGGTAAGATCTCATCCTACTCCAGTGGTAGAACAGCATGGAGATTACCATTTGGATTCAGCTCAGAGGTCGTTGAAGGTCCAAACTCCACCGGTTTCATCTTAGAATCAGAGACCTATTTGACCTCTAATAATGGAGCCTGATTTTTAGAAGGTTTCACCTTGGACTGTCCAGCCTCATGGGGGGAAATCCGACTTGGTTCTAGAACAGACTGATGCTCTTTACAAGAATCCAATACCATCTTCTCGATTTCTTCTAGGATACAAATATCAATATTGGAATTTTCTTCTTATTAAACTTGTTCATCCCAGTTTATACCCAAACGTTCACCTAGAAAATTTGATTTCTTGACCCATATTTCAGTTTTTTTTCTAGCTGGCTCAGGATTTTCAGAAGCAATAGTCTTATCTTTCTTGTGCCTTATAATTTCAGCCCACCCATCATCCTTCAATTGAGAAACATGGCTCTTAAAAACTCTGCATTTCACCAAAGAATGCCTGACTATTTTGCAGAGTTCACAATATGGTGGAATACGTTCACATTCCATGAGAATAACTTTTTTATAGTCATTCGTATTGAACACAATTACCTCAGGTAATTTAGTAGCGATGTCAACTTTTATCATCACCCTAGCGTACAATCTAATCTCAGTATTAAGAGTTCGTTGATCGATTTTGAGTGGAATACCTTTTCACAAAGCAATGTTGTTTAAGATCTTAAGATTCTAGAAAAACCAACTGATCTCATGGAGATAAACCCAGATTTGAGCCATGGTGTTCCTTGTAGTATACGGATTAAAGGTGAGGTCCCATTCTGAGATTTGAAGAACTCCAGGCTTAAGCTGAAGGTTTCCCAACTTCCAGACCCGATCAAAATCATCCTGGGATCTAAGTAGCATATAGAAGTAACCCTTTCCTAATGGAACAAGTTTCCAGTCAGAGAAATCCCATACATGAGCGATCCTCATTTTGATATCAGAGTTCGACCACGTTTTATCTCCTTTGATATATGAAATACAACCCGTAATCTAAAACTTACATAAAAGCGATCGTTGTTGAAGTGACTCAGGGTCAGCTTCAACCTCAAATCTACCATCATCGAGTTCTCTATAGAGAGATTCCCTCTCTGCAGATGATTTACTTGGGTCAGACCCTTTGAGAGCATAAAGGAAGGAGATTCCTCTCGTTCTTTCCACTTTATGAATCGCTCCATTATGAGTTTTGAATCCACGGTCCTCGAAAACAGCTTCCCATTTGGGATCAAACGCCACCATGAGAAGAAAGAAAGAGCTATGTCCAATATATATGTAATAATAAGTAAAATAGGTCATTTAAAATTAATTTTTTTTTAAACACATATATATTGTTTTAGAAACATAAGTAATATTTTATTCTAAAAACTGTTTAATTCTCATATATTAAAAAATTTATTTTTATCACTGATAGATATTAAATCCAAAAATAATAATTTTATATTTTATATCCACATGAACATATTATTTAATAATTTCAAATTTAATTTTTTCATAAAAGTATGATTACAGAGATTAAAGTTAATGACCATAGAAATGGGTAAAATCTTATTTTCAAAGAATTGTTTTGTTAATATTGTAAACATTTTATCTAACCAATTAAACTAATATATTTTAAATGATGTCATTAATATAATTTTTAAACTCACATATAATTATATTAACACACATTTAATTGGTAACCAATGATAAATAATATTAAAAACACATAAATTTTAAAACAAAAATTTTCTACAAAAACAATTATTTATATATAAAATGTTCTAATTAAAAATATAATTTTATATTATATATAAATTGAATTATGTTAAATTAATATTAGATTTATTTTTATAACATCAACATTTGTTTAGAGTGCTAAAATTATATTTTAAATAAAATGTAAATTACTTAGTTAAAAAAAGTTACTAAGGTAAAAACCAAAATGTTAAAATGTTAAATTATAATAATGAATGACTAAAACCATATTTATAAAATGTGTATGAGAATTATTTTTTGATGATTTCTCGACCCAAGATCACCCAAAACTATATTATTTTAAACTTTTAGAGTCATTAACCCTTGAAAATTTTAATGATATCATTGAAAAGTAATGGGTATTCACAAATGTTCTTTTTTATTAACTTATAAAAGGGGACACTTCTACCCCTTCATACCACACCCATTCCTAAGAATTACTTCTCTAAACTCTTAAATTTTTCTCCTCCTTGAAGTCTCTCTCAAGTTAATAAGCCTTTGGTCTCAGTTATTTAGCCTAACCCTTTTATTTATAAGGATACTTTTAAGAGAAAATTCAAAGTCCCACTGTGAGTATTACTTAATAATTAACATTTTATTCATAATCTCTCTCTTTAAAACATATACTTACCTATAGAGAATATATTTTTTCTATGTAATACTTTGAAATATTTCTAGGAATATTTTTAAAGTCATTCACATAGACGGCGTGTGATTTTGAGGCCAGGTAAGACCAGAATTAATTTTATAAAAATATTAAATATATATTTATAACTAAGGAAGAATTTTCTTGAAAAAGTAGAATATATCTTAAAAATATTCTTTGATTAGAAATATGAGATCGTGGTTTAATCTATAACATGGATTTTATCCTAGTAGTAACCTATGTTTGGTCATCATGAGATGTTTAGATGGGGCTATTTTCAGTTGGTGCATTAGATTAATAAAATAATTTAATTTATTATTTTAATAACCCTAACTCAAATTAATCACAAATAGAGAATCAGATAAGAAATTTGAGACCACCATTGAGTTTATAATGTGGTGTTTACCCAAGATTCAACCTAAATTTGGACATCATGGGATGTCTGGTAAAGGAAGTTATTAGTGGTGAATTTAATGAATCGATTAATTAATTTGTTTTCTATGAAAAAAATAATCCTACAAGATTTTTTCAAGGTCAATTTATCCAGGGTTAGCTGCATAAACCCAAAAAAAATCCAGAGCTCTTCCACCCTCCTCCATTTACGGATTATGAAAAAACATTATATTAGACCAGATCATGAAACAGTCAATGCAACAGATCCTCCCAAATCATTTTCAAACATGTTATTCAAAAAAGATCAATCTATAATCAATTTAGGACTCAAAAATTTTGTTTTTTACACCCTTTTTATTAAATGATTTAGAAGTACGATCTTTTTACTTCAATATGTTCCCTTCTATAGCCTTTCCATGTGCCCATGTACAGAAATTAATTTTTTTTCAATTTTTTTCTAATTTTGGGATCCCTATTCTTAATCGACTAGACAAGAACTCTTGGCCTCGATCCGTAAACGTTTTCTTGGTGATTTTATCCCATCTTTCTTCATGTTATTCATTATTGGACCATAATTTCATGATTAAACTTTTTTATGGTGGTTTCAAGTGAGATCGAACCCTAGGATTCGTTGCGGTGGCCCGAACAACATGTGGATCTATGGTTTGGGGACATATTGATAAACAAGTGTGATGGTGTTTGGTGAAAAGATCAGTTTGGTACCATGGGTTTGAGCTTTGTGATCAGAGGTGGTTCAGGATCAGATCGGTGATCCCCATTTTACAAGTGTGCAGTGCAATCAAAGATATATCCAGACATCATTAATGAGATTTTTACTATTATTAATATACTAAATAATAATAATAAAATGTTTCATAAAAATTTTGATTAGATAATAATTTTTAAATGAGATTTAAATTTTGAAATATTAGATAATAAAATTAAAATGAGATTTAAATTCAAAATTATTAGTTAAAAATTTTTAAATGAGATTTAATGATGATAATATTTCAAAAACAAATGGCTTGATAATGTGGCATGTTGGATGTGTAGAGGGAGATCCTCTATTTCATATCATTGTTTATATTTATATTAAATAGTTATATTAAATTAAAAATAAAATAATTAATAATTAAATGCAAAAGAGGTACATTTGGCATGAATAGGGAGAAGGAGTATGCTTCTCTAAAGTTTTTAATAAGGTTTAGTAAAATAATAATAATAAAATATTTTTTTCTGAAATTTATTGAACACCGATTGAAACCTCAAATAATTTCAATACTAGAAACATAAGACCGATCATAGGAGAAGTGCATCATTGAAGAAGTGATCATTGAATTTGAGTATAGATATGACAATGACACATAGAAATAAAAATACAAAACAAATACAAGAAATAGATATTGTAATGTAGATCCCCAAAATCTATCTACCTTTCATTGAAATTTCCATATATTTATAGTGTACAAAGAATAAAAAAAATTACATATGAAAAGTTGGGCACATGTAGGGGATAATTAGGAATGGGAGTTTCCATAATTATGGAATACACCTTTAATATTTCATAACACACCCATTTGAATATCATAATTTCATGTAATCTTATATAATATTCACTTAAAAACATGTGGGAAAATAAGTGCAGAAAAATTAATTTAATTCCATGTCATGCTGCCTCATTAAAAACCTTTCCAGGAAAACCCAATGGGAAAAACCTGATGAAGGGGAAAATAATGCAACATTCCCAACTCCTCCTGGTTATATCTTCTAGCTATGGATTTAGGACATCAATTAATATAATTAATAAATTATGTATTCGAGACATGGGAGGAAGACCAAATGTAATAATGAATAGTCTCATTGAAAATTATAACTCATAGAGAAGGCCAACAATTTCCATTAATTATAGATATCCATAATAATTTATAACATTCCCTTGGATATCTGTTATGATGTATAATTTCCTAATTAAAACCTCATCAAGGAAAAACCCTTTTGAGGAAAAATCTAGATTAGGGAAAAAGAGTATAATAATATCAATTTCCCAGAGTGTTTCTTCGTTAAAAATATTATCAAGAAAAACCAGTGAGAAAACATGAATAAGGGAAAAAGAGTAACTCATAATGATCATCACTACATCATTTGTGATAAATTCATAATAAAAAAATTAATTTTTGAATTTTGGAATAATAATAATTCATACCCATTAAATTTCAGTGAATAGGTAAGAACATTACCTTGTATTATAATATGATTTCTTATTATTTACAATTTACAGATGAAAATGTGCATATATATCCTTCAAGGACAAATAAAATGAACATTTATATTTAATCCTTCTAGGATAAGTATTATCTTCGTCAACCAATCATTTTTTAAATACATCACTCTTGGAAGATAGATATTTAATTATTCATTAAGGGTACAAAAGTTACAAAGATTTAATATTTCATCTTCAGGATGATTAATTCAAAATACAAAGAAATTCAAATTAATTTCATAATCAAATATGTTATTGAATTTTTGAAACTCTTGGAGAGTTTAGATGTTTTTTAAAACATCTTAAAATTATTCACACAAACCATGGGATGATAAATTCAATTTTCATACTTCCATAACTTAACATGGATACATGAAATACAACGTATTTAGTTATGTCCAAAATTCAGCAGATTTGGTGAAACTTTAATAATTTTTAATATGCTTCAGGAATTTGAAACCCTTATGGGATTCATATATAAATATCCAAATATACAATGAAGAATATTTATAATAAAAACAATATATGTATTCGATATTCTTGGTAGTTTGGAGAAACAATACAAAATGTTATATGTTGAACATATCATAAGTTCCTTTAATAATTTTGGATAATTATTATTGTAACACCATGACCCCTCTAGACCGGAGCCGGTGCATTACTTGTTATAATGGAATGGTTAGAAATAATTAAAACCCTAAAGGAACAATCAGTTTAGTAGTCTTGAAGAAACTATATATATATATGTAACTCAAATTACATTGGAAAAGTTTACAAAATACAATACATAACAAAAACTAAAGACTGTATCCAGAGGAACTCAATAAATGATCTCCTCTTCATCACCTATTAAAGGTAAACAATGAAAGGGGTGATTTAAAATGATCAGTAAGGGTTACAAATGGAGGAATCATCAATAAATAATAACTCAATAGAAAACAATTTGACATAATCAATATGCCATGGTGAACAAATGAAAAACTCACACCATTAATAAATTGAGAATGAAACTGCATCCATAAATTTTATCATATTGAAAACCTCGTGGATATTAGTAAATGATAATGAATAAATAGAATTATTATTAATTGGACATCATATATCTGTCACATGGAACCATAATACCGTGAAAATGGTTTAGTTTTGTGGGTAGAAACCCGTCTGATTTTTGGAAAGAAACTCAAAGGGTTTGTTGCCAACTGATTTTTCTCATGAGACCTACCGATGCATCGAGAGGCTATAGAGGGACCCAACTACCACTTCATGTCCAAATAATTCTTTATAAATTTATTCAATACAAGATCAATATTTCTTTTCAATATTTTTATAGAGTAGAGTATACAGATTCATCAATATTTCTATAATTAAAATAACTTTCCAAATAAACAACGTATGTAAAATGGTATAGGATTTAGAAAAAAAAACATAGCCATGATATTAGATTATGGATATTTAATATAAATAGAATTTCAAATGAAAATTGATCTCAAATAGGAATTAGGTACACCACATAAGGATTATTATGTGCGCCATACAAAGATAGTCACAACAAAATAGTAGTTGAGACAAAGTCTCCTGCCACAATGTAATCGGTCGAATCATATGACCAGAACTTCATAACCCTCAAATGAAACATTGAATAAAATGAATATAAATAGAATCTTGTTATTATATATCAAATGTAATTACACATATACCACATACAATAAATACGTGGTGAACAATGAAAATATCACATAAATGAAAGTGAGATGAGAAACCTCTTACCTTTTGCTCGAGTGTGTTCTTCATTTGTTTTAATAAACTGAATAATCAAATTTAGATTAATTAATTAATAATTAAAGAACCTCCTATTCATATAATTGATTTATTATAACCTTATTAGGTTTATTCATGTCCCTTTTTATGGGTTTATGAGGTTTAATTTTATTGTTTTGAAGATATTTTCTTCCTTGGTTTTCATGATTCGTTTACTTGTATTAATGAATGGTAGTTCATTTGAAATGTAGTTAAATATCAAGAATTGTTAATATATATTATTAGTAACATTAAATATATATAAATTATCTTATAATTATTTTTGGTTACATTCCATGATGATGATTCATTAGTTAAAAGTTTATTACAAGTATTTGGATTAACTTGGCCATTTTGTTCATAATGAACTTGTTTTGTATTATTATTTCATATTATGAGTATGTAAATATTATAGAACATTAATGAGATGAAATACTTATTTTATGATATGGTTCTACCATTAAAATGGTTTCTTAACCAGTAATGAAGGAGAAAGCGAAGAAAAAAACTCTTCCATCCACAATGGTTATAAATTAGAAACTCGTGGATGTTGATTTCTTTTGTAAAAAAAGGGGGGAGTAAGAATATTGATGATGGTTATTCCATTAACATGATATAATTACATTATATAGATGATAATATAGTTTATCATGGTCATTTGGATAGAGTATGTGAGGATAGAAAAAGAAAAGAGATGAACTTGAAAATAAAAGAAAAGTTGAGAGATCCCTTATGAAAATTCGGCAGCCTAACTACATCGCTTAAAATTTTATAAAATGAAATGATGAGAAAAAAAGGGTATCTCATCATATCGAAATAAAAATTACAGTAATAATAATACATAAAATTAAACCCCAACATATGATAATTGAAATTCAAATAGATAACATAAAATAATTTTTGACTAAAATAAGAGAATGAAGGATTCCCTTACCTTGTAGAGTAACTCCTAGATCTTGAAGGGTGGGACCTGGGGTGCTTAAGGACACCTTGGGAGGAATCCTAGAGAGGTAAACCCACCAGATCATTGAGTATGGGTGATTTTTAATGAAAGAAAACCAATGGATGAGTGGGTATTTATAGAAAAAGAGAGGTAGTTTTTTAATAAATTCAAAGGGACACCTCATTAGTGGTTTTTGCCAAACCATGGGCTTTCCCAGGGTATTTTACCATATTTTTTGCCACTTGGGACACCTTATGTCATAAGTTACTATAAAAAATTCGAACGTACTTTTATATTAAATTATTACATCATTATTATGTCATTAAACTATCGATAAATCAAAACTCTATTTTTACTATTCATGAAAAATTCATGTATTTTTGAAAAATCCCCAAAATTAACCCTGACAATTTTTTGACGTGTTGAATTTAAAAATGAACTCCATTTTTTGAAAATAATTTTCTAATTATTTCTAATTTAATTTTTAAATAAAATCATAGTTAAATCAAAAAATAACAATTTTAAAGGTATAATTAGTTCTATATCACATTGAAAAATTGATTAAGATCTCATTATCTTTTTACCTTAAGAAAATAAAATGTTATCATTATTTACTATTTGTAAGGGTCATATTACTATTCATAAGGGTATGTTACTATTCATCAAAAAATCAAGTTGTTTCTATCAGACTCCAAATGACTTACTGGTCACAACTCTAGATGACTGTTTTTCGAAATTCAAAACATTGAAGTAAAAAAATTATGTTTAATGGCTTGGTTTTGACTATCTCATAAATAAAAAAGTGTTGTTTCAAAGGAACAAAGTGATTTATGAAATATAGGCTATGAAAAGAATGTATTTAATAGACTTATACCATAAAATATTTGGGGTATTATATTATTCCCTCCTTCGGAAATTTCAACCTCTAAATTTTATGTATAAATCCCACCAAAAAGATGTGGGTGGTTCTTCTTCATGAAATCCTCTGGTACCCATGTTGCTTCCCCCATATTCTGGTTTCTCCAAAGAACCTTTACTAGATGAGTTATCCGATTTCTCAATACCTTCTCCATTATGTCAAGAATCCCAATAGTCTTTTCACAATATGAAAAATTAGGTTCCAGTTAAATTTCTTCATAGGTGAGTGCATGTGTTGGGTCTTGCATATATTTCTTCAAAAATGACCCATGGAACACATCATGGACTTTAGAGAGATTTGGCGTCATTGATAAATGGTAAGATACTGCTCTGATTCTTTCCATAATTTCAAATGGTCTGATATATTTGGGGCTCATTTTCCCTTTCTTACCAAACCTTAAGCCACCCTTCTATGGAGATACTTTCAAAAAGACATGATATCCCACATGGAATTCCAAATCCTTTCTTTAGTTGTCAGCATAACTCTTCTGCCTACTTTGGGCTGCTTTAATATGGGCTTATATTTTCTTCACCTTTGTCTTGGTCTCTTCAATAAGTTCTGGGCCTATAAGTTTCCTCTCACCAACTTCATCCCAACAAGTTGTAGTTCGACATCTCTTTTCATATAATGCTTCATATGGAGCCATTTGAATACTAGAATGGAAACTATTATTGTGTGAGAATTCCACCAAAGGCAAGTATTGGTCCCATATACCTTGGAATTCATGATAACATGACCTCATCATATCTTCTAGAGTTCGAATAGTCCTTTCATACTATCCATTAGTTTGGGGGTGATAAGTAGTACTCATACAAATCTTAGTATTCATAGCCTTCTGGAGACTTTTCCATAATTTTTATGTAAACTGAGGATCTCGATCGGACACAATCGATAGAGTTGCACCATGAATTCTTAAAACTTTATTAATATAAAGTATTTAAAGGTTTTCAAGTAGTAAATCCTCTATTATTTGAAGGAAATGTGTTGATTTTGTGAGATGATAAAGTATTACCCATATTACATCATTCCTTCTAGGTGTCATTGGTATTCTAGTGACAAAATCCATCGTAATGTCATCCCACTTCCACATAGGAATAGGTAGAGGTTACATCACTCCTTTGGGATGTTTTCTCTCTACCTTCACTTGTTGACAAACTAGGCACCTTGACATGTATTCGGCAATTTCCTGCTTCATATTATCCCACCAAAAACATTCCTTTAGATCTCTATACATCTTGGTGCTACTCGGGTGTATAGAGAAACTTGAGATATGAGCATCATCTAATAGTTACCTTTTTATCTCAGGTAAGGATGGGATGCATAACCTCTTCCCAAACATCATAACTCCTTCCTCATACACGAAGTTTTTCAATCTTCCATCCTTGATAGTAATAATTTTCTTGTGTAGATTTTCATCATCAGATTGAGATCTTTTTATCTTCTCTAGTAAATATGGTTTAGAAATTATTTGAAAGAGGAAAGATGCTTCTCATTCCTCAAAAATTCCCATATCCATCATTAGTAGATCCATGAATACAGGATCTCTCTCAATCCTCATTTGAGTTATAATTCCATGATATTTTCTACTTAATGCATTTTCCACCTTATTTTCCTTTCATGGGTGGTAGTGTATTGAACAATCATAATCTTTGAGTAACTCGAACCATCTCCTTTGCCTCATGTTGAGTTATTTTTGTGTGAAAATGTATTTCAAACTCTTGTGATCTATTTATATCTCACATTTTTCACCGTAAAGGTAATCTCTCCATATCTTCAGAGCAATGATTACAGCTTCTAACTCAACATCATGTGTTGGATAATTTTGCTCATGAGTCTTCAACTGCCTTGATGCATAAGCAATATCATTACCATATTTCATAAGGATGCAACCCAGACCATTATTTTATGCATCACTGTATATTAGAAATCCATCACTTCTATATGGAAGAGTCAAAATTGAATAATTGACCAATATTATTTTAAATTATTAAAGCATTCTATACATTATTTTGTCCACACAAAATTTACTCCTTTACGTGTGATCTTGGTTAGCGGGTTAGCCAGTTGGGAAAAATTCTGAATGAAACGCTGATAGTAACCTTCTAATCCAATAAAAATGTGTACCCCAGTTATGTTTTTTTGGCGTGGGCCATTCTTGGATTGCCTTTGTCTTTGCAGGATCAACTAGGATTACATCCTTAGAGACAATATGGCCATGAAAATAAAATGATTGAAGCCAGAATTCTCACTTTCTAAACTTCCCATATAATTTATTTCTTCTAAGAGTTCTCAGAATAATCCACAAGTGATTATCATGGTCTTAATAGCTTTTTGAGTATAAAAGGATATCATTATTGAATACCACAACAAATTTATCCAGATATTCCTTGAAAACTCTATTCATTAAATCCATGAAAATAGAGGTTTCATTTCTCAGTCAAAAAGGCCTCATTGTAAACTTGTAATGCCCATTCCTGGTTCGAAATGTTGTCTTAAGAATATCTTCCATCCTCACACGCAGCTGATGATATCTGTATCGAAGGTCAATCTTTGAAAAGTATTAAGCTCCATGAAGTTGATCAAATAAATCATCAATCCTGGGAAGATGATACTTATTCTTTATTATAATATCATTTATTTCCCTATAATCAATACATAGCCTCTTGGATCCATCTTTCTTTTTTACAAACAAGATCGGGGCTCCCCATGGAGAAACACTAGGTCGAATAAATCCTTTTTCATTCAACTCCTCTAGTTGTTTCTTTAGCTCCACTAACTCCACAGTGTCCATTCTATAGGGGGTCTTTGATATAGGTCTGGCACCCGAAATTAAGTCAATAGAGAACTCAACTTCCCGCTCTAGAGGATGTCCAGGTAAATCCTCTAGAAATACTTCAATATACTCTTGCAGTATGTGTGCATATTCAATTTGAATATTTCTTTCATTGCCCATAGATATTGATTTAATTTCCTCTCCAAGTATTGCATTCAGTAAACCTACTAGGGTTGGTTCTAGATAAGAATCATATGGAAAGGTATCCACTCTAAAGATAATGGATTATACACCATTTTAAAAAATATTAAATTCTTTTTTCTTGTAATAAATCTTCTCATAATAATTTGATAGACAATACATACTCATAATTATATCAAATTAAGTCAATGGTAAGATGATAATGTTAGAAACTAAATCACATTTTGGTGTTTGGGGGGGGACTAGTCGACATGCCTTTGTTGCAATGATACATCCATTGAGAGTTTTGACTGACAAAACCTTTATTAAATCAAATTGTAAATATCTAATTTTCTTGGAAAATTGGGAAGATATAAATTAATGCGATGATATAGAATCAAATAAATTGTTGACTAAGTTTGAGGAAACAATTAAAGTACATGCCACCACGTCATTAGGAACTTCAACCTCTGCAGTTGTAATCGCATAAGTTCTCCCTTCATCTCTTGGACTTTTATGATTCAAGATTCCTTGGCACTTAGGGAACTCATTTAAATAGTGACCCATATCTCTGAAATTATATCATTGAATATTATTGAATTATTTCTTCCCCTTGAATTCATCAGATCGATGACCCTTTTATCTGCACTTATAGCAGACCCCCATGCCATTTAAGCATTTCATGAGATGATTCTTTCCACATTCCACACATAATGGGAATAAATTTATTCCCTTGTTCATCTTTGGTGCTTCTCCTTTTCCTTGGTTATCAGATTACCTCTTCTTATCTTTGTTTACTTTGAAAAAAATTGATCTAGAAAATTCTTTCTCTGTTTTTATTGAACTTGATAAAATATCATCATATGATGAAAATGTTTTAGAAGCTAGTTCCCTTTGAAAAATTGGATTAATAACTTCAAAGAAATGATCAATATTTTCTTTTGAGTCACATATATAATATAAAGCATACCTGGCTAGCCTTGTGAAGGTAACCTCATACTTTGCAACACTGTCTTCTTCCCTTTGCTTTAAGCCAAGGAATTTCTTCTTCATTTCAGTTCATTGATCACGAGGGAAATATTTTTTGATGAATATTTCCTTAAAAGTCATCTATTCCATATATTCTATTTCTTCTTCCTCCGGGGTATTCTAAATCAAGGACCACTATTGATCAGTGTCGCCCTTGAGAAAATATATTGCCAGTACTACCTTTTCATTTTCATTGCATCTTAATACCATCAATATATTTTCAAGGGAATTGATCCTTTTCTCAACAACCACTAGATTTTTAGTCCCACTAAAATATGAGGTCTTCTTCCACATGAAATGATTCAACACAGGTGTGGAATGTTTATTCATTACAACCTGAGTAATTTGTCCCAATATAGTCATGATTTGATCTTCTCCAACATTGACTATTTTGACTTGCTTAGTGGGGAGATCCCTACATTACCCACGTCTATTGATTCAAATTCTTCCATTAGAAGCCATTTCTAAATAATGGAACACACTAGATTAGGATATGAATCATAATGTATAATCATAACTTAACAAAATAATAAGAATAAATTGAGATCATACGCATGGCTAATCCCATAATCAGAAAAATGGTTTCTTTAAAGAATAATTTACATTTCAATCCTTCATAATGGTTTATAAATAAAACATGAATTATCCTAAGTATATCCCCAGGGAGTATCTTAACCAAGAGTGTATCAAGGCCCATTGTCGTGTACCAGGATACCTCAGGTCAAGCCCGAAACTCCTGGTCAGAGCTTTCACTCCTAGGTACATATGTGCCAAATCCACATCTACCTACTCGTATCCATACAGAGATGTATTTTCTAGAAGAATTCACATAATCTATTCCTTACCAAAATACCAGGATATTCTTGTACGTTTATCCTCTAATACTACCTTAGGGATTTTTTCCCTACTATACATTTCCTACTCTAGTTTCCAAGTTTTCTACTAAACTTCCTCTGATACCAACTGTAACACCCCGACCCCTCTAGACTGGAGCCAGTTCATTAATTGTTATATTGGAATCATTAGAAGGAATTAAAATACTTAACTAATAATAAATTTAGTAGTATTGAAAAAACTAGATAGATATATGTAACTCAAATTACATTTTAAAATGTTATAAAATACAATACATAACAAAAACTAAAGACTGCATCCAGAGGAACTCAAAAAATGATCTCCTCTTCATCACCTATTGAAGGTAAACAATGAAAGGGGTGATCTAAAATACTCAGTAGGGGTTAAAAATGGTAGAAGCATGAATCCATAATAACTGAATTGTAAACAATTTGATATAATCAATATGGCATGGTGAATAAATGAAAAACTCACTCCATTAATAAACTGAGAATGAAACTGCATCCATAGATTTTGTCATAGTGAAAACCTCATGGATAGTAATAACTGATAATGAATAAAGAGAATGATTATTAATTTTAAATCATGTATCTGGCACCTGAAACCATAATACCATGAAAACGGTTTAGTTTTGTGGGTAGAAACCCATCTGATTTTTGGAAACAAACTCAAATGGTTTGTCACCAACTGATTTGTCTCATGAGACCTACTAATGCATCGAGGGGCTATAGAAGGCCCCACCCACCACTGCATGTCCAAATAATTCTTTATTCATTGATTCTATATAAGAGAAATATTCCTTTTCAATATCCGTTTAGAGTATAGTATACAGATTCATCAATATTTCCATAATTAAAATAACTTTCCAAATAAACACCTTATATAAAATGGTATACGGTTTAGACAAAAAACATATCCATGATATGAGATAGTTGATATTTAATATAAATATAATTTCAAATAAAAATTGATCTCAAATGGGAATTAGGTACACCACATAAGGATTATTAGTTTCACCATACAAAGTTAGTCACAATAAAATAGAAGTTGAGACAAAGTCTCTTACCACAATGTAATCGGTCAAATCATATGACCAGAAATTAATAACCCTCAAATTAATCATTGAATAACATGATTATAAATAGAAACATGTTATTATAAATAAAATTCAAGTACTAATATACCACATACAATAAATAAGTGGCGAACAATGAAAATATCACAGAAATGAAAGTGAGATGAGAAACCCCTTACCTTTTGCTCGAGTGTGTTCTTCGTTTGTTTTAATAACCAGAATAATCAAATTTAGATTCATTAATTAATAATTAAAGACCCTATTATACATGTAATTGATTTAGTATAACCTTATTATGTTTATTCATGTCCCTTTTTATGGGTTTAAGAGGTTCAATTTTATTGTTTTGGAAGTATTTTCTTCCTTGGTTTTCATGATTCGTTTACTTGTATTAATGAATGGAAGTTCATTTGAAATGTGGTTAAATATCCATAATTTTTAATATATATTATTAGTGACATTAAAGAGATATAAATGATCTTATAATTATTTTTGGTTACATACCATGATGATGATTCATTGGTTAAAAGTTTATTACAAATATTTATATTAACTTGGCCGTTTTGTTCATAATGAACTTGTTTTGTATTATTATTTCATATTATGAGTGTGTAAAGATTACAGAACATTAATGAGATGAAATAAAGATATTATGATCTGGTACAACCATTAAAATGGTTTCATAACCAGTAATTAAGGAGAAAGTGAATAACAAAGCACCGCCGTCCACAAAGGTTATAAATTGGATCCTCATAGACGTTGATTTCGTTTGTAAAAAAAGGGGGAGTAAGAATAGTGATGATGATTATTCCATTCACATGATATGATTCTATTATATAGATGATAATGGATTTTATCATGGCCATTTGGACATAGGAGGTGATGAGAGAAAAATAAAAGAGATGAACTTGAAGATAAAAGAAAAGTTGAGAGATCCCTTATGAAAATTCGGCAGCCTAACGGCTTCGCTTAAAATTTCATAAAATGAAATGATGAGAACAAAAGGGTATATCATCATATTAAAATAAAAATTACAGTAAGAAGAATACATAAAATCAAACCCCAAAATATGAGAATGGAAATTCAAATAGATAACATAAAAGAAGTGTCGGCTAAAAGAAGAGAATGAAGGATTCCCTTACCTTGTAGAGTAACTCCTTGATCTTGAAGGATGGGACCTTAGGTGCTTAAGGACACCTTGGGAGTTATCCTAGAGAGGTAAAACCACCATAGCTTTGAGGATGAGTGATTTGGAATGAAATAAAATGAATAGATGAGTGGGTATTTATAGAAAAAGATTGGTAGTTTTTTAATAATTTCAAAGGGACACCTCATTAGTGGTTTTTGCCAAACCATAGGCTTGCCCAAAGTATTTTCCCATGGTTTTAGCCACTTGGGACACCTCATGTCATAAGTTACTATAAAAAAGTTGACCATACTTTTATATTTAATTATTACATCATTATAATGTCATTAAACTATCGAAAACTCAAAACTGTATTTTCACTATTTATTAAATATTCATGTATTTTAGAAAAATCCCCAAAATTCACCCTAACCATTTCTCGGCGTGTTGAATTCAAAAATGAACTCCATTTTTTTGAAAATAATTTTCTAGGTTTTCTTAATTTAATTTTTAAATGAAATCATAGTTAATTCAAAAAATAACAATTTTAAAGGTATAATTAGTTCTATATCACATTGAAAAATTAATTAAGATTTCATTATCTTATTACCTTAAGAAAATAAAATATTCTCGTTATTTACTATTTATAAGGGTCATATTACTATTCATATTACTATTCATAAGGGTATGTTACTATTCATAAAAAACAAGTTGGTTCTATTAGAACCCAAATGAATTATTGGTCAAAACTCTAGATTACTCTTTTTCGAAATTCAAAACATAGAAGTGAAAAATTTATGTTTAATTGCTTGGTTTTTACTACCTCCTAAATAACAATGTGTTATTTCAAAGTAACACAGTGATTTATGAAATATAAGCTATGAAAAGAATATATTTAATTGAATAATATCATAAAATGTTTGGGGTGTTATAATTATGTTTTCAATATCTATCAAAATTCATTTTCATTAGTGTTTTATAAAATCATTCAAAGAAAATATATCATTAACAATATTTGACTGAGATATCATAGTTTTTCTGGCACCAATATCACTTTCTGGATAATATCTAAAAATATATAATGTTGTCGATATATTTATTTTTCCCATCAATGGAAAATATATTAATTGCTTTCTACTCATGATGAACAGTGATTTTAAACAATCAGTTCAACCACACTTCGTGTGTGTATAATCAGACTATTTATTATCCACACTTTTCATTCATGTGATTGTTGTGAGAATCTTGTCAATGGTTCTGTAGGACCATATAGTATATGATACTCAATGTCTCTTTTAAACAATATACATAGCATGAAATGTATACTCACCAGTAGCAAATAACACACGTGATCATTTAGTGGATGAATATTTCATATTTATGGATCACATGGTAAGTGGGTGCACCCATATATAATTCTTCATAGGTATATGAGAAATTTATTTCCATAATAGCTGCTAATGATATAAATAATTTACCTGAAAAAATGGGTGCCTCATGGTAAATTATTATAAAGTATGAATTCATAATAACTTAATGAGAATGAATTCATTGATAATCTTGTATACATGAATCCATTAAATAAATTCATCATTCTTCCCCTGATGGATGTCTACTATGTCATCAAAAAATTGATTTTTGTGTATACTTGAATCAATATTTTTAATTATAGTTGATCCTGAATGGTCTAAATCATAATTTCATGTATTTAAAGTGATAAGATCAGTGAACTTCTAGTTTTCCATTATTGATTCGATTGTACATAACAAATTATTTATAATCAATTTTTATGAATGCTTGTTACAAATCGAGATACCAATTTTTTCTAGTGTCTCCATATAATGTTACACTAAATGGCTCGAAGGCCTTCTTTTTTATTTTATTATAGATAATCCCCCTTTTAAGGGTTGATGGGGAACACATTCATGACCCGTAGGCCCAAGGAACATGGCCCGACATGACCCATAATACATGAATTGAAGGCCTAGAGGCATACCATGCCCATAACATGACCCGTAGGCCCAGCCCACTAGAACTGCCCCTCCCCAGCTTCTCATCATTGATCACCTTTATCTCCCCACCTGAATTGATGATCGGCTAGCATTGCCCTATACAAAGATGCACAGTGTTTGGTCCCGATGGCGGTTGTCATACCCTCTCATTCTTCCAATCCAGTTAGCTCTGCTTCTGGTGACTGCTATTAGTGCTCTGATCCTCTTTTGGGGCCTGCTCTATGTGAATTGAACTACTTAATGGTCTTTAATGGCCCGAAGGCCCTATGGCCTGACGGCCTTTGATGGCCTGAAGGCCCTTGAGACCCGTAGGCCCAAACCGGTGACCCAAAATCCCAAATCGAGTGAATTCATACTATAATCATAATAGGTTAACTCTATCACCAAATGGATTATTGTGTCTTTTTAGAACTTCTAGACCAAATATTTTGGAACTTCATGCCCAAATATTATTTTACAATACATATACTTGAGATAGGATCCCCCACATCTTTTGAAGTTGGTGAATGTGGTAGTAAGAACCATTGTGGAAGAACCTTCTGGATTCACAACATACACCTCATCGACATCCAAAATTATAATTCATAAACAACATTAACTTTATCAAATGAAGGATAAATCATTTGATCAAACTTCATTAGCTCTCAAATATTCATGATAGCACAAATTAAATTAACTTTTTCTTGAATAATTTCATTGTCTTCAAGGAATAATTTAAAACTGCATTCACGTCAGGGAATGAATTAATTCATTGGATTTCACGATCCATGAAGGATAATTTATTATTTATTAATGATTATCATCTTGCATAAAATATAAATTTTATTGATTATGATGATCATTGTTTTAGCCAATTTGGGTGGTCAAATAATTTTCATAAAATATAAATTAGACTATCGAAACTATGAAATCCAATCATTTCATTTATGAACTATATGAATAGAAAAATACACTTCAGGGGATAAATGAATTACATGAGATTATATTGGTAATCCATAAGAATATGATAAATAATATTTTTTCCCTTGATATAGTTGCTAGAGGAACAATAATTGATAAATGAAGATATTCTTCAATATAATATCAAATAAAATTATTTTTCATATCATCCTTCAGGGATACATTATTTTGAAAATATTAATAAAATTAATTGTTCTCTTTAAATATTTACTATCATCAAACCACTTCTGGAGGATATATTAATATAATTTTTTATGAATAAATACTGCATAATGATCATTCACCAAACATCATATTCCCCTTGAACATGATTTATAATAAAATATTGTATATTTGAATTCAATTTAGGGAATCACTTTTATAAAATAGGTGTTTAATAGTGCTGGTATTTATCATTACTAGAAAACATGCATTGATAAATGAGATCATTATCAGTGCTAAAAAAAGATCTAATAAATTTAACTCTTTATCATCCCTTTTTTTAGCACTGATAAAGTGTCCTTTTATTAGTACATCATTTTAGAATTGATAATGGGTACCCTTTATTAGTGCTTTATTTTTACCATTGATAAAGGTTAACCTTTATTAGTGCTTTATTTTTAGCATTGAGAAAGCGTACCCTTTATCAGCACTATATTTTTAGCACTCATAAAGGGATCCTTTATCAACCCTTTTTTGGCGCTGAAAAATATTTGAATAAATAAAATGAAACAATTGAATAAAAAATGAAAAATGAGTTTATTAAAAATAATATTACAATTTTATTAATTAAATAATTATTAATAAAAATGAATAAATTGATTATACTATATATAAATTATAAATACTAATAAATAGTATGTGTTAAATATATATATATATATATATATATGAAAAATGAAAATTAAACAAATTAAAATTAAAAAATAACTAAATTGAGAAAAATATTAAACATTTTATTAATTAGATGATTATTTATAATGTTAATAAATAGTATATATTAAATATATTTATATATATTAATGTATATAATTATGATTTATAAAATACTAAATATTATTTATGCTTTACATTAAATAGTAATGTATTTAGTGAATAATGGTTTATAATTAAAAATTAATATGAATTAAAAATACTCATTAATTTCATTGTGTAATGGACATAATTGAATGTAGTTTTATATTTAAATTTATAACATAGATAAAACGTATTATATTGATTTCACATATACGTAATTAATTCATTTTTGTATATATATATGCACACACAAATATTTTTTGTGGAATTTAATCAATATATATTATTTATTTTATATATATTTATTTACAATGTTTTAGTATTTTCAATATGTATTCATATTTATTTCAATATATATCCATTTTTTAATGATTTATATTAATCAATCTTATCCAAATTTTCAATATTTTGTACACACTTTTAATTAATCTATTTTACTCATATTTTAAAATGCATGGACTTAAGATTAAGTATTCATTAATAATGATAAAAATAAATTTTTAAAAGAATATTTGTAAATTAATATATTTTAAATGTATATTTACTATTTTTATACATTTATAATTATAAATATACAAATAATATTTGTTTAAAAAGTATTTAAAAATTTATAAATAAAAATTTATAAAATTATAATAAATTTATCTAAATGATGAATATATTTACTATGTTTATATATATATATAATTAAGTAAATATATATAATGATATAAATATTATTTTTTTAAAAAGTATTTATATAATTATAAATAAATAATTATATATTCAAAGAATTATAAAATTATTATTTTATAAAAAGTATTATTATAATTATTATAATTATATATAATAATTATACTTTCTTTAAAAAATATTATTTTTTTTAAAAAGTATTATAAGTATTTATCAGTGTTTTTTTAGCGCTGATAAAGATTCATTTTATCAACCCTTATTAACTTAGCACTGATAAAAGGTGTCTTTATCAGTGCTTTATTTGAAGTGTTATTAAAAGTGTAATGATCTATTTTAAGAACTCTAACCATCGCAAACTAGTTCACAATATCTAAAGCTCTCTACGGAAGCGACCTACTATCGGTGCTCCTTATTGTCAAATCCCAGTCTTGAGCGATTCTAGGGTTGAACACAACCACAGCTCGAACAAAATCTAGGTTTTTTAATATATCTAATTTCCCTCGGTTATCCAATGAACCTTCTCATCCCAGATTTTTGTATCCTAATAACTCTAATTGCACTATCCTATAATAAAACAACCCAAAATTCATTGTTTTTTAGATATATTGAAGTATCGCCTTCCTCGATATCAAGTGGGTATCCTAAGGACAACATTGGTGTAACGACCCGAATCCGGAGCCCCTCCACTGGTGCCCCATACCCGGTTCGCCACATGAACTCAAGCGTGTTTCCCCAAACTCCAGAGGTTGCCGACTAGCAGTGAGGGCCATGGTGAGTAAGTGGGGAAACTATTCCATCAATCGGTAAAGTATACAGTGGAAGAATAACCAAACACAATAGTGGAAAAAGTAAACAACATATAACAACTGAACTGAACAGCGGAAGCAATTTATAAAATAATAATGATGCAACATAGTACATATGTCTATGGAAAGCAGTAAACAAACCAATGTGATGAAATACAACTGAACGCAAGTACTAAAACAGCAGTAAAAGAAAAACAGGTGAGAAACTCCTCAGCATCGCAAGCCTCGGCTCGGTCCCATGCTCTCCAGCTCCAGTGAATTTCAAACACTTGAAGTATAATGGCGCTTGCTTTTATCTATACCTGAAACAACATAGTCTTATTGGGCCCAAAATCATGGCCCAAAAAGGGTGTGAGATACAATCCCAGTAGGAAATCACCCAAAAATCTATGCCTAACAGTCAATAAATACAAGACAAGTAAAAGTGCAGGAAACAGTAAACAGAAAATCACACAACAGCTACAATCCACAGTTCTAGCATATAAGTACACAAGTAAACAACCAACAACAAGTAAAAAACAGGTAACCCTCTGGGTATCTCTCACAGCCTAACCCCTATGGTTCAACCTGCAAGTACTAGCAACCCTCTAGGAGGCACACACAGTCTCACCCCTCTGGTTCAGCTAAGAGTAGACTCTCTGAGGAAGCACTCACCGTCAATTCCCCCTATAGTCTCGTATCGTGCTAAAGGCTCTCTGCGGAAGCACTCAACGTCTCATTCCCCCTCTGGCCCGTGTCGAGGAACTACAGACTCTCTGAGGAAGCACTCATCTTCAATCCCCCTGTGGTCTCGCATCATATTAAAAGACACTCTGGAGAATCCCTTACGTCTATTCTCCATATGGTCTATTATACTAGGTTCTCACATTCCTGTGTAAAATAAACATGCTCAACGCGCGTGTATCGTCCAAGTAAACCTCAAGAACTACTTGGATATCAATCTAAGGCTCAACAGCCTAACAAAGAAATAGTTCCACTATCCTACAACTAGGCATGGCAACTGGAAAAACGCCAAATAGGCAGAACAAGCATAGAAAACATCTAGAGTACAGTAAAAACTACCATAATCAAAGGCAAAACATCTACTCTAGCAATCAATCAAAGTAGGAAATACAAAAAGGGCAAAACAGGAACACGCAATACCCCGTTCAAGGGTCTTGGTGGAATTTTCACAAAATACTCAATGAATTTCTAAAGAAAGGCACAAAACACCTACCTTGATGTCAGGAAAACGATATACTTGAACCACAACGACTGATTGTCCATAGAACGTCATAGATCTGAGAAAACACACAAAACGTTCAACCTTAGATAACTTGATAATGAATAAGAATTGGAAAATAGGGCTCAAGCGGAAGGAAGAACTCACCGATGCGCTTCTAACGCAATCAACAGAGCTCGAATCAGAGAACAGACGGAGGAATGGTGGCTCGGAGAAGATCTGCGGACGTACGGGTCGCTCTCAGATGAAGAAGCTGGAGAAGAAGACGTTTTCCTCGATTAGGCGCAACCTCATTCCATTTAACGAAAAAAAAAGTACACAATGTGTACTTTTAGAGTACACGGCGTGTACTAGGTCTTTCTGTACTCTACCAAAATCGGCCTCCTCGTCACCCCTACACACTGTGTGTGTGGCCCGGACATGGCCAGCACACGGCTTCCAATGGGAAAAGAGTACAGGACGTGTACTCAGAAAGTACACGGCGTGTACTTCAAAATTTTCCAGAAACATCATTTTTCTTAAAAACTACAGAAAAGGAAAGGCATACCTGAAATAAAGATCCAGGTTCTTACAAACTTCCCCCATTAAAGAAATTCATCCCTGAATTTCCCTAGCGAGGAGTAGAAGAAGAAATCCCAAACAGCTCCGGTAACTGCGATCGTACCTCGGCCTCCCTCTCCCAGGTCTCGTTCTGTAATCGCCCATGCTGCCATAGCACTTGTACAAGAGGGATAGACCGCCTATGGAGAACCTTCATACTGTGATCGACAATCCAGATAGGATGCTCCTCAAATAATGCATCTGCTTCGAGCTCAACTTCCTCAGGCTGAAAGACATGAGATGGGTCTGAAAAGTAACATTGGAGCTGAGAGACGTGGAAGACGTTTTGCATGGTCCGGTACCTCTGGGGTAGGTGAAACCGATAGGCAACCGACCCAACTCTCTCCAACACCTCAAACGGCCCGACGTACTGCGATGAAAGCTTACCCTGTCTTTGAATTATCTTGTGTCCCAACCTCAGTGCGACACACAAGAAAACCTGATCCCCGACCTCGAACTCCAGAAGTCATCTCCGCTGGTCAGCATAAGACTTCTGCCGAGATTGTGTTGTAGCCATCCTTTTCCAAATTAGCTCTATCTGTTCTGAAGTCTTCTGAATAAGACGAGGTCCCAGTAAGGCTGTCTCTCCTGCCTCCAGCCAGCATAAGGGTGATCGACATGGTCTATCATAAAAATCCTCGTATGGTTCCATCTGAATGGTCGCCTAAAAACTGTTGTTGTAGGAGAACACCACAAGAGGGATATGCTTCTCCCAAGAACCTCCAAAGTCTAGGATGCAAGCTCGGAGCATGTCCTCAAGCACCTAGATCGTGCGCTCGGACTGGCCATCAGTCTGGAGATGGTATGTTGTACTCAAAAGTACCTGTGTACCCAAGGCCTTCTGAAGTCCCTGCCAGAACCGAGAGGTAAAGCCTGCATCTCTGTCTGAAACAATAGAGTATGGAACTCCATATAGACGAAGGATCTCTCTGATGTAAAGTCATCCCAAATCATCGACATTGAAGGTCTCCTTGATTGGTAAGAAGTGAGCAACCTTCGTGAGCTTGTCGACGACAACCCAAATAGCATCGTTCCCTCGAGGCGACCTCGGCAACCCAATCACTAAGTCCATTGAAACATCGTTCCACTTCCACTCCGGAATGGGTAACTGCTGTAAAAGGAATGTTGTTCGCTGGTGCTCCACCTTCACCTATTGAAAAGTAGAACACCACAAGACAAAACCAGCAACATCTTTCTTCATACCTGGCCACCAGTACTGGCGATGAAGATCCCGATACATCTTGGTGACTCTAGGATGAACTGCCCAAACTAAGGAATGAAAATATCGCATCAGATCCTCGCGTATGTCTGTCGGCACCCATCAGAGTCCCTGGAAATTCAAGTTCTCATCCTCACCCACTGTCCATCTAGGAAGAGGGTCCTCTCCTGACACACAATCCCACAGGACTAAGCCTTATGAGTCTGATAGTTGCCTCATCTGTACCCAATCAATTAGTGTAGAGGTAACAACTATAGAAGATAGGAAATTCTGCCCCTGTCTTTCATGCACCTTAAGATGCAACTCAAAGAAGAGAGCCATGAGATTCCACTCAATGTTGGCCTCCTGAATTTCCTGAATCTGATTTCTCGTACTTAACGCATCTGCCACTGTGTGCCCTTCTCTGGCGTATAGGGAAGCTCGAAATCAAAAGACTGAAGATACTCGACCCACATGCACTGCCTCAGATTCAGATCATGCTGAGTGAAGATTTAATTGAGACTCTTATGGTCGGTGAAAACCACAAAGTACTCTCCCAAAAGGTAATGTCTCCAAAAGCATAAGGCGTGAACAATAGCTTCCAACTCCAGATCGTGCGTAGGGTAGTTCCTCTCATGTGGCCTCAACTGCCAAGACTCGTACGCAACGACTTCATCTCCCTGCATAAGCACAACGCCTAGTCTGATACCCGAAGCATCACAATAAACAGTGTAGCACTTTCGTGGCTCTGGAAAGACTAGTATCGGTGCTGACGTCAATCTTCCCTTCAGCTCCTGAAAGGCTGACTCACAAGATTCTGACCATAAGAACTTCACCCCCTTCTTGGTCAGTCCTGTCAAAGGTGCTTCTAGGCCTGAAAATTCCTGAATGAAGCGTCTGTAGTATCCAGCCAGCCCTAGTAAACTCCATACCTCAAAAACATTCTTCGGCTACTCCCAGGAAACTACATCTCTCACCTTCACTGGGTCCACCGATACTCTTTCCTCTGAGATGATGTGACCCAGAAAGTGAATCTGATCCATCTAGAAGTGGCACTTCAAGAGTTTAGCATAAAGTTGATGCTCTCTCAGTGTACTCAGAATGATCTCAAGATGTGTGGCATGGTCGTGTCGAGTGTGAGAGTAAACCAAGATATCGTCCATGAAGACCACGATGAAGGAGTCCAAGTAAGGATGGAACACTCGGTTCATCAGTGCCATGAAAACTGCAGGCGCATTCGTGAGACCGAACGGCATGAATGTATACTCGTATAGACCATACCTGCTCTTGAAGGCTGTCAGACGTATATCTGATGGTCTAACGCACAACTGATGATAACCTGACCTCAAGTCGATCTTTGAGAACACTCTGGCTCCTCGAATCTAATCAAAGAGATCATCGATCCTCAGCAAGGGATATCGGTTCTTGACCGTCAACTGGTTCAACTTCATAAAATCCACACAAAGCTGAATGGTATTGTCTTCCTTCTTCGCAAATAGGACAGGAGAACCTCAAGGAGAAGTACTTGGTTCGATGAAACCCTTTTCCTAAAAGTCCTCCAACTGCTTTTTGAGCTTCTGAAACTTATGTGTAGCCATTCTATAATGAGGAATGGATACCGGTGCTGCTCCTGGAACAAACTCAATAGAAAAGTCTACCTCAGGCTCTAGAGGTAAACCTGAAAAGTCCTCTGGAAAGACGTCCCTGAAACGATCCACCACTAGAGGAAAGTCCAACTGCGAAGTGCCCTGATCATCCAGATAAAGACTAGAAATCTGGTTCGTCACCCTTCCTAGCCCATGATGCTCGAGTCCTGCTCGACTCGCCTGAACATCCCATTCGCCTCTATGAAGAAAATATTCACCATATGGTGAAACGAAACTCACTCTGCGACGATAACAGTAGATGACTGCCTGGAAGGGAACCAACCAGTCCATCCCGAGGATGACATCATAGCCTGTCATCTCTAGGACATAAGGGTCCCATAATAAACGATACCCTGCAACCTTGAGAGGGAACTCTCGACACTGACGTACACTAGATGTCCTCGTCCCCAAAGGTGTGTCTAGTGTCAACGAGTCGATAGAAGAAAATATGAAGATCCCAAGGCTCTCCATGATAGAAACAGAGATAAAGCTATGCATAGAACTAGAATCTAAAAGAGTTGAAGATAATACTGAGGCTACTAAAAGTGTACCCCAAACTATAGAAGGGTCGAGATCCTTCTCCTGATAGGTCTGCTCCGTGGTGAAAGACTGGCCTACACCACGGCCCTGCGCCCCTGGCTGACCACTCTGAGCTGATCTACCTTGATAGTGTTGAGGGACTGGTGGTTGAAAGCCATGGCCTCGATCTCCACCTTATCCTAAATGGCCGGAAGAACTCCAGTTCCCCGACTGGTGAGAGACTGGTGGTGCTGCTCCTGATCGAGGATTCATGGAAGAACCTCGGTCACTAGCTGCTGGTGAGAAAACCTAGCAAAAATGCTGAAGTTGACCCATCTTGCTGCAAGATTGGCACTCCACGGGGTCTCTCTGGCACTGCGGCCTCATGTGCCCGGACCGGACACACTGGTAGCATACCACCTGGCTACCGAACGAAGCATCTCGCTTCCTTGGATCACCGCGCGTAGACTCCCTACGACGCTTCTTGTTGTCATCTGGAGGAAAACTAGATCTGGAATTAGAACCACCCGGGCTTGAAGATCTGTATTCTCTCAGATTGTGCTCCACAATTAGTGTCTGATTGACGATGGAAGTGATGGATGTCAACTGGAAGATATTCACCTATGAGCGGATCTCCCACCTGAGACCATCCTCGAACTTCCTTGCTAAGAACACCCCACTACCATCCCGGAGGGGTGTGAAATGCAGCAGCTCGGTGAAATGAGAGGAATACTCCATGACAGAAAGAGTACCATGCTCTAAGCTTATAAACTTCTAGGCTCGATCGGCCCTCAGGGTCTCTGGGTAGAAGTAGTTGTAGAACACGCGCTGGAACTCCTCCCAAGCCATAACCTGCATGTGACCCGCCTGTGAGATCACGTCCCACCACCTCTTGGCGGAGTCTCAGAGAATGCAGGTGGCGAGCTTGGCCCACCTCTCTGGAGGCATCTCTAGATGCTCAAAGATGGTCAACATGGCTCCTAGCCATGACTATGCAGCCTGAGGTCCTTCTTCCCCTGAGAAAGTAGGAGGATACTGCTACTAGAAAACCCGCGTCAAGTCTGCCATAGTCGTGGTAGGAGGAGGTACCCCCTGAAGGGTCTGGATCATCCTCAGAAAACCTTCCCTCAACTGCACATCAATGCCAGCAACTGGTATGACAGCCGGTGCCAAGGTTGGCCCGAATGGAGGATCGGCAGGAAGTCCCTGATCAGCCATATCTGGCGTCCGATCACTGCCAGACGATAGGTTTACAACCGGAGGACGTCTCGGAGGAATAGATCTGAAAGATCAAAATCACACCTTAGATCAGAAAAACAAGGACAGGGAACACAAGAGTACAAAAGAGGAATAGGGGAAGAAAAACACACAAGTTTACAAAACACGACTACACGGCATGTATAAAAACTATACGGTGTGTCTTCTTAAGCAACTGACATGGGCGTGTACCCCTTCCCTACAGGTCCTGTAACACCTCAAACTACACGGCATGTTGATCCAACACACAGCGTGTACTTGAAAACTATTCCCATGCCCGAGTCTCCTTACACGGCTAACCCACACGGTCCAACTTAACCCAAGACTACATGGCGTGTTCTGAACACACACGGAATGTACTAGACAAGGCTTCGGCGGACCGTGTTGTTAAACACACGGCCATCTACATGGATAAACCTTACATGGCGTGTTCCGAACAAACACAGCATGTATAGGTGAAGGTGAAACTGTCCCGTGTTGTCTGTGACACGGCCGGGTACCTGAACAAGACTACACAGCGTGTGCTGAAAACACACGGCGTGTCTAAGAGAAGGTTACTCCGACCCGTGTTGTTTGTGACATGGCCGGGTACCTGGACAGGACTACACGGCGCGCTCCTTTATAACACGGCATGTTCTACTCGAGATTCCCCGACCCGTGTTGTTAGTGACACGGTCGGGTACACGGCTCCGAACTACACGGCATGTACCAACCGTACACGGAGTTTTACTGAGTTATTCTCACGACACTATGTTTCTGCTCACACGGTTAGTGACACGGCCTGAAAACTACACGGAGTGTATCTGAAAAGTACACGCCATGTATTCTAGGTTTTTCTAGGTAGTAGCTCAAAAACTACACAGAATCCGAGAAACACTGAAAACAAGGCAAAGAGGTGCCAAATTCTGATCTGTGAGGGTCCATACTCCCCACGAATCAAAGCTTGGAATCTCCTATAGTCATAGACAAGAGAAAAATGGATCATGATCCACCAATTTCCGATTTGAGAGGGCCCATAACACCTCAAGAATCAAAATTTGGCATTCATTTATGCAAAGTAGGAAACAAACAATCCTCTAACAAGGTAGCAGAGATTCTATCAAGTATCTATCACAACAACATGCATAATCTACACAAAGTCTATCACAACAGAATGAAATCGTTAATGCACCCTAGATGGCATGGAAAGAATGCATGGCATGTGATTCTACAAGTGCCTATATGATGCATGAGATGGCATACCCTCATCTCATCGAGTTGCGACAGAAATAGAACCACAATCATTAAGAAAATAACAACACAAAGGATGTGAATCACTCTAGGTGAAATCATATCAACCATAAAATCTCAAAACCAGAAAACTATAATTAACGAGGTAGTATGGCTTTTCCCTGTACACGGGTTAGCTACTCCCGAGCATAGCTTAATAATAAGTTCTGAATCTGTCCTATCCCTGGGTAAAGTATCCAAACAGTAAGGCAAGAGAAAAGAACTGCTCTGATACCACTTTGTAACGACCCAAATCCGGAGCCCCTCCACTGGTGCCCCATACCCAGTTCTCCACATGACCTCAAGTGCGTTTCCCCAAATGCTAGAGGATGCCGACTAGCAGTGAGGGCCTTGTTGAGTCGGTGGGGAAACTATGCCCTCATTCGGTAAAGTATATAATGGAAGAACAACCAGACACAATAGTGGAAATAGTAAACAGTATATAACAAATGAACTGAACAGCAGAAGCAATGTATAAAATAATAATGATGCAACATTGTACATATGTCTATGGAAAGCAGTAAACAAACCAACATGCTGAAATACAACTGAACGCAAGTACTAAAACAGCAGTAAAAAAACAGGGGAGCAACTCCTCAGCATCGCAAGCCTCAGCTCAGTCCCATGCTCTCCAGCTCCAGTGCAAGTCAAACACCTGAGGTAGAAGGGCTCTTTCCCTTATCTATACCTGCAACAACATAGTCTGATTGGGCCCAAAAGCATGGCCCAAATAGAGTGTGAGATACAATCCCAGTAGGCAATCACCCAAAGATCAGTGCCTAATAGTCAATGAATACAAGGAAAGTAAAAGTGCAGGAAATAGTAAATAGAAAAGCACACAACAACTACAATCCACAGTTCTAGCATATAAGTACACAAGTAAACAACCAAAAACAAGTAGAAAATAGGTAACCCTCTGGGTAGCTCTCACAGTCTAACCCCTATGGTTCAACCTATAAGTACTAGAAACCCTCTAGGAGGCACACACAGTCTAACCCCTCTGGTTTAGCTAAGAGTAGACTCTCTGAGGAATAACTCACCGTCAATTCCCCCTATAGTCTCGTATCGTGAAAAAGGATCTCTGCGGAAGCACTAAATGTCTCATTCCTCCTATGGCCCATGTAGAGGAACTACAGACTCTCTGAGGAAGCACTCATCGTCAATTCCCCATGTGGTCTCACATCGTATTAAAAGACACTCTGGAGAAGCCCTTACGTCCAATCTTCCTATAGTCTACTACACTAGGTTCTCACAGTCCTATGTAAAATAAACATGATCAGTGAACGTGTATCATCCAAGTAAACCTCATGAACTACTTGGATATCAATCTAAGGCTCAACAGCATAACAAATCAACAGTTCTACTATCCTACAACTAGGCATGGCAATTGGAAAAATTCCAAACATGCAGAACAAGCATAGAAAACATCCAGAGTACAGTAAAAACTACCATAATCATAGGAAAAACATCTACTCTAGAAATCAATAAAAGAAGGAAATAAAACAAGGGAAAAACAGGAACACGCAATACCCCGTTCAAGGGTCTTGGTAGAATTTTCACAAAATACTCATCAAATTTCTACATAAAGGAACAAACCACCTACATTGATGTTAGGGAAATGATATACTTGAACCACGATGACGATTCTCCCTAGAACATCTTCGATCTGAGAAAACCCACAAAACTTTCAACCTTAGATAACTTGAGAAGGAGGAAGAATTGGAAAACAAGGCTCAAGCAGATGGAAGAACTCACCGCTATTCTTCCAACGTAATCAACAGAGCTTGAATCGGAGAACGTACAGAGGAACGGTGGCTCGGAGAAGATCTGCGGCCGTATGGGTCGCTCTCGGATGAAGAAGCTGGAGAAGAAGACATTTTCCTCGATTAGGCGTCACCCCATTCCGTTTAATGAAAAAATAGAAAGTACAAATTTTGTACTTTTAGGGTACACGGCGTGTACTAGGTCATTCCGTACTCCACCAAAATTGGCCTCCACGTCACCCCTACACACCGTGTCTATGGCCTGGACACGGCTAGAACACGACTTCGAGTGGGAAAAGAGTACACGGAGTGTACTCATAAAGTACATGGCGTGTACTTCAAAATTTTCCAGAAACATAATTTTTCTTAAAAACTCCTGAAAAGGAAAGGCGTACCTGAAACGAAGATCCAGGATCTTACAATTGCTACTGTAAAACTTGAAATATGTCAAACCCAATGTTGGTTCATGTTGTTGTGATTTCTAATAGGCTTCCTATACCTATATTCCATGACATCTACCTCTTTTCAACTATCAAATTTTAAAAAAATCATCCATATAGCGGTCAATGTTGTCATTGGTTTGGAATATTACATTAGAAATCACTTAGATGAAGAAATATCTAACATTAATGGGGTCTTATATTATGTCATGTAGAAATTGGAACTGAGAAGGTTGAGTGAGGAGGAACTGAAATATAGGGTTATCCCATTCTATTTAAAAGTTAATTCTAGAAGTTGTTTCCAAAAAATGGATGATTAAATATCGAACACATGGGAACAACTATATAATGATTTTTTCCTAAAACAGTTTCCTAGGATAATGAGCATTGAAATATGGTGTAAATTAATATATTTATTTAGGATGTCTATTAACTATTTCATGAGGAATGGAATAGATTTAGGGGTCACTTATGAAATGTAACAATCCAATGATTCTGATGAATCTATAAAATCAGATGAGAAAAAACATTATATAAGTTTGATTTGTTGTCCTATTTATTTAACTAATTATTGAAAAAATTTAATGTTTTCATTTTTTATTTTTGAAGTGTTTCAATTTGAATTTATATAATATGACTTAAATGCTATAAAAAGAAAAATCAAATAGGTTTAGGGTTCTATAATCCTTGGACTATATTATACAGGAAAAACTGATTTTGAGATAAAATGTAATTGATATTTTGATTTTGGTTGTTGAAATATAGTCAAAAAATAAACAATTTGAGTCATTCATTTTCTAGGAAAAACCATAGTATCATGGTGTTCTAAGAAACAAAATACTATTTCATTATGTGGTCTAGAAGAAGATTACACTATTGATAGAATTTATTGTTCTCAATCCTTTAGTATTGATCAAAATTTTTCTAAATTTCATATTTTCTTTGAAAAGTAACTTATTTAACAAGAAAAGTTTTCTATTATTTAAAATTTAAAGAATATTTTAAATTATTAAAGAATAAATCTTATACCAGTATATTTAACTAATTTTGATAAAATAAAATATTAACATTGATTGATATAAATTTAATAAATAAGTTTTAATAGATTCTATTTTGTTGAAATAAAAATTATTTTTTAGGGATAAAATCATTACACCTTTAGAATTCCACTTCCATTCAACTTTATTAGTTTGGATTTAATAATTTTATGACATGTTATGCTCACTATGAATTATTAATTCTATTGAATTTTATGGTTTACAAATATAAACTTAAATCCATTTTTTATGTCCTTATAGTGGTAATAAGATGCCCTGAAGATGTAACTATATAAATTATATAACATAAAAATATTTTTTATTATAATACATTACCATGGAATTTTATGTTAAGAGTTTTACAGAATTATGAAAAAAAATAACTAAAAAACTCATGTATTTTTAAACTAATGGACATTTTTTGGAAAATATATGCAACAACTTGGTCCATAATAATCCTTCATTATTCTAATTTAGATCAAGATCCTCATGTCACAATGTTCTTATTTGGATCAAGCTCCTCATATATATATTTTGTCCAATTATCATCCCTTTCAACCTCTCCAAATGATTTAGTCTCAACTTGGGAAAAATGAGGTTTTTTGAAGAGTCATACTCCTTTGATTTTTCACCAAAAAATTTCGATCACCAATGAAATTTTATTCATTAATTTAATCCTTTATTATATTTCATAAAGTTGATAAAAATATATCCATCTTTTAAATGATAACCCACTCATTATACTTCTTAAAAATCACTTCATATATTTTATCACACATCTAATAAACACTATGTAAGTTTTACGTTAATCTATCTAAAAATTGATCATTCTTTAACATTACCATTTAGTTCCACCCTGTGGTCAACAATGTTTTAACATTAAAATCAGTATCTATAGAATTAATTTTTTATTTCATATTTATGTTTAGTTTATTTATTTTTAGTATTACTCATATAAAAATTGTTTTTTTTTTGTACAAGTATATTTTTTTGTTCGAGTTGGGGTGGTTTGTTCTAAGATACTCATGCTCATGATGGATTGGATTTTGATCTTGCAACTGAGATAATGAAAATAAGGAAATGCATAAAGAATTCATAAAACCATCAGGAAAAGGTGAATTCCTACAACTTATTTAATTAATTTCTTCATCATTTTATCTAATATTGTTTAGTCAATTTCATTATCATTTTTATCTAATACTTATTTAGTTTTTTTTCATTGATTTATTGGGAAGTTATATTTTTCTTTCAACTATTTGAAATAAGACACAAAAGAGATAAAATGATTCATTCTTCGAATCTTACCACATTTTTTTTTCATTACCTTTATTTTTTTTACCTACCCACACTGCATATTGATTCAATTTTATAAGCTGGAACACCATTCTCGTTGTTGAAAGCCACTACTCTTCATATTTTCAACAACAAGAATGGTTTTTTGGCTAAGAACATTGAGTCAATATGTAGTTTTCACATTTATACATATAAATACAATGTAAACATGGTAATATTGTAAGTTATTATTTTTTAGACTTTGGGATGTGTAGGAATCAGCCACACCTTAGTCCAACACATAGTGTGAACGGTATGACTCCAAGTGCGTGTCTTTTTATTTAAAATTAACTTTAATTTTAGTAAAAAGGACAACTAACATATGAAAAACTAATAACATATATTTTTATTATTTTGATACTTTAGGGAAATTATCTATAATTCATTTGATAAGTGTATTAATTATCTGCACCTCAATTCGATGTAAGGTGTGACCACTATAACTCAATGTGTCCGTTATTAGTTTAAAATCGATAGTATGGTTCAAAAATTATCACCCACTAAAAATAAAGCAGTCACACTCAGATTTTCTTTATAATTTAGGAAATCGAATCATAATTCATTTTTGTAATGTAGGAATTGATCTCTTGTTAAACTGATACACGATGTGATCAGTATAGGTCAAAGTGTGTGTCTCCAGTTTAAAATTACATTTTATTAAAAAAAACATACTGAAAACTAAAACATACATTTATATTATTTTAATAATTTATGAAAACAACACATAAGTCATTTGAGACATATAGGAATCAGTTGTACATTAATCTGACACACGGTGTGACCAGTAGGACTCCAAGTGCATATTTTTATTTAAAAATGACATCAATTTTAATAAAAAGGACAATCGGCCTACTCAAAACCAATAAAATGAAATTATATTGTTTTGATACTTTCTAAAAATTATTGATAAGTAATTTTAGATGTGTATGAATCATTTTTACCACAATCTGATGCACATTGTGACCGGTATGACTCCAAGTATGTCTTTTTATTTAAAAATGACATAAATTTTAATAAAAAGGACAATTGACCTCCTCAAAACTGAGAAAACACATTTATATTGTTTTGATACTTTATGGAAACAATCTATATGTCATTTTTTATGAGTAGGAATCAACCTCACCTTAATCTGATACATGATGTGCACGATATGACTCAATGTGTCTGTTATGAGTTTAAAATCGACGGTTTAGTTGAAACAATGTCCCTCACTAGAAACCAAGAAAAAACAATTATATTTTCTTTATAATTAAGTATATTGATTCATAATTCATTTTGAATTTTAGAAATTGGTATCATGTCAAACTAAGACACGATGTGATTGGTATGAGTCAAAGTGTGTGTTTCTAATTGAAAATGGCATTTTACTAAAAACGACAGGTGACATACTCAAAACTAAGTAAATTCATTAGGATAGTTTTTATACTTTATGAAAATGAACCATAATCCATTTAAGATATGTAATAATTAGCTTCACCTCAATCTGATGCATGGTGTGACCAATATGACTCAATGTGTTTCTTTTTATTTAAAATTGACATCAATTTTAGTAAAAAAACAGAAAACCCTCCTACTCAAAACTGATCAAACGCAATTGGATTGTTTTTATACTTTAGTAAAGTGATCCATAAGTGATTTTTAATCTGTATAAATTATTCTCGCCTCAATATGATACATTATGTGTTCGGTATTAATCAATGTGTTCGTTATTAGTTTTTAATCAATATTTTAATTCAAAAAGTGTCACTCACTAAAAAATAAAGAAATGTGCTTGGATTATCTTTATAATTTAGGAAGATGATTCATAATTCATTTATGACATGTAGGAATTGGTATCATGTCAAACAGACACGTTATTTGACCGATATGTGTCAAAGTATTTTTCCAGTCTAAAATGACATTTTAGTAAAAAAGGCAAGCAACATACTCAAAACTGAGAAAACACATTCGAATTGTTTTAATGTGTTAGTAAAATGATCCATAAGTCATTTGAGATGTTTAAGAATAATTTTCATCTCAATATGATGCACGGCGTGATTATTATGACTCTAAGTGTGTTCTATCAATATATAAGTATCATTTTAGTTAAAAACACACATCACATGTCCAAAGCCGAGAAAATGATCCTAGATTGTTTTCTATTCATTTGAATTATATATTTATACATAATTTTGATAATTTCATGTTGTTTTTACTATTGTGGTGTGCTACTATAGCATACTAAACTGGTGCTATGGTGTACTGTAACAACACACTGTAGTATTCCCCTTTATCATCCCTTTTAAAATCCCTAATAAATGATCCCTTTATCAATGATTTTTAAGACCTGATAAAAGAATCTTGATTTTAATCTCACTCCAGTATTCAGTGCTTCTCTAGCACTAATAGAGGCTATTTTTAGGACTGTTAAACTTCTATTTTGCAGTAGTGAATAAAATAAATCTTTTTTAATAAATATTCCCACTAACTTTAGGGAATATAGCAAACTTATTTTTTTGAGTTTTATAGTGTCTTTAAGATAATATCATGAATATTCAATTCATGTAATTTCATAAATTATATCCACTACTAGGGATGTATATATATATATATAATATATTTACACTTGTTCATTATTTCTCTCAATCATTGTATAAAAAATAAAATTAATGAAAAAGAAATAAAACAATACAATATTTACAAATATTAAAAGTAAATATCATCTCTTTTATGAGAGTATATACACCATAATCCAACTTGACACCTTTAGGGTGAACAAATGATTAATATATATAAAATTTCATGGTTGGTGGCATGATCATTGAACATCCTCTCAATGTATGAAAGGTACACAATGTTCATCAGTAATTACCAAAATTTGTATTGATGTACGGTAGGTATGTAATGTTCATCCTTTGACCACTTATGGTAGTGTTGTTTTTTTTCATTCGATGAATGGTGTTTTATCTTGACATAGAACACATTGATTTTTAATCAAACACATTATCCTCAAGTAATGGAGTAAAAATTTTCACTCGTGAGGCATTATATCTCTTTAGGAGCTCATTTTATTTTCCTACAAGAAAAGATAAATAAAATCATATATTATTTTCAGATTTATCAAGAGAGGAAAAATAAATGTAACAATATATTATATATATATAATAAGACTCGCCTTTTGATGTTGCTCTTCTAATGAGTGTATTTGATGCACATGTAAAAGCGTATGTCAAATGAATAATGTTTATAAAAACATGTGACATACATTATTTTCTTGTGATATTTATCTTATGTCGATGATAGGGATGATGGGAGAATCATTATGATGTGTAATGTGAAGAAGTCTATTGTGTTGATAACGTGTTGTGAAATCAATCTAATTCCAATTAAAACCATGAATAATTTCGAAACCATAAATATATAACTGATCATAGGTGAAGCGCATAGTTGATAAAGCGAGAATTGAATTTTCATGTAACGATGAAAATGATAAATATAAATACAAATACAAGAGAAATATAAGAAATAGGGAACACAGTGTAGAGCACCAAAAACAATCTAACTTTCATTAACATTTCCAAGTATTTATAGTGTATATAGAATACCAAAAGTTAGAATATGAAAAGTTAGTCACATGTTGGGGTTTATTGGGAATGGGAGTTACCATAATTATGATATACAATTTTAATATTTCATAATAATATTATCATTATTATTTTTGTGGGGAAAACCATAATCGGGTCATACATTCTTCATACGGTGTCGGATTGATGTGTCATCATCCGAAACGTGACCTTGGAATTGAGAAGATCATTTTAATACTAATGTTGGTTACATTTTTTATACCCATGCCTCAAGTCAAATAAATATCCAATAATAATAAAATTATTATTATCATGTGATCTTGTATTTGATATATCTTCTTCATACAGTGTTGGAATTTAAAACTATATACGGTTGTACAACCCTGAAATTAAGGTAGATGTTTCAAGACCAATTTCAGATATTTAATCTAGGCTCATGGTTTTGGCCCATGAGACGTAATTTGAGAGTGATGTGGGGAAATGTTCCTTTTTCATAGGGTGTCCGATTAAGGCAATTGAATTTCCTATCTTGATCATTTTCCCCAAAGGGTCACAATAGTGTGATCTGTTTGGACATTTGGGGGTGTTCGATGAGGCATATTAATGAAATTGTGTTTTTCCCTTGGATTGTTGGTGAGCCTCATATATTCTTCAAACCCTTGGCTGAGACATGTTGTGTAGTACCCATACACGTTGTTTAGTACTACATGGCCTGCAATTTGTATGCTAGAAAGGACACAAACTGATAGTAGAGAAGGACTACACATCGTGTGGTCCCCTTACATATCATGTACTCCTTTATGAATCTTCAAGATTCCATATCTCCTTCATTTGAACTCATATTTTGTCCCATCAGTACACTATGCTAAGTGTTTTTTCATATAGAAAATTATGGTTTCCTAGGTTGTGGTTTTTTTAGATATAGTGTGAAATGTTTTTGGAGTGAAATCTTTTGAGGTGACCCCAATGACGGAAGTGATCATATGGGATCACTATAGAATTACAGGTGGAACTCTCCATCCGGTTCAGGTATAGGTACTAGATGACTACTAGGCTGGAACCCTCCAGTAGATCTAGGCATGATTCCTCTACAGAATCCTGAGTAGAACCCTTCGGTAGGGTTGTGTATGGGTCCTCGACTTCTCAAGTGGAACCCTCTAGCCTGGCTGAGAATGGTTCCTCGACTTTCTAAGTAGAACCCTATAAATGGGCTAGGCATGGTTCCTCAATGAATACTAGAGTGTAACCCTCCAATTAAGATGGGAATGGGTCCTCAACCTTCAGAGTGGAACGCTATTGTTATATGAGGTCATGGGTCATCTACCTAGATTTTGTGGCCCCTTGACTGTGCAACACAATGATGAGGCATGGTTTTACTTGGGAAGTTAATTTTTAGCAAGAAAGTGGGATTCTAAGCATTTTTTATGGACTTTTGGAAATATTTCATACTCTTATTCTTGGTATGAGCTATGAGATATATATCCCCTTACAGTAAGAACCCGGTTTTTCGCACGAGGTACATATCCTTTTCTTTTCGGTTTAACTGTTCTGTTGAGGCCTAATGTGGATTCCTAACTTGACCAAGGGAGTTACGGAGGTGTCTGTGGCCTTCATGGAGCCTAGAACCATGTTTTAGGTTGGAAATGGTCTGGCACATAGTTTGCACACGGCCTGCACATGGCCTGGTTAAACCATGCACCTTGGTGCTGGCTTGGAAGAGGCAGGAGCACGGCATGCACACGGTTTGGGGAAACCATGCGGGGTGGTTGGGTGGTTGCCTCTTTCCTTCCAGTAAGGTCTGCACGGTCTCTGCACGGTTTTTCCAGGCCGTGCGGGTAAACCGTGCGACCTGTTGTATTTTTATATTTAATTAATTTTTAATTAAATTAGTTAAATTCTATAAAAACCTAATCTATACCTTCTTCTACCGCACAGAAGGGGAGAGCTCTCAAACGAGGATATGGAGGATTTTGAGCCTATTTCTTCGTCCAATCTCCATTTCAAACATAGTTTGTCTTGTTAGATCTTCAACGGTAAGTCCTCAATTTATTTTTAATCATTCTCGATTCTTCAGGTTATATAGAACGTAGATTGGATTAAGGCTCATATGCCCTAATTTATCATTCTTCATCTGTTCTACATATTTCCTCCAAATCAGGGTGAATCAGAGCCTGATACTGGACAAGATATCTAGTACAATCCTAAGGTAGGTGGTCTCGTGCTTTTCACTGATTTTCAAGATGTTTATATATGTCGGAGTGTCGTGCGCCCATTTTTGGGGTGTCGCTTGAACCTGGAATTTAACCCTGTTATTACCTAGCATGTTGTAGGTAATCTGAATAGGATGGTATGTGAATGAGTTAGGTTGTACACCTTGGACAGGAACCACCCCTTGGGTATGTTGCCTTGAATGGATCTTTTAAGTATTTTGACCTAGGATTCCTATGAGGCATGACTTTTCTTTCCCTTGTGGGTTTTTAAAAATGGAAATTTAATATGATTGGAATTGCAAAAAGATGAAACTGTGATTGAAATGGTTTAGGGTATGGGATAGAGTTTTCCCCCTTAACCCTTGTATTCTAATTCTTTAATTTCTAGCCCACGTGAGTTAAATGCTTTTGAACTGCTTAAAATGTGAAACAAAGTCATGGGTGAACCATGGAACCAATGTGAGTTTCCATGGACGGACTCAAACGAGACTTGTTGCCAAAATGCCGAGTGAATCATGGGTCCAGTGTGAGATGACATGGATGGACTCAACAGGGCATGATAAGTCATGGGCAATACCCAGATCTTATTTATAGGATCCAGGGGATGGGCTCAGATGACAGACTATACCGCACCTAGAGCGAGGATGGGTACCTATGAGGTTCCCCGGAACAGGCTTGTAGGGTGTTGGTGGATTTTCTCCCTGAGTGATGCCTGGTCTCTGATTTGAGTAATCCAGTAATGGGTTCAGGTAATGTTTGAACACTTGAATGAAGTGATTAATGAATGGAATGGATACTTAAAGTAATTCCAAGTTAAAGAACAAGCTTGGGTCGGTCTTTCTAGTTTCCTTGTTTACTGCTTTTCATATTTCACAGCCTATTTTATATATTCACTGACAGATTAGCATGGATCTTTGGTGGTTTCCTACTGGGATTAGCCTCACACCCTGTTTGGGTCATGTTTTTGGACCCAAGCAGATTATTTGATTTCAGTTAATGAGAAGGAGGAAGGCCCTAGTACAGGTACTTGACTTGCTGCTCAGAGTAGGAGTTCACTGGACCAAGTTGAGGCTTGCGATGTGACTGGGGATACATTTTGGTTTCTTTTTAGTATTTTGTGTACTTGTATTGTGTTTTATTGACTTTCACCATCCTATATATATCATATCCTTCTATTTTTTTATCTATTTCTGTCGTCTATATGTTGTCTACTGGTTACCTTCTTCCGCTATTGTATGGTTGTAATTATGTTGTGATACTTTGGTAATGAGGGAATAGTCTCCCCACAGACTCACCTAGGACCTCGCTACTAGTCGGTAGCCTCTGGCATTTGGAGAGATGCACTTGAGGCCATGTGGCGACCAGTCCGGCTATCGGGTTGAATGGTAAGTCAGGTCGGGATGTTACAAAGTGGTATCAGAGGGATTTCCTTTTCTAATTTGACTTAAAATTTGGTGACTATAGATAGGAGTAGGAAGGTAAGGGACCTTAGTAATAAACTGTGCCCGGGAGTTGCAAACCCGCGTACAGGGAAAATCCAAGTTGCCTCCTATGGAATTTTATTTTCTGGTTTTGCTTATTACGGCTCTTCTAATTTCACTGTTGGGTGACACACATTGTTTTTGCTGATACTATTGATATTATTGTGGGTTATATTTCATTTCAACCTGATGATATGAGGGTTTTCTATCTCATTCATCATATAGGAACCTTGTTAGGAATCACTTGTCATGCATTATGCCATGCTATCTAGGATGAATTAGATATTTCATGTTGTTGTGATAGGTGTTGTGATATCTATTGCAAGCTATTTTGATATTTGATTGATAGGTGTGCCTACTGTTGTGTTAGATTGGTTGCAATGAATGAAGAGTGACGTCATCTTTCAATTCATAAGGTGTATGGGCCCTTATGGATTGGGAAATAACGCACCAATGTTATGTAGATGCTAAATGAAATTGAATTTCATGGTTATATGGGCATCAAATTTTGATTCATGAGGTGTTATGGGCCCTCAGGGATCAGAACTTGGTGGACCATTGGTTAAGGCTTTTGAATAAAGGTATGTTAAAAGAATGAATATTGAAAATAGAGCATGACCTAGACCCAGCTTCTGAGTGGGAAAGAGGTAGTTACTCTAGTGGTTTTTGGAGAATGTTCCTTATGCAGTTCTGGCATTAGAAGCAGGTTTTGGGTTGACGTGGTTTTTAGGAATGTCTTGAACTATCATCTCCAAGTTCTTATGCTCGTAAGTTTCGAATATTGTTAAAAATCTTGAACTAAGGCGTGTGTTTGGAATTTTGGAGTCATTCCACCACGGCGACCTCCAGTTGTATTTCGGGAGAGCAGTGATGACCATGTTCCGGAGATGGTACACTATGGGATACTAGAGGAAACTCTAGTTCTGACAGCTGTGGCACCAGCGTTTATACCAGACACAGGTGCTGAGGCATAGTTCTATGAGAGCTTTTTGCGTTTTATGCAGACCGTTCAGAGAGCACCGCGACCTGCCCCGACTATAGCAGAGTTGATGCGTGAGTTTCAGCAGCAGCATCCGCCTACGTTTTCAGTGGATGGTGGACCACATGCTTCAGAGTCCTGGTTAGAGGTGATACTATCTATCTTTGATCATTTGGAGACACCTCTGGAGATGAGGGTCAAGCTCGCTACATACATGTTGCGTGATTCCGCCAAGAGGTGGTGGGACGTGATCACCCAGTCGGATCGTCATCGGGAGATGGCTTAGATAGAGTTTCATGCGGACCTCTATGATTTATTTTATCCCGAGACTTTGAGGGCTGATCGAGCCCAGGAGTTCTTATATCTGGAACAGGGCGCGTTACCAGTGATGGAATACTCGGCCCGTTTTGCTAAGCTTCAGCGCTTCGCACCTACCCTGATGGGTGATGAGCTGTCGAGGGCCAGGAGTTTTGAGGATGGTCTGAGAAATGACATCAGATATCAGGTAAATATCTTCAGGTTGACTATCATTTCTAGAATTGTGAACCAGGATTTAATCACAGAATGTAACCTGGGAGAGGCTGTAGGTGCGAGCCATAGCGGTTCGGCATCGAGATCAGGTACTACAGCGACTGTTAGTAGGAAGCATCGTCTGGAGCTTCCACACGGTGATTCTAGCAGTCAGAACCTATCTTAGGTTACCAATCTATGGTGATAACAGTGTGGTAGGTTGGGACACATGAAGCCACAGTGTCCAAGGGACCCAGTCAAGTGTCGATCATGTGTCAAGATGGGTCATCTTCAACATTTCTGCAGAACGTTTCCACCAGCATCCAGTGATAGAGGGTCCTCACCGACTCCATATGCAGGACTAGGGTCGGCAGCTTCTCACCAGACAGGGAGTTGGGGTGAGACTGGTCGATCAGGTCGAGGTAGTGTTCGTGGAAGAGGTATCTAGGCATAGGATACACCGAGACATCAGAGTGGGCCAGCTTCAGGTAGTGAGGTTGTATCACAGGGTCGTGGTTTAGGCCAGATGTATTCAGTGCAGCCTACTTCCGAGGATCTAGGAGCAGGACCGTCTACGGTGAGAGGTAAGATCTTAGTAGCATCTGTTATTTCATCTACCCTATTTGATACAGGTGTATCACACAGTTTTATATCTACGCCTATAGTGAAAATCTTTGGTCTAGTTGTGTTGTCTTCTGATGGCATCTTGATGCTAGACACACCACTAGGAGTTAGGGAAGAGGTTGTATGCTAGTGCAGAGGGTAACCCCTTAAGGTTGGAGGGTGTCACTTCGTTTGGGATCTTTATGTTCTCGAAATGATAGGTTTTGATGTCATTCTCAGTATGAACTGGCTAGTAACTTATCGATCCTACGTTGATTTTTACTACCGGAGGGTGATTTTCACATCACCAGAGGGTGTAGTGTATACTCTTAAGGGTGGGTGGAATCTCCAGGCAAGTCGAGCTGGACTAGAGCATCGTGGGCTGGACGAGATGATAGCCCAGATCACTGGTTATTTTCTGGATGATTAGGGAGTGAGTCATACGGACCTTCCTCCAGTGGTTGAGCACTTTAGGGATTTTTTTCCTGATGACTTTTCAGTTTTACCTCCTGAGAGAGAGGTGGAGTTCTCCATTGATCTAGTTCCAGGAGCTGCACCAGTATCCATTCCTCCTTATAGGATGACTATGACAAAGTTGCAAGATCTCAAGAAATAGCTCAAAGATTTGGAGAAAAGGGGTTTTATTCGACCCAGTACTTCTCCATGGGGTCCATTAGTCCTTTTTTCGAAAAAGGCAGACATGACTCTTAGGTTGTGTGTGGACTATCGGAAGATGAACCAACTGACGGTTAAAAACTAATATCCCTTGTCGCAGATATATGGCATGTTTGATCAGCTTAAAGGAGCTAGGGTGTTCTCGAAAATTGATTTGAGGTCAGGGTATCACAAGGTGCATGTTCGACCTGTAGACATACCTCATATAGCTTTTCGTAGAAAGTATGGTTTATATGAGTATCTGGTTATGTCGTTCGGTCTCACGAACGCGCCATCAGTTTACATGGCTTTGATGAATCGTGTGTTCCATCCTTACTTGGACTCGTTCATCATGGTTTTCATGGATGATATTTTGGTGTATTCTAGAAATCAAAACGACCATGCCATCAATCTTGAGATCGTCTGAATACACTAAGAGAGAATCAGCTGTATGAAAAGCTTACTAAGTGCCACTTTTGGATGGATCAGATTCACTTCTTGGGCTATGTTATCTCTAAGATAGGAGTTTCTATAGACCCATAGAAGGTTAGAGTTGTGGTTTCTTGGGAACAGACCAATAATGTCTTTGACATACAGAGTTTCTTGGGGCTTGCTGGTTATTATCATCATTTCATATAGGATTTCTCATGCTTAGCAGCACTGTTGAGAGGCCTGACTAAGAAGGGAATGAAATTTGTATGGACAGATTCTTGTGAAGTAGCCTTTCAGGAGCTGAAAGGAAGGATGACATCCTCACCAGTCCTGATACAGCTAGAACTGGGAAAGAGTTACATGGTTTATTGTGACGCATTAGGTATTGGGCTGGGTGCAGTGTTGATGCAGGGAGACAGAGTCATGGCGTATGGATCTCGGAAGCTAAGGCCACACGATAGGAATTATCTGACGCATGATCTTGAGCTAGCAGTAGTTGTTCATGTGATGTGCTGTTGGAGAAACTATTTATTGGGAGAGAATTTTGTGGTGTACACAGACCACAAGAGCCTCAAATATATCTTCACTCAGCGTGATCTGAATCTTAGGTAGCGATGGTGGGTAAAGTACCTAAAGTCCTTTGATATAGAGTTAGCTTATACGCTTGGTAAGGGCAATGCAGTGGTAAATGCATTGAGTAGGAGGACTCAGATACAGGTAGTGCAACAGGCTAGCAACGAATGGAAGATTATGTCCTTGTTCTATGATATGCATCTTGAAGTGCAGAATAGCCAAGGGAAGTCTTTTCTATCATCCTTAGCTATGACTTCTACCCTCCTGGACAGAGTAAGGATGAGACAAAAATCATATTTGGAAGGCCTAGTTCTATGGGAAGGTGTGTCAGGTGAGGACCCTCTTCCTGGCTGGACGATAGGCGAGGATGAAGTTCTTCGTATCCATGGACGTGTATGGGTTCCAGTGGATATTAGAGAGGAGTTGATGTGGGAGTTTCATGCTTCGGTTTGGGCAGTTCATCCCAGAGTCACGAAGATGTATCGTGACTTGCGCAGACAATACTGGTGGCCGGGTATGAAGAGGGAAGTGGCTAGTTTTATCACGAGATATTCCACCTGTCAGCAGGTGAAGGCGGAACACCAGCAGCCAGCTAGGATTTTATAGCAGTTACCCATCCCGAAGTGGAAATGGGATGATGTTGCGATGTACTTCATGACTGGTTTTCCAAGGTCACCTCTAGGTAACGATTCCCTATGGGTTGTGGTTGATAGGCTCACAAAGGATTCTCATTTCTTGCTGATCAAGGAGACCTTCAGTGTGGATGAACTGGGAAGGTTGTATATCTGGGAGATAGTACGACTCCACGGGGTCCCTCGCACCATTTTTTTAGAGAGGGATGCTCGTTTTACGTCATGCTTCTGGAAGAGTTTTCAGAGAGCTCTGGGTATACAGGTTCTTCTGAGCATAGAATACCACCCTCAGACTAATGGCCAGTCAGAGCGTACGATTTAAGTGCTTGAGGACATACTGCGAGCATGCGTCTTGGATTTTGGGGGCTCATGGGAGAGGAAAATTCCCCTAGTTTAGTTTTCCTATAACAATAGTTATCAGGAAACTATATAGATGGCACTGTACGAGGATGTATATGGTAGGCCATGTCAATCACCCATGTGCTAGTTAGAGGTAGGTGAGGCAGCTTTATTGGGACTACGTCTTGTTGAGGAGACTTCTGAGTAGGTCCAGTTGATATAAAATCATATGGCTACCGCACAGTCTATTTAGAAGTCATATGTTGATTGCCGCAGACAACCCCTAGATTTTGAGGCCGAGGATCAGGTTTTCTTGCGTGTTTCACTGAGGCTGAGACATAGGTGGATCAGAAGACAGGGTAAGCTATCGTCGAGATATGTTGGGCCTTTTGAGATTCTAGAGAGGGTGGGGCCAGTATCCTATCGGTTTTAGTTACCTCGGAGGTATCGAGCCATGCATGGTGTGTTCCATGTTTTGTCAGTTACGATGATACTATTCATACTTGTCTCATACCTTCCATCCTGAGGAGGTCGAGCTTCAAGTAGATGCATCCTTTGAGGAGAATCTGATTCATATCGTTGATATGAGCACGAAGGTTCTCCGAGGCCAGTCAGTTCCTATAGTATGGGTGTTATGGCAGCACGGTCACATACAGGATGAGACTTGGGAGCGGGAGGCCGACGTACGTGCTCAGTGGCCTGAGCTATTCACAGACGAATCTTGACCACCCTTCTGAGAGAAATTCGGGGACGAATTTCTATAAGGGGAAATATTGTAAGAACCCGGGTTTCCGCATGAGGTACAGATCCTTTTATTTTCGGTTTAACTATTCTGTTGAGGCCTAATGTGGATGCCTAACTTGACCAAGGGAGTTACAGAGGTGTTCGGGGCTTTTTTGGAGCCCGGAACCATGTTTTAGGCTAGAAATGTCCTGGCACACAGTTTGCACACGGCCTGCACACAGCCTGGTTAAACCGTGCACCTTGGTGCTAGCTTGGCAGAGGCAGGAGCACGGTCTGTGCACGGTTTGGAGAAACCGTGCAGGGTGGTCATGTGGTTACCCCTTTCCTTCCAATAAGGTCTGCACAGTCTCCACACAGTTGGTCCAGGCCGTGCGGGTAAACCGTGCGACCTTATTTATTTTGATATTTAATTAATTTTTAATTAAGTTAATTAAACTCTATAAAAACCTAATCTATCCCTTCTTCTACCGCATAGAAGTGGAGGGCTCTCAAATGAGGCTATGAAGGATTTTGAGCCTGTTTATTCGTCCGATCTCCATTTCAAACGTTGTTCGTCTTGTTAGATCTGCAACGGTAAGTCCTCAATTCCTTTTTAATCTTTCTCGATTATTCTAGTTATAATGAACGCAAATTGTATTAAGGCTCATATGCCCTAATTTCTCATTCTTCGTCTGTTCTTCATATTTCTTCCTAATCGGGGTGAATCAGAGCCTGATATTGGACGAGATATCTAGTATGATCCTAAGGTAGGTGGTCTCATGCTTTTTGCTGATTGTCAAGATGTTTAAATATGTCAGAGTGTCGCGCGCCCACTTTTGGGGTGTCGCTTGACCCTGGAATTTGACCCTATTATTACCTAGCATGTTGTACGTAATCTGAATAGTATGGTTTGTGCTTGAGTTAGGTTGTACACCTTGGACAAGAACCACCCCTTGGGTGCGTTTCCTTGAATGGATCTTTTAAGGATTTGTCCCAGGATTCCTATGAGGCATGCCTTTTCTTTCCCTTATGGGTTGTTAAAAATGGAAATTTAATATGATTGGAATTGTAATAAGATGAAACTATAATTGAAATGGTTTTGGGTATCAGATGGAGTTTTTTCCCTTAACCCTTGTATGATAATTCTTTAATTGCTATCCCACGTGAGTTAAATTCTTTTTAACTACTTAAAATGTGAAACAAAGTCATGGGTGAACCATGGAACCAATGTGAGTTTCCATAGACAGACTCATATGAGACTTGTTACTGAAATGCCAAGTGAATCATGGGTCTGGTGTGAGATGCCATGGACAGACTCAAAAGGGAATGGTATTTCATTGGAGATACCCAGATCTTATTTATAGGATCCTAGGGACGGGCTCAGATGATGGACTATACCACACCTAAAGCGAGGCTGGGTACCTAGGAGGTTCCCCGGAACGGGCTTGTAGGGTGTTGGTGGATTTTCTCCCTGAGCGATGCCTAGTCTCTGATTTGATTACTCCAGGAATGGTTTCAGGGAAAGGTTGAACACTTTAATGAAGTTATTAATGAATGGAATGGATACTTGAAGCGATTCCAAGCCAAAGAACAATCTTGGGTCGGTCTTAATAGTTTCCTTGTTTACTACTTTCCATATTTCACTGCCTATTTTATATATTCAATGATAGATTAGCACGGATCTTTGGTGGTTGCCTACTGGGATTAGTCTCACACCCTGTTTGGGTCATGTTTTTGGACCCAAGAAGATTATATGATATCAGGTAATGAGAAGGGGAAAGGCCCTAGTACAGGTACATGACTTGCTGCTCGGAGTAGGAGTGTATAGGACCAAGCTGAGGTTTGCGATGCGACTGGGGATACATTTTGGTTTCTTTTTGGTATTTTGTGTACTTGTACTATGTTGTATTGACTCTCACCATACTATATATATCATATCCTTCTATTTTTTATCTCTTTCTACTTTCTATTTGTTGTCTATTGGTTACCTTCTTCCGCTATTGTATGGTTGTAATTCCGTTGTGATACTTTGGTAATGAGAGAATAGTCTCCCCAAGGACTCACCTAGTCCCTCGCTTCTAGTCAGCAGCCTCTGGCATTTAGGGTGATGCGCTTGAGGCCCTGTGGCGACCGATCCGGCTACCGGGTTGAATGGTAAGTCGGGTCGGGACGTTACACTTACTCTCTCTTATGGGATTCTTTAACTGAGCATATATATCTATCCTTCTTCTGTATCCACACCTTAGTTTTTGACACTCTCCTTCCAAGAGAGGCAAATATGCATGGGGTATGCCACGTGATTTTATTGTTTATCTTCTCATAGATGGATGAGTCTACTATCCTACGATATCTAGTGAAGACTCGATGATTAGTTCATCTACTCACTGTGATGAGCACCTTATGTTTTGATGAGGTTACCTTCACTATCTTTCTGGGTTGAGATGTACTATTTCATTGTACCTTGGGTTATCTACTATATTTCTTTTCTATTGTTTCTCTTACAACTCCCGATTCAGATTTTGGGGCATCCTACTGGGTATGTATATACTCACCCCTACAAAGGATTTTCCCACACATGTTCTGTCTTATGCAGAAGACAGATAGGTCAGTCATGAATTCAAAGGATCTTAGGGATACAGGGTGTTTAGACCATGTACAGTGGTCATAGCTTGGGATCCAAGAGATGGTCTCTCTTTTAGCTATTTACCTTTTAGTTTTTCTGTCATGTGCGGAAATATTTATGATTGGGGATTTATTTTTCCCCTTTACTTTCAGTTTATGCTACCGTACTTTTGTATTGTCTAGAGGTTCATGCATTCTTGGTTTACTTTATAGTAGTTTTTCATATTTTGTTCTTTACCTATGAACTTTTTCATTGAGTTGGTTGGGTGTGTGCATACAGGTATATAGGAAAAGGCCTCCCCAATTTTTTTATGACTTCAGTGCTTTTTTTCACCCCCTGGCCAATGGAGGTGAGCTTGGGGTAGTTGCAGCTCGAGCCCCAACTTCAGTCGGGTAGTGATCGATTGGTATCATAGAAAGTTCCTTACTTGTGAATTTGTTTGAACGTATCCCCTTGAGAGTATTTGGTTGGGTTTAGGGAAATAGTGTGAGAGTGTCTCGAGTGCGGCTCTAAAGCCAGGGGGTCGAGAGACGGTGAGGCGGCCGATGTTTCCATTCACTAATACTCTGACTACCTATTTTTCGACTCGGCATATTGAGACATTTTTTACAGGGATAAATTGTGCATTTATAATATAGGATTGAGTATTTTATTTCCTTATTGAGTTATTTCCCTGTTGTTTTAGATATATATATGTTCTCATCTGACTATGGTACTCCTTGATAACTTTCAAGATGCATCCATAATGACAGCCACCTATGATACAAGATCTAGTTTGTGATGAAGATACTATGAGTGATAAAGTATCAGTTTAGGTTTCATACTAAGACCCTTGTTATTTAGGTGGGTGGGTAGCAGAACCTTCACATAATGAGTCATAGATCATCCCAGCATAGTAAGCTGAGGATGTGCATAGGCTTAGTGCACTCCATGAGTTCTAGGATCAAAGACCACTAAGGTTCTATGGAGATCCATATTACCAAGAAATAGATGATTAACTAGATTTAGTGGTTTGTATATTCAGTCTTTTTTGGACCCCAATGGATAGAGTGGTTTCACTTGCATTCCTCTTTTTCAAAGGATTATTTGGGAATCGGTGGAGTCTTGTTACAAAGACAAACGATGAGAAGAAACTCTCATGGGACGACTTCAAGAGGATGTTCATGAGGACTATTACCCCTCTTAATTATACTTAGTCAAGATCTAGGATCTTCTAGAGCTATAGTAGGGATGGATGATAGTGGTTGAGTATGTAGCTTGGTTCACAAACCCTATAGGTTACTCCTTGAACATGATCTAAGATGGCTGCTTCTGATAATATAAGTTTGATAAGGACTCCATAGAGAGATCTAAGCCAGTTTCATACCAATTTGAAACACAACCTATTTTGGGGTACTGGAGAAGGCACTAGTGATAGATAACTTTCTATCAGAGGAACGCCAAATAGTTAGAACTGGTAGTGGGAGACACATAGTCGAGTCATCTACAGAATCTAGTAGACACCTGTCGTTGGGATCTTGGTGTAGGATATCCTTCCATGATCATACCTAATCATTTGATCAGAGGCAGTGTAGAGCACCAAGGAATCCCAGATAGGGTGTTGTTTTACATGTAATGGGTGAGGTCACATGGCATGTGACTTCCTGACTAGGAGTGTTGAGAAGCACCAGAAATAAGATAATGTAATACCCTGATAGAGGCAGCACCATGATAAAGGATCTCCCAGGAATAGAGAGTGAGATCCCTAAGAAGTTAGAGCTGACTGAGGAGCAAGAGGATCTATAGGTGGTTGGTTCTGTTATGACGCCCTTTCACCACCACTAGTTGGCCCACATCAGGATCAAGGATCTAGTAGATCGGGTCGTAGATTGTTGTAATCTTTGGATGTTTATGATCTCAAAGTGCATGAAATGATAAAAGGTACACTCTGTGTCTCTTCTACTTTCTATAGTATTAATTGTTAGATATTGTGATAGGTACTCTTTTCCTCTCGTTTCTTGCTCAAGTTTTAAACTGAGGAGATGTAGGGTGTTGGTGTAACACTATGTCAGTGTTGTTTGATGTAGCTTCAAATGCATGAGGAAGAGGGGTTATTCCCCCACCTAGATGAATTTTTGAGATGTGATAAAAACCATGACGGAGATTCAGTGTCTCCCGAAGAAAATTATATTGAGGTGTGGTGGATGAGTCACTCTAACTTTTTTGTTCAGGGTTGGGTGGCATGTTGGTGTTTGCAAGAAGAGGGCCCAGTAAGACCCAGTTGAGAATTTGGGTAGCCTTATATAGTTTGTTAGTACCCTCACGCACTTGTAATCAGGTTTTATGAAATATTATCAAGGATCAAAATACATAATTTTACCTACCTTTGGACTTGTGTGGAATAGGGATGCTTTCCCCACCAAGACATGTTTTTTGTAATGCGGCCAAAACTGTGCATGTGATTCAGTGCCTACCGAAGAGGATAGTGTCAACGTGTGGCGAATGAGTTCATTATACTTGTGTGTTCAGGGTGAGGTTGTGCATTGGATTATCTGAAAATTTCCTGGCATTGTTGGTGGATATTTTCTGCTTGACCCTTCTTACTTGGGATGCCACTAGTGGGTGTATAGAAGTTTCTATTTTGGTTTTACTCTCCTCCCAAGAGACCCGAAGACACATGAGGTATGCCACATGTTTTCCATGTATATATTATCATGGTTGGATGACTCTACACACCATCATTTCATATTGGTTCCCTTGCATGCTCAGTGTCAACCTTGATGCAGCGGCAAGAAGTTATTACGGGTTGAGACAGTTGAGACCCCATGAACAGAACTACGTGACTCACTGCCTAGAGATGGCAGTGGTATTATTCACCTTAGCTGTGTGGATGAACTAACTTCTAGGGTACATCTACTGTGATATCTTTCATTACTATATATTCTTAGTAGTTTCATCTGAAGTATTTTTTGAAGAAGGGAATCATAACATCATTTATGAGGGATGAATGGTGATTTTAGTCACATTACAAGAGTAGGTGATGAGGGGGTTTCAAATATCTTCTTTGGTTGTGCATCCTGGTGTAGGGAAGATGTATGGGAAAGATAGATATAGTCTCAGTATCCCCAACTTTCTACTTAGGTGTGACTTTTAGGGATGAAAATATTTTAAGAATTAAATGATATAGAGACTCTTGTTTTGCTGTATAAGAATTCGGGATATTCATAGGAATATTTTCAGATCCATGCAGTGAGATGATGCATAATTTCAAGGCCCGGTGATCCCATAAATAATTTTATAAAAATATTAAATATATTTTTATTAGAAAAACATAATTTTTCTGAAAATTTGGAATATCTCTTAAATATACTCTCTGATCAAAAATCTGATAACACAGTTAAAAATAGAACATGAAGTTTACCCAAGGCGAGACTTAAGGTTTGTCAGTGCGAGATGTTTAGATGGGGAAACCGTTGGTGGGTTCATTGGATAAATTAATTAATATAATTTATTTATTTAATAACCATGAATCAAATAACTCATTGAAAGATACTTAGATGAGAAATATAATACCACCATTGATTTTAAAATGTTGTTTTTACCCAAGGAACAATGTAATGTTAGTTGGAACAGGACGTCTGGTAATACAGTGGTTGGTGTTGAGTTTAATGAATGAATTATTTATTTATTTATTTAATTTTTTTATTTTCTGTGCAATGCATAACCCTATAAGATTTTTTCCAAGCCAGTTTATCTAGGGTTAGATGAATAAACATTGGGATAAATCTAGATCACATCCACCCTCCTATGTTTCTAGATTACAAAAAAAGTTCATATTAGAGAATATCAAGATGCAGCGAATGAAATGACTCCTACCACTAATGCATTATTCAACAATGATCAATTCATAATCAAGGTCGGACTCATCAATTTTTTATTTTATGCACTTTTTAGAAACATATTTAGAATATCAATCATTTTTCATATATTTTCACCCTTTTTCAGCCCCTAAATGTTCCCATGTACAAAAATAAAATTGTTTTCAACTGTTTTCTAACACTTGGATCCTTGTTCTTGATCTACTGGCCAAGAATGCATGACCTCAATCTATAAACCTTTGTTCTTAGTGCTTTTCCCCCATCATTATTCGTGTTCTTCATCATTGGACCATATGGTCAAGATTTGACTTTTTTGGGGGTGGGTTCAAGTGTGATCGAACCCCCGTATTCTTTGTGGTGGCAAAAATGACATGTGGATTGACGGTTTGTGGATAGATTGATAAAAGAGTAGGAATATTTTTGGTGAATAGATCAGTTTGGTACCATGGGTGTGAGCTTTGTAATCGAAGGTGGTTCGAGATTGGATCGGTGATCCCCATTTTCCTGGTTTGGGGTGTAGTCAACGATTTATATGTACATGATCAATAAGAGTTTTTATTATTATTGTAATAAATAATAATAATAATGTTGGCATAAAAAGTGTGATTATATAATAAAATTTAAATGATATTTAATTTTTGAATGATCTGATAATAAAATTCGAATGAGATTTAAATTTTAAAATATTGGATAAAAAAATAAATGAGATTTAATGATGATAATATATAAAAATAGATAAAATGGTTTGATGATGTAGCGAGTTGGACATGTATATGGAGTTACCTCTTTTTCATATCGTTATTTGTATTTATAAAAAAATAATGATATTAATGTGAAAATAAAATAATTAATAATAAAATATCAAGGATGCTCTTTTGGTGCACATGGGGTTGAGTTTTGAATAATGTTTAACAAAATATTATCATTCTTATTTTTGTTGGTAAAACCATAATTGGGCCATAACTTCTTTATACAATGTCGGATTGAAACATCGTCAGTGGCAATGTTACCCTAGAATTGAGATGGTCATTTTAAGAAAAAATTTGGATACCCTTTTTGAACTCATGACTCAGTTCAAAGAAACACAAAATAATAATAATAACATTATTATTATTACGGGATATTTTATTTGACATGTATTCTTCATACGGTGTCAGAATAACAAATAGTCTATGACTCTGCGACCCTGAAATTAAGGTGGATGTTTCAATACCAATTTCTTGTATTTAATTCAGACTCATGGCTAGGTCCCATGAGACACCATTTGAGCGTGATGTGATGAAATATTCTTTATCATCGGGTGTCTAGTTGAGGAAAGTGAATTACCTATCTCATGAATTTTTCTGTGAGGATCAGAATGATGTGATCTATTTGGCCATTCGTTCCCATTTGAAGAGGAATATTAGTGAAATTACATTTTTTTCCCTCAGACTGCTGACAAGCCTCATGAATTCTGAAGGATCTTGGATGAGAAATTTTTTGTAATACCATTACATGCCATGTAGTACTACATGGATACAAATCTGTGTGCTAGAAAGGAAATATAACGATAGTAGAGTAGGGCCACAGGTCGTGTGGATCCCTTACAGACCGTGTACTCCTCTATAAATCTTTAATCTTTCATATCTCCTTCATTTGAACTTGAGTTTTGGCCTCTGAGTAGCTTATCCAAAGTTTTTTTTCAGGTAGAACATTATGGTTCCCTCGATTGTCGATTTAGAGATATGATTCAAATGATCTGGGAAAAACACCTTTTTAGGTGACCACGATGATGGTAGTGATCAGATGAGATCACTATAGACTCTTGAGTGGAAACCTCCATCTAGGTTGAGCATTGGTCATCAATGACTAATAGAGTGGAATCCTCTAGTTGGGTTGGGCATGGGTCCTATACATACTTCTGAGTGGAACCCTCAATCTAAGCTAGGCATGGGTTCTCGATGACTACTAGAGTGGAACCCTCCAGCTAGGTTGGGCATGGATACTCTACTTCTCGAGTGGAACCCTCCATCCTAACTAGGCCTAGGTCCTCAACTTCCCAAGTGGAATCCTCCAGCCATGCTGGGAATGGGTCCTCGACATCCTGAGTGGAACACTCTAGTTGGGATGGCCATGGGTCCTTAATGCCTACCAGAGTGAAACCCTCTTATCCGGATGGGCATGGGTCCTCGACCTTCAAACTTGAACCCTCATTTTGTATTAAGGCGTGGGTCATATTCATGAAGTCTGTGGACCCTAGACTATGTGACATAGTGATGAGGAATGGTTTTATTTTGATGGTTACTTATGGGCAGGCATGTGGAATTGATCACGTTGTCAAGCGCGTCAAATTAGTTGTCTAATTTTGACTAGAATTTATGAAGTATAGCAGCAACCCTAGGTCATCTCTCAACGAAGCCTTAGATAATTAATTTAAAAATAGGGTTTTGATTATGAAAGTAGAAGGTGAATGAGGTTTTTTATAACTTGTTGGTTTTATAATTAAAGATGAAAATAGAAAATAAAAGCGATAAAAGAATGTAGATATTGACAGAATTAATTAAGCGTGATCAACCCGGGGTACTCTCATGATGTTTATCCTTAATCAATTCATGATATAGGGTTATGATCTTTTAATCCCTGGTTTGTAACATCTAGAACTATAATGTTACTAATTTTATACTAGGATACCTCCTAGGGTTCAGTTTAAAACACACAATGATTCACTGGACACCGCCAATGATTGGGTGATTTGTGTTTGACTTCATAACAGAAACTCACTAAGGAAACACACGAAGAACTCGATGCACTCTCCAGGTTTGTATGTTATTTATTTTTGATACCATGAAATAAATGTACATGTAATTTACAGTGATTATGTGAGTTCAATTGACCAATATGAACCACACAAACACCACAATTGAAAGGGGGAAAAGGAAGTGGTCAACGGTGTGTGAAACATCACATGAATGGGTTCCCCCAAACATGATTATATGATTTGAGCATGACATACCAGTACATAACTCAATAAAATTAAAATATATGATGAATAAAAACAACATAAAACCTAGAATGAAAAATATCATTCAATATAATACAAAAATGAAGCTTGGGATTACATCATGTTCCTTCCCGGGTGATCACAAGGGGTTTAGAAACCCATGGGAGAGGAGGAAGAGAAAGATGTTGGGGTAGAACTTCTTATATACTCCAGAACATATAGGGATGTTTATAAGACTCATTGGGGACTCCAAAATGGAATCACCTTGCCTCCTGGTCGAACTCTCAAATGGGGATCCCAAGGTTCCATTTTATAGGAAAATTGGAAAGTAGTTTTAGGCACACAGATTTCTTCAATCCAATTGTACCATGCGTTTTTACCAATAGACACCCAAATATCCCTTTTGACAAAACTAGAAAGCTTTATCCCCACTTCCTGACTATCTCCACTGAAAATTTGGCATCAATTGGACAAGGGTATCCAAAGATATGGAAAGATTACAGAACACCGCATTTGACATTGTGCAGATTTGATTCCTTGGACAGATCAGTTCGGTTGGGCCCCATAAAGGCCGAATTGGGCTTGGCTTCCTTAATAAGAGTTGTATACCATTATATTTTGTACCATTAAACAAAATAGGAGACCATTTGGATGCACGTAATATTATATATAATCACAATAGTGTACAAGTCTTCATGGATCCATGCAATTTTGGCCCATTTTTCTTCCACTTCATCAAGGGCCCTCCAAATCATCTCCTCCTACATTGAAATAATAAAAACAAGTAACATTTCCCATTCAAATATTGATTAAAATTAATTTATTGATTCAAACATAAATTGAAATTTATTAATATATTTGTAATATTCATTACAAAACTAGTTTAAATCAGCGGTGTAAGGGTGGAATAAAACAGTGAATCGTGGTATGATCACACCCCCACGCCTAAACATTTGCACTCCTTGGAAAAGTCACATATCCAAATAAAACGATGCATATATATATTCCCAAAATAATGAAGATTTAACATTTGAGGAAATTTTAATTAATGTAATGTGATCAATTCACGAACCACGCTAAGGAGTTCTTCCTAGTGAAAATAGAAAATGATGTCTCATAAATCATATCATAGTGAAATTCAAAAAGATTCATGATACCAAATTGAGAAAGGAATTCAGAATTCAAACATGACTCTAACTCTCCATGTGTGTGTGTGAAAACCATTCCATGCTATTCTTTCCACTTTCTAGCCAATAAATATAAGTTATTTTAACATTTTTCAGCTTAAACGACTTTGTCCACCGAACATATCCTACATACATTGCATTAATAATTCAAGACCCACTCACTTAAGCATTCCCAGAAGTCAAACCATAAGCTCCTGGCCTAGATATCCCCATATGTTTCACATTTCATCACTCCACTCATTTATTTATTTTTTTAGAAGTTGAATTTGGAACAAATATCTCACTCATCTCTCAACCCTTGTTTGATCTCCTCAAGACACTAATTGCAATAGTTATAACAATATCAAAGGTTGAGGAGGATTGGTTTTTGACCATCCCAAAACACAAATTTTTTTTTGAGGGTGTAAAATAGTCGGACATTAGGTTCACACTCATAGGTCAATCTGGTACAGTAATGAAACAGATCGGATAAGGAACGAACGTATGGAAATATCATTTAAAGCTGAAAAATATTAACCTAACATATATTTACCTTATATTAAGTATGAAATATTCACACTTTGTGGTTTGGGGAAAAATTTGTGGATATTTTAGTGACATAGTTTTCCTAAAAACTACACACATAAGGGGAATCAATCATATAAAAGGTTTCACATAGATACGACCATTTATATCATTGACAGAAAGCAAATTCACTAAAAAAAATAAAATCACTCCCTAATGTTAAATTCATACAAATATTCTTTTTATCCTTCATTATGGTATTTTTACTTTCCCCCCTTTATGGTCACTAAATCATGGAACTTCGAAATTATTGATGGGGAAAATGAAAATACCATAAAGAAGGCCAAAAAGAGAAGAAAGGAGAAAATGATTAAAATTACTAACTAACCTAGGAATGTATCCCCCCCCCCACACCTAGAATGTGCAGTGTCCTCACTGAAATAATTGAGAATGTGAGAAGGAAGGATAAAACCTTGTGTGCTTTATTGGTATGATGCATCGAGAAGGTGGATTTCCTCCACCAGATTCTTTGTAAAATCCTCATAGAAGTGTTTAAGACGCTTCCCATTTATCGTAAGACTTCGTTCACTCTGCTCACGAAAAATATGTATTGCACCAAAAGGTTAAACATTAGTAACAGTATAAGGACCGAACCATCGGGAACGAAGCTTACCTGGGTTGAGCTTAAGCCTGGAATTTTACATGAGGACCTTCTCACCAATATGGAACTTCCACTGGTGAATCATGATATCATGAATAGCCTTTGTCTTCTCTTTATAGATCCAGAAGTTCTTATATCCATCACGCCGAATTTCTTCCAACTCTTGAATTTGCAGCTTTCTTTGCTCACATGCGTCTGAAAGGTTCATATTACATTGTTTAACAGCCCAATATGCATGGTGTTCTACCTCCACTGGGAGGTGAAAAGACTTTCCAAACATAATTCTGTATGGTGACATTCTGATTGGGGTTTTAAAAGTTGTACAGTATGCCCAAAGTGCATCATCCAATCATAAACTCTAATCTTTCCTATTGAGTTGTACCATTTTTTCCAATATTCTCTTAACTTCCTAATTTGAGATTTTTTCTCGTCTGTTAGTTTGGGGGTGATATGTTGTAGATACTTTATGAACAACCCCATACTTACAAAGAAAATTTTTCATGTTGCGATTGAAAAAATGTGAACCCTGATCGCTAATGATGAATCTAGGTAAACCAAACCTACTGAAAATTTGGGACCTCACAAAATCAACAACCACTCGAGAGTCATTGGTCTTGGTGGAATTTTCTTCCACCCATTTAGATACATATTCAACATCCAATAAGATTTACACGAAGCCAAATGAATTTGGAAAATTCCCCATGAAGTCAATGCCCCATGCATCGAAGATCTCACAAAATAACATGGGCTGTTGGGGAATTTCATTCCTCTTTGAGATATTCCCTATGAATTGACAATGACTACATGACTTGAAAAATATATGGGCATACCTATATAAAGTTGGACAATAAATTCCTGATTCAAGGACCTTCCGATCTATACGTTGAGATCCAAAGTGTCCCCCACAGGCCAAAGTGTGGCAGAAGGTCAAAACAGAGGTGAACTCATGGTCAGGGACACACCGATGAACTACTTGGTCACTACAAATTCTCCACAAGTATGGGTCATCCCAAATGTACCAACGAGAATCATGCTTAAGTGTCTGGGATTGTGAAATGATGAAATTAGTGGGGACCCTAGATGTTTCTGTAAAATTCACAATGTCTGCATACCAGGGGGTAAGGTCCAAAACATCGCAAAGGTTCTCATGAGGGAAGAGTTCTCCAATAGGTAGGGGTGATTCAACATGATGGTCCAATAGTGGGGAAATCTTACTAATGTGGTCTTCTACCACATTCTCCACTCCTCTCTTATCTATAATCTCAAGGTCAAACTCCTGGAGGAGGATCATCCACCAAATGAGGCGGGGCTTGGCTTCAGGTTTCTTTAGGAGGAAATGAAGGGAATCATGATCTGAGAAGATGATGATTTTTGACCCGATAAGATATAAATGGAATTTTTCCAAGGAAAAAACAATAGAAAGAAGTTCCTTTTCAGTGGTTGTGTAGTTTTATTGGGAAGGTTAAAGGGTACGTGAGGCATACACAATGACATGAGGAGCCTTCTCAACCCTTTGTGATAAAACTTCCCCAACTGCAAAGTTAGAGGCATCACACATAAGCTCGAAGGGGAGATCCCACCTTGGTGTTTGGATGATGGGAGGTGATGTGGGACTCTTTTTTAGTGAATTTAATTCATCCTCACAATTTTTATCAAACGAAAACTTGGAATATTTTTGTAATAACCGGGACAATGGAAGTGAAATCTTACTAAAGTCTTTAATGAATCGGCAGTAAAAACCAGCATGACCCAAGAAAGATCGCACCTCACGAGCACATTTTTGGATATGGAAGGGTTGAAATTAATTCAATTTTAGATTTATCAACTTGAATTACCTTATTTTAAATGACATTCCCAAGAACTATCCCCCTTTCAACCATAAAATGACATTTCTCATAATTTAAAACAATATCTTTTTCAATGCAGCGACGGAGGATAGAACCTAGGTGTTCAAAAAAATCATCAAAAGAAGATCCATATACTGTGAAATCATCCATAAATACTTCCATACAAATCTTAAGGTACTCAGAAAAAATAATCAACATACATCTTTGAAAAGTACCAGGAGCATTACATAGACCGAATGGCATCCTTCTATATGAAGATGTGCCGAATGGACAGGTAAATGTTGTCTTTTCTTGGTCCTTAGGGGCTATATGGATTTGTAAGTAACCCAAATAGCCATCAAGGAAACAATAATGGGACTTTCTAGCCAATCGTTCTAATATTTGGTCAATGAAAGGTAATGGAAAGTGGTCCTTCTGTGTGACTTGATTCAGTCGACAGTAGTCAATACAGACTCACCAACTATTTTCCACACGTGTTGAAACAAATTCATTCCTTTCATTTGACACAAATGTTATTCCAGTTTTTTTAGGCACAATTTGCGCTGGGCTAACCCATTTACTATAAGATATAAGATAAACGATCCCCGCAGCAAGTAATTTACCGACTTCCAATTTTACCACTTTAAGGAGAGTGGGATTCAACCGGCGTTGATATTATCTTACAAGATTAGCCTCATCATCCAAAAGTATATGGTGAATACAAATAGATGGGATAATCCCAAGAATATCATCCAATTTCCATACTATTTCATTTTTACACTCTCTCAAAAGTTTGAGCAGTTCTGATTCCTATTGTGGAGAGAGGTTATTGGAAATAATGACGGGAAATTGGTCAATACCCTCAAGATATGCATATTTTAAATTAGAAGGAAGTTGTTTAAGTTCCAACACCAGTAGTTTCTAGATTGAGGGAGGGGATTTAGGGGGAGTGAGGTCCATTAAACTGTCTATCTTCTCATGTTTATTCTTTAAAGATATAGAATCTATAGAAATGAGATTTGTGTAATCATCGACGGTCATCGGTACCTCAGAATGAACACACTCATCAATTTAATCATAAAATTTACACTTTTTAGAACCCACACAACACTAAAAACACGAATCAAAACTCAAATCATCTAAGGGTGAAGAAACAAAAATTAATTAGAGTTTGGGTTGAGGAGAGAATTGTGTGTGTGTGCATCATTTTAGAGAAATTCCATCGAATAGATAGGAAGAGTGGAGTGCTCTTCAACGGGGTGTTTCATAGCCTCAAGGATGTTAAAACTTACCTTTTATCCTCTAAATTCCATGGAAAGTATACCATTTTGAACGTTGATGATCATATTTACTGTTTTGAGGAATGGCCTCCCAAGTATGGGAGGAGCGTGTCCTTGGGTTCGGGTAACTTCCATCTCAAGAATGTAGAAATCAGTGCGGAAGATGAGATTCTTCACTCTGACAAGGAAATACTCAATCAATCCTTTTGGATGCGTTGTACTCCTATTGGTAATTTGCATGAAAATGCCTATGGGTTGAAGCTCTCCAACCTGTAGAGAAGTATACACGGAGTGAGGCATCACATTAATAGAAGCACCTAAATCTAGCATAGCATCAGAAAAGAAGGTCTCCCCTATGGTACACAGAGTCGTGAATGTGAACAGATCCTTGCATTTGGTTGGCATTGCTGTTTGAATCAAGACTGAGATATTCCTTCCCAAGTTGACTCTCTCATTCCCCTTCAGCCTTCTTCTATGGGTGCAAAGTTCTTTAAGAAATTTTGCATAACGGGGAATTTTCTTGACTACATCCAATAAAGTAATATTAACTTGAACTTTTTTAAATGTATCCATTATCACATTATCAATATCATTACCAGAATTTTTCTTAGATTTTGAGAGTCTTTGTGGGAAAGGAAGAGGAATGTATTGTTCATTTTAATCATCAACGATAATTTGATAGCCCTTTTTATTTTTTTTTCATTACATGAAATGTTTGAGGGTTGGTAAGGAGAGTTTTCAAGAGGGGGACATACCTATTGCATAGAATCAGTAGAATGAGAAACTTCTTTACCACTACGAAGTGTAATTTCACATACATTACCTTTTTCCTTCGGATTGGAAATGGTTTGGGATGGTAGTTGTCCAGACCCTTGCATATTAAGCTCACTGATGGTGTTCACCAATTGTCCCACCTGAGTTTGTAGGTCTTGAATTTCCGATTGTGTGGTCTGTTGGAACTGGTGGTTCTAGGTTTCCATTTTCTTCACCATATCCTCAAGGCTTGGTTCAGATTTGGGAGGAGGAGGATTTTTTTGAGATGTTGATGGATAAGAAGTTTGCATACCATGTCCTTGTTGATACCAATTTTGCTTGGGGTAGCTTTTGTTTCCTCCTTGTCGGTACTAGGGTTGTGCTTGCCACCCGGGGTTTGGATTTGGCCTGAATGGATCCATCTTGAAATATGGTTCTTGCTGAAAAGGAATCCCTGGGAATACTACTACACATGACTCAGATGAATCCTAAAGTTGTGGGCACTGGTCAGAAAAATGATTGTTATCAGAAAAAATACCACAGTGTAATGGAATAGAAGTAGAGTGTGAGTTACCTTGTGCTTGAGATAATTGACTTAGAAGGGTATGAATCTCATCAAATTTTATTATCAACCTTTTGTTCTAGGGATGAACGACTTACATCGTGAAATCCTCGGGTTTGTGAAATTCCTCATGTACCAAATTGTTGTGCATTTTGAGCCATGTTGGATATTAAGTCACAAGCGGTGGAAGGAGTTTTATCAACTAGGGAAGCACTAGCTGCATCATCAACCATTCCATGATGTAAGAACCCAGATCTTCATTTTCAAGTATGCTTTCCTTTTTCTGGAGTTTTTGAGAAAAATTAAGTTTCTGGAAATATTTGAAGTACATGTCGTGTAATTTCTGAGTACACTCCGTGTACTCTTTTCCCACTCGAAGTCGTGTGCTAGCCATGTCCGGGGCCACCCAATGGTGTGTAGGGGTGAGGTGGAGGCCGATTTAAGCGGAGTACAGAAAAAACCACTACACACCATGTACTCTAAAAGTACACACCGTGTACTTTCATTTTTTTTCATTAAACAGACCAGGGTCGCGGCTGATTGCCATAAACGTCTTCTTCTATGTTTGTTTCGACCGAGAGATGTCGTACGGCCGCAAAACTTCTCCGAATTCCCATGCCTCCATCTGTTGGCCAATTCTACTATTGTCTATTGCGTTGGAACTACAGTAGTGAGTTCTTCTTTCTTCTTTTGTTTCATTCCTTGATTCTTCCTCTTTATCAAGTTATCGTGGTTTGAGCAGTTTGGATGTTTTCTCAGATCTATGACGTTCAATGGGGATTCAGTCTTCGTGGTTCAAGTATATTGATCTCCTAGGATCGAGGTAGGTGTTTTGTTCCTTACCATTCAAAGTCCTTGAGTTCTATGTTCAAAATTCCACCAATACCCGTGAACGGGGTATTGCGTGTTTGCCTTTTTGCCCTTGTTGTTTTTTCTGCCTTGCTTGTATGCTTGTGTAGAGGTAAATTAATCATTTTGAGGATATTTTTTTGTGATTGGATGTTTTTCCATGCTTTGTTATGGTTAAGACCTTCAGGTTTCGTTTTCCTTTGGTTGTTACACCTTTTTCCATGCCTTGTGAACATAGGATGGAGTGAGATCCATAACATGCTTGTTGCCCTATATAATTTTAGGCAAGTAGCTCTATAGGTGTACTTTGGCCTTATAGAGTTATCATGTACTAACTGGCATAGGGCTGTGAGAACCTGGTGCTATAGACTATAATGGATAAACCGAGTGAGCTTCATAGAGAGTCTTTGACATTATAGACTACAGGAGGGTAGGTCGAGTGAGCTTCCTCAGTAAGTCTTAGACATTATTGGACATAGGGGATAGACCGAGCGAGCTTCCCAGAGTGCCTTCAGATTTTATAGACTACAGGAGGGTAGACCGATTGAGCTTCCTCAGAGAGTATTACCTTGTTTTATTTCTCTTTAAGAACCTTCCCAGGCTAGAGGAGGAATTGACCGAGTGAGATTCCTCAGAGAGTCTGTGGTATACCTGAGGCTATAGGAGGAATTGACCGAGATAGCTTCCTTAGAGAGTCTCTAGAACTTGGGGCTAAGAGGGTTAGACTGCGTGATCTTCCTCAGAGAGTCCCTAAAAACCCTAGACTATAAGGGTAATTGACCGAGTGAGATTCCCCAGAGAGTCTCATAAATTTGTATGACCAAGCCGGAGGGGTTAGGCTGAGTGCACTGCCAAGAGGGTTGTGGTACTTCTTAGTTAGGACCAGAGGGGATAGTTGCGGGTACTTTCCAGAGGGTATCTTGTTTGTGTTAGTTGTTTGTTTCACTGCTGCTGTTGTTGTGGGTTGATTATTGTTGTGTATCATCCTGTTTATTTCCTGTTTCTTTGCTGTTGTTGTTTACATCTTACTATACTTTTAATTGCCATATACTCACTGACTATTAGGCACATATCTTCGAGTGAATTCCTACTGGTATTTAGTCTCACACCCTGTTTGGGTCATGATTTTGGGCCCAAACAGACTATGTTCTTGCAGGTATAGACAAGGGAAAGCACCCTTCGACTTCTGGTATTTGATTTCTTGGAGTAGGAGAGCAAGGGACCAAGCTTTGGCTTGTGATGCAGAGGAGATGTTTTTCTTTTCTTTTGTAGTTGTTTTCATACTCTGGTTTTTCTAGCATTGTGACTTGATTAAATGTTTTCCTAGATATGTATCATGCATCATTTCATATATATATATATATGTGTGTGTGTGTGTGTGTGTGTGTGTGTGTGTGCTCCAGTTGTTTGCTGATTTAGTCTTCTGTTGTTTATAATTGTTGGTTATTTACCGCTTCCTCTATTTCATGTTTATTTATTTTCGCTATGTACTCTGTCAATGAGGGCATAGTTTCCCCACTATCACACCCAAGGCCCTCGCTGCTAGTCAGCATCCTTTGGTGTTTGGGGAAATGCGCTTGTGGCCATGTGACCAACCGGGTACGGGGCGCCTCTAGGTGGATTTCGAAACCGGTACGTTACAAAGTGGTATCAGAGAATTATTTTCTCTTGATTTACTATTTGGAGCCTTTAGCTAGAGATAGGATGGATTCGGTACTTGGTAATGAGTTGTGCCCGAGAGTAGCTAACCCGTGTACAGGGAAAATTCATACTACCTCGTTACTGCAATTTTCTAGTTTTGAGATTTTATGGCTGATATGATTTCACCTAGAGTGATTCACATGACTTGCGTTGTTATTATTATTTGTCTATTGCGGTTCTATTTCTATCGCAACCCGATGAGATGAGGGTATGACATCTCATGCATCATATAGGCACTTGTTAGAAATCACATTCCATGCATTCTTGCCATGCCATCTAGGGTGAATTAGCAATTTCATGTTGTTGTGATAGACTAGGTGTAGATTATGCATGTTGTTGTGATAGATGCTTTGATAGAATCTTTGCTACTGATAGAGGATTGTTTGTATTGTACCTAGCTTATATGAATGCCAAGTTTTGGTTCTTGAGGTGTTATGGGCCCTCTTGAATCAGAAATTGGTGGATCATTAATCTGTTTTTCCTTATATATGACTGTAGGAGATTCCAAGCCTTGATTCATGGGGAGTATGGGCCCTTCCGGGTCAGAATTTGGAACCTCCTTACTTTGTTTTCTGTGTTTTCTGGGCTTCTGTGCAGTTTCTGAGCTACTGCCCGGAAAAACCCAGAATACACGGTGTGTGCTTTATAGATACACGTTGTGTAGTTTCAGGCCATGTCACTGACCGTGTGAGCAAAAACACGTTGTCGTGAAAATAACTTCTAGAACACACCGTGTTGGTAAAGAACACGCCATGTAGTTTAGAGCCGTGTACCCGGCCCTGTCACTAACATCACGGGTCGGGGAAGCTCGAGTAGAACACACCGTGTTGGTAAAGAACACGCCGTGTAGTTTTGTCCCAGGTACTCAGCTATGTCACGAACAACATGGGTCGGTGTTATCTTCCCCTATACACACCGAGTTTGTTCGGAACACGATGTGTAAGGGAGTCCGTGTAGACGGCCGTGTAACTAACACCACGGTCCACCGAGACCATTTCTAGTACACATCGTGTCCCTAGGGAACATGCCATGTAGTCTGGGGTTAGTTTGGACCATGTGGGTTGGTCGTGTAAGGAGACTCGGGCAGGGGTTTAGAGTTCAAGTACACACCATGTTGTTTGGGGTGTTACACGACCAGTAGTGGCAGGAGTGCACGCCCATGTTAATGGCTTTAACGGACACGCCGTGTAGTTTTTAATACATGCCATGTATTCATGTTTTGTAAAACTTGATGTTCTTCCCCCTATTCCCGTTTTGTACTCATGTGTTTTCAATCCTTATTAATCCTGATCTAAGGTGTGATTTTGATCTTTCAGAGCTATGCCTCTGAGACATCTTCCAGTCATACGTCAGTTGTCGGACGGTGACCAGATACTGGAAATGGCCGATAAGGGACCTCATATTGATCCTCCTATTTTGCCAGCATTGGCACCAGAAGTTATACCCAATGTAGGCACCGATACGCAGTTCAGGGAGGGCTTCCTGAGGATGTTGCAGACTTTTCAGGGAGCACCACCTCCTGCCCCGTCGATGGCTGAGTTGACGCGGGTTTTCTAGCAGCAACATCCTCTTACTTTTTCAGGGGATGGAGGACCCCAGGCTGCAGAGTCATGGTTCGAGGCCACCCTAACTATCTTCGAGAATATGGATATACCCTTAGAGAAGAGGGTAAAGATGGCCACCTATATGCTCCGGGACACCACCAAGAGGTGGTGGGAGGTGATCTCATAGTCAGGACGCCAGCAGGGTATGTCATGGGATGAGTTTCGACTCACCGTATATGACTAATTTTATCCGGATACCCTAAGGGCCGATCGAGCCCGTGAGTTTATGAGTCTGCAGTAGGGTACTCTTTCTGTCATGGAGTACTCATCCCGTTTTACTGAGCTGTAGCATTTCACACCGATACCAGTAGGTGATGAGTTGTTCCTTACTAGGATGTTTGAGTATGGTCTCAGGCAGGAGATCCGCTCCTAGGTGAATATCATCCAGTTTACTTCTATATCCTCCATCATCAAATAGGCGCTGATTACTGAGCGTAATCTGAGGGATTATGGAGTAGTGAGCCAGGGTGGTTCGACACCCAGAGCTGGTGTTCCTCCTACGAACAGTAGGAAGCATTGCAGAGAGTATTCTCGAGGAGATCGGGGTTCGTGGGATGCGTCTTATGGCATCCAGGTTGTATGCTACCAGTGAGGTAGGAGTGGGCATATTAGGCCTCAGTTCCTGAGAGATCCTATGGAGTGCCGATCTTGCAGCAAGATGGGCCATCTTAAGCATTTTTGTCAGATCTTCTCACCTTCAGTTGGGGGTAGGGGTTCCTCTATGACCCCGCATTCTGGAGATGCTTCGCCAGTTTCCCACCAGTCTGGGAACTGGAGTTCTTTTGGCCGTTCGGGCCGAGGTGGAGGTCACGGATGTGGTGTTCAGTCACCAGGTCATCAGTGACAGCAGAGTGGATCATCTCAGAGCAGTCATCCAGGGGCACAAGGCCACGGTGTAGGCCAGTCTTTGGCCATGGAGTAGACCTATCAAGAGTAGGATCTCGTCCCTTCTACAGTTCGAGGTACGATCTTAGTAGCCCCAGTTTTATCTTCATATCTCTTATATATTGGTTCTTCCCATAGCTTTGTCTCTATTTCGGTCGTGGGGAGCCTTGGGATTTGTATCTCTTCATTCGCCGCTTTGTTGACTCTTGACACGCCGTTGGGAACAAATACATCTAGAGTACGTTAGTGCAGAGAGTGCCCTCTTGAGGTTGCGGGGTGTCATTTCTTATGGGACCTCTATTTCCTAGAGATGACGGGCTATGACATCATTATTGGTATGGACTGGTTGGTTCCCTTCCAAGTAATCATCGATTTCTATCATCGCAGGGTGAGTTTCATATCACTAGAGGGTGGATTATTCCCTCAGATCGGTGAGTGGGATGTCCAGGCGGGTAGAGATGGACCATAGCATCATGGGATAGGGGAAGTTACAGCCCAAATTTCTAGTCTTTATCTGGATGACTAGGGGACTTCACAGTTAGACTTTCCCCCAGTGGTGGATCATTTCAGGGATGTTTTTCCAGAGGACTTTTCAGGTTTGCCTCCGGAGCGTGAGGTAGACTTCTCAACTGAGCTCATGCCAGGAGTGGCACCGGTGTCCATTCCTCCTTATAGGATGGATATACCTAATTTTCAGGATCTCAAGAAGCAGCTGGAGGAGTTGCAGGCAAAGGGTTTCATCTAACCCAGTACTTATCCTTGGGGTTTGTCTATCCTGTTTGCGAAGAAGGCAGACGGTACCCTTTGGATTTTTTTGGATTATCGGAAGTTGAACCAGTTGATGGTCAAGAACCGATATCCCTTGCTGAGGATAGATGAACTCTTTGATCAGCTTCGAGGAGCCCGGGTGTTCTCAAAGATCAATTTGAGGTCCAGTTATCATCAGTTTCATGTTAGACCATCACATATACCTCTTACATCCTTTAGGAGAAGATATGGTCTATACGAGTATACAGTTATGTCATTCAGTCTCACAAACGTGCCTGCAGTTTTCATGGCGCTAATGAACCGAGTGTTCCATCCTTACTTGGACTCCTTTGTCGTGGTCTTCGTGAATGATATCTTGGTGTACTCTCACACTCGACACGACCATGCCACACATCTTGAGATCGTTCTGAGTACACTAAGAGAGAATCTGTTGTATTCTAAACACTCGAAGTGCCACTTTTGGATGGATCAGATTCACTTCTTGGGTCACATCATCTCAGAGGCTGGAGTATCTTTGGACCCAGAGAAAGTGAGAGCTGTAGTTTTCTAGGCTCAGCTGAAAAACGTCTTTGAGGTGCGGAGTTTCTTAGGGCTGGTAGGATACTACATACGCTTCATTCAGGACTTCTCGCACCTAGCAGCACCGTTGACAGGTCTGACCAAGAAGGGGGTGAAGTTTTTATGGTCATATTCTTGTGAGTTATCCTTTCAGGAGCTGAAGGGGAGGTTGAAGTCAACACCGATACTAGTCTTGCTAGAGCCGGGAAAGGGATACACTGTTTACTGTGATTCTTCAGGTATCAGGTTGGGAGATGTGCTTATGCAGGGAGATGGAGTCGTTGTGTATGGGTCTCGGAAGTTGAGCCCACATGAGATGAATTACTCTATGCATGATCTGTATTTGGAAGTTGTTGTTCATGTCTTATGCTATTGGAGACACTACCTTATGGGAGATCACTTTGTGGTTTTCACTGACCACAAGAGTCTCAAGTATATCTTCACTCAGTGTGATCTGAATCTGAGACAGCATAGGTGGGTTGAGTATCTTCAGTGATTTGACTTCGAGCTCGCCTATACACCGGGAAAGGCCAATGTAGTGGAAGATGCATTGAGTAGAAGAACTCAGATTCAGGCAGTTCAGGAGGCCAGCAGTGAGTGACATCTTATGGCTTTGTTCTCTGAGATGCACTTGGAAGTGCACGACAGGTAGGGACAGACTGTCATATCTTCTATAGCTATTACCTCTACACTTCTTGATTAGGTACGGATGAGGTAGCTATCAGATTTGGAGGCCTTAGTCCTGCGGGAGAGTGTGTCAGGAGGGGACCCTCCTCCTGGATGGACAGTGGGTAAGGATGAGATCTTGCGTTTCTAGGGACGCGTATGGGTGCCAGCAGACATACGCTAGGAGCTGATGCAGGATTTTCATTCCACAATTTGGGAAGTTCATCCTGGCATCACCAAGTTGTATCATGATCTACACCGCCAGTACTGGTGGCCAGGTATGAAGAAAGATGTTTCTGGTTTTGTCATGAGATGTTCTACTTGTCAGCATGTGAAAGAAAAGCATCAGTGACAAACAGGGATTTTACAGCAGTTACCCATTCCCGAGTGGAAGTGGAATGATGTCCTGATGGACTTCGTGACCGGGTTTCCGAGGTCGCCTCAGGGGAAAGATGCTATTTGGGTTGTCGTCGATAGGCTTATGAAGGTTTCTCACTTCTTTTCGATCAAGGAGACCTTTAGTGTTAATGATCTGGGACAGTTGTACATCTGACAGATTGTACGTCTACATGGAGTTCCACACTCCATTGTTTCAAATAGGGATGCACACTTTACTTCTTGGTTCTGGCAGGGACTTTAAAAGTCCTTGGGTACATGGGTACTTTTGAGTACAGCATACCATCCCTAGATGGATGGCCAGTCCGAGCACATGATCCAGATGCTTGAGGATATTCTCCGAGCTTGTATTCTAGACTTCATAGGTTCTTGGTAGAAGCATATTCCTCTTGTGGATTTCACCTACAATAACAGTTTTTAGGCGACCATTCAGATGGAACCTTATGAGGCTTTGTACGGTAGGCCATGCCGATCACCATTGTGTTGGTTGGAGGCAGGAGAGGCAGCTCTGCTGGGACCTCGTCTTGTTCAGGAGACCTCAGAGTAGATAGATTTGATTCTTAAGAGGATGGCTACAGAACAGTCTGGATAGAAGTCTTATGCTGATCAACGGAGACGACCTCTGGAGTTCGAGGTCGGACATCAGGTTTTCTTGCGTGTCGCACCGAGGTTGGGATACAAGAGGATTCAGAGACAAGGTAAACTTTCACTGCGGTACGTCGGGCTATTTGAGTTTTTGGAAAGAGTTGGTCCAGTTTCCTATCGGTTCCAGTTACCTCAGATGTATCGGGCCATACACGACGTCTTCCACGTCTCTCAACTTCGACGTTACTTTTCAAACCTGTCACATGTCTTTCAGCCTGAGGAGGTTGAGCTCGAAGCAGATGCATCGTTTGAGGAGCATCCCATCCGGATTTTCGATCTCAGTATGAAGGTTCTCTGTGGATGGTATGTTCCTTTAGTATGGGTGCTCGGGAAGCATGGGTGAGTACAGGACGAGACCTGGGAGAGGGAGGCCGATGTATGATCGCAGTGGCCGGAGCTGTTCGGGGTTTCTTCTTCTACTCCTCTCTAGGGAAATTCAGGGATGAATTTATTTAAGGGGGGAAGTTTGTAAGAACTTGGATCTTCATTTTTCAGGTATGCTTTCCTTTTTTTGGAGTTTTTGAGAAAAATAAAGTTTCTGGAAATTTTTTAAGTACACGCCGTGTACTTTCTGAGTATATGCCATATACTCTTTTCCCGCTCAAAGTTGTGTGCTAGCCATTTCCGGGGCCACACACACGGTGTGTAGGGGTGAGGTGGAGGCTGATTTAAGCGGAGTATGGAAAACCCCACTACACACCGTGTACTCTAAAATTACATGTCGTGTACTTTCTTTTTTTTCATTCAACGGACCGGGGTCGCGCCTGATCTCCATAAACGTCTTCTTCTACATCTGGTTCAACTGAGAGACGTCGTACGGCCGCAAAACTTCTCCGGATTCCTGAGCCTCCATTTTTTGGCCGATTCGGCCGCTGTTGATTGCATTGGAACCGCAGTGGTGAGTTCTTCTTTCTTCTTGAGTTTCATTCCTTGATTCTTCCTCTTTCTCAAGTTATCGTGGTTTGAGAATTTTGGATGTTTTCTCATATCTACGACGTTCAAGGGAGAATCAGTCATCGTGGTTCAAGTATATTGATATCCTAGGATCGAGGTAGGTGGTTTATACCTTACCATTCAAATTCCTTGAGTTTTATGTGCAAAATTCCACCAATACCCGTGAACGGGGTATTACGTGTTTACCTTTTTTCCCTTGTTGTTTTTCCTACCTTTCTTGTATGCTTGTGTAGAGGTAAATTAATCATGTTAGAGGATATATTTTTTTCTTGGATTTTTTTCCATGCTTTGTTCTGGTTACGACATTCGGGTTTCGTTTTCCTTTGGCTGTTACACCTTTTCCATGCCTTGTGACCATAGGATGGAGTGAGATCCATAACATGCTTGTTGTCCTGTAGAATGTTAGCCAAGTAGCTCTATAGGTGTACTTTGGCCTTATAGAATTATCATGCACTGACTAGCACAGGTCTATGAGAACCTAGTGCTATAGACTATAAGGGATAGACTGAGTGAACTTCCCAGAGAGCCTTTGACATTATAGACAACAAGAGGGTTGGCCGAGTGAGCTTCCTCAGTGAGTCTTAGAAATTATAGGCCACCGGGGATAGACTGAGTGAGCTTCCCAGAGTGCCTTCAGATTTTATAGACTACAGGAGGGTAGACCGTGTGAGCTTCCTTAGAGAGTCTTACCTTGTTTGATTTCTCTTTAAGAACCTTCCCAGGCTAGAGGAGGAATTGACCGAGTGAGCTTCCTCAGAGAGTCTGTGGTATACCTGAGGCTATAGGAGGAATTGACCGAGATAGCTTCATCAGAGAGTCTCTAGACCTTGGTTCTAAGAGGGTTAGACCGCGTGATCTTCCTCAGAGAGTACCTGACTACCCTAGACTATAAGGGTAATTGACCGAGTGAGCTTCCCTAGAGAGTCTCATAAATTCGTATGACCAAGCTGGAGGGGTTAGGTTTATTGCACTGCCCAGAGGGTTGTGGTAGTTCTTGGTTAGGACCAGATGGGATGGTTATGGGTACTTTCCAGAGTGTTTCCTATTTTTATTAGTTTTTTTCTTCACTACTGCTGTTGTTGTCGGTTGATTGCTGTTGTGTATCATCTTGTTTACTGCATGCTGCTTTGCTGTTGTTGTTTAATGATTACTATACTTTTACCTGCCATATACTCACTGACTGTTAGGCACAAATCTTCGGGTGAATGCCTACTAGGAATTAGTCTCACACCCTGTTTGGGTCATGCTTTTGGGCCCAAATAGACTATGTTGTTGCAGGTATAGACAAGGGCAAGCGCCCTTCAACTTCCAGTATTTTATTACTTGCAGCAAGAGAGCAAGGTACCAAGATTTGGTTTGTGATGCAGAGGAGCTGTTTTTCTTTTCTTTTGCACTTGTTTTGGTACTGTGGTGTTTTCTATAATTGTGACTTGTTTGGATATTTTCCTAGATATGTATCATGCATAATTTCATATATATACATATGTGCTCCAGATGTTTGCTAATTTAGTCTTTCGCTGTTTATTATTGTTGGTTATTTACTGATTCCTCTATTGCATGTTTATTTATTTCTGCTGTGTACTCTGCCAATGAGGGCATGGTTTCCCCACTATCACACCCAAGGCCCTCGCTGCTACTCAGTAGCCTTTGGCGTTTGGGGAAATGCGCTTGAGGCCATGTGACCAACCGGGTACGGGGTGCCTCTGGGTGGCTTCTGGAATCGGGAAGTTATACATGATCTATGGGAATAAGTCTCTCATAGAAGTATTGGATTAATAGTTGTTCACTAATCTGGTGGTGGGGGCAGTTTGAGCAAAGTCTTTTGAATCTCTCCCAATTTTCATGAAGGGTATCTTCTTGTGAATGCCTAATTCCACGGATTTCTTTCCTAATTGATGCAGTTCAGGAGGTAGGGAAGAACTTCTCCAGAAAGAGTCTTTTTAGGTCATTCCATACCCCAATTGTGGTAGGAAAATAGTATATCCAATCTTTGGCTACACCACCAAGGGAGAAAGGGAAGGCCCTAATCTTAATTAGGTCCTCAGACACATTTTGGGGTTTCATGGTTGGGCAGATTATATGAAACTCTTTGATATGTTTGTGAAGGTCCTCACCAAGTAGACCATGGAATTTGAGAAGTAGGTGGATGAGTCCTGATCTCCGCTCAAATTTGGCTGCTTCTTTGGGATATTGGATATACGGAGGTTGGTACTCCATATCAGGGGTGGTCAGTTCTTTTAAAGTTCCATTATTTCTAGCCATGTTTTCTTGGGTTTTATTGGGTTCAGTTTTGGATTGGTTTAGGACCACTTGAGGTTACAAAATGGGTTCCCCAATGTTACTTGATATACCTTATCTAGATGAATTGATTTGAGTGTGAAGTGACTTTTCAATTTCAGGGTCAAATTCATGTAGTGTTTATTTACTAGATAGGGTCATGAAAATAAGATGTGAAGTTTTTTTTTATATGGATAAAATCAATTATGAAGGGTGAAAATAGAATATAAAGTTATAATACAGAATTATATATATATGGATAAGAAGAGAGAGAGAGAGAGGGAACACGCAAAAAAACAACAACCAAAAATAATGATAAAAACCCAAAACAAAAACAATCAAATGGGGGTGGGGTAGTGAAAGGAGTAATAATTAAGAATTAAAATAAATAAATAAAAGGAAATAAAGAAAACAAATGATATTGGATCCCTAGAAACAGTGCCAAAATTTGATCACATTGTTGTGCGCATCAAATTAGTTGTTTAATTTTTAATAGAATTTCTGCAGTATAGCAGCAACCCTAGGTCGTCTCTCGACGGAGCCTTAGATCATTAATTTAAAAATAGGTTTTTGATTATGAAAGTAGAAGGTGAATGAGTTTTTGTATAACTTCGGGGTTTGATGATTAAAGATGAAAATAGAAAATGAAAGCGATAAAACAATGTAGAGATTAACATAATTAATTAAGTGTGATCAACTGGGGGTACTCCCATGATGTTTATCCTTCATCGATTTATGATATATGGTTATGATATTTTAATCCCTTTTTGGTAACATCTAGAACAATAATATTATTGATTTTATACTAAGATACCTCCTAGGGTTCCATTGAAAACACACAATGATTCACCGGACACCACCGATGATTGGGTGATTTGTGTTTGACTTTATAATCGAAACTCACCAAGGAAACACACGAAGAACTCAATGAACTTTCCAAGTTTATATGTTATTTCTTTGTGATACCATGACATAAATGTACATGGCCTTTATAGTTCTTATGTGAGTTCAATTGACCAATATGAACCACACAAACACTGCAATTGAAAGGGGGAAAAGGAAGTGGTGAACGGTGTGTGAAACATCACATGAATGGGTAGCCCCAAACATGATAATATAAGTTGAGCAGGACATACCAGTACATAACTCAATAAAATTAAAATATATGATGGATAAAAACAACATAAAACCTGTAATTAAAAATATCATTCAATATAATACAAAAATGAATCTCGGGATTACATCACGTTCCTCCTCGGGTAATCACAAGGGGTTTAGAAACCCATGGGAGAGGAGGAAGAGAAAGATGTTGTAATAGAACATCCCATATCCTCTAGAACTTCTAGGGATGTTGAGAAGACTCCTTGGGGACTCCAAAATTCTAGAACCTTGCCTCCTGGAAGAACTCTCAAATGGGGAGCCCAAGGTGCCATTTTATAGGAAAATTGGAAGGTAGTTTTAGGCACACAGATTTCTTTAATCCACTTGTACCATGAGTTTCTACCAATAGACACCCGAATCTCCCTTTTGACAAAATTGGAAGGTTTTATCCCCAATTCATTAATATCTCCACCAAAATTTTGGCATTAATTGGACAAGTGGATCCGGAGATATGGAAAGATTACAGAACACTGCATTTGACTTTGTGCAGATTTGATTCCTTGGATAGATCAGTTAGGTTGGGCCCCTTGACAGCCAAATTGTGCTTGTATTCCTTCATAAGAGTTGTATCCCATTATATTTTGTACCATTAAGAAAAATATGAGCCCATTTGGATTCACTGAATTTTCTATTTAATCACAATAGTGGATAGGTCTTCATAGATCCATGCAATTTTGTCCCATTTTTCTTCCACTTCATCAAGGGCCCTCCAAATCATCTCCTCCTAAATTGAAATAATAAAATCAAGTAACATTGCCCATTATAATATTGATTAACATTAATAAATTTATTCAAACATAATTTTTAATTTATTATTATATTTTGAGTATTTATTACAAAACTAGTTTAAAACAGTGGGGTAAGGGTGGAATAAAACAGTGAATCGTGGTACGATCAGGAATGTGGAGCATCGATAAGGGAATTTTGGAATTGTTTGATTCTCTTCTTCTTGGGATAATCTATGAGATATAGATCCCCATAATCTCTCGTTTGGGCTTCTTTAAATAAGAGTATATATATATATATATCCTTCTTCTATATCTACACCTTTTATTTGGACACTCTCCTTCCAGGAGAGGCTAAGATGTACAAGGTATGCCATGTGATTTCCGTATTTGTCTTCTTAAGGTTGGATGAGTCTAATATTCTGATATGGGTGGTGAAGACTGGATGAGTATTTCACCTTCTCACCATGTCTATCACCTTTCATTTGGATGAGGTTACCTTCACTCTATTTTTGGGTTGAGTTGTACTCTTTTATTGAACTTTTTTCTATCCACTATATTTATCATTTATTTTATCTCTTACTTATCCACCTTAAGATTTTGGAGTGTTAAACTAGGTATTTATGTACTCACCCCTACATTTTATTTTCCCACACATGTTGTGTATTATGCAGACAATGGGCATGTCATTTGTGAATTCATATGAGAATTGGGATACTGGGTGCTTGGACCACATACAGTGGTTGCATCTTGGATTTAGGATATGGACTCTATTTTAGCTGGTAACTCTTCTAGTTTTCTATCATGTGGGGACACATTTCATTTTTGGTTTTTATTTTTTTCCCTTTACTTTATGTTTACACTACTGTACTTTTGTAATGTCTAGAGATTCATGAATTGTTGGTTTACTTTATTGTAATTTTGAATATTTTTTTCTTTCCTTATTCACTTTTCCATTGATTTGGTTTTGTGTGTGCATATATAAACTTAGGAAAAGGCCTCCTTGAGTTATTTAAGCCTTCAGTGCTTGTCCTCACCCCCTGTCCTATAGAGGTGGGCTTAGGGTAATTATGGATCGAGTCCCGGCTTTGGTCTGGTCATGAAATTACCATAGTAATATAATAACTTCAGTATCATTATTATAATTAGGTGTTATTATATTAATGTAATAACTTTATTTATTCATTTCCATCCACTTAGAAAAATAAAATAACATTAATTGTTTGTTCTGCGGACTCCAGCCTCGACAAAGTAACATTTTTCATTTTTCATATTAATTTTAATTATTTATCTAATCCACTTAAAATATTATTATAAAAAATTAAAAACATATAAATAATAATATTATTCTTATATTATAATTATATTATACACTTACTTAACCATATTCATCCATAAAGATATTGTATTTTCATGTTTTGTGTTGGTTTAGTCACCTAATAAACAATGATATAAAATAATATCATGGATGACTATGGGAGATTAAGTAATAATGTTATTATATGATAATAGGAAAATAATTATTGTTTTTTTGTTATTTAATTTTTATATTAAGTATTTAACTTATTATTAAAATATAATCTTTGATAAATAAAATTATCATAATAATCTGACACCAATTCAATTTTCATGAAAACAAAAGAAAAAAATGTATAATTAGTAAAAATAATATGATAATAAATGTCCATATTAAATTAAAAATTGAAGAATAAGGTTCCTAATAAGGTATATAATAAACTTAATTTGATTATTCTGGAATTTAGGCACATGTACAGAACGAATCTTGAATAAGGTAAGGGTCTTTCGTCTCAAATTCCTTCTTTTGAGACATATTTTATATTATGCACCAAATTATATTTCTATAGTGCACATACTCCCTATTTGATATATCATATCATGAATTATATTTTAATCATGATATTTTTAGTTCAATTACAAGACCTATATTTCAATGGTTTTGATTAAAATTTCATTCATGTCATAAGGGTTTTTGGTCTCAAATTTGAATTCCTTGAGATACATTTATATTATACACCATGTTTTATTTTACATGGTTAAAATAATGTATCAATATCATGTTGTATCATTATTCCATTACATTTCAGGATATTCAATGTTCTATTCTAAGTTTGTTATCTCATGGGTTTTGACTCAAGAATTACAAAAGTCGTAAGGTTTTTCTTAACTCAATTCTTTTTCTCTAAGAAATGTTATATGTTCTGCACCATGTTTCTTTTGTATGGTGTTCTATTTATTAAAAATCTAATGATTTTTTTGATACTTTCTTTCATTTTAATTCCTGGGATATACTAATCTTGATATATTTCTTTTCTTTAAATTTTTTTGACTCAAGTGTTACCCCAGTCTTAAGAGTTTTTGTAACTCAATTTTCGTTCATTAAGTTATGATTATTCTCCTGATCTTATTTTATATAATTTAGGTAAATTATAAAATTTTATTTCATTATTTGGTATTATATCATTTTTAAAAAAATTACCATATTAAACCCTTTTCAAATATTTAATGCTTCATAGATTATGTTGCCCATAAGAGATATTTAAAAAACATAAATCTCTTTTCATTGATTTATAAAGTTTTATCTTGTAAATTTTTCTTCCAAGCTTGGGTTATACCACCATAATATTTTATTATATGATTTTTTATAGTCTAATTTTGGAAAATGAAGTTTTAATGAAAAGAAGGTTTTATTACTCTTTTTATAAAGTGGGTTTTAAGAAAAGTTAATTTCAATATATTAAAAAGTTTCCTTTCAAAATCAAATGTTTTATATTTGGATCCAAATTTACTATAAAAAACTTTGTATAATTATTTAAGCTCCATTTAAATAGATTGTTTTAAAAAAAATAAAAATATTTCACTTTACCTTTTCAAAAGATACTTTTGAAAGGGATATGTAATTTTGAATTTTATATCAATGTTAAAATGATTTCTAAATAAACATTTAAGATTTCACCTCTATTTTCATTTTCATGTTCAAAAGGTTTTACACTCATGGGATTTATGTTAAATGATTTATTCTATAATAAATATATGTATTTATAATTTGGTGGATTGAACTCGTGGTATTAAATAATTAAATTCTTGATACCTTCTTACCTGATATTGTTCAAAGCATTATTTTACCAATATGTTTTTCATTTATTTCCAAATCCTTTTAAGTTTCCTTTATTACACTAGGGATGTGTTCTTTTTCACCCATCCACATTATTTATTTGGGTATATTATGTTCGTGTTATTACATTATTTATTCATCCATATCATTATTTCTCTATATGGTGTGAACATCACATTTTACATAATTCATATTGGGTGATTATCACCAAGAAATAATGTTATTTTATCAACATAGAGAAAAATATAGTAGTTTTATATTTTGTTATTCCAATACAGATGATTATTGGAAAGTTGAATATGAATTTTTTGATCATACCCCATCTTTATCTGGATGGGTTATGATCATGTTATCAATTATATAGATATGGGGAAAATTACCAGCATTCCATATGTTGTTATTCAAATACAAATGATTATTGGAATGTTGACTATGTATTGTTTGACCATCCAGTTTCTTTCCCTAGATGGGTTATGATCATGTTATCTATTTTATTGACGTAGGGAGAATTATCTGTGTTTCATATATATTTATTTAAATATATATTATTATTAGAAAAAATGGTTATTTATTTTTTACTCATCATCCCATATATGGAATTTTTAGGACTTAATAAAGTGATGGGTGGACCTGAAATTATATATCCCCTTGATGAATTGGTTGGTCGCATGAGAAACAAAATGTTTGGGTTTTTTGTGTATTCCTACCTAATTTATCAAGATGTATTAACTATGGTATTTTTTATATGAATGACGAATTGGATATGGAGTTGATAGAAAGAATGATGTCTTGGTTGAATCCTTGATGATAAGATCCTCCATTATGCATTATGTCACCACAAATTTAGTTATTATTATCCATGTGATATATTTATTTTCATTATTATCCATGGATACATTATTTTATCATTTTCAATTTATTATGGAATTATGATGATTATTTCTTTTTGAGATAATATTTATATCATATTTATCCCATGATTGGCTTAGTTTCATGTTTCCCTAACTAAGCATTTGATCTCACCCCTTATTTTGTTTCTATTTCCCTAGGTTATGAAGAAAAGAATTATATATGACATGTAAAATAACATAGATTCTATAGATAATTTTTAGATTATGTTTAAGTCTTCTTATGGATTAATTATTCTTTTATATGGTAGAAAAAATGTTAATTAGTTGATAAAGACATGGGAATTATTAGTTTTTGATTAGTCCTAATTCTTTAAATATCAAAACCTAAAAGGTCTTTTTAATATATGTAATAAAATGTTTTATTTAAGTCATGAAATTAGGGAATTTTTATGCCTGATAATCTATAGTATGTATTAAATACAGTAATTAAGGAATGTGTTTTAGGAATCGGATCTAGGAGTGCAGGTTTGTAGAATCACAGTTTGTATGAGAGTAGGGTTTAGATAACTTTAGATATTAGGATGTTATTTGAGGATATTTTAAAGGTTTATAAGTTAAGTAAGTTCGTAATTTAAAGAGTATAGATTACCCATTAGGTTAATTGAGGTGATATAGAATATTTTATTGATTTTTAATTTGAGAACATTAGTTAAAAACCAAGGGATAAGTCTAAGGTATAAGTCTAATTATAGGATAACATCCTGATTTTTTTTAAAGTAAATATTGTGTGGTTTTACTGTAAATTAGATCCTTGTCTCAATATTACATGTGGATGCAAGCTTTGTCATAGATGTACCTAGGTATAATAACCATAAAGGGGGTAGATTTGGTATTAACTTGATTTTCATCTAGTGTGTGATAAAGAGACCTAACTACACACCTGATTTAACACTCCTGGGGGATATACATTGGTTAATAACATTCTATTTATGAACCAATATGAAGTATTTTAGTATTATGTTAATTAATTAAGTAATAGAACCTAATAAAAAATGATCATTGATAACCAAGGATTGAATAAAGACATTCCTAGGTTGAATCAAATGTATCATATGTTAAAAATAAATGTTTCATTGAAGAATACATATTCAAATTGATATATTCATATTCGTATTTTGTATATTATCATAACATTTTGGTTTTATTGTATGATTTAAAAAAGATCATGAAGATGATGTTGATAATGATATGTGTCTGGAAACCACTATGTCTTATAACCAAACAAGGGGACATACTTAAATGGTTGAAAATTTCAGTATGTTCCTATTATGATGGAAAATTTGAGTTTTATAGTCTTTCCTAAGGTAGTGAGATTTAAATTTTCTTGAAACTCTTATGAATTTTCATTTGTGAGTGATATTTATTGATGATATTTTGGTAAATTATAAAATTTATGAGGATTGTGTGAAACATATAAGTATTGTTCTTCAGTAGTTATACTTTATAGTTTTATAGATGTATATTAAATGGTATCAATGACATTGAAAAGTTATTTTATGAAAATGTTATATTTTTTGGGATAATTATTGTAGAACACATGAATTAGGGATGGATAACACTTCGGTTTAAAATATTCTTGATGTTGAGGTAATAAAGGGTTTATTGATTTTGAAAAATTAAGTTAAATAGTATTGGTAACCTTGGGATTGATAATTGATTCATGATATTTTTGAAGAATTTCATCACATTTTTGCTATTTGGGTATATATAGGTTAGTGTATGATCTTATGACCTAACAATTAATGTCATTTTAAGGTTAAAGATATAGTTAATTTTTTGATGAATATATGATTTTGATGTGGTTTAATGTCTTTTTAAACTATAATGGTTGTGGGAAAGGTATATTTTAGATAATTTATGATTAGGGTATATACATACTTGAGTATATAATTTTATGAAAGATTAATGTCATTTTATGAAAGTGAAGTAACATAATATATCCTAATATAGTAAGGTATCTGTCTTACTATAATTTATATCATCAATGATGAATATGTTAAGAATACCCTCACCTACTTTAATCAGTGAGTGAAAATTAAAATTGTGGGGATGAAATTTATTCAAGGGGTGAGAATGTAACACCCTGATATTTTAATACCAAATTATGTCAATTTTTTTGATATCTTTCTCAATAAAAATCACTGAACATAAATGAAACTGTAATATATTTTTGATAAAAATACAAATACAGAGTATATCCATTAAAACCTAGCTATTAAATTAGTAGGAATAAATAGGAGTTATTGATTTATAAAATAATTTTTAGAAAGAAATATAATGGTTACTTTTAATACATATTAAATTTAAATAATATAGTTAAAACAACTATTATGATCATTTTATGCTTATAAATGTATTTGTCTAAATATTTCATTTTTCCGACATATTCAATTCTATTTCAATAAAATTTTGATTAATGATGATAAAATATATTTTATATGAATAATATATTGACACAAATTTTATTAGTAATTTATAGGAAATAAGAATAATAATAGTTAATATTTTAAAATGTTATTTTCCCATGAAAATGGTTTTTATTATAAATTTATGTTTTTATTTAAAAGTGAAATTATAAAATTTTAAAATTTTAATTTGACTAAATTGAATTTATTTTTTATTTATAAAAAAAATATTATCTTAGGTTTTTTGATATTTTTCTAAAATAATTTAATTTTAAGTGAACAGTGAAAGAATACAGATATTTCTAAAATCGTCAATTTTATGACACAATAATAATAAAAAAATGATTTAAATATTTTAAAAAAATCTATAATATATATATATATATATATATTTATAAGTAAAATTAATCATTTAAAATTAATATGCTATATTTATATAAGTCATGTATATTGTTTTAGAAACGAAAGCAACATTTTATTCTAAAAACTGATTAATTCTCTTATATTAAAAAATTAGTTTTCATCACTTATAGAAATTAAATAAATAAAAATAGAATATTTATTTTAGATCTAATTTATCATATTATTTAATAAGGTCAATCTAATTTTTGTTATAGAATTATAATTACTATATTTAAAGTTAATGATCATGATAATGGTAAAAGTGTTATTTTCAAAGAATTGTTTTATTAATACTGTGTAATTTTTATCTAATAAATTTTAAATGATTAATTTAATAAAATTTTAAAAACACATATATAATTTTATTAACAAAAATTTAATCATTAACCTATGTTAAATAATATTAATAACACATAATGGTTAAGACACTATTTTTCTACAAAAAATCTATTTTTCAATATATAATATCTTTTAATTTAAAATTTAATTTAATATTATTTAGAAATTTAATTAGGTTAAATATAGATTAAATTTATGTGTATAATATAAATATTTGGTAATATATATTTCTTTATATTTTTAATATAATATAAATTACATAATTAAAAACTAGTTACGCGGGTAAAACCTAAAATGGTAAAACGTAAAATTATAATGGTAAATAAATAAAAACATTTTTAAAACATGTGTGTGAATTATTTTTTGAGGGTTTATCACCCAAATATCTCTCCAAGATCCATTATTTAAAATTTTTTGAGTCATTTACCCTTGTATAATGTAATGATATCATTGAGAAGTAAAGGGTATTCTCAAAAGTTCCATTTTATTCACTTATAAAAGGGTATACTTCCACCACTTCATGGCACAAATATTCCTTATAATTCCTTCTTTAATCTCTAAAATTTTTCCTTCTAAAAAAATCTATAATTTCAAGAAGCGTATGGTTTCAAATATTTAGCCTAATCCCTTCATTTCCAGGGATACTTTCAAAAGAATGTTTAATGTCCCGAAGTGAGTATTACTTAATCCTTAAAATTTTCTTTATTATATTTTTCTTTAAAACCTATAGTTACCATATTAATATGATAAAATATTAAATTTATTATACTAAATTTTTATTATATTAATTTAATGACATTTATTTATTCATTTCCATCCACTTAGAAAAATAAAATAACGTTAATCAAGAGTTGTGCGGACAAATGCCTCCTCGGAGTAACATTTTTCATTTTTCATATTGATTTTCATTATTTATACAAACTAATATAAGTATTATTATCCAACATAAAAACATATAAATAATATCATTATTATTCTATTATAATTATATTATACATTTCATTAACTTTACTTACCCATTAAGATATAGCATGTTCATGTTTAGGGTTAGTTTAACCACCTTTTTGTGCAATGCTATAAAACTCTATAATTGATTATTATGGGAATTTAAATAAAAATGTTATTATAATAAAATAATCAAATAATTTTTTTTTGTTTTTTTATGGTTATATTAATTATTTAACTTAATATTAAAATATCATCTTCAATCGTAAAAATTGCCGAAATAAACTGACACCAATTCAATTTTCATGAAAACATAAGAAATATATATAGTATATAAATATAGTATAATAACAAATGGTTAATATTTAATTAAATATAGAATAATAATAATCTTAATAATGTATCTAATAAACTTAATTTTATCATATAGGAATTCAGGCACACACACGGAATGTATGGAACAAAGTTTGGGTTTTTCATCTCAAATTCCTCTCTTTGAGACATATTTTTTATTATGCACCTAATTTCACTAATAAGGATAAAATGATTCCTATTTGATATATAATATCATAAATTATATTTTAATCTTTTTATTCTATGTTTTATTACATTACCTCTCTATCAAGGTATTTTTATTAAAATGTTAATCAACTCCTAAGGGTTCTTCATCTCAAATTTGAATTCCTTGGGACATGTTTATGTTATACAACATGTTTTATTTTTCATGGATAAAATAATTAACTATTATAATTGTTTATCATAATTATCTTAAATTCCATGATGTTAATGTTTTTATTCCATTTTTATTCTCTCATGGTGTTTTGAATCAAAATTTTAAAAAGATGTAAGGGTTTTCTTGGTCTTGATTTTTATTTTTTGAGACATGTTACATGTTATGCACCATGTTTACATTGTATGGTCTTATATTTATTCATAATACCATGACTATGTTATAATTTATTTCCTTATAATTTATTGGATATACTAATCCAAATTGTGTTATTTATTCAAATTCATTTTTACTCAAGTGTTACCTAAATCATAAGAGTTTTTGGTAACTCAATTTCCATACATTGAGTTGGGATAATTATATTGAAATAATTCCATATAATTTGGGTATAGTATTCCATTTGATTGTATTATGTTGTACTATATCATTTTGTACATTTTTCACACTTGAACCCCTTTTAAAATATTTCATTCTTTATAGAGTTTTTTCTAATAAGGGATATTAATAACTCGAATCTCATTTCTTTGAGTTATAAAGTTTTTGGTGAAATTTTTCCTTCCAAGATTTGATTATCCAACACTAATATTTTATTATATATTATTTCATAATCCTATTTTAGAAAATAAATTTTTAATAAAAATAAGGTGTTATTACTATTTTTAAAAAGTCTGTTTTAAAAAAAGGTAATTTAAAAGTATTAAAAAGGTTCCTTTCATAATCAAATGTTTTTTATTTGGATCCACATTTCCTATAGAAAAGTTTATGTCATTTTCAAGGCTCTATTCTTGGAAATTATTTCTAATAAATAAAATATTTCAATATCAATCACTTCACCTTTTAAAAAGTTACTTTTCAAAGTGACATGTAAGTTTTAATTTCACCTTAATGTTAAAATAATATAAAATCAATTTTAAGTTTTAACATCCATTTCCATTTTCATGTTCAAAAGGATTTAAACTCATTGGATTTATGTTACATGAATTATTCTATAATTAATATATATATTTATAATTTGGGGGTTTTATATCATAGTATTAAAAAATTAATTCATGATCCCTTCTTGAATGTTACCATTAAAATAATTCTTTTGAAATTATGTTTTTAATCTATGTCAACATATTTTTAGGTTACCTTTATTACACTGGGGATATATTATTTTTCAACCATATACCTTACTTCTTTGGATGTGTTGTGATCATGTTATTCTATTATTGAAATAGTTGTATATTTATTTATTTATTTGATGTGAACGTAACATTTTACATAATTCAGATTAGATTATGTTCACCTAGAAAGAATGTTATTCTATTTATATGGGGAAAATTATTGGTGTTCTGTAAGTTTTTCCTTCAATTAAGATGATTATTGGAAAGTTGACTCTGTATTTGTTTATTATCCACCTTCTTCTTTTGGAAGGGTTATGATCATATTATCCCTTTTATTTACATGGGAAAAATTATTGATTTTATTTATGTTATTAGTACAATATGGATAATTATTGGTAAGTAGACTATATATTTTTTGACTAACCACATTCTTTCTTCGAATGGGTTATGATCATGTTATCCTTTTTTATTGACATGGGGAAAAGTATAATAATTCCATATATTGTTATTATAGTGAAATATATTATTATAAATTTTGATTATTTATTGTTTACTCATTACATCATATAATGAATGCATGGGAATTAAAAAAATATGGGTGGGATGAGTATTATATAGCCCCATAATGCATTGGTAGGTCTTATAAGACAAGAATGTTTTGGTATTTTGTGTATACATTCCCAATTTAGCAATATGTCTTGAATGAAGTCTTTATGAAAATAATTATGTCTTGGCTATAGCCTTGATGATAATAATGATGTCTTGTCTAAGGTGTTGGTATTGAGATCAAGATGTATGTAATTATGCATCCTTCACCACTAATTTAGTTATTATTTTCTATGTGATACATTTATTTTCATTTCTATCCGTGAATATACAATTCTTATAGTTTCAGTTGATTATTTCATTATGATGATTACTTATTACTCCCATGATATTTATGTTATGTTTATACCATTATTTCCTTAATAGTATATTTTCCTTTCAAAGTGTTTAAACTCACCCCTTCTTATATTTCAATTTCCCTAGATTATGAAGAAAAGCATTACACATGATATTTCTGACAATATAGCTTATGTGGAGAATTTTTGGGAGATGTCAAATACTTTTTATGGATTAACTTGTTTCTTACATAGTGGTAAAAATGTCCATTAGTTGAGACATACATGGGATTTTTTATTTTATGATTTCTATTAATTCTATAAAGGACTAAACCTAAAGAGTGTTGAGAATGTATGTAATGTAATATTTTCTTTAAGTTGTGTAATCATGGGATAGTTATTCCTAATAATTTACATTTATTATCAAAGAAAATATGTAAATCACATGTTTTAGGCACAAAATATAATAGTGAATGTCTGGGGCATCACACTTATGAAAAGAATCCATTGATAATTTTAGACTATGAAGATAAATTTATATGAAATAAGGCTACACACCTTATTAAATTGATTTAGAAGAATAACAAGTACAAAGAATCAACATGGTAACCAGGGGAGATAATGAAACAAAATTATACTCATCTATTCTCTACTGAGGATATGAGTTTCAATTTCAGGAATGAAATTTCTAAAGGGGGAAGAATTTAACATCCCAAAATTTTATATATATTGAATTTTCCTTATGAATAAATAATTTTTATCATAATTATGTATATAATATAGTTTAAACATATACAAAACATAATTATTTATTTATTTTATTGGGAATATTACATTTATAGAAAAAATATATCCATGAAACTAGAAACTTATGTGATAGGATAATAAACATAGAAAAATAAAACAATTATAATAGGAAAATGTGGATTATGTTTATCTCCTAGAATTATCACACTTGAGAATAGCATTTTAAAAAAATTAACATTAGTAATCTAATTGACATTATCAAAATGAAAATTATATAAACATGAGAAGAATTGAGGATACTGGTGAATGAAGGAATTAAAGGGTATATATAGGAAGTAATATGACACTTGGAATAGTAATAATATTGTTAGGAATAATAACTTGAACATTGGAATAGTATATTGACCTAAAAATAGTATAATTTCATATAAATAATATTTATCCTAAGTAATTTAAAAAAATATAAATATTTTAAATCTTTAAAATAAATATCAAGATTAAAAATTTAAATAAAATCTAAGCACATTTTTAATAAACCGTATCTTAATATATTTAATTAAATATCATATTTTTCTATTAATTAAAAAATCATCTGTGTTATAAAATATTTTTTATAAAATTAATTTTATTTTTAGAATTAATGGGTTGAAATTTTCTATGGGTGATTTTTTCAATTTTCTAAAAAACATTAATTTTTGGGTGAACAGTAAAAATATAGTTTTTTCATAACCTGTATGTTTTAAATAACATCATTCATGATGTTATAATGAAATAACTAATTATATAATTTTATTCTAAAAAAACATGTTTAATAAGTTAAATAATTTATGAAATTCAAATTAAAAACCTAAAAAGTATTTTCCAAATTTTAAAGTCTAAAGTATTCAATTAAAAATCATTTTGTCCACTTTACTTTTTAATAAAATAAACAATTTCGTTTATAAATGGTTTGAAAGTATTAAAACTCATGTTTATAATAAAATATAATTCATAATTTCAAAAAAAATATTATAAGGTTTACCATGGAAATTATATTTTATTTAGTATTTTATTCTTAAAAACACTCCTCTCCTCAAGTATAAATTTACTCACTCTCACCCATTTGAAATCCACTTTCCATACACTAGTCAAAGAAAAAAGTATTCCAAAAAATCCCTTTATTAATACCCTTATAATCCTTAGATATTTTTTTATTAATAAAAATCCATTCATTCAAGAAGTTAATGGTCATAGAGAATGAACAACTTCAAGAAAGAGGTAAGGTCCATTCACCTTTTTATTTCATTTTAATTTTCTAATTCCTTATCCTTATGTACCTTCATAATTCAAACATTCATAAAAAAATTAAATATTATTTTAATAATATATATATATAATTAATCTCCTTTAGAAATATTATTTATAATATAAGTATATATTATATATCTCTCACCTCCCCTTTTGGAAATGCCTCGTTAACGATCAATTAACCACCTATGAGGATGTTGTTGACTCTCTACTTATCTCAAAATTTATGTATGATTGTAATAAATTATTTATAATATATTAATGTAAAAATATATATGTATTTATATTCTTATAAATTTAATTTTTTTCAATTTATAAATTTAAATAATCAAGATAAAAAAATTGAAAAAAATAGGATAATTTTAAGGGAAAAATAATATCAAAGAATTCATCTTTAACAAAGGTAATTAGGAAATAAAATATAGTGATTATATTTTAAAAATAGTGAAAAAATGAATGTAACTTAATTTTAGTTCCATGTTTTAATAAAAATACAATTATTATACTTGAATTGAAAAACTTATGAAATAACATGGGGCCTAAGTTAAGTGGAATCTTGAACTCAACTCCTTCTTTTTGGGTTTATCACTTATTTCTCTTTATTTTCAATGTGGAATATTCTAAATTAATTCAAATAATACATTTCACCATTAATTACATTTTTAATTCATGAGGATATGTATTTTTCTACTTGGTAGAGATGATTTCAAAGTTACCTATAATTATTTTCCCAAAGGACCTTATTTTTTGAAACATTTCATTGATTCCTTTTAAAATGTTTCTTGTTTCCACCATGAACTGTGTTGTTTTATGAAATCATATGAGGACCAAAACTATATTTTCCATTTTATTTTGGTAACCACACCCGTTATTCATTAATATATCATTTATGAAACCCTTATGAAACTCATTCTCTTTTTGTGGGTTTATTTCATGTCTGTCATTTAAATATGTTCCCCTTATATATGGAATGAAAGATTATGATCATATTATGATGTGACGGGTGGGACTAGAATTATATAATCCTCCAATTCATTTGGTATTGTGATATTCCCCATGATATTATTTGTATTATGTGTTAACATGATTCTATATTTGTTTATAGCTGGGATTTTATGATGTCTGAACTTATATTATGCATGAACTTGATGCTAGATTTTTTTCATAGCTACGTGTGATATTTGAACACTATGTTACAATATTTCATTATTATTTATATGCCACATTTCATTATTTTTTTTAATGATTCCATGATGATTATGATGATGATCACATGTTTATGATGTGATGATGATGATTATAATCACCCATGTACTAATGATTCATATCTCTTATTACTTTTACGTTATTTCTCCCCTTACTGAGCTTTTAGATCACCACTTTCTTTAATGTATATCCTATGGGGAATATATGTACTAAGGAGAACATGATATCTCTTAGGTGGACTATAATGAAGGATGTAAATAATGTTTAATTTTTTTCTGTACTCATGATGTTTAAACATAATTTACCCAATATATTAAACCTTTTTATTCTAGAATGTATTACTATTATGTTATTTTTCTTAAAATGATTTAGTAGTCATGCATGAAAAAATTGAGTTGCTATATCCAAACCATAATGGGACATTACTACAGAATCTCTCTTATTCAACGCTACACGTGTATCATTTCTAGATAAAAGAGTTGAGAAAGGGTACCTTTATTTGTGCTAAAAAATAGCTAATAAAATATACCTTTATGAGTTCCAAAAAAGAGCTGATGAAAGTTCACCTTTATTAGTTCTATTTTAGAACAGATAATGGTCACCCTCTATCACCATTTTTTTACCGATGATAAAATTAAAAAAAATATAAATTATTAAAAAATATATTTTAATATAAAAATATTTTTATATTGACATTATATATAATATATTTTTAAATATGATTTATATAATACTAAATTTTTATTTAGAATTAATATATAATATATTAAGTGAAATTTTTTTATAAAAATAAATAATATTAACTAATAAGTTTTTAATCATTTTCGAGTGATAGATATTTAATAACAATTTTCTGAAATAAAAAATTAATAAAATAATTTAGATCTTATGAAGTGCTGAAAAAAAATGTTTTGAACTTCAAATGGATATAAATTTTGATCCAGGGGTTATTTTGGGTTATATAAGATGCCAAATTGAAGCTTATAATGAGATATATGACATTTAGACTAGGGTAAAAATGGCCCTGAAAGGCCTCCAAAATTGAGTTTTTACCTGGGATACTCTTATTTCTAAACATTTAATGGTATTTTATCTTTGTTTAAGATGGAATTAGTATCTATTTTTTGTAGAGAATAAATTTATTCTCTGAACTTACATTCATATAAATATTATAGTTTTCAAATTTTATCATTTTTCATATTATTTTTTATTTATAATTAAATATATACATATATATTTTCCCAAGGGTGTAGCTCAGTGGTAGCAGCCCATGTGGGGTCTTGGTGAGGTCTTGGGTTCAAGTATTACCATGTTATTTACTATTCCTAGTGTTGTATTTTCATTTTATTTATCCCCCTCCCAAACTGTTGAAAATATATACATATATATACATATATTTATATATTTACATATAAAAAACTAATTCTATAAATAAATATTTAAACATATTCAAATGTAAAGTATCTTTTTAAATATATAAAACATACATAAATAAATAATAATTATCTATTTTATTTTCATTATAAAAATGTGTGAATATTTATATACCTATACGAATGTATATATGATGTATATATATAAATATGTGCGTGTGCGTGTATTAACAAAAAATAATAATTATGGATATATTCTAATATTTATAAATGAATGTTAATATATATTATATTTAAATATATATATATACACACACAAACATGTGTATATATATAAACACACACAAATAAATACACACACCTATATCATAAAAAATAATTATATATATAGGTATAAAAAAATGTTTGTAAATATATATAAATACTTAGATATATCATAAAAATAGAAGAGAAAAAGATAAATAGGTGGTAAGAATGTTTGGTTTGCATATGGAGGTCCCAGGTTCAAATCCATGTGTGAGAAACTAAATAGATAGGGGTGATCTATAAGGACCCAACCTTAAAACATTATATAATCTTGATTTTTAGAACAAAAAATCACTTTATTTCCTCCAAATCCCAAAGGAATTAATTTTTTATTAATTTTTTGATAATACCTTTTTAAACTAGGTTTATGGGGAACCTTACATGACCCATAATCCCATACTAATGTGGCCTAATACATGACCTGTAGGCCAAAGACCAGACACATAGAACAACCCCCTCCCTAGTTAAGCTATATGATTCTCCAATGCTCCCAACCAGTAAGGATAAACAAAAATCATTACCCCATGAAGAATTTAATGGTGCCTAGACTGATGGAAAACACCAAAACCTCTCATTAATTAAATCCAATTAGCTTTTAAAGAGGATGATTCCTTCCCTGGACCTCTTTTGGGGGGGTCTGTACTTGAGGATTTAGCCTTTTTTCACATCCATCCACATTAGACTATTCCAACACTATCATTGGATTTTTTTACCCTCGATTGACACCACTGATGCTAATCCAGATGTTTCCAGCCCCGTCGGCCGCTTTTGTGATGTCGTCATCCCACCTTTCCTCTATCAATTTTTAAGAACACTATTTCTGCTGCTTTCAATGGATTGACTAACTTCTGGTCTTGATGTTGAATCATGCCTCTTCCGCCACTAACATCAATGGACAACCCGAATCTTCCATTATCGACACCAAATAACTCTCTTTTACTACCTGTGAAGCTTGCACCGAGGAATTATTCTCCCATCCCACTGAAATGTATGGATTTCAGGACTCAAACCCAGGCTTTGAGATGTCTGATTATGATTTTGATTTTACCACTAGGCTACAACCCCAACTATAGAAAGTCACTTTATTATATTTTGAGAATCTTTGTGATTTGGAGTTTTAAAGAATTAGGTCATAACTCTTACATAATATACCCATATATTAAAAAGTGACCACCTCCACTCAGTATCCATTTTTTCCATGATATAAAACTTTTAAAATGAAACACATTTCCTTTTCATGGAAAATATCCATGACTTTCAATTTAAATTCTTCTCTGTTCTTACTCATCTCTAAACTTTATGAAAAACATTTGAAATCATGGGATGATAAAAAAATGTACCATAAAGGATATAAAATAAATAAATCCATTATTCTAGTAAAAAACAAGAAAACCTGTAAAAATTTTACATATTCCATATTATGATTTGATAAAATAAAATAAATCACATCCACATAGACTTCCTCCCCAAATAAAACCTTTAAAGGCCATATCAAGAGAATATAAATCCTTATAGGAATATTAGAGTATTATATTCATAACTCATGTTAAATACTATCAAAAATTACTAGAACCTAGTAAAATCCATATGATGAACCTCCCCAGTTAACTCTCTCCTTAAATTTTATGACAAGAAACATTACCCAATGCATTGGGGAGCTCTATCGGGCTCACCAATAATAAAATCACTCATCATAATATATAATGATAAATTATAATATATTGAATAAAAAAATCTTAATATTATACATTTTTATCATAAATCCCTTGAAAAACTCTTTTGAACCCATAAGAAAAGCACTTTGCATTTTTGTATAAAAATAGGTAGAAATGTTCCTTTCTATTGAAAACTCTTTAAAATGAATAATTCCAAAAAAATTATGGAAATGATTTTATTTGAAAATAACCATGTAAAATTGTAAATAAATATTAAAAGTATTTAAAAATAATTATTTGATGAAATCTTGTTCATGTTTTAATGGTTAAAATAATGATTCATTTCACACCTTTATTAAAAGTTCTTCATTCATAAGATGATAATAAGATTCTGTTTTTAAATTTGTAAATAAATTAAAAGATATTTAAAACTACCATTAATATCTCTTGAATTATAAATAATAAAAATATTGAAACTTTTAAATGAACATAGATATACATGAAAAATATAATAAAAAATTTAAAACTTTTAAAATGAGGTTTTAAAGAAAAGTCACTTACCTTAAATATCATCTAACATCATACATTATTTAACTACAGAATAATAAAATTATATTAGTGATTTAATTTATTAATAAAATCATTTATGTTAAATACATTATCATTATCCCTTTTATGTTATTTATAACCATGTTTTATTTATTTACATAATCAGTTAAGTTAGCATCAGACATTTTGAGGACGTTTGGTTCATAATCCCAAAACAACTTTTGTAGAATGACTATGGTAAAAGGGATCATTGTTACATAATATAAATAATATTAATCATGAAATTATTATCATTTTTATACATTAAATACAATTTTATAACCATCCATGAAATACATACTTAAAAAACGAATTGTGTTTCTTTTTGGTGGTGGTAGTCAACACACACTCATGAAAAACATTTTTCTTTTCAATGGATGGAAAGGTAAGAAAATAGATGATATTTAATCTTTTAATAGTTATAATTGTTTAATGAATACCATATATATTAATTAATCAAACATAATATCCATCCTTATAAGGTGTTTCTGAAAAACATAACACATCGCTTTGAGAAGGTGGTAATCCATATGTACACACAAGCGATGTTTTTATTTTCTATATGCTATAAAAGGAGATATAAAGGGTTTTACCATAATTATAATAACATTTTAGTATATATAATATTCTTATTATATTATTTCATCATATTTAAATAATATTTAAAGGATGTATAAGAATAAATAGACTTGAAATAAGTCAGTTAGGACTTATACCTTCTCTTAAGGTAACCTCTTTGGATTACACCTTAAACATTCTAGGTTTGGTATTTTAGTGAAACCATGACATCTATAACATGAGGATGTATTTTAGAGAGATATTTTTTCATATATTTTCTTTACTAGGGTAGTCAAAAGTTTTGAGAAAGAGAGGATAGGAGGTACCTCATATAAGTGAAGGGAGGGCCCCCTTCAAATTACATAAAGTATTAAATTACTATAATTTAATTTTAATATTCAAGTTGTATTAAATTTATATATTTAAAAAAATTAATGATTATGGTCCAAAATGATTTAATAAAATAAAATTTTGACAAGTTTAGGTGATTTTTTACCCTTATCTCTTAGTTTTAACACCCTGTTAACCCTTTTGACGATTACCGTGATATCAAAAAAAATTACTCTATAGGAGTCAAGAAAGTTACTGTATAAGAAAATGTGAATAATAAGTGGAAAATGGTTGATATTTTAGATTATATATCATTAACTTGGTTAAATATAAAAATTTTATGAATTTTAAATAATTTAATAAAATATTATTTAACATAATGTATCTTTAAATTCATTTCTAATACTATTCACCTAGATTGACTTTAATGACATCAATATTGTAATGGAATTAGAATATAAAATTTTAACACATCACTAATATTTTATATTTATCTAAAATATTAATGGAATTCAATAATTCATCCAAATTGTATTAATTTTAATTTTTTTAATCATATACTTGATTTTTTTATTACTTGATCAAGCACTATGTTGGCGTCTTATAATAACTTAAGGTAATTATTCCATGACTAAAAATTAAAAATAAATTACCATGATAAAATAAATTAACTCATGATTCTAATAACTAATTATAATAAAAAATAACCTCTTTTTATTACTATGAAAAAAATATTAAAGATATTAAAATATAGAGTCACATTTTGTTTTTATTATTTAATTAAAATCATATTAATGTCATTATCAAAGGAATGTGGAAATAAATTTCTAAATTTTGGAACCTTGGATGGTTATGGTTGAAAAACACTTATCCAATAAAATAAACACAAGTATTAGTGGTATTTTTATGTCATAATATGACCCATCGGGGCTCACCTAGCCAATGATAATTTGGGTGAGACACACCAAGCCCGCCTTGAATAGGATAGGGGATGGAGAAAAGTGGTGAGTATGAAATACTAAAATGGGATTCATTAGGATAAGGTGCCTATATAAATTTAAAAAATAATATCTACACAAAAAATTATATATATATTAAAATACTTAACATCTAGAGTATAAACCATGAATGAAACAACCTCTTGAAAATCATCAAAGTAAAATAGTGTAGTTAAAAAGTATAAAGGTGGGAAATACATGACCAACCATAAATGAGGTCCCAACCTAGTAACAACTAGAAAATATTAGATTTAAGAGTTATTGTATCACAATATATGACCACCAAACATGGTCAACTCCATTAGTTATAGCTATGTATCTTTGAAACCTAGTCCAGTAAGGTCACCACAAATATTCCTATCAACTGTGTAAGACATAACATATTCAGTAAAATATCATATAGGGGAGAGTATATACATACCCACTAGGAAATTCTAAAAATGAAGGATGGAGAAATAGAAAGAAAATATAGTCATATCAACCCATAATTAAGAGGGAAACAAAACCCAATATACATGCTCATAAAGAAACCTAATAAAGAGAGAAATGTGATCTCCATATCTATAACCTAGCTAAGAATGATGAGTCGGTTTTAAACTCCAAAATTCCATCAATAATGACTAGTATCATGTGAAACTTCACAAGAATATGAGTGTAGGTTCCTACTCCTCACTACTATACTCCACATCCAAGCGATCACTAAATCACATGGAGGAACTTCTCCACACTAGAGCTCGATGATAGGGGAGTACATACTCCATACATAGATGAATCACACCCAATTTTGGGGGAGTAAAAATTATTCCTATATAAATGGAATGGGGGACTCAAACCTTGGTGCAATAGGGGAGTGCCAACCCCGACATCTTTCTATTTATCCTAATCAATCACTTTGATCATCCAAGCATCGTTGAAGTAAGTGCCACACTCATAACACCCCCTGTCATATCTCTAATACCAAAATAAAGACTATCATCAAGTCCTATGAAGAAAAACACTTAGGATAGGATACTCCCAAGAACAAATCTGATCCCTAAAGAAGGAAATGCATAAGTTGTATGTTCCTGAAGAAATTATATGGTGTTTATATAGGGTCACACGGTCTGTGAACTCACTTGGACACTTGGGAATTCCCTCTTCTACACATGGTTTGGATGGCCATTTGGTAATACATGGTGTGTAAATGGGGTAAAAGTAATGTATTTCTTACTCGGAGGTATGCCCTTGTATTCCATCCCATGACTGTGTACACTAGTCATTCCTATGTACATGGTTGTGTCTAGGTACCTTGCTCATGTATGAGTATATGTTCATGCTTGTGTAATCTAGTTATGACAATAAACCTGTTCATTTCCATGTCCATGTACTCCTGAAGTACAAGTTGAACCACTAGCACTGGGTCACACAATGTATATAGGTCATACATGGTGTGTGATATTTAGTTCTTCCCAAAACTATGGCTACCACAATTAGGGGACTACATGATCTATGTTCCCAGAGTACACATCGTGTATGATGTGATTTTCTAAAATTTGAAGATATTTTCACACATCTCACCTACACCAGTGCTTCTATCATTTACTCCATGATTTGTATTAATATAATCATATTTGGGTTTGATAACACCCAATATATCATCTATGACTAGATTCTGACCACCCAATCTATCGTTAGTTGCATATCATTGCACTGTGTTTCCACGTCGCCTCACATAGTAATGAAAACCCATGATCTAACCTCTGATTCATGTCACCAACACCTGTATCATGTAATTCACCATAATCCATCCACTTAACATCTATTCATACATCATTCATGCATTCTCCATGAGTCCAAGGGTTTGATTATGCTCAAATTCATCCTGATAATGTTGAACTACAACCTCATGGGTGAAAAGTGAATAATGCGATGAATATTGTGGGAAATGAATAATAATGAAGTGAGGTACATCATTGTTTGGATCGATCCCATCCAACTATTTCATAATGCAGATACCAAAATGAAATTAGAGGTGAAATGAAGAAAATAAATACCCAGGGATTATGATATGAATAGAAATCAGATGAGAAGAAAAAGAAAAAATAAACCATGATTATCAAAATAAATAAAGGATGGTAAACCATGAAATAACATGACCTGCCTTAAATTTGGATTGATTATTGGTGAATAAAGTGACCTCTATATATAAATATGTTTATCTCACTACTTTAATCATTTTTCAATATTCACCTTGATCATTCATCATCCATCCTCGATCCCAATCCACAAACGACAAATATCTCCACCTCTCTAATCTCCCATATTTATACGGATAACCCTATATATTTTCCATAATGGATTATTTATAGAGAGGTATAGGATTATAGGTCATTAAATAAATAAAATTAATTAATCATTTAACTTGTCTAATGTAGCCTTTATCGACTACCTTTAACCAAACACCCGATGTCGGCCATCTTTATGTTATTCCTAGGGTAAACCCCACATTCTAGAATCAACTATGGTCTTGAATTTACCATATGAGGCCCCAATCAATGGGAAAAACCTTTATTCAAAAAATATGTGCATTTTTTCTTTAATATATATTAATATTTTTAATATATTAATTTTGGGTTCCTGTGAAACCCAAACACAATGTCAACTCTGAAGGAAAATCCACACACACACAGATATATATATATATATATATATATATTCAAAGGACTAAACCAAAAAAACAAATTTTCCACATTCTCCACTCCTTTAAATATTTTTTTCTCAAAAAAAACATAAGCTATGCAAAAAGGTGGGGGTAATGAGCCTGTATATGGATCTCATGCTCTGAGGAGCTCTCATGCATGCTCCTGTGTTTCCAAAGAACTCAAAACAAAGGGATGGTTTGTCCATACAAGATCCTCTCCTGTCAATCCTCGATTGTCATTGGGTACTCCATTAAGGTGTATCCATCCTAAATTTCCATATCACCCCAATAAATAATGTGAATATGGTCGTGTACATATCTCCTCAACTTGAAAAATGGAATACATCATGCACTCGCTCCAACTATGAGGGCAAGACCAGGTAAAAAGCAACCTCACCAACCCTCTATAGGATCTCAAATTTCTTGATGAACCTCAAGGATAGCTTACTTCCCTGTCCATATATTCAAAATCCTAATTTTAGGGAAACTCTCAAGAAAACATAGTCTCCCTAATCAAACTCCAAAATCCTACGATTGTAATTTCTTGAGTTTTTTAGTGGGTTGGAATTTCTAGGTAAATTTAAATTTCTAGTTTAGTTAGTGGGACAACATTCATTATAGGATTCTTAGGTTTATTCCAAGAGTTTGAAAAATCCAATGAGTTTTTTTGATGGGTTTTAAGTATCGGTGAGTTCCTTGGGCATTCAGATGAGTTTTGGAAGCATCGGGCCCCAAAAATTTATTTTTGGAAGGTGAAGGAAGGGGCACACGGTTTTTTCAAACCGTGTGTCCCTTTAGGAGAAACTATATGACCCATAATGTAGTAGATCATGTTTTGATATAAACATGTGATGTGGGGATCACGAATATGGGAAATTTCTATAGTAAGTTGAAAAGGTAGTCTACATGGGCTACACACAAATTGACAAAATGTGCACATTGTCGTGCGAGGTGGGGTACCCTTTGGACAGTGGCACCGTACAGTTGATGCATGGTTATCCAAACCATTTAGCCTAACCATGAAACACATTAAAGGGGTAAAATTATTATTCTACACTTATCTCCTTTTTTATTTATCTCTACTTATTTCTCTCCCATTTTATGTGCCTCCTCTTGTCTCACAACTCCTCTCCTTCCTCCTCTAGTGTTTTCTTATCTCCTTCATTGAGGCTCTAATCTGAGTGATGTTAGAAGCATTTGACAGATAGTGGTGAGGATACTAATCCTCTAAACTCCTTTATAATCTTATCTTTCCATTTTGAATTTTATTTCCATCTGAGCTAATTTTTCCTATTTCTAGGGATTTTGTGATATTCTTCATTTCCATCCGTTTTGTCTCGAATTAGAGGTCAATATTCAATGAGTGAGCTCCTACAAGAATAAGGTAACTAGTTCCTAACTTTCACTTTTTTTTATTTTTGTTCTATGGGATGTGAATTTAAACATGAGTGAGTGGGGTGGTCTAGGTGAGACCTTTAAATTAATTCCCATATTTTATAATTATTATTGGAGGATTCCAATGGGAAAAACTATGTTTGTTTAAGTTTATTAAGCCTCAAATGGCCTGGTATGAGTAAAATAGGGGTTCTAAATTGGTTGGGTAGGGTATTCTAGTTTTTTAATTTTATTAAATTAATTAAATTGTGTTATTACTGATTTAGTTACATGGGAACTTTCTGAAATTTGATCGAGTGACTTGAGTTGATTATAATCATCTGGATAAGGGAAATGAGGTTTTTTTGGATTAGGTGAAGGGTGATGACCCTTGTCGTGTTTGGGTGATGAGGTTCACATGTGAAGACGGAGTTCTACTGGATGGTGTGTCTTGGGTATGGTTGGTGATTTTTTCACATTGTGATTGGATGATAGCAATGTTGAAGTATTGTTTACATTGGAAAGGACTCAGTGAGGTTGTGTTGACCACTCAATGTGGGTGGAGGCCTCTGTGTATTTAACAGATTAGGGAATGATGATAATCATTATATATAGAGGAGTTTATCACCGTTGAAATCCATGGTTGATAATGAGTGGGACTATCAGTTGGGGGATGAGGCTCACCATATATGTTTAGGATGATGGGCCAGAATTATTGAAGGAAATATCTCACCGTTCCTTGGGACTTTGGGATATCAAGTGGAAAATGGTTCATTATATATAGAAGGATTAAAATCATTATGCCTTGGGATTTGGGATGATATGATGATCTTGATTGGTTAAGTAGAAGTTTGATGGACTTGTGGCATATTTTTTGGGAGTGCTGATGACATGTCAGTTGACATGACCTGTGAAACATGTAGTATTGGTTGGCATGAGGTATTGGGTTACTTGTATATGGAAATGGTTTGGAAACCAAGGTTTATCCTAGCATGATATATCATGGATATATCATTTCACACTAAAATTGGATGAGGCGGGTAAACTCTTCCTTGTGGTTTTTGAGTGAATGTTAAGTGGGTTATATATTTTTATGTGTTAGTTAATGTTATTTATTTATGAATTAATACCCTAGTATAAGTATGGATGTAAGACAGAAAAAAATTGATGGTGGCCTACTGAGTTTATACTCAAACCCTGTATGGGCCCCTTATGATGAATGTAGACTTTATGTCTTTGAGATCAGGTAAGGAACTAGGATTTTGCATTGGACCACGGTGATTAGGGATGTGTGGGTGCATGGGATGGATGGTCGATGGATCATGGGGGTTCTTATGAATCAAGATTATGTCACTTTTAGGTTTTTAAGTATGCACTTTTTTTATCATCCTCAGGGTGATATTACATTTTTTATATGAATAATAAAAAATTTGTATACTTTATCTAATATGTATGAACTTGTTGATTTCATGTCATTATTTCAATTGTTTATTATTGCTTCTACTAAGTTTTGTTGTTTCTTTCATGGTACTAGTATTACATGACCATTATTATTATAATAAACAGAGGGTATAAAAACCCCATAATCACATAATAAATAATTTCATCTAGTTATAAGCCTTTGGCGTATGGGGAGGAATGCCGAAGGCTCAGTGGACCTCCGACCTAGAGCATCGATTATGTGGATCCCATATCGCAGCACTACAAATTCTACCAAAGGTGTTTCTTTTTATTTTGTCTTATTATCTAGGTTTTGGTATACTAGAGACTAGAATATAGTTAGAACTGGGTAAGAACTCATGATTGGATTTATGTATCCACATGCATCGGAAATAGAACAAGTTTCTAGGGGTGGTAAATTGATGTTGTGTTTTTTGATCTTATTGTTGAAAGATTTTCACCTCAAGTGTCACACTTGGGTGTGATATTATTGGTTTTTGGAATTTTTACCCTTGGGTTAATATGGAAATAGAGGTGTGATCATGCATTATGGTGGGAACTTATGATCATATGAAATATGTATGTGCTTATTAATTTTGTGTGGAACCTATAACATGAAAAAAAATGTTTGTTCTATTTAATGTGTCAATAACAATCTAAATAGTGTTTTTCTATATATTCTCTTGGTGGTGTTATACTCATCCAACCTAATTATGTGGTTCCTAATGATATTGACATGTGATAATATGTGTATGGTGCATGTAGGCCTAAATTTGATATGGATAAGTGGGGATAAAGGAAAGAGGTGAGTTGTTTAAAATGTCAACAATAAGTTAAACAGTGTTTTCCTTCATAGATTCTTGGTGGAATTATACTAATCCAGACTAGATTTGTGATTTTTGATATGCATGATATGTGATAGATGTATCTAATATGGGTTAGTAGGGGGCCATGATTCCAGATTATATGTGTTGTGGGTGTGGTAGGGAAGTGTAGGGGTGGTGGGATGTGTTTCCAGTTACAGTGTTTCCTATTTGTGATATATGATTGTTATTACTATTATTGACCATGGTATTTGGTCTTCAGTGTGATGCAACCTAGATACACTCCAGTGAAGCATCAAGAGGGTGGAGATGTGGTTTCTCTAGAGAGTCCATGGGATGATACCCTTAAGGGTCAGGATAAATCCCTTGAGGGTTGAGATGATCATGAACCATTGGTAGAGGCTCCAAGATAGGTAGGGTAGCTGAAGTAGATGGAAGATTTTGGGTCATGGATAGATTATAAGCTCAGGATGAGCTTGGTATGATTCAAATAGAGTATTGATAGGGGATCTCAAGTATTTAAGTTGTCCATGGATTATCTAATGCAGGAGTTCTAGTCTCAGCACTAACCATTGTTTCAGGGTTAGGGTGGAATATAGGCAGTAGAGAATTGGATCGAGTTTTTGTAGATGATATTTGATGAGCTTGAGACATCCCCATGTCTAAGGGTGAAGATAGATACTTATATACTAATATGAATAGAAAATATTTGGTGGGACATACATATATAGGATGGAATACATGAGGGATTGGCATGGAAGGATTTTGATACTTGGTTTTTTGAGCATTTATTCCAATATATGTTGAGGGTAGATTGATCTTGTGAGTTCATGAACATGCAGTAGGGGGATACATATGTCATGGAATATTTCATAAGCTCAAGGTCCTATCTCAATTGTGCATTTTATGGTAGGAGACGACATCACTAGGGTGAGATGGTTGGATGATGACTTACGACATGCCATCAGGGTGAAGATGAACATATTTAGGTTGACCATGTTCTTAGAGGTAGTAAATCAGGCACTAATAACTAAGTGAAACTTAATATACTGAAATTATTTGATTCAAGTGTTAGTACTTGGTGATACTGGTAGTGGTCCTTCAGGTAGCTAGAAGCAAGACCATGAGGAGTCTCAGTTGGGAATTTAGGCCAGGGACTCAAGTAGACCACCAAGGAGTGGTTTGTCAATGGTTTTCTTATAGTCTGGTAATCCAGGTCATGTTTAGACCTAGTGTGATCAACCTCTAAAGGAGTGTTGGGCATGTGTCCAAATAGGGTACTTAGAGAGGTTCTGCAGGAAGACTTCTTGGGCAGTTGGGAGTCAAGGATTGGGTTAGACTCAGGGATATGAGGTATGATTCAGAGTAGTACCCAAAGCTTGTAGTTGGAATTATATTTCATGCATAGGTTTTATTAGGGATAGAGAGACCCATCATTGGGGTTAGTGGCTGGTAGCTTGTGAAACTCCATGGGGAGAAAAGGCTTCCTGAAGTCGGGCTTCAGGCCAGGTGCATGCAGTTGATTTTGAAGGGTCAATGTAGGTTGTGGAGTCAATGATAGTTAGAGGTACACATTGATCATGGAATATTATTTTGTTATAGATATGAATGACTTTCGGTTCATGAGGTGTGCATGTGATAATGGAACTGACCAGGTATGGGTTAATATGTAAGCATTAAGAATGAAAGAAATTCATAGTAATAGTGGGAAACTGTTGATGATGATGATGATTCTAATTATGATTATGGGAATGATCATGATTTTCTTTATTCATGTTTTTCTTATCTAGATGGGGAAATGTCTATTTCTTTACCTCACCCATTTTCTTTCTTTATTGTTATCTTTTTATTTCACCTTTAATAAATGGATAGGAGCTTTGGCTTATGGTTGGATATTTTTCATTAATTTCAAGAGTTTAAACACTCTAAGATATCATTTCTAGATAGGTTTTAAGGCATGATGAGTGACTTGGTGGTTTGGATGAGTTTTTGGGAGCATTAGGCCCCAAAAACTCATTTTCAGAAGGTGTAGACAAGGACGTATAGTTTTTTTCAAACCATGAATCCCTTTAGGAGAAACCATGCAGCCCATAATGTTCTAAAGTATGATTTGGCCTAATTGTGCAAGGTGGGGCCCATAACAATGAGAAATTTTTTCAGTAACTTACAGAGTTGATATGTGATTCACATCGATTTAACATAGATTTTTAATAATTTTTTAATTTATTTTTAATTATTTTTCTAATAGGTTTTATCATTTTTAGGTTGTTTTTGTAGTTTTGTAGTATTTTAGAAATTTTGATAATTTTTAGTTAATTTTTATACTATTATTATTAATTCAGTGTTTTATTAGATTATTTTAATTATATATTTTTTTTATTACGCATATAATTATTAATTTAATCTAAAATTTAACCCTAGTTTATTTAATTATATATATGTAATTCTATATATATAACCTTATTAGCTTTTTATTATTATTTTTATTAGTTTATATTGATTTTATACATTATAAACATTTAATGTCTAACACTTTTTATTTTTATTAGTTTAATTTATATTAGTTTTATTATTAGATTATTAGTATTTTTTAGTAATTTTATTAATTTTTTATTTTTATATATTTTTTGTTTTTATTTTTAAATATTTTTATTATTAATAAAATTAGTATTAATTTTCTTAGATTATTATTTTTATTAAATTAAACTAATATTTAATTTTAGTTTTATTATTATGTGTATATATTAATTTGTATCTAACTAATAATTTTATTTTATTAATTTTTCTAATTTTATATACCTGTATATATTTATGTAGTCTAATTTTTTTAGTTGACTAATTATTTACATGATTATATTTTATTATTATTTATATTGTTTGAAGTTAACATTTATTAATATAAAATCCTTCAACATTCATTAATTGATTTTCTGTTTTTATACAGGCCATTTTTAGCTCTCATTGATTGTTTTCTATTTTTATTTATTTTCAAAATGAGGTTTTAAATTGTAGGTGCTCCTATTTAAATGGGATATCTACACTCCACTAGAAAAAAAACTAACATGTAGGACTCTTATCCCTCCCTCTCACCCCTCCACCCCATCGCCCCCTCCCTCACCCCTCCTTCTCATCACCCCCTTCCCTTCCCTCCTACCACTAGAACCCCCGCCCCCTAGTTTAGCACCTTCCCCTTCCCCCCTTCACCCCACATTTCCCCCTCCCCTTCCTCCCTCTCCCCCAAACCATCTCCCTTAGCACCTCATGCCTGAAGCACCACCCATCACATGTTCCACACCACCAAGGTCAATCCTCCTCTTCATCACGATCCAGTACAACCACAGGCGCCACCCCCTCTCCTTCTACACACATTCATAGCATTGCATCAAGACTCCATGGACAGATATCCTCTTTACTGAAAACAACAGCACCTTCCACTCTCTATTATTGTGTACACCAAACTAGGAGAGTCTGCTTCCTATTCATGTGCACCACGATGAAGCACCATACACACACGATGAATCTTCCATGCATGTAAGCTACCCTCAACGTGTTTGCTACTTCACTACTACTTTTCCACACACATTGGATTTGGTCTGGGTGGTTGCGCTTAGCATGTTTTACACAATGTTGATGCATCTGGTGGATTCACCTTGATTTTTTAGATCTACAATGCATGGTGAGAGCGAACACAGGTCCAATCATTTTTTTAGCAGTGTGATGGTTTGGTTCGGTATTTCTATGATCAGAGGAGCGATTATTATTATTGGGTGATCATCTACGGTAGCATGCAGTGACCGTAGTGAGGACGCGACCATGGTGATATCTTCTGTTTATTATTTTATGTCTTGTGTTGTCACGATGTTGGGTTAATTATTCTGTGTTGGAGTTTTTAAGAACATGATGGTATATGCATTCCTTATTTTATTTCAATATTTTATTTCCTTTTGAATTATTATTTTTTTAATTGGATGTTTATTTAATTTATTATATATACCTTTGAATTAATATTTTTTTAGAGTATACACACCTGAATTGTTTCCCGTCCATGTGATACCTAATAATTAATCATGGGAAGAGGTTCCTCAAAGAATTTATTTTTTCGGAAGTCGATTACACATGTGAGAGAATCATAAATCACACGCGAAAAAATCTGAATAAATAAATATATTAATTAAATCATTAATATTTTTTGTGTGTTATCCTTAACACATTCATGAGTGATATCAAATAAGTTATCTCGTGTGAGAGAACCCAATACAGAGAGATACTTATACTTTGTGAGAAAAAGGTTGTGATATTTCACCAAGTGATTTGGTGCTACAATTACACAAAAATTATTATTTAAGACATAAAAAATGATAGATAATTTGTGTGAAAGTTATAATACTTTCTAACATCAGAGAAAAAGACCTACTAATATTTTAATTAAATTTGGAATCACTGATAATTGTATAAATAAATATTCAGATGTGGAAATTAAATAATTAGCATTTCATGCATCTAAACATACATCACAACACTGAAACTTTCATCTCTGTCAATTTCTTCCATAGATCATATATTTTGCTTAGGTAGTTTTAGTTAAATTTAAATATTATTTTTAAAATATTTTTTTAGTTTTTTGAAGTTTTAGTAGTTAATCACTTTTAAAAACTCGCATGCCTGAACATTTTTCTTAAAGGATATTCTTATTATCTATGCACATTCTCTTTTTGGTTCGACCCTACTCGCTACTACTATATTAGTTGGTAGGTTAACAAATTTACAAATTTTCATGCATTGTGACATGTGTTCCAATACTCATAGGTTTTAAAAGGTTTGATAAACTGTATGCATAGCCATGCGATGTGGGGTTCCCTTTGGACAATGGAACCGCACGGTTGGCGCATGGTTATCCAAACCATGTAGCCTAACCATGATGATCATTAAAGGGAGTGAAATAACTAATCAAACCCTATCTTATTATTTCTTTCTTTCTCCCTATTTCTACCCCATTTCATACTCCTCCTCTATCTGTGGATCTTCTCTCCTTTCTCCTCTAGTATTTGGCATATCTCATTATTTCGGGCTCAAATTCAAGCATCATTAGGTGTGTTGGATTTCTAATAGTAAAGAAACTAAAGTTATATATACCTTTATTATTTTATCTTTCCATTTAGAATGCTATTTCCTTCTAATATCATTGCCCCTATTTCTAGGGTCTTTTTCATTTTATTCATTTCATTTAATTCCATTTTAGCTCGGATTAGAGTCTGGTATTCCATGATTTAGAGCTTACAAGTATAAGGTATGTGGTACCTAGATTTCTCTATGTTTATAAATGTGTTATGGGATGTGAATTTTAATATGTGTGGGTGTGATGGTCTGGGTCAAACATTTAATTTAATGATTTTCTTTTATAATTATTATTAGAGGATGTTTTTGGGAAACTCCATGTCAATTTAAGTGCATTGAGCTTCAAATGGCATGGTATGATTGAAATGGGGTTTCCTATTTGGTTGGGTAGGGTATGCCAATTGTTTAATTTGATTAAATTAATTAAATTGTATTATGACTAAGTTGGTTCTGTGGGAACATTCTAGGCTTGTCATCAGTGACTTGAGATGATGATGATCACTGGGATTGAGGTGATGAGGTTGGTCAATATGAGGCATATTGTGATGAACCTTTCCATTTTGGGCTATGAGGTTCACATGTGGAGATGGATTTTCGCCAAATCGAGCTGCTACTACAAAACTCACTTTTAATAGTGATAGAATTGGCATTTATCAGCACTAGAGAAGCACTAACTATCTCAGTGTGGTTAAAAGGATAGGGCTTTTATCTGTGCTAGAAAAGAACTGATAAATAAAGGAGTTCTTTATCAATTCTTTTATTTAGTGTTGATAAATATTCATTTGTCGACGCATAAAAAACATTGATAAAGGATCCTTTATCGGCACTTCTACAAGCGATGGTAAAGTCTATATAGAAACACAAGATTAACATACATGGAAATTAAATCATTTTATATGAGTATTGAGTACATTACAAAAATACATTCCAGGGGACCATAATAGTTTAGTGTCTCTGGAAACATGGAAACAAAATCTTCTATCCAAGTGAATTATCTTCAATATCTCTCATAAATATCTCCACCTTTAATACTTCTACCTAAAACCTTTCTTCAAAACCTGGATAAAGGAAACATAAGAAAGGGGTGAGCTGAAATACTCAGTAAGGGTAATCAAGAGAGACATGTAAGCATAAAAATGATTAAAAGGGTATGAGAATGTGATAATGAAAATAGAAGATCATTCCCTTCATATCAAAGATAATAAATATGAATCATGGAATAAATCTTGGAAGTTTGTAAGACATGATTCATAAGGAAATAAAGAACATAATCCATGAAATCATAACATAGGAATAAGACCTAGAATTGTGGAAACACATAAGCATATAATGATTTCCATATTATCCAAGGAATCAATGCCTAGACCATCTTAGTGGACAAAATCCTTTACTGAACCGAGTGAACCCCCATTCCATCCTTGTATTACTGAACTGAGTGAACTATCATTCCATCCCTGTATTAGTGGATTGAGTCAACCCTTGTTCCATCCCTATATTATTAAACCAAGTAAACCCTCGTTTTAGCCTTGTATTACTAAACTATGTAAACCCTCATTCTAGCCCTATATTACTGAATGGAGTAAACCCTCATTACATACTTGTATTAATAAACCAAGTAAACCCTCATTCTAACCCTGTATTACTAAACAAAGTAAACCCTCACTCCAGCCCTATCTATCTCATGAGATATAAATCTTTAGCCAATGAATTGGAGGGAGATATAAGTCACATCCATCACATAACAAAATCATACATACATGTTCCAGAAGATCAAAAATAAATATATCATAAACCATTAAATGAAATGGGTATCATAAACATGGAAACATGTCATAACTTGTGGAAAGAGACAAGTTTCATAATCATTTCATCATAAACATAACCTATGAAAAGAAGAGGGTTTCAAAATCATATATACCATGAAAGAGAAATGGTTTTTATAAGAATATTACCCATGAAGAAGAAATGGGTTTCGTAAAGATCATGACATTAAGAATAACCCATTCATATAAATAATATTAATAGAACCTTTAGATCATTTCCAATAAGGTATGAGTAACATCAATAGATTTCATCTTAGATGGAAAATAATTTTGAAATATCCTCTAAAAAAATTTCTTGAGAAAAATATCCTTTCTTGTTTGAAAAAAAAAATTTAAAACATAAAACCATTTGAAAATCATTTTCTTAGAAAATACCTTGAAAATTTAGAAATAATACATGAAATAATTTTGAAAACCCTTTCCTTGAAAGAAATTAAAATAATCTTCAAAACATTATAAAAACATTTTTTTTTAAAACACTTGAAAACTTTTAAAGAAACCTTCAAAATGTTTTGAAAAATATTTATTTTAAAATACTTTGAAAACTTATAAATAAATTTTGAAAACGTTTTCAAAATCATTTTTCTTGGAAACTTATAAATAATATTGAAAAAAAATTGAAAATAATTTTTCTAGAAAACTTATAAAGAAGGTTGAAGATGTTTTTAAAACCATTTCTTTGAAAGAGAATTGAAAACTATTAAATAAGACTTGAAAAATTGTGAAAAAAAATCCATAAAAATATTTAAAAGAAGTTTGAAACCATTTTTAAAACAATTTTTCTTGAAAATTACTATTTATAAACATTTTCCTAAAGATTAAACTATAAGGACCCAGCCTTATTACATACATAATCTTGAATTTAGTCAAGAAAACACTTCCTTTTATATTGAAGATCTTTTTAAGTTTATAGATTTAGAGAATTAGGACAATGCATTCATGACATTACACATTATTACAGAGTAGATACCATAAAAATGATTTCCATTGTTTTCAAAATATAAAACATTAAAACATAAAACAAGACTCTTTAACAATTATTAAACATTTAACATGACTTCCTTCCTTGTATTACACATCCATTAACCTGTGAAAAATCATTTAAAAACTTTGGATGAGAACAAAATCTCGGTAAGGGATGGAAAATAATGAAAGATCACATTAGTCCATTAATACTCATAACATATGAAAGCATTTTCAAAAGACATTCTAGTCACCCATATATACTTACTTTGTGTAAAATGAGATTTAAACAGGATCCAAACAAAACATGAGAACATAAATATAATCATAAAGGTATATTGGGGAATTACTTATGTAATCTTTTAACCATTCTTGGCTACCTTATAATTTGTAACCCTCACGGCTACCTTACTTTGTGTAACCATCGCAGTCACACTTGGAGTAACCATACCGCCGACCTCCAACTTACTCATACCCAATGAATTGGAGGGAAATATAGGTCCCACCATTGATCATAAATAATTCCCAAGAACCAAAACATAATCAAACAATATGAATGATTCCATAAAAACATTTCTTTGTAATTTCAAAAAATCGAATTTTAAAAGAGGATTTTAAAAGAAAAGCCTCTTATAAATATCATACAATTGAAGAGACACTTAATAGAGTAGATGGAGTATGTATATATACTTTAAAAACACATAATGAAACATAATATAAACATAACCCACCAGAAAAACAATTTAAAAAGCACATAAATAATGAAGTAGAAGGTTAACCCAAAGAATGGAAATCGTGTTAAGAATTCCCTTACCTCGGGTTTTTCTTACTTCGAACTTGTTTAAAACTCCTATATAATGGTTAAAGGAGTGTTATTAATATTTTAGAGAAACATTTCCATGTTTATAACATCTTATATGATCATTTCATAGCATCATTTCACCCTTAATTGTTAGTATTTTTCCCTTTGCACTGTTTTTGGGTGAGTTTTTAACATGATTTCCATGATTGGTTCATGATGGACATTCTTGTCGATTGGAAGTGAAACTCCAGAATTGGAATGGAGTAGTATTTTAATATATCCAGTAACATAAATTATTCCATTCATCATTTTTAATTCTTACATGAGGATGATTCATAAGTTAGAACATTAATAATGTCTGTTTAGATCATTTTAGTGGTTATTTGATAATAACAACCCCATTTTGTCTTATAAATTAGAACAATGAGTAAAAAAGAATTACAGAACCATGGGTGAGTAATAAAAAATATATTATAACCTGTTTCAACCATATAAATGGTTTCATGACCAGACATGAAAGAATTAATGGAAATTGAAATCACAACATCCATGATGTTGATAATTCGACATAAACGGACAATGTTTTTATTCTTTAAATACGTGGGAGAGGAGAAGAATAATGAAGATTAATTTTCCATAAACATGATAAAATATATAATATACATGATTTATAGAGATTTCATGCCTATTGGGTAAAGAGATATGAAGAAATAATAAGGAAAGAACTCAAAATAAAAGAATAATTGTGAAATCGCTTACAAAAATTCGGCAGCCTAACGGCTACGCAACATGGTTTTAGAAAATATTAAAAATATAGGGGACAAGTTTCACCCATCCATAAATGAATAATAATATAGAGAAGATCAATAATAATAAATAAATAAGAACATGGTATGGAAACTTGAAAATTATACCACATAAAAGAGAACCTGAAAAGAAAAAGAAAGAAATTGAGAATTTTCTTACCTTGTAGAGTAACCCTTAGAACTTGAATTTTGGGACCTTTGGGGATTGAAGAAACCTTTTGAGGACTACTAAGAAGGTAATGAGGCTATAGATTAGTTGAGGGAGAATTGGGAATGAATTAAATGAAAGGAAGAGTTGGTATTTAAAGGAAAAGTGAGGGATTATTTTAATAATTTTCAAGGGACACCTCATGAGTGGTATTTACAAAACCATGGGCTTGCCCATGGTATTTTCCCATGGTATAAGACACTTGGGACACCTCACATATTATTTAACTATACCCAAGTAGACCATATTTATGACATAATTATTATATCATTAATGATGTCATTAACACACCGAAACTAAAAACTTATTTTTTACTATTCACCGAAAAATCAACTGTTTCAGAAAAATTCCAAAAAATTCACCCTAACCATTTGTCGACGTTTATATTTTAAAAATGAAGTCCATTTTATAAAAATAATTTTCTAAATATTATTAATTTAATTTTTAAATAAAATCATACTTAATTCAGAAATTAACAATTCTAATTCTGTAACTGCTTCTATATCACAATGAAAAATTAACCTAGATACTATTATATTAAAGCCTTAATAAAATAAAATAATAATAAAATTTAATATTCATTAGGGTAATATTATTATTCATATTACTATTCATAAGGTTATGTTACTATTCACCAAAAAAACAAGTTGGTTCTAATAGACTCCAAATAATATACTCAACAAAATTGTAGATGCCAATTTCTTGAAATTCAAAACATAGAAGTGGAAAAAATTATGTTAAAAGGATAGTTATAAATATCTATTTAAAACAAAGTTCCATAAATTTATATTTATTTTTAGAAAAACTTGGGGTGTTACATAAAATTTTTAAAACTTCAAAGGGAGCTTCAAAAAAACGACGGTGGGTAAATTTGTACATGTCGTATGTGGTCAAAAGAACATTCATTTTTCATTATAAAAAGTGTAAAAAAGTTCCTTGTTCGGAAAGTGACATTAATATTACCTTTAAGATATTTTTAAAAGAAAAAAAATTTAAAAATTTATTTTATATATTATAGTGGAATAGTATAATATTCTTGTAAACTCTTTTTAGAAAACATAAATTTCCGACCAAAGAGAGGGTAAAGTCAGGCTTTCCTAAAATAACTTTCTTAAATAACATATATAAAAAATAATAGAAAATGGTACCAATACATGATTATATAATTAAATGATAGAGGATAAGCAAGCTTTTGAATATTCTTGATATATGGATAATAATATTTCATCAAAGTAATCATAAACATAAATATTCTCGAAAAGTAATGAGATTGCATAAATAAACTCTTATAACTTGGTATCTTGGGATCATGCTCTCCATGTAATTAAAGCTAATTAAATGAATCATATTATATCATAAAAATATTTATATTCATGATATGGAATGTAAAATTTAATTATATGCACCCCAAAAAAGAGTTTAGGTGTATAACAAAACATGAGTCTCAAAGAAGGCAAATTGAGACAGAAACATTTTTACCAACTTGGTAACTTTTGAAACATAATACCCATGAAAGAAGTATTATAAAATGGGAATGTGAATACCCATAAATTTAAGTTCAAGATACATATAATAGAATCATGGGAAATAATACACCACATAAAAGGAAATAGTGGTGAACATAGCTTGTATCTCACAGAAATTAAAAGTGAGATGAAATCCCCTTACCTTGTGTCTTGACCCTCTCCGTACTCGAACAAGATTCATGTATAATAAATATAAGTTTATTATAAATATTTTAAATTATAATATTATTATACATAATACCATATATGTTTTCATTTTTACTTTATATTACCTTCTTGTTAACGATCATGTGTTAAGTTTTCACTTTAGGTAATATTCGTTTTGTTCTGCGCATGTGTCTTAATTTGTTATAGCATTTTTCCTTATACTTATATCATGATTCCAGAATTTAGATTATTATATAAATATAATTTATATACATTATATGAATATTATAATAATTTATAGTATATATATATATGTATTGGAATACACCGCTCATGGAGACAGTAAGTCGTACGTACTCATGAATGTAGTTTTCATTTTTATAGTTGTATTAAAAGAATGTATGTAAAAAAAATATGTATAGATATGTATGTATGTGTATATATATCATAATTACAGTATAATTAATATATCATATATATCATATAATTTTATTAAACTCAACCTTAATACATCCCATGTGGTGTGTGAATGAATCACAACGCTTTGAGGGGGAGGTACTCTACGCTTCCTCAAACGAGATTATTGTATTAACACCAAATAGAAGGTAAAAATATGTGTCTTTTACAAGGAATAAATAATAATAAATATATAATAAATATAATATATTCCATATATAAATATATTATCCATCATAATGGCCACCATGATTCGTGGTAAAGGAGAAATGAGCAATCATCGTTTCATGAGGCAGTAGTTCACCATACATAGAAACAGTATGTTCAACATCCATTAGATGGAGGTGTGTGTGAGTGTATTTCAAACCCTTTGAATAAAAAAACCCAATATATGGAATGTACTGGTTTTTTCACACAATAATTAAGTAAATATATTGGATGGGGTGAAGAAGGGAAAATAAAGGAAAGAAGCTTGAAAGAAGACATTAGCTCTAAATCGGGTAACTCCTTTTGGTTTGTGCCAAAAGGTTTCCTTAAGAGGGTTTCTTCCCAAAGTGAGGATTCAAGGTCTAAGGAGGGATTGTTGGAGGAAATTTGGGAAGATCTTTGATGAACTTAAAAGGTTTCATAGGTGTGAGTAATGGGTAGAGGTGGTGTCCTTTTATAGGGAAGGAAAATGTCTCACACGGAATTTTTAGAGACAAATTAGGTGGGCGCATGTTCTTACCTAAAAATATTCTTAAAACCACAACAGAAATCAATAATGGAATTATTATGTTCAAAAAATGGATAGAAAATGGGTGTTTTAAAAGTTTCTAGGTCATTTGGGCCCTTAATATTAAGGTTTACTTCCTAATTATGCTTAATTTGGCCTTAACCACTTTGATTAATTTTAATCACTTTTACTAATAATTTTGGTCAAAAATTAACATGGTCTTATAAGACTCTAAAAATTAGAATCAATACAATTTTTTATGTCATATTTTTTAAATTCCAATCACAAAATAGGCAAAATTAATATTAGTGTTAATCCCGCAGGTGGAACGAAATAATAGGGTTTTAAAGTAGGAAAAAGTTCAGAAGTTTGTTAAGATTTTATATTCAGTTTCAAAGTGAAAATGAATTTCATTTTATTAGTAGATTTAATATTCATCGAATTTGACCTTAACAAATATTTAAAATATCATTTAGAATTACTAATTTATTAGACAAAAAGGCAATTTTTGACTAAAAACATTATTTTTCACTATTCATCAAAAAAATGAAGTTTCTCAGAAAAATACCAAAAAATCACCAGAGGATAATTTCAATGTTTTTAATTAAAAAATGAAATTTATTTTACCAAATAAAATTTATAAATGTTTCTAAAATTACTTTCATTATTAGAATTAGTTTATTTGAGAAAATGATGTTTTTGAACATAAAAAGGACTTTACCAAAAAGTGTATCTTTTATTATCAATATGTTTTATTTATATAAAACAATTATAAAAAATATTTTAAAATTAGTTATTAATATTCATATTACTAATTTCAACCACTAGGTTATAATTATCTTATTTAAATAATTAAAATAATAAAAAGAGATATTTCATAGAAACTCTGTATTGCATGTATTGAACACCAACTTAGTGTTGTGTGCGTCATACACCAAGTTGGTGTTCCATGGAATGTACGTCAAGTCAATGTTTCTTGTAGTGTATGTTAAGTTGGTATTTTGTGTAGCATAATCCAAGTTGGTATTTCATGTGAAAGGATTTTCTGACTTGGTGCTTTAATATATATATATATATATAAAGAAAGAAAGAACTATTTCCAGTGTCCTGTGAAATGAAAAAATATTGAAAAGTTACATTAATTTGAAAAAAATATTTCTAAAAAATCTCAAGGTGTTACAGGCTATTTTTATCATTGTCTTTTAAAACACTGATAAATGTATCTATATAAATTCTTTTATAAGAGCTGATAAAGAACCCCTTTAACAACACATTTATTAGTGTTGATATAGGGTAAAACTATAGTGTGACACTAAAGCACACTACAACACCAAAAATGGGGTAGGCAGTGTGCTATAACAACACACTGCATCACCAAAAATAGCAACAAAAATTACCAACATAAGATAAAAATACTAAATATAAATGAAATAAAATTTATAACACAAATACAAGAAAAAAAACACTATTATAGAGTATGTTAGTTTTTTTACTAAAATTAATATAAATTTTGAATAAAAAGGTGCATTTGGATTCATAACAGTCACACCATGAGTCAAAGTGAGGTTTGATTGATTCATACATGTCACAAATGACTTATAGATTATTTTTATAAAGTACCAAAATAATTTGAATGAGGTTGCTGGATTTTGAGTATTTTGGTGATTTTTTTGATTAAAACTAATGTTAGTTTTAAATAAAAAGACACACTTGGAGTCATATCTGTCACACCATGCATCTAATTGAGGTGTGGATTATTTCTACACATCAAAAATGACTTATGGATCATTTTCATAAAGTATAAAAACAAAAATAATGTGTTTCCTAAGTTTTGAGTATGCCACTTGTGTTTTTTACTAAAATGTCATTTTAAACTAGAAACACGCACTTTAAGACATACCGGTGGTATCGTGTGTAGGTTTTACATGAGTCTAATTCATAAACTTTAAAAATTAATTATGAATGTTTTTCCTAAATTATCAATACAATTCGGGCATGTTTTCTCAGTTTTCAGGGAGTGATGCTTTTTTGTATTAAAATGTCAATTCTTAACTAATAAGGGACACTTGGAGGAATAGTGGTCACACTGTGTGTCTAATTAAGGTATTATTGATTCCTACACATAAAAAATTACTTATAGATCATTTTTTCAAAAGAATAAAAACAATAAAAATTCATTTTCTCATTTTTTTTAGTTGGTCAAATTTTTTTACTAAAATCAATGTCAATTTTGAATAAAAAGATGCACTTGGAGTCATACCAGTCACACTGTGTGTCTGATTGAGGTGATATTGATTCTTATATTTTAAAAATGACTTATGAATTGTTTTACTAAAGTATAAAAATAATAAAAATGTGTTTCCTTGGTTTTGAGTATGTCAGTTGGGTTTTTTACTAAAATATCATTTTAAATTGGAAACACGCACTTTGACCCACACTAGTGGCATCATGAGTGGGTTTGACATGATACTGATTCATACATTTCACAAATTAATTATTAATGGTTTTCCAAAATTATCAAGACTATTAAATCATGTGTTCTTGATTTTCCATGATTGACATTTTTTGTATTAAAAATTCAATTTTAAACTGATAAGGGACACTTGTAGGAATACCAGTCACACCAAGCATTTCATTGAGGTATGGATGATTTCTACATGTAAAAATTACGTATGGGTCGTTTTACTAAATCACCAAAACAATAAAAATTATTTTTCTTGGGTTTGAGTATGTCGGTTGTTTTTTTACAAAAAATCAATGTCAATTTTTGAATAAAAAGATTCACTTGGAGTCATACCAATCACACCATGCATCGGACTGAGGTGAGGATGATTCCTATATGTCAAAAATAGCTTATAGATAATTTTTCTAAAGTATCAAAACAATAACAAAGTTTTTCCTTTGTTTTTTATACACCACTTATATTTTTTACTAAAATTTCATTTTAAACTAGAAACACACACTTTGAGTCATACTGGTGGCATCGTGTGGGGGTTTGACATGAGACTGATTCGTACTTGTCAAAAATTAATTACAAATAGTTATACCAAATTATTAGGACAATCCATGTGTGTTTTCTTAGATTTTAGTGAGTGGCACTTTTTGTATTAAAATGTCAATTTTAAACTAATAATGAACACTTGGAGTCATACCAGTCACATCGTGCATCAGATTGAGGTGTGTCTAATTCCTACATGTTAAAAATGAATTATTAATCGTTTTCCTAAATAACCAAAACAATATGAATGGGTTTTATTGGTTTTGAATATGTCAGTTGTTTTCTTTACTAAAATTAAAGTCAATTTTGAATAAAAAGACACACTTGGAGTTATACCAGTCACATCGTGCATCGGATTGAGGTTAATCTGATTCCTACATGTCATAAATGAATTATTGATCGTTTTCCTTAAGCACCAAAATAATATAAATGTTTTTACTTGGTTTTGAGTATGTAAGTTGTTTTTTTCACTAAAATTAATTTAAATTTTGAATAAAAAGATGCAATTAGAGGCATACTGATCACATTGGGTATAGGATTAAGGTGTGGATGTTTCATACACATAAAAATGACTTATAGATCATTTTTATAAAGCAATAAAAAAATAAAAAATCATTTTATAAGTTTTTAGTATGACAGTTGTTTTTTTATTAAAATTTGTGTCGGTTTTGAATAAAAATATGCACTTTGAGTCATACCTATCACACTGTGTGTTGGATTCAGGTGTGGATTATTCCTACGTTTCCAAAATGACTTAAATATAATTTTCATAAATCACAAAAATAATCTGAATGTTTTTTCTTAGTTTTGAGTATGTTAGTTGTTTTTTTTATTAAAATTCATGTCAGTTTTGAATAAAAAGGCCCACTTGGAGTAATGTTAGTCACACCATGCATCAGATTGAGGTGTGATTGATTCCTACACATCAAAAATGACTTTAGGAACATTGACCTAAAGTATCAAAACAATAATAATGTGTTTCCTCTATTTTGTTTACGCCACTTTTGTTTTACTAAAATGTCATTTTAAACTAAAAACACACACTTTTGAGTGCGCCACATGTTTAATGATTGGGATTTTTACTGATGTTACTTTAATAAAAATGGTTGAGAAATTTAATCTTCCAACATAGAATGATCTTATAGGTAGATTACTACTCTATATAAAATCACTTAAACAACTTGTGAAAAACATGATTTCAATAAGTCACCTGAAACACTTGCATAGTAGCTCTTATTATAAGTGATAAGTGTTGTGTGCACATTTAAATGATTTTTCTAAAAAACAGTCATGGTATGATCCTAATTATACATAATTTCCCAATAAATTTATTTTTTACAAGACAATTCTTCTTATCCTCCTCCGCCTTGGTCTCTACCTCAGTCTTCGCCTCTACCTCATCCTCTACGCTGGTCTCCAACTCTGAATCTACCTCTGACTCTACCTATGAATGTTCCTTTGTCACTACCTTCGCCTTCACCTCCTCCTCATCCTCTTCCTCTACCTCTACCTTTTCCTTCACCTACATGATTTTCCAAATATTGTATTCTTTTTGGTTCAGTGTTTCTAAACAAATTGATTTCCTTTATTATAATTCTCCTTCATAAAGATATCAAAAATAATATATAATCATTATAAAACTAATTCTTCACACCCCAAATATATTTCAAAGTTCATAACTCATAATATACCACAAACATATCTTTTAATCACCTAAGTTTGTTGTCAGTATACATTTTGAAAAAAAAAGTATACTACCCACTCGTCTCTAAAAAAATCATTTCTTCTTTTTAGTAACTGGGTTTTCAGAAATCTAGATAATACTAAGAAAATTTAACCAAACAAATGATGATGAAATATATTTAATAAAATTTTAATTACCTTTGGAAATTACCTATTGGGGGATTTTGGCCTTTTCTTGATTTATGATTTATCTCATCAATTTTCAAACATAATATCCCCAATCGATGTCATTAATTTGTTTTGGACACTACAAAAACATTAAAAAAAATCAGAAAATTGTTTTGAAATGTTTTGATATCAAAATATTTCTATATATAACTTAATTTTTTTCCATTTTTAGTATTTCACAGGCTTTATCCCTTTAGACTCCAACTTCCTATCATGATCTAGCATGTATTGAGAAACTTACCTATGATAAAAAAATTATTTTTAAAACACAGACTGAACATATAATTCTAATTTTTTTAATAAAATTTTGATTGTAGTGTATTAAATATTCAAAATACACATCATGTGTGGTCAATTTTTTGCATATTCATGCATTGGATCCAAAATAAATAAACATTTGGGATGTCGAGATTATCTTTTATCATCATCCAATGTGCTCTAAAAAACAAAAAACAATTAAGTAATTAAAAAAATAAAAAAATATTTTATGTGATTATATTTTAGAGTTTTAACTTTGAATTATAAGAAACAAAAAGAATATATTTTCTTTTACTTTTTTATGAAAATCTTTGAGTAATTGAATTTTTTTATTCTCAATTTCATTGTTTTTAAATGTAAGTTTTGGCGTAGAACTGATACAGGGATTAATGAATGAAAATCATGTTTCACACAATATTCCCTTTATATAGTTGTGATATAAACTCCTTTAAAAAATAAGTATAGTTATTAATTTTAATAAACATATTATATATCTATTTAGATAGACATATTATGAAAATGTACCTTATGTATGTATTCACAATTGAGACGCCCATCCATTCATTCTTGAGAATCTCATTTAAAGTATTGATACCAATTATATCTATCATGTAAACTCCATATATTTTTTCTTCATATTCAATGTAAGACATAGATTTATATTTAAATTTGGTCTCTATATGAAGTTTTAATTATAATAAATGTTTCTCTAGAATTGGTAGGTAGAAGGTACTCTTGAAAGGTCATTTTGTTTTCTTGAATGATTTAATAGATTTTATTGACTCGACCTTCTATTTCTCCACCACTTTATCTATATGTAATATCATACCTCACTTCATAACTTTTATCATCGATAGTTACATGTTTTTTGAATAAAAAAATTGGTTAAATATGTACCTGATGTATCTTTATAAGATTATATGGCCATGATATGAAAGCTCCAATAACACTTCAACCATTGTAATATCCAGACCATCAAGTGGAATGGGAAACTCAGTAGTCGGCTCATAAGCTACCCCAATCCCCACTCTCATGTGATCTTTTGTGAGGGATTTATTGTGTAGTTGGTCTCCCAAGATATTATACATTGTACCCATCACAACATGGTGGTACATGGGTGTTGAAAGATACAAATCACATACAATTGTACCCTGCATAATTTTAGTAATATAAAGTTATTGTAAGTTTTCTGGTTCACATTTAGGAGAAAGAGTAGTGAAAAAATAAGTTACCACAGGTAAGGTATGTGGTTGGGGATAATGACTAGCCTAAAATTTAGTGGGATCATTTAGTTCATGTGTGGATATTTTCTCCACCACTAGTTCTCTTTGATCCTTTCTTATATATTGGTCTGCCAAACCAGATTGCAAAATAATATCTTATAGTGATTCTATTTGTGTATGCAATCATCTCACCATATTATATGTATCTTCATGTGGTTTTATATTCTTGAAATATGTTTGAGGATAGACTCCAAAACCTAATCCTATAATGCGTCCATATTGTTCAGGCTGCTTCAAAGCTACTTAAAGTCTCTTTTCTTCTGGTATCATCGTTTCCAATTATTATGTCTATACCATATAAAAAATATGAACATAAATAGATATATTTAGGTAATATTGTTATAAATCATAATTAATTACAATTCTATTATACTTACACATGTTTCCCATACTATTTTTGTTTTTTTATCAAACTAATTTACCCTCCTTATTTACACGATCCTCCATTCATAGCACATGACGTGGGGTGGTAGTGGATTCTAATTTTGATTCATCAATCTGCATATAAAAAAATGAACATATGTTGTTTCATATCACATAATTAAACTTTTATTATTAATTTAAAATACATACCAATTTTTTCTCTAATGAAGTGTACTGCATCCTTTCTTTGTGATTGGGTTACATTGGTTTTGATGCACATTCTTTATTTTCATCACTCTTTTGTTGTTTCATAAATTAACAATTTTGAATCAAGTTTAATAAAATAAATAATTTAAAATAATATATCATCGACTGCGATGCACCTGAAAGGATTTCTCAATGCGAAGATTGATGAAAGTAGTCCGTGTTTCCTTCTTTATAATGTGTGTATAACTAAGTGGTGGGTGGGGATTTATTTTCCTCTATGCATCCCTAATATGTAACTTCATAAGAAGAGTTTGGAAGCCTCTACGGGATTTTCCCGATGGCCATTAAGAAAAATTTATTACGGAAATATTCTAAAATAAATGAAGTATGAAAGGAATAATGAAAATTAAGTCAATGTTTCATGATATAATTTTTTAGTAAAATAGAGGATGTATATTGTAACATCATTGTTATATCTTTCCAAAGGATTCCCTTTGTTATAGGTTTGATGCGGTGCAAATAACCAATATCAATCGGCACATTCTTACTCATTTTGACCCCAAGATAACTAATGAACATTGAATTATTGGGTTCAATAGGTTTTTTGTGTTGATTCCAACCGACCTTAAATTTTATACTATGACTTCATTCCTTGATAATTTTATTCACCACTCTGATGATGCGTCATTTTTACTTTTTTCATCAACATGTTTTTGATCCTCTAATAATTCTACAGTTTCATCATCAACAGTCTTTTCTTCATTGGGATTGGTAACATAATCATGTTTAGAAGAAATTTTATGAATGAGTATTCAAAAATTTAATTTTTATTAAATAAAAACAACACAATACACTCCATTCATAAAATTCCACAATTGCATGCATCTTTCATGAAAATTGTTACTATATTGAACATATATATAATGCTTCAATACTCTATTACAACTAACTTTCACCACCTTTATTTAATCCATACTAAAATGTTGATTACCTTTAATATCTTGATGACGGATTAAACTCTATTTTTCAAACTATCATTCCTCCCATCATTTTGGTTCCAAAGTTACATGACGACATATCTCCCAAATAGTTATTATTGCATTTTGTTGTTTGATATTTATCTCTCATCTTTTGTGGACATCCACCTATATTGCATGAACTTATAAAACCAAAATTCATCACATACCATACACTGGTGATCAATTTGGATGACTACTACTCAAAGTAGTTTAAATAAAATGGAAGAGATGGGAGATGAGTCTCAGGTAAAAAAATAAAATAATAATTGTTTAGAAGATGAAAGTCGAGTTTCCACTGAGGTTCAAAAATAACTTAAATTAAATTTTAATTATGGATTATAAAATATTAAATTTAAAAAATTAAGGAATGAACATTCAAATCCACATGAATAATACTTGTAGTAATTTACTTACACTCACATACATTTACAATTTTCCAATTCCTCTGAAATGTTTTTTTTGTAGGGCTTAGTGGAGATACAAACTTATGGTGGTATTGGTGTGAGGAAGATAGGAGAGATTGAAAACTATCCATTTATCTAATATGATAAGAGAAAGTATCCTAAATAATAATCCTAAAATAGGTCCAAAGATCCCTACTCTTTTTTGGAGGAATACCTTCAAGAGTTAGATTGGTACCATTTTAAATTTATCAAGGTTAAAGGGGAATATAATCAAAAGACGTGTTTGGCATGTTTTTTTCACACAAAAAATGTGAAACATGAGTATTTTTAGGAGATTACTCATCATAGTAGTATTCTCATCCAAGTATGCTTAACTGTAGAGTTCTAATAGGATCCAATGTGACTGTACCCAAAATAAAAGTAATTTTTTATGAAGTGTTGTAAAAAGTAATTGACTGATTCATATATGAAAATGAATATCAAGAAACCAAAAAAATCATTCATTGTTTTTTGATTTATTTTCTAGAGTAATTTTTTGTGTTCACGGGAAGTAGTAAATCAGTAGGATGAAAGGATTAAAGAGTTGAAGAATGAGTTGGGATATGTGGTATTCAAATCCATGATAATGGATTTGATGGAGATTAATAAATATAATCTAATTGGTAGGTATGTAATCAAGGAAGGATAGTTTGAAAGAGGGATTCTAATACATCATTAATATTTCTAAGGTAATAAATCTTCTAAGGATAGATTAAATAAATGTAGTGAAGGTTAGTTGTATTGGGGTATTGAAATATTATATCTTTATTTAAGACATTAAAAAAATTTCAAGATTCATGAAATTTTGGACTTTTATACATGGAGTGTATCGTATTGTATATCTATCTTACCAAACTGAATCCTTATTTACATAACCTTATTTGTGAAACCCATAGTCCTTTTTTATGAAAAGTTATTTATGTTTCTTACGACTATTATGTGGTGTATGCTTCTTTCATAACATTGGATGGAGATTCAGTTCGCAGTGGTATTGTATGAAGCTGGAATGAGTTTACAGAGTAGGGGTGGCATTGTATAGGTATAGGTAAGTTAAAGAGAGATAGAGAGAGAGATATTCTGTTTCCCATGATGTTTATAGATTGTGGTTCTCAAACTAACCATATCTATTGAAATGTTTCACATCAAAGAGGAAATAAGGATTAAAGTGTCCTAGGAACCTACACTAATGGAATCACTCAAAAAAACTCATCAATTGAAAAGGAATTGAAATACCTCCACTCTAAGGTTTTTGAATAAATGAATCTCACCCCACTGAAATTTGACATCAATTATTTCTACACAAGGATTCCTCACCTTCCAATTTTGGATATTTTTTTAATCCACCATAATATCCCTCTAATAACATACATCCCTGTAAAGGGTGAATTTTTCAACTTATTCCCAGTATTGATATAGAATTTGTTTACTATTTTAAATTAAATGAATCTATTCAATGGAATATTAAATTTATTATTATGATATATTACCATAAAATCTTAGAGGAACCATAGATACTATATGTTCCCATCATTGAAAATTATACCACATAGATTGAAGTAGATCTACAATTACCTCTAGGACATGAGTATTAATATACATTCTAGAATATAGTGGATTTTAATTGGATCATTCCTATGGAGATATAGGGGTTTGAGTGGTGGCATATTCTATATTAATGTAGATATTCACATAACTTTCCCCTTCCAAAAAACAATAATCTTTCAGAAATAAGCACAAAATAATCCAAATTAAATGCAAACCTCGTACACCTATCTCTCATTCATTTTCATTTTAATAAGTATTTTCATACTTTAAATATAATTTAAAAGATTATAGAAGCATTATTTTAAATATAAGTATGAAAAAACTAGCTAATAGTATCGATAAAGGGTGTTACTAAATAAACTCAATCAGTTTATAAGTTATATAAACCTAATAATCACTAATATGTAAATAAGAATATACTATTTATTTATTATTAATGTTTCTATTCATATAAATTTATAATTGATTATATAAAAAATTAAACAAAGACACATAAGAACATGACATTTCATATATTCTGACTAATTCCTACCTATCAACTCCTAAATAAGAGGTATGAGATTTGAGAAGATAGGTCAAGAAAAAAATAAACAAAAAACAACCAAGACTTCATATGGTAACTCAAGTATCCAACATAATTATGCTATCTAGAAATATTTATGGATTAATTATTATGTCTAGAAATTTTTTTATTTTTGAATATAATCAATACCAATATCCCCAGTTTCACTCTAATTCCATTTTGTAATATTTTTGACCTAGTATACCCAAATAGTTCTCAATTTGGGTCAGTGCATCACCTCAAACATACTTATTAATCACTAAAGTATTGTGTCAATGGTAAGGGATATAGATAACATGTTTGAGAAATGGGTTAACCTCTTTAATGTTTAACTAAACTCATTTTTATCATGCTATAAATCCATCATTACCATTGTCGTAGTGTGTCGTGCACAATATATTTTATTTATCCATACAGGCCCATACACATAAGTTGACTGACCTTACCATATTAAAACATCCTTCTCTTTCTTCAAAACCATTTTCTATAGAGGAAAATGATAAAATAGAACCACTCATTGTATTTTAGTGGTGAGAAGTTGAGATATAGGGTTATTGATTGTTAAGAACAGTGCAAAAACGCCAAAAGAGGAACCAAAAAATCAAACAATGATAGAGGAAAAGTATATAATAACATAAATTGGATCGTAGTATTAATTCATCTGAGGGAATGTAGAGGAGTCGGTCTAAAAGACGATGAGTTCCGTGACATCTTGTGAATCATGAGTGAATGAGTTTCAGTTAAGGTTTTCTTAAATAGGTTGGGGACACTTTTAATAGCACTTTCAAAAAAGTGTCGATAAATATCTCTTTTATCAGTGCTAAATTGATAAGTTCTCATAAAAAGAATATTTATCAGTGTGTTTTTAGCACTAATAAAGATGCACTGATAAATATTCCTTTTATCAGTGCTTATCAATTTAGTACTGATAAAGGATTTATAATTATAATTATTTAAACAAATTTATTATATTTTTATAATTATTCAAATATATATAATTATTTATTTATAATTATATAAATACTTATGTAGAAAATTATTATTATTTATTTACAATAATTATTTATTTATAATAATTATAAATATATAAACATATAAATATAAAAAATATACATTTATAAATATATTTATTTACAAATATATTTTTAACATTATTAGTGGATATATAATCTTAAATACATGCATTTTAAAAATGAGTGAAATTGAACAATTCAAAATGAGTACCCTAAATGTAATATTATTAAAAATAAATAAATAAAATTGACTGATTAAAAATATTATATATTAAATGTATCATGTTATAATGAAATTCTAAAATACACTAAAATTTGAATAAATTACATAAATATTAGGTGTATGTGTTTCTATATATTTATGTGTGCATTTGTATATAAAAATGCTTTAATTACATATATATATATGTGTGTGTGTGTGTGTGTGTGTGTGTATGTGAAATCAATGTAACACACGAAGTTTGATATATGTTAAATTGAAAAATCAAAGAACATTAAAAATGAATAAGACATTAATATATTTTTAATTAACATTTTATTCATTATATATATCTTTATATTTAATATATATTATTTATTACTAGTTATAATATATATATATATATATATATATTATACTTATTCATTTTTATTAATAACTGTTTCATTAATAAATTTTTTAAAGAAAATGTAATTTATTCATTTTTAATATTTTTGTTTATTTATTACAATTTATTAATTTATATATACTATAATTAATATATATTATTTATTAATATTTATAACCTGTAAATTTTCATATTAAATTTACTCAATTTTATCAATAATTATTTAATTAATATATTGTTTGATATTATTATTAATTTACTCATTTTAAAATTTTATTTGTTTAATTATTTCATTTTATTTATTTTACATATCTATATATTTAAAATTTACTATTTATTAATTTTTAAAATGCATATATATGTATATTCAATTTATTCATTTTTCATAATAATTTTTTAATTAATGAAATTGTTAAAAAAAATTATTTTTTTAATTATATCATTTTATTCTAGACCTTTATTAGTGCTAAAATAAAGTAATGATAAAGGTTCCCTTTAATCAATGCTAAAAAAAGCACTGATAAAGTGATCTCTTTATCAGTGCTTTTTTTAGTGCTAATAAAGATGGATTTTATCAATGCATTTTTCTAGTGTTGATAAATGTCATGGCTGTTAAAGGCATGTTTTTTAGTAGTGTATGTCTTAGTTTTGTTTGGTGATTGCCTCTCACTATGATTTTCCAATAGCACAATTTGAGTAATGTGCACACATTAAAGGACTTATCGAGGTGGTGTTGACCACTCTATTTGGTGGATACCTCTATAGATTTAGCAGGTTAGGGTATGGTGATGACCATTTGTTATGGAGTAGGTGCTCACTGTAGAAATCCATGGTTCTTGCTGAGTGAGAGAATTGGATGGGGGTTGGGGCTCTATATATATGTTTGGGCCAATGGGCTATGATTATTGAAGGAAGCATCTCTCCATTACATGAGATGTTACGGTATCAAGTTGATAGTGGTTCATTATATATGGAAGGATGTGCATCGATGTGCCTTGAGACGTTGGGATAATATGACAATGTTGATTGGTTAAATGTAATTCCAAGGGTTTTCTGACATATTATTTGGGCATAATGATGGGGTGTTGGTTGACTCACATTATTACACATGTAGTATTGGGTGGAATGAGGTGTCAGGTGACTTGTATATAGAACTGGTTGGGAAACCAACGGTTCTCCTAGTATTATAGATCATAGATATATCATAGCACACCAATATTGGATGAGGCAGTTAAACACTGCTTTGTGGTTGTTGAGTGCAAATGAAGTGGGCTATGTATTTTTATGTCTGGGTTAACACTATTTATTTCTATATTCATAGAGTGGTATAAGTATGGATGTAAGATAGGTACATGTTGGTGGTATCCTAATGAGTTCATACTCACACCCTACATGAGTCCCTCGGTACACATGAAGACTTTATGGATTTATGATAAGGTAAGGAACTGGGATCATGAACTGGACCATAGTGAGTAGGGATGCACAGGTGCAAGGGATGGATAGAAGATAGACCATATGGTTTTTCTATATTGAGCTAGAGTCTCTTTTGGACTTCTGAGTATGAACATATGTGATTGGACTCTAGGAGATCTTGCAAATTTTCTATTAATGATATAGAATATGTATACTTTATCTAATATGGATGAATATGTTACTTTTGTCTCATTATTTCCATTTTTTATTATTACATCTACTGAGTTTCATTGTTTCTTCCACAATGATTGTATTATATTACTATTATTATTATCATCACTAAAGGGTATAATATTCACACAATCACCAAATAGACCTTTGATTCTAGACATCATACTTTGGAATATAATGAGGTGTGCCTAAGTCCCCGTAGCCCTCTAGCCTAGAGCACCATTTAAGTGTCTCTCGGGTCGGGTTACTATAACCACATCAATCTGCGTAATATTTGTGTTGGATCTAGGTTTTCCTCATATTCTCATGGGTAACCTGAAATTTCTCTGCTATTTTATGCACCATATCTGGTCTAACAAGTGATGTCTCACTAATCTCATTCCAGCACAAGGGTAACCTGCAGGATCTCCCATATAATGCCTCTAAAGGTGTCACACCAATAGTAAATTGATAAATCTTTTTATAATAAAACCCTTCCAATGAAAAGTGATCCTCTTAGCCCTATAAAAATTCCATCACATGTACTCTAATCATATCCTGAAATACCTAGATTTTTTTCTATGTATTCCCATCCATATGTGGGTGGAATTATGTGCTCATCCATAATTGGGTCCCAAAAACCTCCTACAGACCTCTCCATAGCCATCATGTAAACCATGCATCATGGTCAGAGAAGATCATCATGGGTATCCAATGAATTCGGATGATCTCCCACATAAACAACTGCCCCAAACTCGCAACTAAAATCTCCTCCCTTATGGAAAGAAAGTGTTTCTACTAAGTAATTCAATCAATAATCACCAAAATAGTGTTATGGCCTCTCGTTGTCCATGAAAGCCTCATTAAAAATCCATTGATATTACACCCCACTATTATTTTAAGATCTCAAGATATTACATTAAACCTACTAGAACCTAGTGTTCAACCCTTACCTTCTCACAAGTGAGACACTGAGAGACTAACTAAAAAAAGAGTTTCCTCATGTCATCCAACCAAAAATACCAAAGAAGGTCCTTGTACATATTTGATACAACTGGATGTAAGACCAAGGAAGATATGTGAAACTCTATCAAAAACTCCTTACAAAATGTTACAAGAACACTGTCTATTTATGGAAAAGTATTTCATGCTCCCCCCTTCAAAAAAATATATCTTTTGCATCTCCTATGGATATCTGGTCACATAGATCCTCATAATTGATGTCTCCCAACTAAGCATCTCTCACACACTAAAGAAGAAGTGGAGTTACCACTATCAACTAAAGAAAAGTTGCACCTCCCTCCTCCACCAAGTTCATCTACAATGAAGTCAACTACACACACACCTCCTCTACCAAGCGAGAATGGAATTTCATGCTAAGGGAATCTTCCAGCATGTTTCTCTTCCCAAGAGTATAGACTATCTCAAAGTCAAAGTTATATGGGAACTCCAAGAAATGCCTCAACCTCAGGTTGAGATATCTCTGAGTGAAGATGTACCAGAGACTCTAATGGGGTGAGTAAACAAAATGTGTTCCCATAAGATAGTACCTCCATATCTTTAGAGAGAAGACTACTGATGCTAACTTCAAGTTGCAGGTCATGCAATTCTTCTCAAGGAGTCTCAACTATCTTAACCCATAAGTGATCATTGTCTGCACTACAACAAAATAGACCTTCAATATAATTGACCTTTATTAGTGCTAGCAAAAATCATAGATAAAGGTTCCCTTTATCAGTGCAAAAAAAGCACTAATACAAGGTACCCTTTATCAGCATTTTTCTCAAGCACTCATAAAAGGTAACCTTTATCAGTGCTTTATTTTTAGAACTAATAAAGGGTATCCTTTATCGGCACTTTTTTAGCACTAATAAAGGTTCTGAATAAAATGAAATGATTAAACAAATAAAAATTAAAAATGATTAAATTTAAAAAAAATATTAACAATTTTATTAATTAAATAATTATTAATAAAAATGAATTCCTTTAATATACATATATATAAATTATAAATATTAATAAATAGTATAAATTAAATATATAGATATATTTAAAATGAATTAACTGAAATAATTAAACAAATACAAATTAAAAAATGAGTAAATTAAGAAAAATATTAAACATTTTATTAAATAAATAATTATTCATAAAAATGAATAAATTTAATATAAATTTATATAGATTGTAAATATTAATAAATAGTAAGTATTAAATATAGATATATAAAATGAATAAATTATAATAATTAAACAAAAAAAATTAGAAATGAATAAATTGTATTAATTAGATAAAACAATTAAAAATGACTAAATTAAAAAAGTATTAATTAATTTATTATTGAAATAATTATTAGTAAAAATGAATAAGTATAATATATAAAAATTACTTATAAATAGTAATATATAATATATATTAAATATTAATATAGAAAATGAATAAAATTTAATAATTAAAATCATATTAATGTGTTATTTATTTTTAATAGATTTTATACAAAGTTATTAATTAATATATTTAATATATAAATATATTCATATATATATATATCAATATGTATATAATATTTATTAAAATATGATTTATATAATAAAAAATATTTATGCTTACATTAAATAAGACATATATTTAGTGAAAATGGTTTATAATTAAAAATTAATATTAATTAAAAATAATGACTATTTGCATTGGGTAACGGTTATAATTTAATATTATTTGATTTTTCAATTTAACATAAATCAAACATCTATTACATTGATTTCACATGCATATACGTAATTAATGAACTTTTATATACAACGTGCACAAACAAATATTTACGTAATTAATGAAATTGTATATAGAAACACATACACCTAATATTTATATAATTTATTAAAATTTTACTATTAATTTTAGAATTTCACTATAACATGATACATTTGATATATTATTTTTTTAATCAGTAAGTTTTGTTTATTTATTTAATAAAACTTATCCATTTTTTCAATATTTTGAAAGTGTACTCTTTTTTAATTATCCAATTTCACTCGTTTTTAATATTCTTACATTTAATATTATATATTCATTAATAATGTTTAAAATATATTTGTAAATAAATATGTATAAATAAATATATTTATAAATGTATTTTTATTATATTTGTAAATTTATATATTTATAATTATAAATAAATTAATATTATTTTTTAAAAATTATTTATATAATTATAAATAAATAATTATATGTATTTAAAAAATTATAAAATTATAATAATTTTATTAAATAATGAATTTATTTACTATATTAATTTTTATTTTTTTTATTTATATTTATATTTATATTTATATTTATATTTATTTATTATATAATTATATAATTATATAAATATATATAATGACATAAATATATAAATATTATTTTTTAAAAGGTATTTATATATTTATAAATAAATAATTATATATTTTCATCATTGTAAAATTATAATAAATATATTTAAAGAATGAATATTTTTAATATATTTATAAAAACAAATGGTGAGGCATGAGGTTGGGGAGCTCTCTCCCTTTGATCAGGGAAATTATGGTTCCCTTTTCACATTAATTGCAATCGAAGATGAGTAGTTCAACCTAGCAGATGTGTGTGTGGGTCCCTCGAAGAAGGTTAGTGTAGTTTCTAGCCAAGGCTATGTGAATCTACCTACCTTAAAAGCAAATCAGGCTTGAGTGAAGGAAAACCATGTCTCTTTCTTTTTAGATCCAACTCTGAAGGATCTTGATGCGGTGCGAGCAAGGATTGTTTCGGGTAAGGATGTTCTAAAGACATTTTTAATTGTGATATTCCTATTGATGCTCCTCTGGTTTAGGATTTCTTTGATACCTTGAAGGATAACGTGTGTCTCATAAGGATTCTTCAATTAAGGAACCTCTTATCGGTGATTTAATGATTGTGAGGCCGACTAATGTTTCAGAAAAGAATGATGTCAATCAAAGACTTTTTTCTATTCTCTAGGGTGATTCCATGTTTACCTCTCAAAGGATAACCAAAAATGGATCATTGGCACTAGTGTAGGAGAACTATTAGAATTTGGAGGCTCATCTAAAGGAGTGTGAACACTCAATTATCAGTCTCCTGGTATGGTAGTGTGAAAATCCTTGGGATTGTGGTGGTTTGCAGAGGCTTATTATCCATTTATGGACTTTGGTGGTTAGAGTATGACATCCGTAGGTAAAGGATTTTACCAATTTTTTCATTTATTTGAGATGAAGTCTAATTCTTGGGGCTTGGGGTCTGTCTCCCTAAAGTCAGGTTCCCTTCTGATATAATACTGGGGTCCCCTCTTCAACCCTAAGAATGTTTATAATTCTATTACCCATTTATGGATTCACATACATGGTCTCAAATAGTTTTTTTGGTACCCCAGATCCTTTGGTACATTTCTTCAATAGTGGGGTGCCCATTAAATTTTATGGGGAAATAGAGAATGCAATATTTGTTCATTTCTCCAGAGTTTTAGTTGAGGTTGATCTTTTTTCTACCTTGAATGAAAAGGTTGTCTTATCTACCAATGAGTTTAAAATTTATATTGGCATTGCCTTTGAGAAATTACTAATTTTTTTTCTAAATGTAACAATATTGGGAACTCTCTAGAAGAATGTTGTCAAAATATGCCCTGGGATAATTATTATAGAATTGGCCATCGCTTAGAGACCTATAAATTTAAGATGCAGGTTGCAGTTGACTCTAGTACCCCTGGAAGTTCTCCTACTACTTCTGTGATGACACATGGGGTTGAAGTACAAAATGGAAGTACTTTTATGTAGTTTTCTCACTCTTAGGGGATGGTGATGGGAAATGAGCTTGGAAACTCTTCTCAAATTGATTTGTGGCAAGGGTGGGTTGCCTCACCTCTGGTTGGTCCTACGGATGATACCTCACTTTCTTGGGGTGTTTTCAAAGGATCACCCTTCTGATAACAAGGTAAAGGCCTTTTACTTGGCTACAACCATTACTTCATATGATTTCATGCAGCATATGGGTGACTAGAATTTTCATGGAATCTCCTCGACTCTGATCAAGAGAACTTGGGATGACATTACATCAGAGGAGCAGGATAAAGGGTCATCTTTACATGCTAACATTTTTCATGTTATTGATGATAATGAACAAATTCAAAAGGAAGTGGATAGGCATTTGGATAAAGGAAGAAAGTTTTGGATGATGAGGTATTTCAAATGGTATTGCCCAGAAAACCTAGGTCTACCATTGCATCTGAGTACATAAGAGATCGACCATCTATCAAGGGAGAGTTTTCTCATGCATGTGTGGTTTTGGATGTACCTACTTCTAGTTCCATTACGGAAGAGTGCAAGAAATATACTCATGTGGAGGTGGGCATGAACACTGGAGGCAATGGTGAATAGCTTACTCCATAGGGGATTATTCATCCTTCGGGTCATATAGTCTTTTATAATGTTGATGGTGAATAAGCTTTTCTATTGTTGTAACCACTAGTAATTATTGAGATATCTTATGATGCTAAGGGTTGTATCAAGGATTATCTTGGTCGGTGAAGGGAAGGTAGGCGGATGAGATCGGACGAAAATGTGAAATGGTCTTTCCCATCTCAATTTTTCGAGCTCATGAAAGTTGTTTATGACTCTTTCATAAAGGATTCGGTTATGGAATGTAAAGCTACAAGGGTAAAAATATCAAGGCTCCTCTGGTGGATTATGAGGGTGAGAGGTACCCCTAGGGCCTTACAGATGAAATGGAAAAATGGTTTGATTTATATCTCGAAGTTACCTTCAACAAAATGGAACCAGATTTCATTGGATACAGGGATTATTTAACAATCCAAAAATTGTTATCAAAAAACATTGATGATGGTTATTGGCATAATATATGGATTGAATTTCGTGATATTATATGGAAATACATGAGAAAAATCATTCCAGAGGATTCCTTAGATTTTTCATCAAGTGATGAGCATGAGCTACCCAAACAGGCCAAGTCCTGGTAGGGAGGGAGACACCCAAAAGATAGAGGTAGATATCCTAGGAATTTAGGCTCTAGAGGGAGTGGTAGGAGTCGATCTCTTATTTTCCTTGTTTTGGTCATTTCTAGTGTTGTCGGGTCTTTCTCTCCTCTTTGTTGTACTTTACTATTTTTTTTAATAAATTTGGTGGGTGTGGGTTGGATTTCTAACTCATACTCAGACCTTTTTGAGTAATTACTATATTTATATTTATATTTATATGTATTTATTATATATATATATAATTATATAAATATATGTAATGATATAAATATATTTATAATTATAAAATTATAATAAATATATTTAAATAATGAATATATTCACTATATTTATATTTATATATTTTTAATTGTGAAATTATAACAAATATATTTAAATAGTGAATGTATTTAATATATTTATATTTATATATATTTATTAAATATATATATAATTATATAAATATATATAATGATATAAATATATTTATAATTATAAATAAATAATTATAAATACATTTAAAAATATATTTATTAATAATATATATTTACATTATTTATTTATAAATATATATTTACAATATTTATAAAATTATATATTTATAATTATAAATAAAAAAGTATAATTTTTTTAAAAAAATATTTATATAATTATAAATAAATAGTTATATATTTAAATAATTATAAAATTATAATAAATAAATATATAAATATGTTTACAAATTTTTTATTTATAATTGTAATTATAAATCTCTTATCAGTGCTTATTAATTTAGCACTAATAAAAGGTATCATTATCGGTGCTATTTTGGAAGCACTGATAAATGTCCCCCCAATCGATTTAAATGGACCCTAACCGCGACTAATTTAGTTGTGATTCTCAAGATTTTATGGAACTCCCATGATATTGGCGCTCCTGTTATGTTCTCTCAGATGAATCAAGGCTAGAATTCATGATATATAATTATCTCCTCCCCTAACTCAATGATTATTTATTTGGATTTTGCAGTTTTCGTTATTGTGGTGTTCTTAACCATGACAAAACCTACTTCTCTTCTACCATAATTCTGGTCATGGTTAGTCTCTCTCATTCATCCTCATTGTTTCCATTCTTATCACCACATTCACTCATAGTTCTTTCTATTGTTAACACTATCATCATCACCATCACCACCATCATCATAAACTTCCCATTTTTCTTCATCCTCAACCATTGCTTCTCTTTGATAGTTCTTCATGGTTTTTAATCGTGGTGTCAGATTTTTTCACATATCCAAGGTCTTTTTTATTTGCTAAATTTTTGTTTTGGGCTTCTAGTTTTCTAGTATGATTATTTGATGAATTTTTGTTGTAAATCATGTTTATTTACTTATAATGGGTGTCTAAGGTTTGTTTAGTAGGTGATGTCTTTAACTAAATGATTATTTAATGATCGTGAGGACAACTAAGGTATGTTTAATTTTATTGAATCATTATTTAACCACTACGGGAAAAAGGAATTTTTGTGACGGACTATTTGCGATGGGGGTAACGACCCGTCGCAAATAACCTATTATTTGTGACAGGATTTCGTGTCTCGTCACCGAAGGTTTGGCGCGGGTAGCACGCCAAACCGCGCGAAGGTTATTTACGACGGTGGGATCCCACCGTCGTAAATAGTGAAGTATTTGCGACGGGGGCCGTCGCAAATACCCGGCGTCGGTTAATAACTTTTTTCGACGGGATGTCATCCCGTTGCAAAAGGTGTGTCGGTAGGGACAACTTGCTACGGGACCCATCGCAAATAAATTTTTAACCGCCGACAGTAATTAATGTGGGCGTAGGTATTTGCGACGGTTCCCGTCGCAAAAGATACTATTTGTGATGGGTAGCCCGTTGCAAATAATCTAACCTATATATACCCCCATTTGTTTTTCTTCTCATTCTACTCAATTCTTAGATCTTGTTTCTCTCTGAACTCTGATTTTAGAAGGAAAATTTTTCTATGTTAATTTTTTTGTTCACGAAGAAGTTGGGAAACCGTCTATATCAATAGAAAATCAAGTTTAAAGGTATTTATGTTTTATTTAATTTATTATTTATTTCAATTTTTTATGTTAATTTTTATTATTGTTGATTAGTTGTAATTAAATTGAATTTAAATTGTTTTGTCATGAATATTTATTTGTACTAATAAATTGAAATTTTTAGTACTAATTTTTAATAATTAGTAGTAATTAATAATTATTAATGATAATTAGTAATCTATATAATTAATTTGTAGTAATTAATAATAATTGGCAATAAATAATAATAAATAGTAATAATTAGAAATAAATATTAATAATTATTAATAAATAGTAATAAATCATAATAATGAGTAATAAATAGTCATAATGAGTAATAAATAGTAATAAATTGTAATAAATTGTAATAAATTGTAATAATTAGTAATAAATTGTAATAATTAGTAACAAATTGTAATAATTAGTAATAAATTGTAATAATTAGAAATAATTTGTAATAATTTGTAATAAATTGTAATAATGAGTAGTAAATAGTAATAATGAGTAGTAAATAGTAATAAATTGTATTAATTAGTAATAAGTGGTAATAATTAGTGATAAATTGTAAAAATTAGTAATAAATTGAAATAATTAGTGATAAATGCTAATAATTACTACTAAATTGTAATAAATTGTAATAAATTGCAATATTTAGTAATAAATTGTAATAATTAGTAATAAATTGTAATAATTAGTAATAAATGGTAATAATTAGTAATAAACTGTAATAATTAGTAATAAACTGTAATAATTAATAATAAATTGTAATAATTAGTAATAATTAGTAATATTTTTTAATAAATACTAATAATTTGTAATAATTAGTAATAAATACAGATAATTAGTAATGAATATAGATAATTAGTAATAATTAGTAATAATTAGTAATAATTAGTAATAATTAGTAATAATTAGTAATAATTAGTAATAAATTGTAATAATTAGTACTAAATTGTAATAATTAGTAATAAACAGTAATAATTAGTAATAAACTATAAGAAGAGATGTGTCAGCAGCAGCAGCAATAGAAGCAATTGCATGAGGAGGAGATGCATTGATAGTAGTAGCAACATCACAAACAGATGGAGTACATGCGTCGTCTGACTCATAGTTTGGGGATGGAGTTTCTTCCACCATCTCCTTCAGCTCCTCCACCTCCTCCAGAAGACGACCCCCCCCCATTGATTTTTTTATGTTAAAATTTTTTGAATTTAACATTTTTTGTAATATAAACTATTTACAGTTTCTGTCTTTTATATTGGTGTGAATATTACATAATTTAATTTTTAATATTTTATGGTTTTTTTGTGAATATTGAGAATTTTAAAATTTTTTATTTTTTTATTATTTTAATAATATTAATATTATTGTTTCATTAATCATAATTTTATTAAATGTATTTTTTCCGTATTATATTTTTTAATGTATGTTTATTTTACTAATAATAATAATAATTTATGATTTTTTTATATTTTTCTATAAATATTGAGAATTTTAATTTTTTTATTATTTTAATAATATTAAAATTAATTTTTCAATGATCATAATTTTATTAAATTTATTTTTTAAAAAAATTATTTATTATTTGCGACGAGATCTGTTGCGATCGGTTCTCATCGCAAATAGCCTAAATAATTTTTTTTTTAAAGTATTTGCGACGGGCCCATCGCAAAACAATTTATATATATAAAGTATATAATCGGAGACTTATTTGCGACGGTGAAGTTGCCTGTCACAAAAAATATTATTTGCGATGGGACCATCATAAATACTATTTTTTGCTACGCCGGTTTTTGCAATGGGCTATTTGCGATGAGACCCCATCGCTAAAACTTATTTGTGACGAGATCTCGTCGTAAATAACCAGTCGCAAATACCTAGAATTCTAGTAGTGAACCAGTGTTATATTTTATAAATTATTTTTTAATGAATGGGTATCCTATAAATCTTACAATGTTTTTCACAATATTTAAAGTATTTTTAATTTACTTATTAATCTTTTTACGTCATGTAAGGTATGTTTAATTTACCAAATGAGTGTTTGGATGATTAATGAATGTTGTTTTCTTATGTTGTAAATGGGTGTTTTGAAGGTATAATGGATTATGGAGTTTGAATACAGATTATTGATAATATGTATTTAAATGATTATCCTGTGAAATATTTTATTGTGTTGATTTCATAATTTCAGTATAGGGGAAGTTAGTTGACAATTTAGTTTGAATAACACAATAATAATATAAGAGTTTTTTTAGAGTTACACCCTATTTACTTTCCATTATATTGTTTAATATTTATATACAATTCCTTTGAGAATTTTCAATTTAACCCTCATTAGGTACTATAACTATTTCATCAAAAACATTATCAATTCCCTAATGTTACTTTCTACATCATCTCTAGTCATAGATTACATTAATATTTACCATTCTAAAATGATATGATAAGGAGAGTAGGATTTCAATTTATTTTGAATATAATTAGAAAAAAATCAAATTATTTCCCTATTTAATCATGTTCATAGTATATATCACTTATTATTTACTACATAAAGTGAAATTTTAATTTTTAATATGATGTATGAAATTGTATGCCTTCTTTTGGATCTTTATCACTATCAATGTCGTTTCCATCACTAAAACATTATTCCCAATGTAATTTTATAATTTATAATTATTTATATATTTTTAAAATAATAATCACCAAATTATATAATGAAAAGAAATAAAAATTGAGTTTTTTGTGGTCAACCTTTTAAAATCAATATTAAGATTTGTTTTTGTTTTTATTTTGGAGTTTTTATTTTTCATTTATTTGATTGAATTTTTATTTATAAAGGTAATTTTAAATTTAATTATATTTATTACTTGAAATTTATTATAGGTAATAATAAATTATAGTTGGATTTCAATACTATGAACAAGTTCTGAATATGAGGAAAGGGTTGATGATTTTTTAAAATTTTCCAAACAAAATGTTCTAAAAAAATACATGTTTTCTATATTTGGTTGAAATGTTAAAATACAAAAAAAATTAAAAGAAAATAAATTAATGATCATTTAATTTCTTATGGTTTTAATACATGTTACAGTCCTTGGATTTGGAATGGTAAAATTGGGTAGAATTCAAGATCTTTTAATGGTAGAGATTGTTAGGTTAATAAGTTTGATCAAGTTGAAGAAATTATTTTTGATATTAAATAGTTGAAATTGAGAAGACATCAATGATCAAACAATTATATGGTGATACTAAAAACCCATTATTTCTAAATTATAGAAAATTTATGGTTTCATTAATGAATTTCTAAATCAAAACATGGGTAATTTATTGTCTAAGGTATTAGGTTGTTTATTAAATCATGTCTCATTCCCTTATGTGATCCAGACTTGTAGATTTCAAGGGAAGGATCCTAATCTAATTTGAATATAGAAAACTAGGACCAAAATTTTGATATAGTTCCCAATTTAGTATTTTCACCTAATGCGTCTAGACTGAAAACCACATCTAGACCAAAGAGTGGTTTCCAATCTAGATAGATCCAATTTTCTGGACCATAAATATGACAACTACATTCCTTTATGGGTCTTAAAATGATTTGGAGATTATATAATTTCTAAGCATAAACTTATATAAATGAAACCTAGTGGCCGTAAGGATATAAAAATGTATGAATTACCCTTTGAATGTTTTTCTTAGGTTAGTGATGTGCTAATAGGGATTAAATAATCACTTTAGTAGTGACTAGATATGTGTTATACAATCTAGTATAGTCCCTTCAAACACAGTGGGATAACCTATAAAGGGTAGTATGGATTAGTTGATCATATATCTTACTTTTTTTTGATATTTTAGGTGTGTGAGTGATGAATTATGGCTTATGGACAATGATATTTTCTAATGAATGATCATTGATAAAGATGATAAATACCCAAGATATGTGATCTTAGAGTATCTTATATTAGAATATGATGGGTGTTATGTGAGGTCTAGGTATAGAATGTTAGAGTGTGATTTACTATAGACATGTTAGTGATTCCTTGTGGTCTAGGGTGAGGGTGATGTGACATTTTTGTTGTTGTTTGTTCTACTATATAGTTTTTTAGAATTTAGGTTTAACTAAGGTATTGTAGAACCCATTGTGCTTTTATTTCCTAAGGGAACCAATTATGATAAAAATTCCTTGTATTTTTAATGCACTTCCTAAAAAAATGGATATTTTTTACCCATTTCATGATTTGGATGCAATAAGTACATGTGATGGTTATCCCTGAGGGATATTCTTGGATGTTATAGGTATGAGGTAGAATCTAATGGTATCTGTAATGTGGTTATTTCCATAGGCATATATATAATTTTTTATCCTACTATGATTCAAATGTTAAACTCTTATTAGTAAAATGATTTGAATGTTAAGTAACAACCATGGTATAAATTTATGGTAAGATTAGTATGATTCACTGGTATGAAATGAAGTAAGTACATTTTATCATCATGGTGTCTTGGTTAGTACACAATGACTTAACTTGAATGTGTATTTTGAGTGTTAATAATTTGAACATATAATCAAATATTTGAATTGTAGTATAGTTTAGGTGACCCGTTAGTATTTAAATGTTTATTTTTATACTCACACCCAACACATGAACCTAAGTGGACATAGATCCCTTATATTTGAGATACATATGAGGGAAAAGGACTAGTAACATAGATTAGAGTTGGTGTAGCTCGGTGGGGATGAGTTGATGTTCTCATGGTAGTGTTAGGGACCTTTTAGTATTTTGATATGTGATTTTAAATTTTAAATTAATATGTGGTAATTTAAAAAAATTTAAGGAGACAAGTTTCATCCTCATCATCTTCATTTTGAAATAGTTATTATTTAATTTTGTTTCTTGAGGATCATCCCCCAAATATTCTCTGTTTCTTGGACTACTCTGAGTAGTAGTTGTCCAAAATAATCCCTAATTCCTAGTATGGTATGAATACTGCTTAAAGTAGTTCAAGGAACATAGGTGCATGTCCAGAAAATATGGAGGATGAGTCTCAAGCAACAAAATTCAATAATAAATGTTCTGGAAGATGAATTCGATGAGGATGATAGTTGTATATAACTTTCATATTTGGATGAATTTATATGATAACACCTACCATAGTGGAGAAAGTATTTACTTAAATTCAATTACCCATTTATTTCAAAATAGATGCATGCTAATCATTTTAAAATAGAGTATGAAGATATAGTTAAAGAGTTCATCAAGTTTGAAATATAGAATGCATATGACCCTTCTCAGATCCTTTGTCCATTATTGTGTTGTTGTTATTAAAGAAAAATTAAATGTTTGACTACTCATGAAGATAATGTCTTCTACGCATGATGATGTTACCAATCTCGAGGAAGAACAGACTATTGATACTTAAACTGTAGATTTATTAGGGTATTAACAGCATGTTGATGAAAAAAACAAGAATTAAACAACATCATAGTTTTGAATAAAATTATCAAGGCAATAAGTAAGGGTATAAATTTTGAGGTTGGTTGGGATCAATGCATCCAACCAGATGACCCCAACAAGTCATTGCTCATTAGTTATGTTGGGGTCACAATGAGGATTAATGTACCAATTAAAATTTATTTGTGGTACCACATCCATCCTGTAATAAAGGAAACTCTTTGGAGAGATATAAAGGTAATGTTATGATATACTTTCTCTATTTTACCAAAAAAATATATATAAACATTGATTTAATTTTCATTATTCCTTAAAGAGTTCATTTATTTTAAATATTTCCACAATAAATTTTTCTTAATGGCTGTTAGCCCATATAGGTTTTTTAAATCTTATTACCAAGTTACATCTTAGGGATACTAAGGAGAAAGTAAATCCACACCCACCAATTAGTTATGAACATATTATAAAGCAGGAAACATGGAATGCTTTCATCAATCATCATGATGGGAATTCATTTCAGTTGAATTACAGTTGATAATATATTATTTGAAATTATTTATTTTATATAATTTGATTTAAAATTTTAAATTTATGAAACAAAAAAATTGATATGAAAATAAAAAACATGAATCAAAACCAATATACCCTTATTACAAAGAAAGTATTTGGTACGCTTCACTAGAGAATAAATTGGTATGTATTTTAAATCAAGAATAAAAATTTTATGAGATATGAAACAACATATATAACTTTGTTTATATACAGATTGATGAATCAAAATATGAAGACACTTCCATCCTACATCATGTTCTATAGAAGGAGGCTCACATAAATAAAGATAGTGAACTAGTGGATGAAAACACAAAAGTAGTATGGGAAACATGTGAAAGTATGACATAATAGTAATTTGTTATGATTTATAATAGTATTACATAAAAATATATATTTATTTTTATATTTTTTATATATCTTAGAAACAATAATCAGAAGTGACTGTACCGAAATAAAAACTACATTTAGTAGCTTTAAAACGGCCAGAATAATATGGTCACATTAGAGGAGTGGGTTTTGGACTGTATTCTTGAACATATTTGAAGAAGATAAAACCACATGAATATAAATATAATATGTAGAAAGTATTTCATGAAAAAATAGATGTCTTTCAATATATTATTGTCTGTTCTGGTTTGGCAGACCAATATATAAGAAAGGATAAAAGTGAATCGGTGGTGGAAGAAAGATCCGTACATAAAGAACCAAATAACCCCACTAGATTTAAGGCTAGTTATTCCCATCAACTACATACCTTACCTAAGTTAACCAATTTTTTCATTAATCTTTCTCATAAATGTAAATCAAACAACTTATAATAACTTTATATTACTAAAATTCTATAGGTTACGGTTGTATGTGATTTTTATCTATCAACACCCACACACCGCCCTATTGTGAGGGGTACAATGTATAATATCATGGGAGACAAACTGTATAATAAATAACTCCCAAAATATCACATGGGAGTATGGATTTAGGTAGCTCAAGATTCAACTGTTGAGTTTCCTATTCCACTTGATGATCTGAATATTACAATGGTCAATGATGTTATTGTAACTTTCATACCATGGTAATCCAATCTTATAAAGATACGTGAGGTATGTCATTGAAAAAAAATTCTTATGAAAAATATGTAATAATTGATGAATAAATTTCTAAAGTGAGGTGTGGTATTATAGACAAATAAAATGATACATAAAGGGAAGTTCGGATAAATAAAATATAGTGAATCGACCAAGAAATCAAAAGGACCTTCTGGGGGTACCTTATCTCCACCAGTTCCATGGAAAATTTTATTATCATTAAAACTTTATACAGAGACCAAATTTAAAGATGAAAATATTTCTTACATTCTATATTATGAAGAAATATATGGAACTACCATGACAAAAATAGTTGGTCCCAAGCATATAAATGATATTATCAAGCATGAATGGTTGGGATCCATAGTTATGAATACATACATAAGATACATTATCATGATATGTTTGTCCAAATTGGTGGTTGATATATTTATAAAAGTTAATAACTATTCATATTTCATAAAGTTTTTTATATTTCTATTATATAAAGGGAAAACCATGTGAAGCACAATTTGGATTCATTAATCCCTGTATCATATCTAAGTAAACAAATTTACTTTGAATAAGGAATAAATTTATAAGAAAAGGGATGAGCTACTCGATGCATTTGAGAAAAAAATAGACAACCAGCTCTTTTTTATGACTACAATACAGAGGTAAAACAATAAAATCCAATCACATAAAATATATTTTTATTGTTTTATTACTTATTTTTTAGGCAATATTGGATGTTGATGGTAATAAATCCGTACACTACAAAGATTTATTTTTTGGATCCAATTCATGGATATCCAAAAAAACGACTATACATTATGTGTACTATCAATTTGTAATACACTACAATCAATATTTTATAGATAAAATTCAAATTATATTCATCTTATTGTGTTTTAATAATAATTTTGGTATGATAGGGTGGTCATTAAATATAGGCTAAATCATATAATAAAGTTAGTGAATGGATATATAAAGTTTTTGGATTACATAAAATGGAAATATATTAAGTTATATATAAAAATATTTAACTGTCAAAAAATATTTGAAAAGAATTTACTTATTTTGGTTAATATTTCTACAATGTCCAAAGTAAGATAATGAAATTGATTGTGGATATTATGTTTGAAAATTTATGACAGAGATCATAAGCCATACAAAACCAGCATCCTCAAATAGGTAATTTCTGAAGTTAATTACAATGTTATTAAATATGTTTCATAATCATTTATTTGTCTATATTTTCTCAGTACTACCATAATTTTCGATAACCTTCATACTCAAAAGAAGAATTGAATTTTATTAGATATGAGTGGGCATAGTACAATCAGTAAAAATGTTTTCTGAAAAAAAAAATTAAGGGATTACTTCTTATATTTGTGATTTGGTATCGTATATGGCCTTAAAAATATATTTGGGGTGTGAAACATTAGTTTTAGAGTGCTTATATATTATTTTTTATCTGTTTTTAAAGGATAATAATTATGGAGGAAATAAATTTTTTTAAAATCACTATCCTATAAACAATAAAATTTTTGGGCAATAGCGGAGGCTGAGGCGGAGGTGGAGGTAGAGGAGGAGGGGGGAATGGAGGAAAAGTCAAAGTCAAAGTCGGAGACCCAAGTCAAAAAGGAGGCGGAGGCAGAGACTAAGGTATAGAATGAGACGAAGCATTGTCCTGCAAATAATAAAATTGTTGGTAAATAGTGTATAATTGGAATCATACCAAGGTTGTATTTGAGAACAATTATTGAAAATTGCACACAACACGTTTCACTTAATATAAGATCCATTGTGAAAGTGTTTTAGGTTTCTTATTGAAAAACTGTTTCTCACCACTTGCTTAAATGATTTTGTATAGAAATTTAAGTGGATGAATTTTTTTCAGAAAAAAAAACAAACACTGATTATTTTTTTCAAACTATTTCTCATAGGATACAATTTATATTAGCACATTCCAAGTACTACAAAATATTACTAATTTATGAAAGAAACCCCTCACTAAGAACAAACTAAAAAACAATAAAAATATAGATGCAATTTCTTTCCCCTGGCTTCTCTACACTATAGAGAAAGGGTCTTAGTAGTGGATCCAATAGTCACTTGTGAGACATACAACACCAATACAATAATAAAAAAAAAGTATATAATAGAGCTCAAATGTTTGAATAAATATGTGTTTAATCAACCACTGAATCTAGTAGGTGTATGATAGAACTATTATAGGACAACTAGTATTGAGATATTGTGGTCATTAAGGAGGGTTGGTGTCAAAGGAAATATAAAATCAAATGAAAAAAACGACTTTATAAATAAATCCTAAAAAATGAAAAACCCACTTCAAATGAAATTGTGAAGTTCCAATAATACAAATGAAGACCCCTTTTAAAAAGAAACTAGTAACATGATCCAAAACCTATAAAAATAAATAAATGTAATTTTTCATCAACTAAATTCTAAATTAAAAAAAGAACAATATAGTGGTTTCACTTTGGTGGGTGGTGGAATTATTTTGGCTATTATATCATCAATTAAATGTATGATATAATATCAAAAATTCCAATGAAATAGATATAACATTCATTATGCATGTGCACATTCATTATGTAAAATGATCCATGTTTACCAGCTCATTAATCAAGAACTAATCATCATTCTCAATAAAAAATACAAGAGAATAGGGATATTCCCATTTTGATGAACAAATAATGATGATGTAATTTTAGAGTTTATCATCACCCAAAATATTAAAAATGATATACTATTCTATAGAAAAGTCTAGGAAGACTTGATGGATGAACTATATTTTAGTGTAATTTGGATGCTATAAAGGGCTATACTGATTTTTAATACTGTCATAAAGGGGCAAAAAAATATAATTGAGTTTAGTGTCATCTAAAAATACATAATGGGTCACACTAAAGGGTTTTCCATCAAATAAGTTAAATGGTTTATCATGGATTTTGTACTCTCAATGATGGTGAAAGGGAAATATAGATATTATTATGTTCCATAAAAACTCATTTGTAAATATTTATTTTAGTTCAATCAATGAATTATACTAGGTTTACACTAATTTTTAATGTTTTCTAGTAATAAATTACTTCATTAACAAGGATGATTCACTCTTGTACTATGATAATTAACTCAACAAGGATGATTCACTCATGATGATGTAATTTTATTTTTATTCACCAATGCATTCATTATTTTGGGTTATCGAACTACAATACTATTAGATGACCCAAAGTTTTGAATGAAATGAAGGGTAAAAAGACATGGTGGAATCAACCGTTCCTCAAATCAATACATGATGTTCTCAGTATGACTAAAATTTTGCATTTTCAGTTTAAAATTCACATTTTATTAATGTATTGTTTCGTATTTATGTTTAATTTATTTATTTATAGTATTACTACCATAATACCTATTTTCTTATAAAAGTGGATTATTTTGATCAAGTATGGGTGTTTGGTTTGAATATTCTTTCTCTTGTGATAGATTAGAATCGACCAAACCTTAATTTGATACATGATGTGTCTGGAATGACTCAAAGTATCCATTATTAGTTTAAAATTAACATTTGTGTTCAAAAAGTTTCAATCACTAAAAACAAATAAAATGCACTCTGATTTTCTTGACAATTTATCAAAACTATTCTTAAGTCATTTGTGACATGTAGAAATCATTTTCACATAAAAATTACACACGATGTGACCAGTGTGGCTCAAATTACACATTTCCAATTTAAAATGACATTTTAGTAAAAAAATACAAGAGACATACTCAAAACTATGAAAATGCATTTTGATTATTTTTATACTTTAGGAAAATAAAACATAAGTAATTTTAGACATGTATAAATTATCTTCACCTCAATAAAAAGTATTGTGTGACTGGTATGACTCTAAGTGTGTCTTTTTATTTAAAATTGACATTAATTTTAGTAAAAAAGAAAATTGACCTACTCAAAACTGATCAAACGCATTTGTATTGTTTTTATACTTTAGGAAAATTATCCATAAGTTATTTTTAACATGTAGGAATTATACACACCTCAATCTAATACATGATGTTCCCATCTTGACTCAAATTTTACATTACCAGTTTAAAATTAAGCTTTTTAGTACAAAAAGTGTCACTCATTCAAAACCAAGAAAATGCACTTTTATTTTCATGATAATTTAGTAAAATTATTCATAATTATTTTTTCACATGTAGGAATTAGTATTATGTCAAAATGATACACCATTGACCAATATGACTCAAAGTGTATGTTTCAATTTTAAAATAACATTTTAGTAAAAAATACAAGTGATGTACTCAAAACCAAGAAAATGAATTTTTATTGTTTTTGATAATTTAGAAAATGATCAATATTTAATTTAGGATTTTTAGGAATCATCCTCACCTCAATCAGATTCATGGTGTCACTAGTATGACTCCAACTGTGTCTTTTTATTTAAAATCAACATTAATTTTAGTAAAAAAGACAAATCAAAAACTCAGAACTAATAAGATGCATTCCGATTGTTTTTATAATTTAGTAAAATGATATATAAGTTATTTATGACATATAAGAATCAGTCACACCTTAATATGATACACAATGTTCCCAACATGACTCAAAGTGTTTGTTATCAGTTTAAAATTGACATTTTAGTTCAAAAAGTGTCACTCACTAAAAACTAAGAAAAATCACTTTGATTGTCTTGATAATTTACTAAAATTATTAAAAAGTTTTTTTTATGTGTATGAATTAGTCTCACATCAAGTCGACACACGATTTTATCGTTATGAATCAATGTCAACGTTTCCATTTTAAAATTAAATTTTAATAAAAAGTGATGAGATCAAAACTGAGAAAAAGCATTAAAGTTTTTTTGATACTTTTGGAAAATGATACATAAGTCATTTTGGATGTATAAAAATAATTTTTATCTCAATAAAATTCACTATGTGGTCAATATGACTTCAATTACATCTTGTTATTTAACATTGACATTAATTTTAGTAAAAAAGATGATTGACATACTCAAAACTGATGAGACATATTTGGGTTTTTTTTATACTTTATTAAAATGATTCATAAGTAATTTTTTATGTTTATAAATTAGCCTTACCTCAATATGATACATGATGTTCCCAGCATGACTCAAAGTGTCTCTTATTAGTTTAAAATTTACATTTTAGTTCAAAAAGAGTCACTCAATGAAAACCAAGAATATATTCTTAGATTTTCTTGATAATTTAGGGAAAATATTAATAATTCATTTTGTATGTGTAGGAATTAGTCTTCTAAAAAATTTACACATGATATGACCAGTATGATTTAAACTATGTGTTTCCATTTGAAAATTACATTTTAGTAAAAAAGACAGGTGACATACTCAAAATTGAGTGAAAAAATTTGGATTATTTTATTACTTTTTAAAAATGATCCATTGTTTATTTGGGATGTGTATGAATCAGTCTCACCTATATCTGACACATGATGTGACCTGTATGACTCCAAGTGTGTCTTTTTATTTAAAATTGACATTAATTTAAGTAAAACAGACAACTAACATACTCAAAACTAAGAAAACACATTCGTATTGTTTTGATACATTAGGAAAATGATTCATAAGTAATTTTTTACATTTAGGAATTATCGTCACCTCAATATGATGCACTATGTGTCGGGTATGACTCAAAGTGTATGTTATCAGTTTAAAATTTAAATTTTAGTTCAAAAAGTGTTACCCCCTGAAAATCAAGAAAAAATGATAAGATTATATTGATAATTTAGGAAAATTATTCATAAGCCATTTTTGAGGTGTAATAATCAGTCTCACGTCAAACCGACACACGATGTGATCGATATGACTCAAATTACACATTTCTAGTTAGAAATGATATTATAGTAAAAAAACACAAGTGGCGTACCCAAAACTAATAAAACCCATTCAAGTTTTTTTAATACTTTATTAAAATTATCCATATTTCATTTTGGACATGTAAGAATTGGAATCACCCTAATTAGATGCACAGTATGACCAGTATGAATCCAAGTGTGTCTTTTCAAGATATAAGTGTCATTTTAGTTTAAAACGTGCATCACATCATCAAAACCAAGAAAATTAAACTAGATTGTTTTCTCATCATTATATATTCTATTACATAATTAATTTACTTATACTTTTTATTTTATACTTATTTAGTAAATTTTAATAGAGATAATTCTTGAAGATGAACAAGAAATGGAGTGATGTGTAAGAATCAACAAAAACTCAATCTGATACATAGTTTTCCTGGTATGAATCAAGATTTACTTTAGAATTAACACTTTATGTTTAATTTATTTCTTTATATTATTACTAAAATAAGAATTTTTTCCTTATACAGTTGTGTTATTCAGTTTGAGAAAGGGTGGTTTTTTTCTTTAATACAGGTGTGTTCTTTTTCTCTATAATATAGTGTTTTTTCTGGTATTTGTGTTGAAATTTTTATTTCATTTAAATTTTATATTGATATTTGATTTTTCAAATTTATGGTGTTGCAGTGTGTTTTTATATCACCATACCCTATTTATAGTGCTGCATTGTGTTGTTATAGCACATTACAGTATGCCCCTTTATCAATGCTAAATAAAATCGATGATAAATGGGGATTTTATCAATGATTTTTTAGCACTAATAAAGAACCCATTTATCAATGATTTTATAAGGCTAATATAATCCTAGGTCTTTTAATCGTTTTTCATTAGTCATTTCTTATTTATCATAGATAAAGGGTAATTCAAGCACTATTAAAGGCCTTTTGGGTGGTAGTGTTTCCTCTATATCAACATGAAACCAATCCCAACTCCAAAGGCATCACAAAACATCATGTACTCAATTTACCCTCTTGTAGTCTCAAAATAGGATCACTGGTCAACCTCAGCCTCAATTTATCAAAGGCTCCCTAGCACTACTATGTTTATTTAAATTGATTCCCTTTCCACATCAAGTTAAAAAAGTGGCTACTATCCTAGAAAATTATTCCACAAACCTTCTATAGTACCATGCCAATCCAAGGAAACTTCACACCTCTAACACACTCTTGGGTGTCTCCCAAGAAATAACTACATCAAACATCATCAGATCCATAGCTAAACCATTATCAGATATGATATTTCCCAAAAAGTAAACCTTATGGATCCAAAACTGGCACTTCAAGAGATTATGATAAAGATGGTGCTCCCAGAGTAAGTCTAAGAGCATCCTCAAGTGCTCAGAATGATTCTCCTCTGATATAGAGTAAATGAGTATGTCATCAATGAATTAAAATATGAATTAGTCCAATTATGTTTATAAAATCTAGTTCATAAGATCCATAAACATAGTGGGGCCATTAGTCACACCAAAAAACATCTCTAGGAACTCATAGTGTCCATAGTAATATCAGAAATCTGTCTTCATAATATCATCCTTGAAAACTCTCAATCGATGGTATCCAGATACAATATCAATCTTTAAGAAACAACTATCACCTTTAAATTGGTTGAAGAGGTTATCAATCCTTATAAAGGGGTATATTTTCTTTATCATTTACTGATTTAGGTGATGACAGTCAATACAAATCCTCAAACTCCCATATTCCTTTTTCACAAACAAAACTTTATCTACCTAGGGGGACACACTAAGTATGATAAAACCTTTCTCTATAAGGTCTTAAAATTACACCCATAGCTCTCAGAACTCATTAGCGTCCATATGATATATCTAAGAGGATACCAGTGTGTTCTAGGGGTGAAAGTTGATGCAGAAGTCTATCTCCTAACTCTAAGGTAACACTAAAACATCTTCAAGGAATACTTATATATAATCCTCCAATACCACAAGAATATATATATCTAAATATTTTTCTACACCAAGGGATAAACTCACAAACTAATAGGCAATAGGTTGTAGCTTCCTACTCATAGGCCCTACCCACTCAACTATAAGATCTCCCGCACTCATGAAGAAGAATATTGTCACATCCATATGAAGGAATCTAACTCTCTTGTGATGATAGTCTAACTGGGTAAGATTAATGGAAAACCATTCCATACCCAACATGACATTATAAGGTATCACTACGATAACCAATATGTACCACAATAAACTCTTTCCACCGAATACCAACTCTCACTGCTGGAAGATGTGCGATATAGAATAATTGCTCCCTGTATGAACCTCTTGCCGTAGTTTTTGGGATAAAGTCTCAATGGTAAGTTATATCTCTCACACAAGGGATATGGAGATAAATGAATGAATCACACCTATTTCTACTAGTATTAGAGAAATAATATAAATAACACGGAGCATACCTCAAATCAGCTCATGAGTAGCCTGGTCATATCCTTTCATTGCCTATAATTTCATGTTCCATATACCACTAGATATATGAGCATATTATGAGCCACTTGGTGGTGGTGGTGGTGGGAGTAGCTCATAGTGTCATTCACCACCAACATATCCTCCCTTTGGAGCTCCACCTTCTCCTTTACCAATACCGCCTCCCTGACAGATTCCCTCCTCTGCGTGTCAGGTAAAGAGATCATGAGCCATGTGACCTCACCCATTAAAATCATAACATTGTCCATCTATTGGATTATTAGACCCTCTGTATTAACCCTACATCACAAATCCATGTGTATGAGTCTAATAATAAGTATTCCTCCTACATTGAGATTCTAATTTATAATGCCTGCTAGCTGCTACAGATGAATTAGCACTATGATGTCCATTGTTGTCTCCATATGTCTAGCATCCCTATGTTAAGAAGCTCTCTATAACCATAGCACGATCTAACAATATAGTATAAGTGACAATGCACAAGGAAACCATGTTATCTTAGGTGTCTCTATAAATGCCTTTCTCAAGCTTCTACACCCTGAAATATCAATCTCAAACCGTGTCGAGGGAGTAACATTTGAGGTTGGTAAACCTTGTAGTGTACTCAGAAACTAACATATCACCATGTTGTAGTTCTAGAAGCTCATGAATATGTATATAGTGAAATATGTAAGGGTAAAACTCATCATTGAATAGTTGTTGGAAATATATCCATGAGATTATCATCTCATCATGCGTTTGGGAAATTAGACTCCACTAGCACACAGTTGCCCCATAAATAAGGTTGGCCACAAGCACAACCATCTTATCAACCAGAGTCCAAACAAGACCAAAGACTCAGATCATTGAGTTGATCCAATCCTTTACTTCTTGAGGGTATATATCACTATGAAACATAATTTTTCTCTATCGTTGTAACTCACATAACTTTCTAAGCTTGCATGAATCATCATCTTGACCTTCCAGATCTATCGGTTGTCTAACATGCATTCGATCCTCTTCCAGGACCACTGGGGTAAAAACATCATGAGTAGTTCCCTAAAATAAGGCCTCATCACTCAATTGATATTCTTCATAATCATATATCATTATTTTATCTGTATTTCATCATAGAGGCATCCTAAAATTTATCAATACGTACCACAATTAGATGAACATATATGTGGATATGACTCAAGAAGCACATGAAAGTCAAAATACCCAGTCATATATAATTCACGTGACATTGTTTCCCTACAACCAATGTCTTTGTTTTTAGAGTCGAAAAGTAGGTATTTAGATTCTTGGTGAATATATAGGTGATTCATCTCACCAAAATTGGGTTCCCTGGACTGAAAGTAGCACTCGATACACTTTGATACCATTGTCCTGGGTTCCCAAACCAATCCTCACAACATGGTCCAACTCTGAAGATCGACTGGGGAAAATACCACCTATGATACCACTCTTTCATGACCTGAAACATTGAGGCCTAGCTAGCTGGTTATAAAACTATTAAGACACCCCATGCCCACCTCCAATATTATATGGGTTGGTGACAAGCGACGAGTAGGCAACACTTAAATGGGAGGCCTTAGCTTAAGGTAAATGTATGCAGGCACAAAACAAGATCCATATCATAGTGCAGATAATTAATAAAATACTAAACATCTAGAGTGTAAATCATGCATGCAACAACCTCTAGGAAAGAATCAAAGTATATAAGTATAGTAAAAAAGTATAAAGGGTGCAACATGGGTACTTCCTAGGAGGTCACCCATCATAGTACTACTTTCTTCCATGCATGCTTAACTGTGGAGTTATAATAGGGTATAGTACATTAATGTTTGTGTGATCAAACCCAATCTGTCATCAGTGACCGGATTCTAGTCACCCGATCTATCACTGATTGGATCTCATCGCACATCATCACCGCTTTGCCTCACCCATGGAAATAAATCCATGATCCGACCATGGATTTGTGTCGCCAACACCCGCATCTCACAATACACCATGATCTATCCACGAAACACCAATGTGTATATCATGCAATCCTTCAACATGAATTTGAGGGGTCAATAGTGCTTGAATCATCCCTATAAATGTTGAACTATGACCCCATGGTACAATGTTCAATAATGCAATGAATAGTGGGGGGAAAGCACAATAACAAAGTGAGGGATATTATAACAACCCTTCTCTTTATTACACCTTAATACATGATTTATTAAATAATATTACACATAATAAAACCAAGAATTTCAATAATTCTATTGTATTTGGGAATTAGGTACATTACATAATATCTTAAACATGGGATACAACAACATTATTGAAAAATTCATTAACAGGATTCTAAAATTCTATGGCCTTTAAAACACTACTAGAAAGATGATCTTTCCCAACACTTCTATACCAATGGTTTGTAAAAACCATTGGTATAGCTACCATTTCCCAACGGTTCACCAAAACCATTGGAAAAGCCATAGATTTCCCCACCTTTCCCAACGGTTTATGCTAAACCGTTGGGAAAGGGTGTGTTTTGAGCCTCTTTCCCAACGGTTCACCAAAACCGTTGGGAAAGGGTCCTCTTTCCCTCCTCTTTCCCAACGGTTCACTAAAACCGTTGGGAAAGGGTCCTCTTTCCCTCCTCTTTCCCAACGGTTCACCAAAACCGTTGGGAAAAACCACCCAAAACTTCAACCTTCGGCCAACATAAATTCAACCCACCCAAACCTATCCCAACGGTTTTGAAAACCGTTGGGATAGGTTCTTTAATTTTTTTCCAGATCTACTAACCGAGAACATTATATAAATCAAAATTTTAAATAATTATGATAATACATATATATATTTATGAAATTATGTTTACAAAGTGATGTTATCTTAGTGGTTAAGTCGTTCGATTATAAACGAGGGGTCCTGGGATCAAATCCCAGTGGATGTTTTATTTTTGGAATTTATATACCAACGGTTCCATTACCGTTGGTATAGATTTCATATTACCTATACCAACGGTTTCCAAAACCGTTGGTATAGGTCTATACCAATGGTTTTCGGAAAACCGTTGGTATAGACCTATCCCAACGGCTTACTTGGCTACGGTTCTCCAAACCATTGGTATAGGCTATACCAACGGTTTGGAGGCCTATACCAATGGTTCCAAATCGTTGGTAAAGGTTAGTTTTCCAGTAGTGAAACTACACAGGATAACCTACGGACATACATAAGAAAGGGGTGATATATATATCTCATTAAGGGAATAATAATGGAATAAGGTAATACATGTTAGAAAATTTTCATATTAATGGGGAATAAAATGAACATGAATAATAAGGCATGATATAGCATGATAAACATAACATGGGAAATGTGGAAACAACTTAAAACACTATATCATAAACATAGGTTAAGACTAACTGACAAGACATCATGAGGGAAAAATTACCATAAAGGAATCAGATTCAATCCCTATCCCAACATGATATTTCATGATACTAAACATTACCCAATGCATTGGAGTGCTATATAATTTTGGGCACACCCTTCACTTTCATTTCATTCTTATGCATAAGTGTCTCACATAAATCATACAACATGGATTAATTAATCATCATATTTTATTCCAAGATAAATGAATGTGTAATAAATACATATAATTCCCATGTCAAATAAGTATAAGTGTATAAATTTGAACATCATTTATAGGAAATGGGTATGGTATTCAATACACAATTTTTTTGGCATGGAAAATCGTGGGGAAATTTCAGCAGTATAACAACATCACTTAAAATTTCATAAAATGGGTTGATGAGATAGAAAGGGGTATTTTATAATTTGGACATGAAATAGGAAGTAATAGGTATATGGAAAGACATATCTCAATATAATTAATTTAAAATAGAAGGCATAATATAATAAGGAAACTTGAATAATGAAGAGAAGGCGAGGATCCCTTATTTGAGTGTGTGAATCTAAATGCTTGGGAGAAGGATCTTGAGAGCTTGGGGGAACCTTGATAGGACTCTGGAGAGGGAAGGGTAGAGTATTAATGTAATTAAAGGAGTTTTATTGAAGATAAACAGGATATTTGGTGATTTTATATAGGAAATGTGTGGGGATTTATTTATTATTTCTCAAACTTATGTTTTGGACTCTATATAATAAAATAAAATAAACCAAAAACCTTACCATGGTTTTTGCCCATTGTTTTTTCCAAATCGGAGTGGTTTTAATTATTTTATAAGGATAAGGGCCGAAATTAATAAAATAATTTTCTTTCTTAGGTGGAGGGGAGTCATACTCTAAAAAAATGATATTAAAACCTTAAAATATATTAATGGTTTTGGAGGATTCATAATGGATTTATAAAATTAATAAAATTAAATTAAATCTAAATATTTTAAATAAAAAATATATATTTGGTCATGGATACCTTTTATAGTATTTATTACATCACTTTTGGTTCATTATTATTTCATAATACACAAAGTATATTTATATAGTATTTAATTTTTATAAAATTCGACTATATCAGAAAATTTTGAAAGATTCACCATTGGGTAATTTCAATGTTATGATTTTAAAAAAAATATATTCATTTTATCTAAACAATTTTCTAAATATTTTAATTTTTACTTTTAAAATAAAATCAACACTTATTAAGAAATGTTGGGTTTTTTGATAATAACAGTTTTCGAACCCTTATAAAAATTATATTCAACTTCATAAAAATTATATGATCATTTGTATTTAATAAACATAATAATGTTTTATTAAAATATTCTTTATTTAAAAAATCCATTAATTAGTCAAAATAAATTCCATAATTGGATTTGAATATTACACATAATTATTATTTGGGTTTTATAGTGTCAAAATAAAAATCATTTATAAAGTAATAATAAAAGGATGAAAATATATTCATTATTAAATAAAAATAATGTACATAGTAATATTTCTATGTTTTTTTATACATATCCTTTTAATACACTAGAAAACTCCCTAAGAGTAAGGTGTGAGATGGTGAGACTTTCATGGGGTGGTTTGGAAAACATGGTTTGGGTTGTGATCTTGATAATATTGAACTTATCTTCTAAATGGTTTCACTCGTGCTTAAGTTATTTGATCTCAGCTTGGTCTTAGTCAAGGAAAAATACTGGTGATGTTATCTCCCTCAGAATCTTTGATAAATGGGCTTCATAGGGTATGATTCTAATAGTGGATTCCATTACTTCCTTTGTTTGTGTCAATTGGATTTTTTAAAATCCTATATCTATACTAATCATGTAATTACAATTCAATGGATATATTATCAATGGTAATGATACATAATGGTCTTTTAAATCTAATAGAATATAATAAAACCAAAGAATTGCATGTGTTTATTGTAACCATATAACATAATGATATATTTAATTAAAACACAGGGGAAATTTTATTTATAACCTTTAGAGTCATTATAGATATCATTGGTTGGTGTGATCCCATCCAATGATTTCATAAAAAAATACCAGGGTGAAATCATGGGTGAAATGAATAAAATGAATACATGGGGCTCATGCTAAATATGAAAATCGCCAAAGAATAAAAATATATAATAATCCATTATTATCAAAATAAATCAAGGTAAAAAACCATGAAATAATGTATCATTACCCTAATTTGTATCGATTTTTAGTGAAGAACACATCCTCTAGTGATGAATATGTCGATCCTACTACGCTCATCATTCATTTCATGATTCCCCTCAATCATTCGGCATTGATCCTTGATCTTTACATGCCAATGATAGAGAAATCCTCCCCACTAATCTCTCAGGGTTATGCATCTAACCCTAGTGATTTTTCATAATGTGGTATTTATAGATAGTAAAAAGGTTTTAGGTTATTAAAAAGTAAATCAATTAATCATTTAATTTATCTAATGCACCAGACACCAGTTTCCTTTAACCGAACACCTGACGCTGATAGAATTTATGTTATGCCTAGGGTAAACCCAAAATTATGGAATAAAATGTGGTCTTGGATTTCTCATATGTGGTCCTAATCAATGGGAAAACCATTTATTCCAAAAAATATGTGCATTTACTTTAATATATAGTGATATTTTTAATATATTAATTTTAGGGTCCAATGATACTCAAACATGGAACTGACTCTGAGGAAAAATATAGATATATATACATAGAAATATTCAAAGTATTATACTAAAAAACAAGATTCAATACATTTTATTCCTTATCCCATAGTTTTAACCATATTTTACCCATTTTACCCTTACTGAGGTGATGAATATTTACTCTAGTTACTATTCATAATGATAAAAAATAAAAGGGACATACTTACCAAATTTGAACCATATGATTCAAAATATGGAATCCAGTTTTCAAGATTCAATTTCTATAAGTGAATGAAATCAATTTTAATATAAATTTATAGAACGCAACAAAAAATTGTTTTTAGAAAAATTTGTTTTTAAGACAAAAAATGAACTTATATCCAAATAAAGTATAATTTGGATTCCTATGTAATTAATTAGATTATTTATAATTAAAGGATTCTTATGTCACTCTATGGTCAAATTTAAAAAATAACAGGACTTTTAAATTTCTTTATTTAATTAAAATTAATGTCATTTTTACAAAAAACGGTATGTTTCTCTATTCACTTAAAAATAAATATTTTCTGCAAAATCTAAAAAATTGATTGTAATCTAATTTTGACTTACTAATTTCAAAAATGAAGTTAATTTTATCAAATATAAATTTAAATTCTAAAATTTAGTATGAATAAAACTTATTGACCTCCTCTAGTTTTAATGCTCGCAAATTATGATTAACTATTCTAATTCTAATTTTTTAATACACATTGTGTTTCATCATGTTCAATTATAATCTTAACCTCTGGTGTTTGTGTTAACATTGACAAACATCAATACAGTTTTTGGTTAAGTATGAGCTACTAATACTTGTACTACCGATAGATAAGTAATGATAAACAAGTCACTCATACAATAGTTATCGATGACATAAGCTAATGATGAGCTGAGTCACAGATAGAGTAACTAACCGACACTCATAATTTTGATAAGTATGACCAACCGAACACCTAACCTACCAAAACCTGACCTTTCGATGCCTGACCTACCGATAGCATAACCTACTGACGCCTGACCTACCAACGCCATACCTACTGACGTCTGACCTATCTATGCCTGACCTACCGATAGTCTGAGATTCCAATAGTCTGACCAGATGACTAAATGAGTCACTGATGATCTGTCTTAAATTCAAAATTAATTCAAATGTCCATATTTATGAAACTTAGTACTAGTTGTTATATTAATGACCTTGTTTGTCTTCTATGGACATTTTTAGAGACCAGTATGAGGTATGAGGTACCAGAGAACATGTTTCTTTTCTGTATAAAGGGAATATCTCAATCAACAATATAAAGTATGTGAAAAATAAGAAACCTAGAAGAAACATATAGATCTCTCCGTTAACCTTTGAGAAAAATATAAAATATACTTACTCTACTTACAAGAAGACACTACTAAGAACCAAAAGTCCACAAATCTCTAAAGTGACCACTTATAGGATAAGAACACTTCACGGAATCTTTTACCTCATTGAAAACAGAACACAAAAGAAAGCACGAATCTCTATTTTTATGTATATTTATGTAATGAGAATCCAACTCATCTTCTATCATTATGAAGGAGTCCATAAGATGTATAGAACATCACACCAAGCATTCTAAATTCTTCTTATATTTTTTTTCTTCCTATGTACTTTATTTTTACATGTCGAGCACTGTGTGTCACTATTTTTAAAACACATACTTACTACTGTGCTAAAATAAAAGATACAAAGATATCTTCACCAACTCATTTTATTCTCTTTACATTCAAACATATAATAATGTAAGAGGTCCCTATGTGGCATGTCTTCTTTTTTTACATTCCCATGAAAACTATAGAATAGGTCTAGCGACCTGGACAGTTTATATACAATCTTTACCCCGATATAGGGTGTGGATAAAGTTTATTTTATATAAATTTCTTGGTGGTTGGTGATTACCAAATGAATAGGATTAGGTCTCATCTTGAGACTGAACCTCTTGTTTACTTCTTCTGTGTGATTTCAAGTTTTATTTTCTCTCTTCTTATTACTATTTCAGAAAACTTAACTTTACATTGATAGTTAATCTTATATAGTGTTTATATTATAATTTCTTTAGTAAAATGATTTAAAAAGTTAAGATAATAAAGTATATTGTTTTAACTAAGAACTAATCAATCTTTGAGAAATATTTTGAACAAAAAAAAAATTATAAATCTGCTGCTTTGATTAACTGGGTTGTTTTGTTTTAAATTGGGGAAATTTATTTTATTTTTTTAACTAAAAATTTTTAGATATAAATTTTTTATAGGAACTTAATTCACCCTCCCCCCTCTTGAGTGTCCTACTCTAACCATAATTTGTTATCAAAGGTTGTTTAAAATATTTTTCAAAAATCTTTTTCAACTATGATTTTAGTTGTGTTTTAAAGATCTCTAAATTTATGTCATTTATAAATTTGTAGTTGTTTAAAAACTTGTATGTACTATTTTAATATGGAAAATAGACTATAAGGTTCTGTTGTCAATATAGCTCTTTATTTTAAAAGAACAAATTATGCCTAGCTGAAAATTGAAATGAAAATTCATTTAGAAAGTAAGGGTTTTGAAATCTGGTCTTCAATTATAGATGAATATAAGATTCCTGCTACTGCTATAAACACTTGGAATGATGTAACTAAGGTATACTATAATAATAACTATAAAGTTATGAAATCCTTATACTAATCTTTAGGGGATGAATAATTTAACATGATCTCTTCATGTAAAATATCACATGAAATTTGGGATACACTGGATGCTTCACATGGAGGAACCACTAATGTCAATGAAATGAGGCCTAATACATATACTATTAAATATTATAACTTTAAGATGAAGTTTGATGAACTTATTTATGACATCTATCTCAGGTTAAATGAGATAGTAAATACAGTGTTCTCTTTGTGAAATATAATCACATCCAAAGAACAAGTAATGAAAATTCTTAGATGCTTACTAGAAAGGTGGAGAGGAACCTTAGTGTCAATTAAGGAATCCTATGACATCAACACTCTACCGGTAAAGGAGATGATAGGTAAATTTATGTTGTATGAGGAAAAATGAAAGGTCAATAGAGAAGAATATGATGAACCAAAGAGAAATTCTTTGGCTTTCAAAACCAATACCTCCAAGAAAAAATAGAAAGTACAAGTTCATACTGAAAGTTATTGTAATAGAGACTCACCAAGTGACAGTGATGAGAAAATTTCTCAATTAGCCAGCAGATTCAAAAATTTATATGAAAAGAAAAATTTCTTTAAAAAACCTAACTATAAACGAAAGTATGACAACAATGGAAAATAGAAAAAAGGATTGGAAGAAAAATGAAAATACTAAAGAAAAAGTCTATTATAAGTGTAAGAGAAGAGGATATTTAATTGTTGATTATCCTAAATTAAATTTCAAAATGAAATATGAATACAAGGATATAAAGTACAAAAATTCAATGAAGGACACCTATAGTGATTCTGAGGACAGATCCAGTGACTTTTAATCTTCACATGATGAGAAGGATGAAAAATCCAATATGTGTTTCATGACAAATACATCTAAGGTAACCCTAGAGTCTTCAATAAAAAATTATTATTATTCTAGAGATGAATCTAATTTTGAAAATATAAAAAATGAGGAAATGTTTGAATATTATAAAATTATTGTGGATACATGCAATGAGATAAATGATAATTATAAATATCTTACAAAACAACTTGATCTTATTGTTTCTATTTAATCTGAACTTATTATTGAAAAGGAAAATAATGCTCAACTCCTTCATGATAACAATGAACTTAAATTATCTAAAGAGAAATTAAATAAAGTTTTAGAAAAGTTCACAAATGTTAATGATACCATAGTTCAAATTATTGTAAAATAGGTTTCTTCTAAATATACTACTGGTATTGGTTATTAACCTGGAAAAAGAAATTTTTTTAAAAACGAGTTTTTATCAAAATTTATAAAATTTGGTTTTGTGCCCAAAATTGAAAAATCTGTAATAAGTTCTAGCACTATAAATACCTTTACTGCTTCTAGTTTTTTTGGACTAAATAGAGTTTATTTTTTCAAAACTCTACAAGTTTCCTATAAGAAACCCATGAAGAAAATGTGGGTTCCCAAAGATTTAATTACTAATGTTACTGGACCCAAGAAATTATGGGTACCAAAATCTTTCCTTGTTTGATCTATTCTTGTAGGAAATTTATTTTAAGAGCTCCTATAAAATCCTATGGTACTTTTATAGTGGATATTCAAGACATATAATAGGTTATTATTCAAACTTCAATAATATTATCAAAATTTATGGTGGGCATGTCACCTTTGGTGACAATGAAAAAAGAAAAATAATTGGCACTAGACAAATTGGTAACACTAACTCAATTTTAATTTCTAAAGTTATTTTTGTGGATGGTATTAAGTATAATCTTCTCAAAATTTCACAATTATTTGATGATGTATTTCATGTCAAATTTGAAAATGTTTCTTGTAATGTTTTTAATTCTAAAGATGGTATATTATTTACTACTTCTAGAAATGAAAATGTTTATGCTTTGAATTTAGATTTCTTAGTTTCTCAAAATGTTTCTTGCTTGAGTTCTTTTCACAAGGAATCTTAGTTCTGGTATAGGAGACTAGACCACTGCAATGTTCACTCCCTTATAAAGCGAACTAGGTAAGGACTAGTCAAGGATCTATCTAAACTTGAGTTTCCAAATGATAAAGTCTATAATCCTTGTCAAAAGGGAAAATGGATTAAACTATATTTCAAACCAAAGAAAGAAATTTCAACTTCTCAACCTCTTGAGTTGGTTCACATGGATTTCTTTTTAGACCTTCTAGAGTTTATAGTTTAAATATAAAGCATTATGTCTATGTTCTAGTAGATTAATTTTCTAGATATACTTGGAATTTATTTCTAGCTCACAAAAGTGAAGCATGTTCTTACTTCACTAAGTATGTTTGAACTGTAGAGAACTTAATTGGTCTTCTAATTAAAACTTTAAAGAGTGACCATGGCTGTGAGTTTGAAAACCAAAAGTTTAAATCATTTTTCTCAAAAATGGCTATAGTATTAACTTCTCTTCTCCTAGTACACCCCAGTATAATGGAGTTTTAGAAATAAAGAATATAACCTTACTAGATATTTCCCAAACTATGCTCAATTAGTATGACTTAATTATTTACTTTTGGGTAGAAGCTACGAATATAGCTTGTTGTATAATTAATAGAGTTTTAATTAGACCTATCCTTAAGAAAAATCCTTATAATTTGTGGGATAATAGGAAACCTAAAGTTAATTAGTTTAAAGTTTTTGGGTGAAAATTATTTATCCATAATAAAAAGATAATCTTTAAAAGTTTGCCTCCAAAAATGATGAAGGAATTTTCTTAGGTTATTCAACCTCTAAAAAAGCCTATAGGGTATTCAATAAAAGAACCAAGTGTGTGGATGAATCTATACATATCAAATTTGATGAAATAGATACACATGTACGTAAAACCTCCCTAAAAATTATTGAAGATGATATGTCCAATTAGAACATAAATGGTAAACCTTCTAACTCTGCTATTATGAAGGCAGAAAAATCCTCTAGTTCTGGAGAATCTCTAGACTATTCATATTAAACCTGAGCCTGTATAAGAACATGAAATAACTATCCCTTATTTTTCTAGATCTTTTAGAACTCTTAATAACCATCTCTTAGATGTTGTAGTTGGAGACTTAGATAAGGGAACACATACTAGAGCTTCTCTTGGGAACAAGTTTGAACATCAAGACTTTTTTTCATAGCTTGAACCTAAAAATATCAATGATCTTATCAATGATGTATTTTGGGAAATAGCTATGAAAGAAGAGTTGAATTAGTTTGAAATAAATAAAGTCTGGAAACTTGTTGATAGACCTAAAGAAATCTTTACTATAGGTACTAAATGGATGTTTATAAATAAAGTAGATGAAGTTGATACCATAGTGAGAAATAAGGCCAAACTGGTTTCACAAGGTTATAGTCAAGAAGAAGGAATTGACTATGAATAAACTTTATCACCAGTTGCTATACTTGAGGCCATTATAATTTTACTAGCATATGAAACACATATCAATTTCAAACTATATCAAATGGATGTCAAAAGTTCATTCTTAAATGTATATATAATTGAGGATATTTTTTTTGAACAACCACTCGGATTTACAAACCCTCATTTTCTAAATCATGTTTTCAAATTATCAAAAGCTTTGTATGGTTTAGAATAGGCTCCAAGATCTTGGTATGATAGGCTCAATACTTTTCTTATTTCAAAAGGTTTTTCAAAAGGTATTGTTGATCCTGCTCTTTTTATATAAAAAAATTATAAATATTTTTTAGTTGTTCAAATATATGTTTATGACATTATTTTTGGATCTTCTAAATATTATTTATGTGTTTATTTTTCAAAAATTATGAAAAGTGAATTTCAAATGAGTTTAATGGGTGAACACAAATTCTTTCTTAGATTTCAAAATTTTCAAAATAAAAAAGGTATTATTTAAAAAAACAAGTATACTAAAAAACTTTTGAATCGTTTTGACTTGGATATCACTAAAAGTAGTGATACTCCAATGAGTACCACATATAAATTGGATCCTCATAAAAATGTAAAATCTATTAATCAAACCAATTATAGAGGTATGATTGGTAGTCTTCTCTTCATGACTTTTAGTCATCCTGATATTATGTTCAATGTGTGTATGTGTGAATGTTTTCAATCAAATCCTAAAGAATCTCATTTAAATTTTGTTAAACAAATTTTCAAATACCTCAAGTAAGCTACCAACTTAGGATTGTTCTATCCTAGAGGATAGCCTTTTTATTTAGTTAGTTATTCTGATGCAGACTTTGGTGGTAGCAAGTTAGATAAAAAAATACCCTCTATAACATGTCACTTTTTGGGAAAGTCTCTAGTATAATGGTGTAGTAAAAAGAAAATTTTTATTGCATTATCTACTAAAAAAGATGAATATATAGCTACTAGTAATTTTTGTGCTCAGATTTTGTGGATGAAACACACATTACTAGATTATGGATATCATTTTAGGCATTTCCCTATAAACTATGACAATACAAGTGTCATCAATATTTATAAGAATCCAGTTTCTCAATCTAGAACAAAACATATTGATGTAAGACATCACTTTTTGAGCGATCATTATCAAAAAGGTGATATAACTCTTGAATTCATTGGCATTGAACATCATCTTGCTGATATTTTTACTATGACTTTAAATTATAATAGGATGAGTTATATCAGACATGATTTGGGAATGATCAATTTTTCAGAACTCATCAATGATGTCTCATCAACGTGACTCACCAATGTTGTCTCACTGACATGATTCACCAATAACGTATCACCGACATGACTCACCAATGATGTCTCACTGACATGACTCATTGATGATGTCTCATCGATAGGACTCACTGATGGTGACTTACCGATGGTGCTCACCGATGTGTTTTACCGACTGATATTTATTTAATTATTTTTATTTCTATATCTTGAATTTTAAATGATGTTATTTTAATTTATTTTAACCCACATTAAGTATTTTATGATTTCAAATCCCTAAATTATATAATTACGGTTTTATCCAACTTCTCTACTCACTATCCACACTCTATTACTCTCAAAATCTTACCCTTGAACCTTTATCTCCTGATCTTCTACCATTCTCTCTCAAACCAATCCCTTCAAACCTCCAATGCCTTATGTCAATCATGTCCTTAAAAGATCTGAGGATGAGTCACATCCATCCAAGAATCCAGGAAGATAATATAGTTGATTTAAGATGAATCCTAAACTTGTTCATCAAAAAATCATGAACCATATTGCAACACCTAAAAAGGAAGCGCATTCGGAATGGAGGTTTTATTGAAAGTCCCTTATGCTAAATGTATTTCAAGACCAAGTTTGGTTGGAGTGGTTCTCTAACAATAAAAGATTGTACTATCCAAGGCTATTAAATGAGTTCTACCTCAATGATGAGTTTCTGCTAGAAGGAGCTAATGTGTTCTATATAAAGTCAATAATAGGTGGAAGAAGAGTGTCTTTCTCATATAAGCATTGAGAAGATTGTTTAAAGGTACCTCATGAAGGTAGTATATGTGATGATCATTAGGGGAGTGCACCTCCCACTAGTGATTTATTTAGCTATGAGGCTACTCTAACTGAGTTAACAAGAAATTGATAACACAGAAGACAAATTTCAACTGAACTCGATGGTGAGAGAAGGTTGTTTTTAAAATTCATCTAACACTATTTGTGTCCTAGGAAAGTAGATTTTTTATCTCTTAAGTTTCAGGATATTTATCTACTGTATCTGTTGTAGAATGGTCACAAGGTAAATTTTTGAAAATATCTAATGGTTCATATTAGTGAGATGATAAAGCCTTCCTACAATAAAAACTCCTTATTTTTTTGAAAGATTATCTCTACCATGTTAAAGGACAAAGGATTGGTAAGTGAAAGTGAAGATTCATTTAAGTTTGTGATAGTTTCTAAATAAATAAAGTTATTTGTAGTAGGATGAGGATTGACTAGAACCCATGGAAGAAAATGTGGGTTGAGGAAAGTGATAATCTATATGAAGACTTTAATACTATTGACCATTCTTTGAGGCCAAGGGATATGAAAGACCCTATTCTTGGTCCAGATGAGGTTGGTGTTTATTCTGATGAGGAGGTGGATGAGGAAGTTCAGAGAGATTAATCTTCAATAAATGATATGAGTGATCCTAACATTGCTAATATCCCACAAAGGGTTACCTATGGATTTTTTAGTCCACCTAAACCACTACCTGTAAAAGAACCACTTTTACATGAAGAAAAAAATGAAGAGACTGAAGAATCTAAGGATGCTGAGTATGAAAGTAGATCAGATAGTGAAGAAGAGTTTGGAGAAGAAGAAGGAAGAAGAAGTGAGGAAAAATATAAGGAAGAAGTTGAAGAAGATGAGGAATTAGTTGAGGAATCTAAGGATGATGATGAAGTTAAATATAATGTTGAGGAATCTGATAAAGGTGGAAGATAAGATGGCAGCGAAAGGGAAGATGAATGGACTGATGGTTTGGACAGTGAATCAGATCATTTAGATAATGATCAAGGTGTTGATGCAGAACCTATTGGCACCACTTTAGTAAAACTTGAACTATTTTTCACACTGCATGTGGCTCCTAATGCTCATTTTGAACAAGCTGTGGAATCCCATGAGGCTACTGAGCAAGTTCTACTATAAGAGAGAGCTCATAATACTCCTGCCCCTGCTGAAATTCTGAAAGTATTTTTTGTTTAGGATAGGGATCCTCATATTATTGTTCAAGAATAAGAAGAAGGTTCTACTATAAGAGATGTACATGTAAATCTATTGAGGGAGTTAGTGTATTCGAGGAATAGGACATCATATGAGGGGGAGAGATCAGCTAAAAGATCCAAGGTTATTGTGCTCACACCTTTTGATGATCTGATAGTAATTTTATAAAGAAGATATCCAGGGTATGTAACCCTTGGATTATATTATCTTGATCCAGAGGATTGGAGAGAATCTCCTACTCCTATTCCTATAGCTTCTTCTGAGCCAGTTGAGTATGTAACCAAGGGTGATTTTAATTATTTTAGAGACGAGCTATTGGTTGTAGTGAGATCTTCCTCCTCACAGCCACTTTCTCCCATTTCCAGAATTAGTGAAAGAGATACTGAGTTGATTACTGAGAGGGTTATATCTCAGGTTGAGCCAAGATTGGTCAATCTTACAAAATCAATTGTCACAAAAAATCAAAAAAATGATAAATAAATTAGTTACTGTGGTCTTGGACATTAATAAGTTGACTACTGAATATAAATAATATTTGGATATAGTTTGGAAAGATCTTGGAGACACCACTTCTGAATCTTCTAAGGATGATTCACCTCCTCCTTCAACCCTTGATCTAAAAATTTTGAAATCTATTGTAAAAGATGCAGTGAATAGTGCTCCTACCTTTGTTTCATCTCAGACTCTTGTTTTTTATGTGAACCAGTTAAGTCTAGACATCAAAGATATAGTTCAAGGTGCAACTAGATATGCAACTCCTGTTTCTCACTCTCCAAATGTTGAGGTGGTTAGAACAGTGATTAGAGAAGAGATACAGACCATGATGGGTAGCACTGACTAGGAGAGTATTTCCAAAATTAAGCAGAATTGTGATCATATTTATGATATGGTTAGGTTTTTCACTAAATTTTCTACCAATACTCAGGAGGAAATTACCAAGAAGGTAGATTTTTATTTCAAGAGGGTTTATACCAAGCATTATCTGACTAGTCACTTCAAGTATTTAATGGAAAATTTGAGGTCGCATCTAGTAAACAAGGATTTCAAAGACCAAGTTCAAAAGTAAAAATATTTTACTCCTACTCTTGATAAATTCATGGAAAACAAATATTAATTTTATAAAGCTATGTAATATAGTGGAGAGTTCATCAAGGATTTCATTAATCTACTCAATCCATACTTGCACCATCATAGAACAACTATATTTGTTCATCCTGCTGCCCCTATCAGACCTATCCTACCTACTTCTACCTCTTCTTCGGCACCCTTAGCACCTTTGGCCATGGCTCCTATAAAATCTCTCAAGCATATTAAACTTTTCATCCAATAGGACCCCCCAAGACCTACTTCATTAACTAGACCTAGCCTCTCTCTTTCTGTTTTTATAGGAATACCTCTTCCTTCACTCTGTATTGGCTCTTTCCCTTCCACCACTACTACTTTTGACACTACTTCTCATATCACTGATGCCACTAACTCTGATAAGGTCAAAGGAAAGTCTAATGATTCTAATACGAAGTAGTTTGATCATTTTTATATGGATTTGATGTACTTCTTTTCACTTTTACTATTTGTGTTATCCCTTGTACAACTTGATTAATGAAATACTCTCTCTGATTTCATCTCATTATTATTTACTTATATGTTTATTTAATGTTTCCTTTTTGATAATCCCAAAAGGGAGATAAATAATAAGGAATTTCTCTTAGGGGGAGCTTAAGATTGAGCTTATGATTAAAAGGGACCGTATTATTAACAAAGTCCATTTATCAAGTAATTTTTACTTGTGTTTATTATAAATATTTCATCTCAATAATCTATGTAATATCCGAAGAATATTTTTTATCTAACCATCATAGATCACATCAATTTTTTTGTATATAATTACATGATTTTTGATCATCAAAAAGGGAGATATTGTTGTCCCCCTCTGGTTTTAATGCTCACAAATCATGCTTAACTATGTTAATTCGGATTTCTTAAGACACATTTTCTTTAATAAAGTTCAATTATAATATTAACCTCTAGTGTTAGTGTTTACATCAGAAAACACCATTACAGTTTCTAGATAAATATGAGCTATTGATACTTGTACTACCAATAGACAAGTATCGATAGACAAGTCACTGATACATGAGCTACTGATGACATAAGCTACTGATGAGCTCGGTTACTGACAGAGTGACTAACCGACACTCGGAATTTTGTTAAGTATTACATATCAATAACCAGACCTACCAACACCTGACCTACCAATGCCTGAACTACCAATGCTTGACCTACTAATAGCCTGACCTACCAATACCTGATCTATGATGCCTAACCTACCAACAGTCTGAGATGCTAATAGTTTGACCTGATGACAGACTGAGTCACCAATCATTTGTCTTAAATTCAAAATTAATTCTAATGGTCATATTTATGAAACTTAGTAAAACTTATTATATTAATGACCTTGTCTGTCTTTTGTAGACATTTTCAGAGACTAGTATGAGGTATGAGGTACCAGAGAACATGATTTGTTTCCTTATAAAGGGAATATCTCGATCAATAGGATAGAGTGTGTGAAAAAGAAGCGACCTGGAAGGAACACACAGATCTGTTCTTGCAACTTAAAGAAAAATACAAGAACTACTTACTCTATTTACATGAAGACACTACTAAGAAAAAAAGTCCATGAATCTTTGAAGTGACAACTAAGAGGATAAGAACACTTCAATGAATATTTTACCTCACTTAAAATAGAACATAGAAGCAAACAAGACTCTTTGTTCTGTTGTATGTTTCTGGAAGGCAACTCCAACTTCTCTTCTATCATTATGAAGGAGTTCAGAAGCTTCAAATAACATCACATAGAGCATTATAAACTCTTCTTATCTTTTTTCTCTTCCTGTGTACTTTATTTTTACATTTTGAGTAGTGTGTATCTTTGTTTCTAAAACACATACTGACTCCTATGATAAATTGGAAGATGTAAATATATCTTCACCAACTCATCTTCTACTCTTTATATTCCCATGGATAATAGTGTAAGAGGTCCCTATGTGGAATTTCAATTTGTTTTAAATTCCCATGAAATTTGTGGAAGAGGTTTAGGGACTTAGAAAATTTGTATACTATTGTTACCCCAATCCTGGGTGTGGATCAAGTTTATTTAATATAAACTTCTTGGTGTCGGGTTATCACAAAGTTGAGAGGATTAGTTATCGGCTTGAGACTGAACCACTTTTTTACTTATCTTGTGTGATTTTAAGTTTTTTTTCTCTATTCTTATTACTATTTCAAAAAACATAACTTCACTTTGATAGCTAATATTATATAGTGTTTATATTAGAATTTTTTTAGTAAATTGATTTCAAAAGTTAAAATAATAAAGTATATTGTTTTAATTGAAAACTGATCAAACTTTGAGAAATATTTTGAACAAACAAATCTTTTATAAATCTTCTAATTTGGTTAACTGAGCTTTTTTGTTTTAAATTGGGGAACTTTAAATGATTTTTTTAAAATTATAATTTTTAGACAAAAATCTTTTATAGGAACTTAATTCACCCCCCCCCCCCCCCCATTGAGTGTCATACTCTGACCAAAAAACTATTTCAATTTTCATTGAAAAATTATATAATATTCTTATAATGAATATAATTATATAAAATTTAATTCACTACCTCACATCGTGCTTTAGCCAACACTCGCTTTTATCAACATTAAACATAAAGCGCGGATAAAATGGTAACCTTTATCATTTCTAGATAAAATCACTAATAAAGGTACATCTTTATCGGTGATTTTCTTAAAAATGATAAAAAATAATAATAATAAAATATTATTGATATATATAAAATTTTCATATATATATTCAAAAATTAATATTTATTTATATACATTATTTAAAAAATGCATGTATATAATTAATATAAATATGATATATTAATATATATATTTTTAATAATTCTAAAAATTATATATAAATATATATATAAATTATGTATTGTTAATATGTGATATTTGAATTTATATATTTATAGGAATTTTTATGTGCATATATTTGTATGCATTATGTTGTGTGTGTGTGTTTTGTGTGTGTGTGTAGATGTTGTACATGCACAGATGTATGTATGTGTACGTATATGTGCACATGTCTATGGGATCTACATAAATATATAACATGTGTACATTTGTATGTATAGCATGTACTTATTTTACATTTGATGTATTTTTCCATTTTTGATATAATATTTTTTGAATTTAATAATTTTTTATACATATTTATATTTTAAAAAGTATTATTTTTAATATTTTTTGAATTTATATGGTTAGTATTTATTAAATTTTATTTATTAAGTTGTAATATTTTTATAATGCTTGAAATTTATATAATTAAGTTATTTAAATGCATTTTTTAAAATTTTCTTCATTTATGTACGTGTTTACCATTCATGTAGTTAATATTTTTGTAAGTTGGAATTCAAGTCTCTTTTTATTATTAAATAAAATACATTTTCCTATCTGGGTAGAGGGAGACCCATTACGTAGCCCATAGGCCCAAGGAAACATCGTCCACATCATGCATACATCATTGCTTGCCTACATCACCGTCTGCCTACATCATGCCTGTGCTACCACCCACAATGTCAGCATCTACATCAACACATGCATTATTAATCCCCCAATGGGATATCTAAGATTTAAACAATGGTCTTTTGGCAGTAGGTTAATGGGGTTTCCCACCCATGTGTCACCCTAACTGTGATTCGTGTAGTTAATCTTATATGAATTAATTTTTAAAAAATGTTTTGTCTATTAATTTATATTTATTAATTTTTAATATTTCTTTTATTTAATATAATTTATTTATTTTTAATATTTATTTATTTTTATATTTTCTATAATTTAATCATTTTATGATATTTATTTATACTTATATTTATTTATTATAAATGTAATATTTTTAATATGTTTGTAATATATATGAATAGTATTTATTTAGTTGTCTTATTAAGTTTTAATAATTAAAATATTTTTGAAATTTATATAATTAATGTCATGCCTCGGCCCCGGACATCCTCGAAGCCGGTACGGTTTCATTGGAATCATGGTGACTAATTTTCTTTAATAAAAGAAGAGATGAAAACACACACACATGTTCCACTAGAGAGGTTCATTTTGGTTTTGGTCCTGAGGAATCAGATACAATTATTACATTTCTTTAAAAACTAGAATAGAAAGAAACTCCACAAAGCTACCACCAAAAAAAGTGACTTAAATCTACTAAACTTGTAAAAGAAAAAATATTGAAAACATAGGGTGAGCATACAAATTCCCAGTAAGGGGTTTTAAAATAACATAATATACCAATTATAACTTTTGAAAACATTCCTTTAAAATTTTTCACAAAACATTTTCTCACATGTATCATAACTTAACACTTTCTCTAAGAATTATAAGATCACATTTCATTTAATACTAATGGAGTTACAAGGAAACATGTTCCAATTATAAGCTTGTTATGCAGAATAATAAGTAAGATTATTTCAATCTTTAATGGGTATGAAATGTGAAAATTCTAGTACAAAATTTAAAACTATGAGTAATACATGATCAGAGTTGCGTATAAAAATAAAAACTTCAATTTCATCCTTTACTACGGTGAAACCTACACTGGCTGATAAATCTCTGAGTGCTGAATAATTAATAATCCATAACCTTTAAATTTATTATGATTCTCATAAACACAATCTCTTTAACCAAAAATATTCTACTAGTCGAATATTCTTTTGGTTAATTAAATTACATAGTCATAATGAAGGAAGTTCATATACCGGATAGTGTCAAGGCCTCTGCCAAGACGTCTAAGGATTTAGGCCTCAACCAAAATCCATAAATCATAAATTTGTGAAGGCCTTATGTCAAGACCATAGTTTGTCTCATGAGACCTACTGATGCATCAAGGAGCTATAGTGGTCCCCACCAGACACTTACATAAGTCCAATTCATTCCTCATTTCTATAAATCAAAGTGCTCATACCACTTAGATTTATTAAATTACTTATCACTTATCATTCCAAGTGTCACATATTACTTGGTTTCTTATTTTACATCATTCAAAGTGTCCCATACCACCTTGAATAATTTAATTTCTCATTTCATATTATTCATATGACAACCCTGCTTTTTATTACAACTTAAACATGCTTTATTACATAAAAATTCACTTGATACTACAAAGAAGATCGATAGGTTTAGTGTTCTTTGGGGCTTAGGATCATTACATAAAAACTTTAAACTTGCAATACAACATCCTTATTGAAAACTTCCTTTACATGACCACTACATTCCTTCGTACTTAGCATTGCATGGGATAACCTGAGGACATGCATAAGAAAAGGGTGAGCTATAAAGCCCAGTAAGGGAGTACACAATGAATAACATGAGGAGTAAAATACATGTTAGGAAATAGGCATATCAATAGAGCATAAGAGAGACATGAACATAAAGGCATGATAAAGCATGATAATCATAACATGGAAATGTGGCAACAACACTTAACATTGAATTAGCATGAGCCAAGGCTCATTGCACATGGAGCATGAGTAAACCCTCATTGCACTTGAAGCACGAGTAAACCCTCGTTGCACTTGAATTAGCATGAGTCAACACTCATTGCACATGACGTATCATGATACTATACTTTACCCAATGCATTGGAGCGCTATCAGGGCGCACCCTTCTTAAACATTTCATTTCATGCATAAGTGTGCCACATGGATCATAAAACATGGATTCATAAAACATAATCATTTATTCCACGATAAAGGAATGTGGAATTCATACATGAAACTTTATAATCAATATGTAAATGTGCATAAAGGTGAATACCCTTGGTGGAGAAATGGGCATGGTATTCACTACACAAAGACATTGGCTTAGAAAATCGGTGCGATTTCGGCAGCGTAACGGCGTGACATAAGAATTCATAAAAAAGGTTGATGAGAGAGAAAGGGGTTACTCATCATATTTACATGTAATGGACAGTAAGGAGATCATATATATACATTTCCCAACAATAGAAATGGAATTTAGATTCATGATACAAAAGTATTGCTTGAATGTAAAAGAAGAGAGAGAAGTTCATTTCGGAATTTCGGCATTTTAACGGGTGTACATGGGAGGCATTTAATGAGAGAGAAAGGGTTCTCCCATCATTCAAACAATAAGAGGGCAGTATGGGGGAGGTGAGAAACCATACCCCAACATTCATAATTGAAATAAAAAAAGGCAATACAACTTAAAGAAAATTGACAAAAATGAGAAAGGAAGAAAACCCCTTACTTGGAAGTGTGCTTCCAAAGGCTAGAGAGAGGCTTGTGAGAGGCTTCTTGGGAGCTTGGGGCACCTTGAGAGGATTCTAGAGAGAGTAGGGCAGAGGTTGGAAGAACTTCAAGGGATTTGAGTGAGGAGGAAGTGGGAGCTTGGGTGGGTTTATATAGGAAAGGTGAGATAATTCTTTATTATTTAGGTTTGGGACCCCTTATTTTAAAATAATCCAAACCACAAACCATCCCATGGTATTTGCCCATGGTTTCTGGAAAATGAAAGAGGAAAACAATATTTTACAAGGCCAAGGTCCGAACTTATTAAAAAATTAGGGTTGCTTATGTGGAGGTGAGTCACACTCCCATGGAAATTAATTTAAAAAGGCAAAGTGTTGAATAAGTCTTGAGGGCTCCATTAATGCTTTGAAAATTGAGTCAAACAAAACCAAAACCTCATTATTTTAATGATAAAACACATATTGGCCGAACATAAGGATTATGGTATTTTATTACATCACCATTGGGTCATTATGATGTCATAAAACACATTATATATTTAAATGGTATTTAATTTTTACCCAAAAATTTGACTGTCTCAGAAAATTATGAAAAATTCACCGTTGGATAATTTCGACGTCCTGATTCCAAAAATAATATTTATTTTATCTAAATAATTTTCTAAATATGTGAATTTTCACTTTTAAAATAAAAACCGACATTTATAAAAAATTCACGGGTTTTGACAGAAATGGCTTTCAAACCTTAATAAAAATTTTAATTGCATTCATAAAATTATAAGATCATTTATATTTAATAAAAATTAATTTAATATTAATAATAATATTTTATTAAAATATTATTTAATTCAAAAATCCTTTAATTTAATAAAATATAATTCTTAATTAAATAATAACTAAAAACATCATTTGTACTTTAAAAACTAATTACAATGCATCAAAAATGACTAGAAATTATATTCATTATTATATACAAAAATAATGTACATGAACATGGTGCTACTTATTTGTTACATAACCCCTTAAAATAGCTGCATAAGACCTAAAGGTAAGGTGTGCGATGGTGACAGACTCTTGGGGTTGCTCGGATAACATCGCTCGAGTGGTAATCTCTATCAACTTCCATTTTTCCCGTAGACGATCACGTTCGAGCTTGACTTGATGAAGCTCAGCTTGGGCTTGGTCAAGGGAAAATCCCAAAGACGCCACCTCTTTTCCGAGCTCCGACAAATGGGCTTCGTAAGGGGAAATTCTACTGGATGAGGCCATCGCTTCCTTTGTCTGAGTAGAAAATTGGTTCGTTAAAGCCTTATATTTAAACTACCCAGATGATCACTGTTCAACGGCTATAAAAGTAACGGTCACAAATCTTAACGTAAAACTTAAAGAAGTTGACATCTTATAAAAACATTTTTCATAAAGAAACATTTAACTAGATCAAGAGGGATTTTCCATTAATGAAACTTTGGGTCGTTACAACATTCCCCCCTTAAGAAATTTCGCCCTCGAAATTTTCCTTTTCCCACACTAAAACAAATGTGGGTAACTTAGCTTCATCATATCCTCCGACTCCCAAGTTGCTTCTTCAAACTTGTGGTTTCTCCACAACACCTTGACGAGGGGCATTGTCTTATTTCGTAGAACTTTTTCTCTACGATCTAAGATATTTACTGGTTGCTCCTCATAAGAAAGATCGTCTTCTAATTGTACCACCTCGGAAGAGAGTACATGTGAAGGGTCTGGTATGTACTTCCTTAAGAGGGATACATGGAAGACATCATGCACCTTGGCCATAGTAGGTGGAAGTGCTAGTCGATAGGCCACAGCCCCAACACGATCAAGAATCTCGAATGGGCCGATGTACCTTGGACTTAACTTCCCTTTCTTTCCAAACCTCATGACCTTCTTCCACGGAGATATGCGTAAAAACACCATGTCTCCGACTTTAAACTCAAGGTCTCGTCGACGATTATCTGCATAACTCTTCTGTCGACTTTGGGCTACCTTGATATGCTGCTGAATGGTTTTCACCTTCTCCACCATTTCTTCGACCATTTCTGGTCCAAGCAGCTTACGTTCACCGACCTCATCCCAACATGCCGGTGTTCTACACCTTTTCCCATACAGGGCTTCATATGGTGCCATTTGGATGCTCGAGTGGAAACTATTATTATAAGAGAACTCAACTAGAGGAAGATGTTGATCCCATCCTCCTTTAAAGTCCATTGAGCACGCTCTCAACATATCCTCAAGTGTTTGGATAGTTCGCTCGGATTGGCCATCAGTTTGAGGATGATAGGCCGTACTGAAGTTCAGTTCAGTATTCAGAGCATGTTGAAGACTCTTCCAAAACTTAGAGGTAAATCTTGGATCTCGGTCAGACACAATAGATAGTGGTACTCCATGCAACCGTACCACTTCCCTGATATATATCCATGCCAGTTGATCCAAAGATAAATCCTCTCGAATAGCAATGAAGTGTGCAGTCTTTGTAAGACGATCCATAATAACCCAGATTGCATTGTTTCTTTTGGATGTCCTTGGAAGTCCAGTGACGAAGTCCATGGTGATGTTCTCCCATTTCCATTCTGGTATGGGCAATGGTTGCATCATCCCCTTAGACTTCTGCCTCTCTGCCTTCACTTGCTGACACACCAGGCACTTTGATGTATATTCGGCGATCTCCTTCTTCATATTATCCCACCAAAAGTTTTCTCGGAGATCTCGATACATCTTTGTGCTCCCTGGGTGAATAGAGAAATTTGAACTATGTGCATCATCCAAAAGTTCCTTCTTCAGCTCCGAACTTGATGGGACACATAGTCTTTTCCCAAACCGCACAATTCCTTCTTCATTAACATTACACTCTGAGGATTTTCCCTTTTTGATAGCTTCCACTTTTTCTTGGATTCTCGCATCATCCTTTTGAGCATCCTTTAACCTTTCCAAAAGAGATGGTTGAGCAATCATTTGTGAAAGGATTTATGATGTTCCCTTCTTTATGATCCCCACGTCCATCTTCATCAAGTCTAAGAAGATTGGATCCTTCTCAATTCTCATCATTGATAGAATTGCTGGATCCTTTCTACTTAGGGCATCCGCTACCTTGTTCGCCTTCCCAGGGTGGTAATGTATTGAACAGTCATAATCCTTTATGAGCTCTATCCATCTTCTCTGGCGCATATTAAGCTCTTTCTGTGTGAATATATATTTAAGACTCTTGTGGTCAGTATATATCTCACATTTCTCTCCATAGAGATAATGCCGCCAGATTTTCAGGGAAAAGATCACCACCGCCAACTCCAGATCATGCGTTGGATAGTTTCGCTCATGGATTTTCAACTGTCTTGAGGCATAGGATATCACTTTATCATTCTGCATCAGCACACATCCTAAGCCCTTCTTCGAAGCATCACTGAATACCACAAAAAGCTCCCCACTTGTGGGTAAAGTGAGCACAGGTGCAGTGATAAGCCTCCTTTTCAACTCCTTGAAGCTTTCTTCGCATTCATCACTCAAAGCAAACTTTACTCCCTTTCGAGTTAGCTTGGTAAGAGGGTTGGACAATCGTGAGAAGTTTCTCACAAATCGTCGATAATATCCAGCTAACCCCAAGAAGCTACGGATATCAGTTACCGATGTTGGCCTCGGCCATCCCTCAATTGCATCTGTTTTGGAGGGGTCCACAGATATCCCATTGCTTGTGATGATATGGCCCAAGAATGAGACCTCCTTCAACCAGAACTCACACTTGTTGTACTTGGCATAGAGCTTCTCCTTGCGCAAAGTCTCCAGTACAGTTCTTAAATGCTCCTCATGGTCCTCCTTGGTTTTGGAGTATATTAGAATATCATCTATAAAGACTACCACAAATTTATCTAGGTAATCTCTAAAGACTCTATTCATCAAGTCCATGAATATTGCTGGAGCATTGGTGAGTCCAAAAGGCATTACTATGAATTCATAGTGCCCGTACCTTGTACGAAAAGCAGTCTTGGGGATATCTTCCTTCTTCACCCTTACTTGATAATATCCTGACCGCAAGTCGACCTTGGAGAAGTATTGTGCTCCATGAATCTAATCAAACAAGTCATCGATTCTTGGGAGAGGATACTTGTTCTTTATCGTGATTTTGTTAAGTTCACGATAATCGATGCAAAGCCGCATTGACCCATCCTTCTTCTTGACGAAGAGGACTGGTGCACCCCATGGTGATGCACTTGGGCGTATAAACCCTTTATCCAGATTCTCCTGTAGTTGTTTCTTCAGTTCTTCAAGCTCAACCACAGCCATTCTATATGGAGTCTTGGATATTGGTAGCGCCCCAGGTATAAGTTCAATTGAGAACTCAACATCTCTTCTTGGAGGAAGACCAGGAAGTTCCTCGGGAAATACTTCAGCGAATTCCCTCACAATAGGCATTTCTTCAAGGGTGGTTTCTTCCTTGGACTCAATCATCTGAGCCAGATATGCGTGCTCATAAGGCAGTAATATCCATGCTTGAGATGATGGAGATAAAGGAGATTCATCTTCCTCCTGACACTTGTAAAGAATCGGGGGTCGATTCTCCATATGGAGTGTGATTTCCCTCTCCCGACAATTTATGTTGGCTCTATATAAGGAAAGCCAATCCATGCCAAGAATTGCATCAAATTCCACCAAAGGGAGTATGACGAGGTTCGCCGGGAAATTCAATCCACAGATTATAACAGGGGAGGACTTATACTCATGGGATGCAATGATTTCCCCATTTTCCGTACTCACCGACATCTTTACTTCCATGATTTGTGGTGGTGCAGGGATTGTTCTACTAAACTTTTGAGATATAAAAGAATGCGTAGAACCTGAATCAAAAAGTACGTTCGCTATTCTTGAATGAATAACTAGCGTACCTGTCACCACTTCGTTGTCGGGGTTCACTTCGGCAGAAGTGATGGCAAAAGCTCTTCCTTGCTGTCTTGGAGGTTGTTGATTGCCTCCGATAACCCTTGTATTAGGGCACTGATTCGCAAAATGACCCGGTTCTTTGCATTTGAAGCATTGAACAACGCGTTGAGGTTCGAACGGAGCGTTCCTCCCCTCCGTCGCAGCCGCGGGTCCTTCTTGCTGACAGTTAACAGCTAGGTGCCCTTCTCTTCCACACTTGAAGCATTTTCTTGTCCCCCTAAGGCAATTTCCAGGGTGCTTTTTTCCACACTTTTGGAAAGTGGGGTGCTGGAATTTCTTAGCGCCGTTGGATTTATCCATCGGACCACCAGCATTGAAGTCCACCTTCCGCTTCTTGTCCCCATGATACCCCTGTGATTCTTCGATCTCCATTTCAACCTTGAGGGCACATCGGACAATTTCCTCATAGCTGTCGAAGTCACGGATCGCTAATGCTTTCCGCAAGCTAGGCTTCAGCCCACCAAAGAAGCGGTCAACCTTGCATTAGGGGGTAACGACAAAACCGGAAGCGTATCGTGCAAGCCTTGTGAAGTTTTCCTCGTACGCTCCCACAGATTCCTCATCTTTCTGCTTGAGGGAAAGGAAGTCCCTTTCCATCTTAAGACGGAGGGTGCGTGGAAAATATTTATTGAAAAACATCTTCCGGAATACCTTCCATTCCAAAGCCTCGATCTCCTCCTCAGGCTTCGTATTTTTGATCAACGTCCACCATTGATCAGCTTCACCCTCCATACGATAAGCCTCCAGGAGAACCTTCTCTTTTTCAGAGCATTGGAGGATGGAGAATATCTTTTCAATGGAGTTGATCCATTGTTCAGCAATCGTGGGATCGGATGATCCACTAAAAGTAGGAGGCCTTTGTCTCATGAAGCTTTCGATAGCGACTTGTTCTTTCTTAGGGGGGGTTGAACGTTCCTCTTGACCAGTGTTTCTATTCAAAACTTGAGTTAGCTGAGAGAGAAGCGTGACAAAGTTTGCGATTCTCGCTCCCATTGGATTGGGCATCTCATAAGTACAATCATCACACTGATCTTCACAACGGTTGTTAGCCCTAGTTCTCCTATTACCGGCCATTGGCTGGAATAAAAGGAAAGTTAGGGGTAACACATAAAGGGTAATCCAAAGACAAAAGTTTATGACTTATAAATACACTTTAATCTCTTTAACTCATGAGTCTATAGGATTCAATCCAGGTTTTTCATGATCTTCCTTCTAACATATATTCTTAGGGGCATTTTTCCCTTAATAAGGGTTCATACTAAGATTGTGAATTTATCAAAACATATCCCTCGGGAGTGTCATAACCAAGAGTGCAGCAAGGCCCGTTGTCGTGCACCAGTTCCCGTTCGAGTCTAGCTCAAAGCGGTGTTTTCGGGTTTTACCCCTAGGATACATCTGTGCCAGAGCCGCCTCTACCTGCTCGTATCCAGACAGGGATGTATTTGTTTGATAAAACACTTACTTAGTATTTACCAAAATTTAGGGATGTTTTTATTATGCTTAGTCTTGTATCTAAGGATTTACTAGGGTTTCCTAATCCCAAAAATAACTAAACCTATCCTCTGATACCAACTATGACAACCCTGCTTTTTATTACAACTTAAACATGATTTATTACATAAAACTTCACTTGATACAACAAAGAAGATCGAGAGGTTTAGTGTTATTTGGGGCTTAGGATCATTACATAAAAACTTTAAACTTGCAATACAACATCCTTATTGAAAACTTCCTTTACATGACCACTACATTCCTTCGTACTTAGCATTGCATGGGATAACCTGAGGACATGCATAAGAAAAGGGTGAGCTATAAAGCCCAGTAAGGGAGTACACAATGAATAACATGAGGAGTACAATACATGTTAGGAAATAGGCATATCAATAGAGCATAAGAGAGACATGAACATAAAGGCATGATAAAGCATGATAATCATAACATGGAAATGTGGCAACAACACTTAACATTGAATTAGCATGAGCCAAGGCTCATTGCACATGGAGCATGAGTAAACCCTCATTGCACTTGAAGCACGAGTAAACCCTCGTTGCACTTGAATTATCATGAGTCAACACTCATTGCACATGATGTATCATGATACTATACTTTACCCAATGCATTGGAGCGCTATCAGGGCGCACCCTTCTTAAACATTTCATTTCATGCATAAGTGTGCCACATGGATCATAAAACATGGATTCATAAAACATAATCATTTATTCCACGATAAAGGAATGTGGAATTCATACATGAAACTTTATAAACAATATGTAAATGTGCATAAAGGTGAATACCCTTGATGGAGAAATGGGCATGGTATTCACTACACAAAGACATTGGCTTAGAAAATCGGTGCGATTTCGGCAGCGTAACGGCGTGACATAAGAATTCATAAAAAAGGTTGATGAGAGAGAAAGGGGTTACTAATCATATTTACATGTAATGGACAGTAAGGAGATCATATATATACATGTCCCAACAATAGAAATGGAATTTAGATTCATGATACAAAAGTATTGCTTGAATGTAAAAGAAGAGAGAGAAGTTCATTTCGGAATTTCGGCATTGTAACGGGTGTACATGGGAGGCATTTAATGAGAGAGAAAGGGTTCTCCCATCATTAAAACAATAAGAGGGCAGTATGGGGGAGGTGATAAACCATACCCAAACATTCATAATTGAAATAAAAAAAGGCAATACAACTTAAAGAAAATTTACAAAAATGAGAAAGGAAGAAAACCCCTTACTTGGAAGTGTGCTTCCAAAGGCTAGAGAGAGGCTTGTGAGAGGCTTCTTGGGAGCTTGGGGCACCTTGAGAGGATTCTAGAGAGAGTAGGGAAGAGGTTGGACGAACTTCAAGGGCTTTGAGTGAGGAGGAAGTGAGAGCTTGGGTGGGTTTATATAGGAAAGGTGAGATAATTCTTTATTATTTAGGTTTGGGACCCCTTATTTTAAAATAATTCAAACCACAAACCATCTCATGGTATTTGCCCATGGTTTCTGGAAAAGGAAAGAGGAAAACAATATTTTACAAGGCCAAGGTCCGAACTTATTAAAAAATTAGGGTTGCTTATGTGGAGGTGAGTCACACTCCCATGGAAATTAATTTAAAAAGGCAAAGTGTTGAATAAGTCTTGAGGGCTCCATTAATGCTTTGAAAAGTGAGTCAAACAAACCCAAAACCTCATTATTTTAATGATAAAACACATATTGGCCGAACATAAGGATTATGGTATTTTATTACATCACCATTGGGTCATTATGATGTCATAAAACACATTATATATTTAAATGGTATTTAATTTTTACCCAAAAAATTGACTGTCTCAGAAAATTATGAAAAATTCACCGTTGGATAATTTCGACGTCCTGATTCCAAAAATAATATTTATTTTATCTAAATAATTTTCTAAATATGTGAATTTTCACTTTTAAAATAAAAACCGACATTTATAAAAAAATTCACGGGTTTTGACAGAAATGGCTTTCAAACCTTAATAAAAATTTTAATTGCATTCATAAAATTATAAGATCATTTATATTTAATAAAAATTAATTTAATATTAATAATAATATTTTATTAAAATATTATTTAATTCAAAAATCCTTTAATTTAATAAAATATAATTCTTAATTAAATAATAACTAAAAACATCATTTGTACTTTAAAAACTAATTACAATGCATCAAAAATGACTAGAAATTGTATTCATTATTATATACAAAAATAATGTACATGAACATGGTGCTACTTATTTGTTACATAACCCCTTAAAATAGCTGCATAAGACCTAAGGGTAAGGTGTGCGATGGTGACAGACTCTTGGGGTTGCTCGGATAACATCGCTCGAGTGGTAATCTCTATCAACTTCCATTTTTCCCGTAGACGATCACGTTCGAGCTTGAATTGATGAAGCTCAGCTTGGGCTTGGTCAAGGGCAAAGCCCAAAGACGCCACCTCTTTTCCGAGCTCTGACAAATGGGCTTCGTAAGGGGCAATTCTACTGGATGAGGTCATCGCTTCCTTTGTCTGAGTAGAAAATTGGTTCGTTAAAGCCTTATATTTAAACTACCCAGATGATCACTGTTCAACGGCTATAAAAGTAACTGTCACAAATCCTAACGTAAAACTTAAAGAAGTTGACATCTTATAAAAACATTTTTCATAAAGAAACATTTAACTGGATCAAGAGGGATTTTCCATTAATGAAACTTTGGGTCGTTACAATTCAAAGTGTCTCATACCACTTTGAATAATTTAAATTATTAATTCCATAAAATTCCATTTCTTTAGCATTTTCATATACAAAGTGAATCATGAAAGTGTTAATAATAATACTATTAACTGCATGGCTATGGAAATAAATGGAAAGTATGACAAGCATATTATAGCATGTGTAATGACAACTAAAGAATTACAAATTTATCACATAAAATGACAATCCCTAAAATCCTTATGATACATGTAAACATTTTATATCTAGAATGCACAATTCTAAAATTAGGATAATTTCCATTCATATTTAAAACACAGGATGATAAATAGGAATATTTAAAAAAACAGAACTTAATGATTGAAAACATTTATTGTGGCAGATTCAAGTTTTGTAGAAAAATAAATAGATTATTTCATTCTTAAAAAAATATTAGGAGGGAATACACTAGGGTTACTATTGTTCTTGTTTAAATGTGTGTAAAAATAAAATTATATGAACTACATAAATACAATGTGTATACATGGAATTTTTTTCTACCAACACAAGGTTTAATAAATTATTATGATCATTATAAATACATATTTGAATCAAAAAAACTGGTTTATATGAAAACTAAATCATTTTACGATTAAAACCTAAAGTTATATATATATATACATATATAACTGAATATAAAATATATGTATAAGGGTTTTACACCAAGATTTAAAGGATAGTTACATGTTTTTAAATATAATAGGATCATTAGTTAAAACAAGGGTTCATTAATTTCATTTGTTCCATAAGATATAAAAGGGTTTGGTTATTTACATATATGCTTATATATACATATATATATATAAATATATATATATATATCAACACATAAGAACTCAAACCCTTTTTCGATTGAGGGTTACGAATATATTTAAGATTGAGAATTCACCAGCTTAAGTGGGGATAGTTGGTCATATTCTTAACCATTTATATATATACATGCATATACTTATATATGTGTATATATATATATAGGCCCAAACATGGAAAGACAATATAGGACCATTACCTATTTTGAGGAGGAGGAGGAGAGGCTCGAGGGAATGTGCTGGAGGCTTGAGAAGAAGGACAACCGAGGAGTATTGGGGTGAAAAAGGGTTGTATATATAAACTACACCATACATTATATAAAATAGTTTTAATGCCACTTTCATGTAATCCAAGACCCACTCAGGTTATAATATGACTTAGGGTGTCGGTCTTGTGGAATATGAGTGAAATATGGCTTTGTATGGTGTTGGTAGGAGTCACGGGTGTGGAAGAAATGAAAAGGAGAAAGTGGGAAAATCCACTGGTTCAACGCATGCGGAGGAAGAAGTCATTTTGGGGAAAAATCTAGAAATGAATCGAATGGATATGATTAACCAAGAAAGATCCAGTGGTGGAGGTGACTCTGTGTATTTTAAAAAGAGACGGACGGATGAGATCTGCTGAGGAGATGATCAGACGGCTACAATGTAACACGGAGATTTAAAAACGGACGAATAGTCCTGATTAGATCGCATTTGATCAGATGGATAAGGGTGACATGGTGATTTAAAATAACTTGTATGGTTGCAATTAGATCCATGATGGATAGAACGGTGCACAAAAAAATGCGGAGGATATCTGTGGCCGCTGGGGTTTGAAAGTCGATCTGATCGGGTGGCTCAGATCACGTGCGGCGTGATCGAGCAACCCAAATCCACTCCTGGATGATTTTCACTATCCCACATTGAAATGTTGGGGCTTTAGCGGCTCCTTTATAATGCTGGAGCTCTGATAAAACACTCATATTACTCCTTCCCCACTCCTGGAACCACCCCGTATCGGGTTCTTCTACAGGCGCGCTCTGTGCCCACCCTTGCCGCCTCGCATGGTGGCGTGCTCTGGTCCTTGAACACACACCCGTATGCACTTAGGGAAAGCAATTATTCTAGTTTGCATGACTTAGTAGGAACCCTACATGTGCACCTCCCCTAGGCCATGGCCAGGGGGTTGTGTCAGAAGCCCATAAAGGCCTAGAGGGCTTCCACAAGGTGGCCCTCGGCTAGGTGGGGTACTCGCCTATATTTTAGCTAAGTAGATATTTATTTTTTGTTAAATATAAAAATAAGTTTTCATATATATATATATATAGGTATCTTCAACAAATATGAATTCTCTATTATAACTAAACCAAGTCCTAAAACCAATATTTTCCTTAGTTTTACAAATACTAATGTTTTAAAACAAAAAGTGATAAATCAATGTTTAATACATCATTAAGAGAATCTAATACTAGTATTATAATAATAAAATAAATATTTTTAGTTTAAACCTTAGTTTAAACCTCAAGAATAGAAAAAAAATTAAATTCTTTCCAGTACATTTGATATATTTGAAAGGTATTTGAAATACATACCTAATTTTGAAATCACACTTAGTGTAGCAAAAATATTTGTAAAAAGAGTTTATATGTTTAAAGTTATAATTTCAATGCATACTTTAAATATTTTTTAAAACTAATTATTTCTATTTATTTTAAATTAAACCAAAAAAAAGTGAAACAGTTATAATTATAGCCGTTAGAAACTCAACGGTCACCTAAAGAGGTAACGGTCAGATTAAGGCGTTATAAAAACATGAATTAGGGTGTTCCATCTCCAAAACGACTTGGTGAAGATGGTTCACATCATCCCACTGATTCTCAGTGTGGCTGTTGTACCTGTCGCCATACTGATGTTTATTGTGATGGATCTGAAGGACCCTTACTATATACTTGGGGTTTTTTGTATTGGTTGGTCTCTATGTAATGATAATAGGTCTCTTAATAGGTATTTTTGGGTATTATGGTTTCCTTTGATCTTGTTGTAATGTAAAAACTTTAGTGTTTAAATAAATAAAGTGTTTGGTGCTTAGTTTGAAAGTTTTTTTCAAACAACATATAAATTAAACAGAATAAAACCATAATATTATTATTGCATGAGAAATAAGTTTTGGGGCATCACATTATTCCCCCTATAAAAAATTGTATCCTCGCAATTCTAAAACTCTTGTACACAACCCACTAGAAAAACCAAACTCACATCACCTCCAACATCCCTTCACTAGAACCACCACCATGGGTAGGGTGCTGACGACCTCAGATTGATTCCTAGAGTAGTGTTCAGCTCCTCAATTTCCTTGGTCCAGATACTTTGTGGACATCTAGGGTCAAACTTGTGCATAAAGAACTCAGCCTTCTATAGTGAGGCACGAGCGGTGTAGAGGTTGGAGATTTCAGAGTGGATTCATTTCCTATAAATCCCTCTTACCACGTCGTGCTTGAAAATATTTATGTCGTAGAGGTCCTCATACATACTAAAACTTAGGACCTGGAACAGGTAGGCCGCTTGATGGTCACTTTCCAAAGAGGCTTCCAGAAACTTACCTACTTCTCGGTGGTTATCACCCAAAGTGAAACATATAAAAGAGCTTCATGATACTTTCCTCTTTGCCTATTTTTTGCAAATTGTGAATTTTCAATATTTTAATGGGAAAATTGTTTCCTTGGTAAAGACGGTGGATGTTTGTCCGGTTTGACACCTGATGGATTTGTTTGCAGGTCAGATGTAAGTTTTCATAGGGTTGGTATTCCTTTTTTCATGTCTTGACAATTATTATGTCTAAACTTTTGATAATAAGTGATAGTAGATTCATTGGAGAACTCATATCTTCTATTTTAAAATTTCATGAAATATTCTTTATTCAGTAAGACATAATCATATTAAGACAAATGTTCTATTTTAAAAGACATGTTACGGTACTAAGACATAACATTATCTAATTATATAAGGTTCTTAAAACCATAGGTGTTACATAACTATTCGCTTCCTCTCAAAAAATACAAGTTTGTATTTTCTAACTTCCTCCAAGATGAAACTTCACTGGTGTTGGTGGTTTCCCCAAATCCTAGACAAACAGATTCCAAAAGTCGTTCTAAATTCTTCAATATCCTTGGTCTAGATGCATTGTGGGCAACTATGATCAACTGCATGTGGAAATCTATGGTTCACTGTGAGGGAATCATGATGTGTATATTACTGGGAAACATCGGTATGAACTAGATGTCGATAATGAAAATGGGTAGGATCATCCTTAAGAGATTAAAAATCTATAACTTCACCATGGAGACTGTAGGTCAAAATTTGACATAAGTACAATGCGCAGAGGTCACCCTCCTGGGAACCCTGTTGGAGGCCCTCTTGAGATGAGGCGTTATCAGCTAGGGTAAAACACCTAAACAATCCCTTGAAGTATTTTCCTTGTCATGCATAGAACTGGAATTGAGTTTTAATTATAAAATATAGTCAAGTCCTAGTCCTTAGGGAAATTGGAGTACTCGAGGGGAATTGAATGCACGATAGAGGGTTTTGCATGATAAACGAATATTTTCAAAAGCCTAGTGATTTTCTACACATGATTTTCCCACTATGGTATCTAATACTTATATTGGAAGAGACAGAAGGCATGATTCATCATCTATATGAAAAATGTAAGGAAAATACTAATTAGTAACACATAACCAAATTTTTAGTATTGTTCTAATTTTGTAGGGTTTTCTAAACCAATCCTCTGATACAAACTATCACGCCCCATCCATGGACTACCCTAAAGCCAGTTCGGTTTCATTGGAAACATGGTGTGTAATTTTTTTTAATAAAAGAAGAGCTGAAAACACACACACATGTTCCACTATAGAGGGTCGTTTTGGTTTTGGTCCTGGATAATCAGATACAATTATTACATTTCTTTCAAAACTGAAAGAGAAAGAAACTCCACAAAGTTTCCACTGAACAAAGTGAATTAAATCTACTAAACCGGTAAAATAAAACAGATTGAAACGTAGGGTGAGAATATGAATGCCCAGTAAGGGGTTTTAAAATAACATAATAAACCAATTATAACTTTTGAAAATATTAATTTAAAATTATTCGTAAAACATTTTCTTAAAATTATCATAACTTAACACTTTTTCTAAGAATTATAAGAGAAAATTTCATGGAATACTAACAGAGTTACAAGGGAACATGTTCCAATTATAAGCATGATCATGCAAAATAATAAGTAAGAGTAATTAAAACTTTAATGGATATGACATGTGAAAATTCTAGTACAAAATTTAAAACTAAGAGTAATACATGATCAGAGTTTCGCATAAAAATAATAACTTCAATTTCATCCTTTACTACTATGAAACATACACTGGTTGATAAATCATTGAGTGATTAATAATTAATAAGACATAAGATTTTACTTCATTTTGATTCTCATAAATATAATCTCTTTAACCAAAAATATTCTACTGGTCGAATATTCTTTTGGTTAATTAAATTACATAGTCATAATGGATGAAGTGCATATGTAGGACTGTGTCAAGGCCTTAGCCAAGACATCTAAGGATTAAGTCCTTGGCCAAAGTCCATAAATTAAAAATTTGTCAAGGCCTTGTGCCAAGACCATAGTTTGTCTCATGAGACCTACCGATGCATCGAGGGGTTGTAGAGGGCCCCACCTTACACTTACATAAGTCCAATGCATTCCTCATTTCTATAAATCAAAGTTCTCATACAACTTCGATTTATTAAATTACTTATCACTTATCATTCCAAGTGTCACATATTACTTTGTTTCTTATTTCACATTATTCAAAGTGTCCCATAACACCCTGAATAATTTAATTTCCCATTTCATGTTATTCAAAGTGTCTCATACCACTTTGAATAATTTAAATTATTAATTCCATAAAAGGCCATTTCTTTAGCATTTGCATATACAAAGTGAATCATGAAAGTGCTAATAATAATACTATTAACTGCATGGCTATGGAAATAAATGTCAAGTATGAAAATCAAATTATAGCATGTGTAATGAAAACTAAATAATTACAAGTTTATCACATAAAATAACAATCCCTAAAATCCTTATTATAAATGAAAACATTTTATATTCCAAATGCACAATTCTAAAATTTGGATAATTTCCATTCATATTTAAAACACATTCTGATAAATGGGAATATTTAACAAAATAGAACTTAATGATTGAAAACATTTATTGTGGGAGATTCAAGTGCTATATAAAAATAAATAGATTATTTCATTATTAAAAAAATATTAGGAGGGCATACACTAGGGTTACTATTATTCTTCTTTAAATGTGGGTCAAAAGAAAATCATATGAATTACATTAACACAAAGTGTATACATGGAATTTTTCTCTACCAACATAAGGTTTAATAAATTATTATGATATTATACATACATATTTGAATCAACAAAACTGGTTTATATGTAAACTAAATCAGTTTAAGATTAAAACCTAAAGGTATATATATATATACATATATAACTGAATATAAAATATATGAATAAAGGTTTTACACCAAGATTTAAAAGACACTTACATGTTTTTAAATGTAATAAGAGAATTAGTTAAAATAAGGGTTTCTTAATTTCATTTGTGCCATAAGATATAAAAGGGTTCGGTTATTTACATATATGCTTATATGTATATATATATATATCGATATATATATATATATATATATCAACACATAAGAACTCAAACCCTTTCTCGATTGAGGGTTATGAATACATTTATTATTGAGAATTCACCAGTTTTAGAGGGGATAGTTGGTCATATTCTTAACCATATATATATATATATATATATACAAGAATATACTTATATATATATATAAACCCAAACATGGCAAGACAATATAGGACCCTTACCTGATTTGAGGAGGAGGAGAGGCTCGAGGGAATGTTTTGGAGGCTTGAGAAGATAGACAACCAAGGAGTTTTGGGGTGAAAAATGGTTGTATATATAAACTACACCATACATTATATAAAATAGTTTTAATACCACTTTCATGGAATCCGAGACCCACTCGGGTTATAATATGACTGAGGGTGTCGGTCTTGTGGAAGATGAGTGAAATATGGCCTCAGATGGTGATGGGAGGAGTCACGATCATGGAAGAAATTAAAATGAGAAAGTGGAAAACCCCACTAGTTCAGTGCATGCATAGGAAGAAGACACCGTGGGGAATAAAATCTAGAAAAGAATCTAATGAATAGGATTAACCGAGATAGATCCAGTGGTGGAGGCTCCATGGATTTTTAAAAGAGACTAACGGATGAAATATACTGAGGAGATGATCGAATGGCTACGGTGCAACGTGGAGATTTAAAAATGGATGAATGGTCAAGATTAGACCGAATTAGATCGGATGGATAAGGGTTATGTGGTGATCTAAAATAACTTGGATGGTTGTGATTAGATCCGCGATGTATCGGATGGAACACAAAAAATGTGGAGGATATATGTGGTCGTGGGGGTTTGAAAGACGAACTGATCGGGCGGCTCAGATCACGCGTGGTGTGATTGGAAGGCCCAGATCTTCTCCTACCTGATTTTTTCCATCCCACATAGAAAAGAGTGGATTTAGAGACTCCTTTATAATCCTGGAGCTCAAGAAAATGCTCATATTACCCCTTCCCCCCTCCCGGTACCGCCCCATACTGGGTTCTTCTTCAAATACACTCTGCGCCCACCCCTGCCATTGTGCCGCCCCGCACGGTGGCCTGCTCTGGTCCTTGCACATTCACCCATGCATGCTAAGGTCAAGCTATGCTTCCTGTGTGTGCGACTTAGTAATCACCCTGCGTGCGCACTTCCCTTAGGCCATGGCTAGGGGGTTGTGTGAGAATCCCATCAAGGCCTATAGGGATACCACATTGTGGCCCTTGGCTAGGTGGGGTACTCACCTATATTTTAGCTAAGTAAATATTTATTTTTTTGTTAAATATAAAAATAAGTTTTCATATATAAATATATATATATATATTTAACAAATATTAATTCTCTATTATAACTAAACCAATTCCTAAAACCAATATTTTCCTTAGTTTTACAAATACTAAAGTTTAAAACACAAAGTGATAAATCAATGTTTAATACATCATTAAGAGAATATTATAATAGTATTATAAAAATCAAAGGCATAGTTTTAGTTAAAACCTTGGTTTAAACATCAAGAATGAAAACATTTATAAATGATTTTCAACACATTTGAGATATTTCAAAGGTATTTGAAATACATACCTAATTTTGAAATCACACTAAGTGAAGATAAAATATTTATAAAAAGATCCTATATGTTTAAATTTATAATTTCAATGAATACTTTAAATATTTTAGAAAACTAATTATTCCCAGGTATTTTAAATTAACCCACCAAAAAGTGAAACAGCTATAATTATAGCCGTTAGAAACTCAATGGTCACCTATAGATGTAATGGTTGGATTAAGGATTTATAAAAACATGAATTAAGGTGTTCCATCTTCAAAATTACTTGGTGAAAATGGTGCACATCATCCCATTGATGCTTGGTGTGGTTGTAGTAGCTCTGGCCATACTTATGTTTATTGTGACGGATCTGAAGGACCCTTACTATCTTCTTGGGGTTTTTGTTGTATTGGGTGGTCTTCTTATAATTCTAATAGTTCTCTTAATATGTATTTTTGGGTTTTATGGTTTCATTTGATCTTTTTGTAATGTAAACACTTTGGTGTTTAAATAAATAATGTTCCTCATGTTTAGTTTGCAAGTTTTCTTCAGAAAACATGTAAATTAAACAAAATAAAACCATAATATTATTATTATATGAGATATAAGTTTTGGGGCGTCACAATTAATCTATTTAAATGATTTTTCTATAATTTAATAATTTTAGTAGTGAATTATAAAATTATAAATATATATATATATACTAAAAGGGTCCAGGATCTAGGCAAACCTACTCCTACCAAAATTTATTGAAAAATAAGACAAAACATGAAGAAGATAATGGATGGGTTCAAAAAAACAACAAGCCCTCGTCCAAAATAAAAACTAAAAATGAGGAGAAATCAGGATTGTTCCCATAAAAATGATTTGAGATATAATCAATATATTCCCATTATAACTGTGAATTATTCTGATTGAAGATTATATAGTACTTTTCCCTAAGTTTAACATGCTCTAGAGTGAGCTCCTTAGAAGAAAACCAGGTAGATCAGCCAAGCCCACATGCAGTAATGCAATCATCTCTGCCATTTCCTTAACCACAGTTTTTTGGGTGACAACCTTGTTTCCATGTTTTATTTTTTTTTTCAAGCCCCTTTTAATTCTTCCCTCTATGAATGGGAAACATTCTCCATGAGAGGCTTCCCCTTAGGGTGAGTCAAATGAAGAGATTCCATGTGTGAAACATTCTACATTGCTAGGGAGATGTTAGTCTTCGTCTTTATCTTTCCTTTTCCGGATAAGGAGTGCTCTACCAGTTCCTCATCCAGTTCTTTTTACACAGCCCTTTCAAAATCAGTTTGACTGAGTTCAGCAATAGCAGGCACTGGGTCTTTAGCTAGAATCTCATCCCATGATTTTTTCGTGTACGTAGCCTGCCTCTTTTTATCGTCCCCAGCTTTCTGCTCCAGAGCTGTTTATTTCTCTATTGAAATGAACTCACCTAGGGGATTCGGTTCACAGGCATTCTACCCAATAGATTATTGTGGGGGGTCAAACACTTGAATTCTAGCACTATCAACATGAGAAGAAGTAGATCCCTCATTCAAGGGAGGTCCACGTACCAATTTCTTCCCATCACTTTTAAGCACATTTATAGGCTTCATCCACCTGCACTTCTATGTAAAATTCCCCTTCCAAGAGCATGTAGAGAAAATATAATCCCTATAACATTTGTCAACAGAATTTCCTATGACCTGAAAATTCGAGCAAAAAAGGGGTAGGTGTTCATAAACAATTTCTAGGTTAAAATCATCTTCATCTATTGAAAGGAAAACTTTTTCAATCATAGTTGTTCCAAAATAAATTTCGACCAGGAACCTAGAATAGTTCCCAAATTTATCATTATATTTTGCCTTATCAATATTAATGGGGACACCGATTGCTAAAGCAATTTCAAAAAGAATGGTGGGGTTCCAGAGAATCCAGCTTAACCCCAAAACACGAACCCATACCTAGGTCTTAGTGCATGGTATTTCAAACAAATTAAACCAGGAGTCTCACTCTTGAATTAATAACATCCCATGATTCAATGAGATTGCACCAATCCCCCATGATTTCCTCTTTAAATTATCAAAATGAAAAATCACATGAAAAAGCCCCTAACCATCGGAATACAATTGAATTCATAGAATCCCCAAACCTCATAAATTCGATTCACCAAATTATTTTTCTTCCACGGCATGGAACCCTATGGAAAAACAAGATGTGTAATAATAGAAGACTTATAGATTTCAAATCACTCGTTAATCACATATTTTTTCACCAAAATATGAGTCATATTTCCCTTTTTGAAGATACTCTCTTAAGATCCTGATTTAAAGAAAATTGATCTTCTTGCATGAGGTAGAAAATCCTTACCCTTCAGTGGTGTATCTTCCTATAGATGATTTCCACTGACAGAGGATGGAACCTCTTCCAATTGAGGCAGATTCGTTTTATCGAAAGTTGAATGAACCACTGCCTTTCAAGATGACAAATCATCTTCCCACAAATCTGATTGGCACATCACTTCACGATTCACCACTACTTCGATCATTGATTCTTTATGTGAGTCAAAGCGACCAGGGATAAGGTAGATATCAGCCATGACTTGAACCAGCAGTGCCACCTAGAAGAAACCCTAATCGCCATCAGCGCGTGATGGAGAGAAAACCACAAACCCGGCCATTCTTACTATATATATATATCATTATAATAAATATATTTATTATTTATATATATTTATATATTAATAAATATATATATATAATTATATAAATATAAATATATTTATAATTATATACAAATATTTATAAATATATTTATTTATAATTATAATTATATATATATACATACATATATATATATATATATATATATTTAAATAATTATAAAATTATAACAAATATACTTAAATAGTAAATATATTTATTATATTTATAATTTTATATATTTATATATTGAAAAATATTTATAATTACATAAATATATATAATTATATAATTATACATAATTATATAATTATATATAATTATATAAATATATTTATAAATACATAAAAATATTTGTAAATATATTTATTTATGATTATTATTATAAATAAATGTATATATTGAATTAATTATAAATTATATTAAATATATTTAAATAATAAATATATTTATTATACTTATAATTATATATATTAATATATTAATAAATATATATATAATTATGTAAATATATAAATATATTTATTTATAATTATAATTATAAATATATATCTATAATTATATTTATAAATATATTATAGGTACTTAGGGGTAAAATTACAATGAAACATAGAAATGCAACACACACAGCCCAATAGGTAGGTCATAGCCCCCCCCCCCCAAGGGATAATGCACCCATTTTTTTGATAGCCTAACATGAAGTCCATTACAAATCCTATAGTTGAGGTGCCCAGAACCTGCAACTATTTTTTTCATCACAATTGTCCACCTGAGGAGTCTCCAGGAAGGTCGTCGCCTGACCCACCCCATATCACACCCCTGTTGTGATTCTCGTCGCCTACCAAGCCATCCCACATGCCCCAGTCGTGATTCCCATTGTTTTCCATGAAGGTCGTTAGCTGACTGAGCCGCCCCGTATGTTGCTCACGGCCTGCCTCTACTGCACCGGTTGGGCATCACCGCCCCTTTGATGCTACTTGGATTTTATAAATACATGTTTACAATTATTTTAATATATTTTAAATTATTTAAATAAATATTTTTTTATAATTATATATATTTATGTATATTTATATTTATTTATATTTATTTATAATTATATTTATAAATAAATATTTATAATCTTTTAAATATATTTAAAATTATATAAATGTTTATTTATAATTTTAATTATATTAATTATTTTATTAAAATTATGTCTTTATCGGCACTTATTATTTTAGCACTAATAATACCACTCTTTATCATCCATTTTCTAAAAGCGCTGATAAAACCATTCCCAATCATTTAAATAGAACCCTAATAGAGTTCTTATTGCTCGCGCAGTTCAAACTCTCATGGAACCGAATCCCTTTCGTCGCACTCCCTTGATCATCTTGGATGAAATGTCACCTTAAAAATCCAAGGTATGTGATCACTTATGACCCTTTTCTCCCCTCAAACATATTTTTTTGTTTTTAATTTTACCAAATGGTTTTAACGGCGCGTGTGAGAAATATTATGTGTCATCGACCTACCTTGCTGGTTCTCCACCCAATCTCCCTTTCTTTGAGACATTGTTGGTTAACCATATCCCTCTAATTCACATTCATTTCACTCATTCATCATTATTTATTACTCTGATTTCATGGAGCTCGGAGTTGTGCACCACAAAAACTCTACCCACTTATCATGTAAGGTGGTGACTGCAAATGATATGTAGGAAGAGTTTTTATGGTTCACAAATGGTAATTTAATCTAAGTTCCCAGTATACCTCATATTCTCTTGGATTGAAATCAAACATCTTCCCATTTTATTCTATTCCTAGGTAGATGAAACCCACTCATTTAAATATCTCCTGATTTTTTTATAATTTGTATAAAAATTATGAAATGGGTTTAATTTAGTGTATATGATTTGTTCCAATTTTTTTATTTATAGTGCTTGATAAAAATTATTTCATGATAATTTTGATACTTATACACATACTCTTTATTTATTTATTTTTTGTTTTAAGTTTGTTCTTAATAATTTTAGCTTGTTATGGAATTAATAAGTTTTTATATTTTTTTAATATTGTTTAGTATTTTTTTAATATTCTTTTATATATATATATATATATATATATCATGGATATCACTTTTTTATATATTTTACACATGTGATATGGAATTAACAAATAGGTTATGCCCATGGATTATGGATGCACATCAGTACATGAGATATTGATGGTGCATAAGTGACTTTCATTATAAATGAGTGGTGTGTAAGTAAAGATCAAGTGAGACTACTGAAGTGCATTTTAAGAATCTAGTATTACACCATCCATGAAAATTGGAGAACATGTATTATGATATCAACCTATTGCAAGTTGTATCAAGATATTATATTAGGTTATATGCCTAAATGACCTAAATTCCTTATTTTTATTTATTTTTGGATAATCCCCCTTTTAAGGGTTGAAGGGTAACCCTTACATAACCCTTAGTTCCAAGGAACAATGCCCATACACAACCCAATACATTAGGTTAAAGTCCCAAGACCTGACACACTTGCAACAACCCCTCCCCAGAATTTGTATCTTGAAGGCGCCTAACTCCCCACCTCCAATGGATGATTGGATAGAATTGCCCTGTGCAGAGCTACATGGTGCCTAGTCATGATGGTAGTTTTCAAACCCTCTCATTCTTCCAATTTGGTTAGCTCTACTCTGGTGGTTTCTATTCTTTTCTCTGAATCCTCTTCTAGATCTTCTTCTATGTGGTCTACCAGATTGGTCTTTTTTGTGGCCCAAAATCCCTATGGCCCAAAGGCCATCGGTGGCTCGAAGGCCCTTACATCCCGAATTCCTTATGGCCCAAAGGCCTTTGGTGGACTGAAGGCCCTGAGACCCATAGGCCCAAACCGATGGCCCAAAGACCCAAATTTGATGAATGGTGTCTTCTACTACTATGCCAAATAGTACATTCTACAATACTGCTACAGTAATCCATAAATTCACCCCCTCTTAGATTTGATCGTGAGTCTCTTGGATTCTAAGCAAGAGCATCTACCACTCAGGTATAGGCTCATTGACTTAGGTTATATGTATAATGAACTATCATGCACAAAATAAATCAACATTACAATATAACCATAACATGGGCTAAATCAATTGCTTTCATTCCATCCTAAGTTTATATTACATCACAACCAAACACGTCTTACATTACCACCAACAGAGTATAACTATATCTACACAAGATATTTCATTACCCTAACTCCAACATAGCTAACAAAATCAATCCAACACAATGATCATTGTGATGATCGACTCCTCTACTATTTTTGAACTACAACCCGCTACATTATGTGATAAGAATTTAACACTAGTTTATCTTCTTTATATTGTTCTTTTTTATCTAAAAATAATGGTACTTGATGTTTTTTAATGGTACTTGAAGTTTCTTAAAGGTTCTTGATGCAGGCTCAAAGGATTTTGTAGTTCATGAAAACGATAGTTGATTTATACAATGCTTTAATAACCCAAAGAAGAAATGTTTTTTTTGCATTGCTTATTAATAAATGGATTAAATTAATAATACATAAATATAAATATAGATACATTATTTCATATCTTCACACAATGAAATGTGAATATGTGCAATGGGATGAGTGGTATCTATATTTATAAATTCATATATGTGTAAGGAAAAAGGGTGGTTTGGGAACTCAAATTCTATATTTTGAACTTGGGTTTTAAATGTTGTTCTTAAAAATGAGATTCTACAAATGGTATTTTCAAAATTTGGTAGAAATTTTGTAAGATCCCAAGTTTTTATTGAGGTATGAATCTTTCTTTTCGGGTTAAATGTGTTTACTTTAATTTTTAGCTTAGACCCTAAACCAAACCATGGGCCAATTGGGTTGTTTTTGGGAGAAAAGGGAAAACAGGCTAAAATCAAGTTGTAGACTAGGTACATGTCATGTACTAGGCCTATACACTGTGAAATTTTAGTATACACTGTGTACTATCCCGTCACGATGTGGAGCCTTTCTGGCTTAGAAAAAAATAAAAGTGCAATACATGTTATGTATTTGTTCATCACACCGTGTACTTGTCTAGCATGATTTTTTTTATAAAAGAGGAAATAGCTTCATATTTGGATGCACAATAAGTTTTTCTATCATTTTTTGAACCCAAAACCCCTCTATTCTAGTTTTTTAGATTTAGATGTGTCTGAACTCTGATTCAAGCGTTATCAGTCATGTTGGAACCACATCGGTAAGTACTCAGTTCCTTTTTTTTCATTCTTGATTCTTCATAACAACGACTACACTATTTGGATTTAGGATCATATGCCCTAATATCCTGTTCTTCATAAGTTCTTCATATTTCTTCCTAACCAGAAAGAATCATGACTTGATACAGAATGAGATATCTACCATCGAGGTGAGGTAGGTGTTCTATACTTTTTTTTATCTTTTCTTGTGTTTTTTGGGTATTCGTCCTTTCTTTCGCCCACCAAAATTTTCGACGAGGCCTTGTTTTTGAGTGAGTTTCTTGTTGTAGCTATAGCTAGACCTAGTGAGGATGTTTGTAGGTTCCATTTAGGTGCATTGACAATCGTTTCTCATTTCAAGGTTGTTGGGAAAAAATCCCTCAAGGTAACATTGCAACATTTTTGGGTTGATTGTGTTTGTTGAAAAACAGGTTTCCATGGTGAATTGTCGAGTTCCAGAGATGTTGTTGACAATCCATGTTGAAAAAGAACCATGACAAAGGAATGGATGATCTGGAGGAGGTACAAAAAGAGCAGTACAAGGTGGCGCCATTTTCCAGTGTTTGCCAAATTTTTGGGGTCCAAAATTTGGAGTTTGGTGAGCATCGCGAAAAGTGGATTTCTATGAAGATCTTATTAAAATATAGAAAAGGCATGAATTTTGCGAAGATAGGCTTCATGGTTTGGATTTCTCAAAGACCATAAAAATGATGGCGGTGATTCTTCTCGATTACGTCAAGCTTCGCGAACGGTAGAGTTGAAGCGCATCGTGGAGGTGAAGGTATTTGTGAGGGAGATTCGCGGAGAAGGAATGAAGGGATTGACGGTGATGCTTCGTGATTGCGTCAAGCTTTGCGATCGGAAAATTTCCGTGGTTCTTCTTGATTTTGATAGAATTTCGGCGGGAACTTTGGAGTTTCGCGATTTGAGATGACGTGGCATTGACTTCGCGTGGAAAGTTCGTGGGTCGGTAGAATCGTCTATAAATAGGCCTAGACCCCTTCAAGAGAAGTAGAAGAGAAGAGAGATCTTTCAAAGAAAATCCTTTGCTCTCAGTTCACGAAGGAAGTGTGCTTCGTGAAAGAAGAGCTTCACGGTGGCTAATCTAGCCATGCGAAAGTTGCGAGCTCCGCATTGGCTCAGTGAACTTCACGAGGGAAGTCACTCTATGATGAATTGATCTTTGTGAGAGTGCTTCGTGAAAGTGCTTCGCGAAAAGGTAGGAGCTTCCCAAAGGCGTGTTTGAGCTTCGCGAAATTGGGAGCCTTGCGAAGTAGGTTGCTTTGCGAAGGATTCTCCAAAGGAATTGCCTTGTGTTCAGAGGAAAAGTTGTATTCATATGTGGATGAAATTTGGACTTCAACAGAGAATCTATCAATAGTTGAGGATGAATGCATTCATGCAAATGAAGAGACATACAGGTCTATAAACTGTGAGTGGATATTTTCCAAGTGCAGTGAGCAAAGGAAGAGGAAGAAGGTAAGCCTTTCTACCAGCAGTGAGCTAGTGAAAGAGAAACAGGGAGTGACCCTTGAGAAAGTAGTGAGCTGACCCTAAACTTTGTAAAGTCAGTGAGCATGGGCATATAAGTGATCTAGCCCGAACATTATTGGCAGTGAGCCTTAGTGGATTTGGTACAGCGGCACATCGTCATTGTATGCTCCTTAGACGTAACCCATTGAGGGTGAACCAAGTAAAAATCTATGTGTCTGCCTGCTTACTTCCCTGCATTGCATTCAATGCATGATCATCAGATAAAGAAGAAAAGAAGTGGTCATAATAAACACAACAAGTGCAAACAAAGAGACCCTTTTAATAAAGAGATCAAGATCCAGTGGGGTAAGAAGAATTTAGAAAAGAATATCCATACCCTGATTCACCCCCCCCCCCCCCCCTCTCAGGGTATATAGGCCCTTATTGGTCCTAACAAAGGTCACCCGAGGGGTGCGACTTAAGGAAATAACTTTTTTATGCCTATTTAAACCACCCATGTGGTGTGTTCTTGTGCTTTCCTAGTTAGAGGAAGCCTGATAATGCTTAGATATCTTGAATATTCTATTTAAGAGATGTACTGCCTCCTTGCTTAATGAATATCATGTTATTCCTTGTCTATTTTTATACTTTGGCATGTTAAATGGATAATATGGGTGGGTATACCTATTTTAAAATGATAATGTCATGTTAAATGGTTTATATGGGAGGATAGGCCCATGTGTTTATTTGATAAATGGTTTTCATGAGTGGGTATAATCATGGCTTGTGCAGGTTTGTGTGAGTGGGTATACTCACATGGAATGTTTTTTTAAATTGAATTTTATATTGAATGTTTGAATGAATAGATCTAGAACGTGGTAGCAGATGCCTTGGGTTGACTCTTCCTCTTAGGTCTTGATTCTGTGGGATGCCTTGGGCCTTGCTACCCTATGGATCCAGCTTGCTTGGGCTCATGTAAGACTTTCTATTGTCATGCTCCTAAGATCCCAACCAGTTCCTAACCGAGTTTCCACCAGGGATACCCATGGGACTTGATGGGATTCCTTGGACAAGCTCCTTGGATCCATCCCTCCATGGTCTAGAATTATTACATGGATTCCTTGTTCGGCTGACACCTTGGATCCATCCCTCAAGGTCTAATTTTCACTATACGACATGGTCGTGGGATATTTGAATTCACTATATGGTGTGGCCATGTAATATTTTACTTCTCTATATGGAATGGTTGGGGACACTTTACTTATCTATATAGAGTGGTTGTGGGTTACAAGATGCAGACAGATGTACAGTGTGGTGGTTTAAATTGTTTGTATACTTGGTTATAGCTACATTTTTAAGAGCTGACTCTCTTTTGTAGGTAGCCTTGAGGGATGTTTGGTTTTACTTACTACAATAGATTTATGTCATGGGCAGACACACATACTTTACTGGTTGTTTACACTTTCTAGCACTTTGTATATTTCTGTTAGAACTGTATTAACCTGGGTGGTTTTCTACTGGGATGTTCATCTCACACCCTATTTGGGTATCCTCGGGGACCCAAACAGATTATATGGTTGTAGGTGATGATAGGGACAATTACCCTGGTACAGGTTGTTGACTGTGGCTTTGGAGTAAGGGATCATAGGACCAAGCTGAGGCTTGAGATGCTGGGATACCTTTTTTTCTTTTATTATTTTTGGGATACTTGTTTTTTTATGTACTATTCTGGATGCTTTCTAGATACTTGTACCATCTACATCATTTTTTATATGAGATATTTCTGTTTATTGTTGTATATTTCGGTCTGTCTGGTCTTAATTTCAGTTGACTACTGTTTATTTTGCTTCTGATATTTACTGTATGTTTTGACTTCTGTTGTGATACTCTGGTAATGAGGGTATAGTATCCTCATTGACTCACCTAGGCCCTCACTTATAGTCAGAAGCCTCTGGCATTTGGGGAAATTCTCTTGAGACCATGTGACCAACTAGGCTCGGGGCACCATTTCGGGTGGCATTTGGGTCTGGGATGTTACAAAGTGGTATCAGATGAGTTTTTTTCTGGTTTGACTTACTGTTTGGAGACATTATATAGGGATATGAAGGAAATAGTGTTTAGTAATAAATTTTTCCTGGGATTATCTACCTCGCATAAAGGGAAAAGACAAATTAGCTTAAATTGTGTTCTAATTTTCTGGATTTTGACTATTACAGTTGATTCGATTTCACCATTAGGTGATACACTTGATTTCTGCTATTACTATTGATACAATTGTGGGTTTTATTTAAGTTTCAAACCGATGAGATGAGGTTGTTACATCTCATGCATCATATAGAAGCTTGTTAGAATCACATGCCATGCATTATACCATGCCATCTAGTATGCATTAGATATTTCATGTTGTTGTGATAGTTTATGTGATAGTTGTGCATGTTGTTGTGTTAGTTGGATGTAGTAGATGAAGGTGTGACATCATCTTTTAATCCATAATGAGTATGGTTCCTTATGAATTTGGAAATGATGCACTGATGGAATGAAAATTCTAAATGAACATGTTACATGTTTGGTTTGAATGGGAACAAAGTTTTGGGTTCATGAGGTGTTATGGGCCCTCATAGATTCAGAAATTAGTAAACCCTTTGTGGAATTTCCTAGATAACTGAATGTGAAATGGAAATGGAAACTTGAATGATGGATAGAGACTTGACCTAGACCGGCTTTTGAGTGGGTAAGAGGTATAGTTTTTAGTGGTTCGTTGGATGTTCTTTATATAGTTCTAGATTTAGGAGCATTTTGTGGGTTTGAGTTGGCTTCTGAGAGGGTTTTGACATATCCTATGCTTTGATCTTTCTGCTTTGATGTTGTTCTTTATGAGGAACACATTTGGCATTGTAGAGACATGCCACCATAATGACCTCTAGTGGTATGTCACGAGGGAGGTGATGACCATACTTCAGAGATAGTGGGCCACAAGATACCATTTGATCTTCCTATAGTTACAGTTGTGGCACATGAGGATTTTCTAGACATAGGTGATGAGGCACAGTTCCGCGAGGGTTTCTTTTGCAATATAAAGATGATACAGGGAGCACTGCAGCCAGCCTTGACTATGGATGAGCTGACGCAGGTGTTCCAGAAATAGAATCCTCATACATTTTATATGGATGGTAGACCATAGGATTTAGATCTATGTCTAGAGACCACATTAGTTATTTTTTAGCATTTAGAGATGCCTCTGGACTGGAGGGTCAAGCTCGCGACTTATATGATATGTGGAGTGGCAAAGCACCGGTGCGATGTTTTGAACCAAGCTAATGGGATATGCAATATGGGTTCGGATGAATTCCAAACCTGCTTCTATGACTAGTTTTACCCCACAACTCTACGAGTAGAGTGGGCTACTAAGTTTATGTGTCTGGAGTAGGGCACGATGATGGTTACGGAATAATCAGCATGCTTTACAGAGCTCTAGTTTTTGGCATCGATGTATCTTACTAATGAGTTGTCGAGGGTGAGGCACTTCGAGGAAAGTCTCAGACATGCTATCAAATATCAATTCAATGTGCTCAGGTTTCCTTTTATCACTGAGATTTTGAATCATCCACTGATTACATAGTAGAACTTAAGGGAAGCTAGGGGTACTGAATAGGGGAGTGTTGTTTCTCGCCCCAGTGGATCTTCACCTTCAGGAAGGAATCACTGTCTTGAGGCTTCTCACGACATGAGTTCTAGTAAAGCTATTGGTGTATTCATCTTGGTATATTTCCATCATCATGGTAGGAAAGGCCACATAAAAAATCAGTGAGACCATGACCCAGTCGAATGCTGAGATTGCAGCAGGATGGGGAACATGCAGCAGTTTTGCAGGACCTTCCCTCTAGCTATGAGTGGTAGGGTGTCAATACCAACATTGGGTTCAGGAGATGGTTCTTCAGCTCCACATTAGGTTAGAAGGTGGATCAGTGTAGGTCGGTTAGGCTAGGGCAGTGGTGTTCATGGTCATGGTAGCCAGACACTGGGTTCTCAGAGACAGCAGGGTGGATCAGCTCAGGGTAGCCCGGCAGGGTTACAGGGCCGCGATGCAAGCCAGACTTATGTAGTGAAACAGACCCACTAAGAGCAGGATCTCGAACTCTCTATAGTGAGAGGTACAATCTTAGTATCTTATACTATTGCATCTACTCTTTTCGATCTAGGTGGCTCTCACAGTTTTATCTCTGCATGAGTGGTTAAAACCCTTCAACTTGTGATTTTTCTTTATAAGGGTGTTTTGACACTAGACACGTCATTGGGAGTTATAATGGGTGATGTATACCAGTTTATGGAGTGTCCCCTTGAGTTTGGTGGGTGCCACTTCCTCTGGATTTTTTATATCTTCGAGATAACAGGGTTTGACATCATTCTCAGAATAGACTAGCTCGTGGATTATTGAGTGTATATTGACTTCTATCACCAGAAGGTGACTTTCACATCACCATAGGGTGTAGTGTTTATTCACAAGGGTTGATGGGATTTCCAGGTGAGTAGAGCTGGACTATTGAATCATGGGCTGGGAGGGATGATAGCCCAGATTAGTAGTTTGATTCTGGATGACCAAAGAGTGTGTTGGGAGAACTTTCCTCCAGTGTTTGATTGCTTCATGGATTTCTTTCCTAAAAAATTTTCTTGTTTACCTCCTGGGAGAGAGGTGGAGTTCTCCATTGAGCCTGTTCCAAGAGTTACGCTAGTATCTATTCCTCCTTACATGATGACTATGACATAGTTGCAAGATATCAAGAGGAATCTAGAAGATTTGTAGGTGAAGGGGTTTATTAGACCCAGAACTTATATATGGGGTTCTCCAATCCTTTTTGCGAAAAAAAGGTGGATGTAACTCTTAGGTTATGCATGGATTATCAGAAACTGAACTAGATGATGGATAAAAACTGATATTCTTTACCACAGATATATGACCTTTTTGATCAGCTTCGAGGATCCTGAGTGTTCTTGAAGATCGACTTGAGGTCAAGTTATCCCCATGTGTGTGTTCAACCTTTATACATACCTCATACAACCTTTCGTAGCAGGTATGAGTTATACGAGTATCTGGTTATGTTGTTCGGTCTCACGAACACACCAGCAGTTTTCATGGATTTGATGAACTGAGTGTTTCATCCTTGGATTCTTTTCTGGTTTTTTTCATGGCCGATATCTTGGTGTATTCTCACAATCGAAACAAACAAGCCAACCATCTTGAGATCATTTTGAATACACTTATATAGCATCAGTTATATGTTAAGCTCGCAAATTTCCACTTTTAGATGGATCAGATTCACTTCTTGAGTCACATCATCTTGGAGACAAGAGTGTCAGGGGACATAGAGAAGGTGAGAGTTTTAGTTTTCTGGGAATAACCTAAGATTTTTTTTGACTTAGAGGGTTTCTTGGGGCTAGTTGGATACTACATGCATTTTATACAGGACTTATCACGATTCGAAGTGTTGTTGAAAAGCTTGTCTAAGAAAGGTGTTGTAACAGCCCAAGATTTTATGAAAAATATTCTTTTTAATTTCACTAATGTCTTGTGTTGTACGCTACACAAAAAGGAGCTTGCACAACACGCATCCTTGACTTGCCTTGCATTACACGCAATCGCGACCTTCCTCGATAGCGTGTGTAATACGCAATACTGAGTTTCACTAAACAACGATATGCTATTAAAATATTATTAAAACTAGCCGTTATGAATAGTAATAACCACTTTTTAAAATTCCGTAAATCTTATTTTTCAAAATGAACTTCATTCTTGGATTCGGAGTATCGAGTTTAGCCTAAGGTGAAATTTTGGTACTTTTCGGATAACTTTCATATTCTGATGAATAGTGAAAATTACTAAATTATAATTAAAAACAACTTTTTTAATCAAAATAATTAATAGTGATAAATCATTAATTTGAGTGGTTTTAAAGTATATTTAGAATATATTTTTACAATTTAATACAATGTTGGTCATTGGATGTAATTTCACATTTAAACCAGACATAATCAAGTGTCAATCTTTTGATAGATATTGTTTCTTAAAAACACGCTATTTGTTTTAACAGCGGGATTTAATTATAAAATTAATTAATTAAATTTCTATGTTATGAATTTGGTAAAATAGACTTCATTTTTGAATTTGGAATATGAAATATAGCTTAGGATGAAATTTTGGATTTTTTCTGAAAACTTTCAATTTTTGATGAATAGTGAAACCACTAAGTGGTAGGTTAAAAACTGAATTTTGCATAAAACTTAATTTTACCGCTTCTGTGAATGGAATTTCGAAAATCCGACAGACACGGTTGATATCAGTAAGTAAAATATGGTTCAATGAGATAAAAATAATTTTTTGGTGAATAGTAACTTTTTACTTTTTTTACCGCGGTTAATAGTAAATAGGGTAACTAAGGGTAAATATGATATTACTATTACCCTAACACATGTCCTAATTCTATTTGATAAGTGTAATTCGACCAAAAACAAACTTAGGAATCAAATATGACCATTTAGGCCCACTTGGATTAGATTAGGACATTTATTATTATTTAATTCAAAGAAGAGTTAAAAGAGTTAAAATCAAAGTTTATTTAATAAAACATTTTTAATATAGGGTTATACATATGATAAATTCGATTTAAAATATTCATTAGAAAGATAAAAAGATTTCCTACATGATGGTATTTTATTTATAATTTTTAGACATTAAATAAGTTAATTTATTTATGACACAATTATGATGCAGTTTTTAGCTTATTTATGAAATATTGACATAATTGATGTTATAAACACCAAAATAAATGTCATTTGAGACTTTTTATGAATTACACTAATTTTCTAGGTTACTATGATATATTATTGTTGATTTAATCAACTTAGTTCGAACATATAATTCTATTATGACTTTCACAAAAATCATATATCAAATAGTGTCAAAATTGACAAAAAATAGTTTTTAAATCAAATATTATATTATTAATTGTTATTTTATTCCTAAAAATCTAAGGTTCGGCCAAATGACTTAGATAAGGATATATATATTAATAATATTCAATTTGGGGTTCGTTTGGCATGTTATAGTAAGTTTATTAACCATATAGTGAAAGAAAACAAAAAGACACGGTAAAAGTTAAATTAATTAACTTAGAGTTAAATCTAATTGATAAGGTTAAAATAATACCCTAAACTTGTCTAAATCCTATTGGTTGATAGGATTTCGACCCATCCCCACTTTAACTTCGAAATAAGACCCTTTGGAACCATTATAAACCGATTTTGACTTTAATATAAAATAATATTTTGAGATATTCCTAAGGTGCCCCTCTCCTCCCTTATAAAAGGGAACCTCCTCCCCCTCCTCCTCACACCAATTTGAGCACTCAAGCTCGGCCAACCCCTGCCATTTTATCCTCTAAACTTCCCTAGAATAATCCTAGAGGTCCTGGTCTTCTCCAAAGACCAATCTTAGTTCCTTAAGTAGAGGATTCAAAGAGGCGTTCCAAAGAAGAGGTAATATCCATTACCGATCTTTTCAATTTCTTTCTTCTTCAACTTCTTCTTCTTTAGTTGTTTCATGATAAAGTAATAACATCAGTATTACTTACATACTGATATGTTATTATAAATATGAAACAACCCTAATTCACCTTCTATCCATCCTACGGAAAAATGAAATCACCGCGCGTGTGTACGTACGGAATACCGTCTCCACGTCGTGGTGTAATCTATTTTCCACCATCACCTTACAAGGATGGGTATAATGGTGTAATGAGTAACTATATATGATTATTATTAAGTAATATTGATACTGAAATAATATATATATATACTCCAATACAATTCCACGATCATAGGAACGATATCATCACTCGTGCGTACGTACGGAATACCGTCTCCACGATGTGATGCGACTCATTCTACATGATCTTCATTTCATAATGATTATATAAATGAATTGAATGAATGAATATGGTATATACTACACTAATACCATTCTGTAAATGAATTATCTATAACCTAAAGATAAGAATAAGAATTTATTCGACAAAACACGCATAAGAACAAAAAGTTATAAAGACTCGAGTAACAAGTAACAATGAAATATTACTAACAAGAAGCTAATAATATGACCATATATGATATCATATCAATATGTATGATTCTGGAATAAGTCAATAACATTATTTAAACCATTATACAGGAGCTTCGGACACGTACAAAGCAAATCGGACCTAAGGTAAGGGAAATATCACAATCTCATTTTTATCCGAGATTGTTTATTCGTAAGTATTTACTGGGGTGTATTTTATCATCCACATCCATGTTTCATCAATATGTAATATTATTTCCATCCACCTACAATTGTTTAAATCCATTTTTACCCTTCGGTGAGTTTTTAGTAATATGTACGAAAGGAATCTTTTGTCGTTTTTCATACGAGGTACTTTTTGACTTTTCCGACAAAAGTACGAAGAATGTTTTTTTTAACTTATACGGCATGAATGGATTTTTAAAACATTAAATCCAAGAAGCTTCCTTTACAAGTTTTCAAGTTTATTTTTAATCAACTTCTTTTATTTTAAAGTCGTATGACATGTTATGAAAGGAAAAATGTTTTTGAAGAAGAAAGGATATTTTCCTCAAGAATGGAGTTCAAGTGTTTTATCAAAATTATTTTCCATCTAAGATAATAAAGGGTTATGTTTTTATCCCTATTATTACATTGATTTGATCATGTTGTGATGGAATTATTTTTATGAATTCCTTTATCTTATATGAATTGATTTATGATGTCATGATGTTTCAAAAATCCCATTTTTGTTACATGTGTTATGCGATGATGTATGATTATGTGGCACACATAAGAAAGGATTCATTATAAGATGGGTGGGACCTATATCTCCCTCCAATGCATTGGGTAAAGATTTTATATCTCATGAGATAGACAGGGCTGGAACGGTAGGTTATACCGGTTCAGTGAAACAGGACTGAAACGAGGGTTACTCGATTCAGAAAGGGACTTTGTCCACTAAGATAGTCTTGGCAATGAGTCTTGACTAACAAGAAATGATTCTCTATGATTATGTGTGAATGCCACAAAGTTTCATGTTTTAAGTTATGATTATGGGGATCTCATTTTCACTTCTATGATTTGTTCCATGTTAAGATATTATGATCTCTTTTGCAGGTTATAATTTTCAAAAAGATATGATATGATTTTTATTTCCTTTATTTGACCTTGCTGAGCATTTGAGCTCACCCTTTTATGTTTTCTTTTCCCCAGGATATAAAGAAAGGTTTTAGGTATAAAAAAGGAAGATCTTTATGGGAGATGTTGAAGATCTTCCACCACGATTAGAAGATTACGTTCCGAGTTTCCAAAGACACTAAACTATTACGATCCTTGTGTGTGTGTTTTTGTTATGTACTAAGTATTCCGCAAAAGTAATGTAATGTCCATGTACGTCAAGATACGGGTCTCTACAGTTGGTATCAGAGGAAAGGTTTAGTCAACCTTTGGAAACTAGGATGCGAAAACGTTAGTGAGATCCCTAGAGATATTTATAAGGTATGTCTAGGGATGCCCCTAAGGATAAGTATACGTATAGGATATAGTCCTAGAACTATGGTAACGATATTAGATTAAACCAAAGATGTTAGATATTTAAGTTACTCCCCCTTTATTATGATTTTTTTCCTCTCACACTATTCTTTTTGGGTTTTAGAAAATGGCTGGAAACAAGGTGATTCACGATAATGGAGGAAATGATGGACAATGGAATGATATTATTCATGAGCAACCAAATGAAATGGGATTTGGAAGTCCAAACATCATTATTATGCCGAATCAGCAATCTCATAATATGATCAATAAAGTAAAATTTGGTAAGTTTCCTGACTCAGCTAATAAGAGAAATATGGAGTTTCATGATGATCATAGAGGAAAGAAAGTTCAATTTCCCCTATGTAAATCATGTGGGAAGAGGCATCAAGGAGAATGTTTCAAAGGAACTGGAAGATGCTTTGGGTGTGGAAAAGAAGGACACAAAGCCAGTAAGTGCAAAGGAAAAGGTTCAGTTAACACCAGGGATGAGGATAATGTTATTGCTACGACTTCAAAAATGGTTAAATGTTTTAAATGTGGAATGTACGGGCATTATGCAAACCAATGCCCTAAGGGAAAGTCTCATGAAGATAATCAGTATGGTTGTATGGGAAGTATTTATGTGAATGATGATGAAGAGACTACCAATGATATGTGAGATGAAAGAATTGTTGAAGCTCGGTCAATGGTTTAAGAATGTAGTGGAATGATTACATGTTTATCATGTGTAATGTTGTATAAGTAATCTCATGGTACTATGGAATAAAGAGACATGTAAGGATTGTTACATTGTTGTCTGATTAATGTTACCAGTATCCATGAAAGGTTATTCAGATATTTTTGGAATGTAGATGATATGCGCATAATGAAGGGATAAGGAGAAAATGAAATGTTTGACAGTATTCATGAGCTCATGATTGATATAAGGACTAAGTGATATCATGGTTTGAGTATATAGAATTTTGAGGATTTTGGTATGTGGAATGTGTTAACTTTTAACTGCATTCATGTTTTCACTAAGGTATTCAAGAGAATACACGATTAAGGACTTTGAATGTTTGGAATGTGACCAACAAAACATATCTTATGATATATGGGGATCGACGATGGTGTTAAATCTCTGGTAATCGTTTTCACTATATTATGAGAGTCGACTGCAGTATTATGGATAAGCCTAAAGATTGGAATGGATTACGTTGGACACAAGTTAGTATTGTTTGTTTTTTTCGATATTATTGATGGGGTGTTATAGTAATATAGTTTTGGAAAAAGGGACAACCTGCAGGACGGGCGACAGCCCATCGCTTTGAACAAGGCTGTGGGAATCGAACCCACAACTGAAGTGTGACTGGCCTTTATCGCCTACCACTGGCCTACAGGAAGTCCCTGTTTAGTAGAAACTAGTTTTATTTTATTAAGCAGTATGATATATGAAGTATAAGTCCATTTTAGGAACCATATATGATTAATCTCACTACAGATCGACTTATGCATATAATTTTTGCTAACCTTTTGTTTGAGACAGATGGAATGACCCGTCATTCTATCACATGATCTGCTAACACTTCACGAATAACAAATTCAACTTCATTTATTTAAGAGATGAAGTGGAAATTGTTCAAGGCATGAACAACAGTGAGATTTTACCAAAATAAAGAAAGTATTTATTCTAATTCAAATTTTCAACTTTAGGGAAATGATCTTGAAAACCAAAAATGTTGTCCTAGTGATCTTATACCTGATGAATCGGATGGTACCTTAGATCGTCACAAATTTATGGATTTGTGATTGTTGGCTTTTCCATAGCCATGTTCTCTACCACTCTCCATCAGAACAGGATGGTTAGATTTTTCTTCCATATCCATATTTTCACCTATGTGGAAACCCAGTGATTAGTTTATTTGGGTAATCATTACATTTCATACTTTAGTTTTTAAAGACAAGTTTTGGTATTCCTTTTTACGATGTGGGTTTCTATTAAAGAAACTTTCGAATAGTAAACTATTTATAACCCCGATGAATTTCGAGGGTGAAATTCATTTTAAGGGGGGTAGAATGTAACAGCCCAAGATTTTATGAAAAATATTCTTTTTAATTTCACTAATGTCTTGTGTTGTACGCTACACAAAAAGGAGCTTGCACAACACGCATCCTTGACTTGCCTTGCATTACACGCAATCGCGACCTTCCTCGATAGCGTGTGTAATACGCAATACTGAGTTTCACTAAACAACGATATGCTATTAAAATATTATTAAAACTAGCCGTTATGAATAGTAATAACCACTTTTTAAAATTCCGTAAATCTTATTTTTCAAAATGAACTTCATTCTTGGATTTGGAGTATCGAATTTAGCCTAAGGTGAAATTTTGGTACTTTTCGGATAACTTTCATATTCTGATAAATAGTGAAAATTACTAAATTATAATTAAAAACAACTTTTTTAATCAAAATAATTAATAGTGATAAATCATTAATTTGAGTGGTTTTAAAGTATATTTAGAATATATTTTTACAATTTAATACAATGTTGGTCATTGGATGTAATTTCACATTTAAACCAGACATAATCAAGTGTCAATCTTTTGATAGATATTGTTTCTTAAAAACACGCTATTTGTTTTAACAGCAGGATTTAATTATAAAATTAATTAATTAAATTTCTATGTTATGAATTTGGTAAAATAGACTTCATTTTTGAATTCGGAATATGAAATATAGCTTAGGATGAAATTTTGGCTTTTTTCTGAAAACTTTCAATTTTTGATGAATAGTGAAACCACTAAGTGGTAGGTTAAAAACTGAATTTTGCATAAAACTTAATTTTACCGCTTCTGTGAATGAAATTTCGAAAATCCGACAGACACGGTTGATATCAGTAAGTAAAATATGGTTCAATGAGATAAAAATAATTTTTTGGTGAATAGTAACTTTTTACTTTTTTTACCGCGGTTAATAGTAAATAGGGTAACTAAGGGTAAATATGATATTACTATTACCCTAACACATGTCCTAATTCTATTTGATAAGTGTAATTCGACCAAAAACAAACTTAGGAATAAAATATGACCATTTAGGCCCACTTGGATTAGATTAGGACATTTATTATTATTTAATTCAAAGAAGAGTTAAAAGAGTTAAAATCAAAGTTTATTTAATAAAACATTTTTAATATAGGGTTATACATATGATAAATTCTATTTAAAATATTCATTAGAAAGATAAAAAGATTTCCTACATGATGGTATTTTATTTATAATTTTTAGACATTAAATAAGTTAATTTATTTATGACACAATTATGATGCAGTTTTTAGCTTATTTATGAAATATTGACATAATTGATGTTATAAACACCAAAATAAATGTCATTTGAGACTTTTTATGAATTCCACTAATTTTATAGGTTACTATGATATATTATTGTTGATTTAATCAACTTAGTTCGAACATATAATTCTATTATGACTTTCACAAAAATCATATATCAAATAGTGTCAAAATTGACAAAAAATAGTTTTTAAATCAAATATTATATTATTAATTGTTATTTTATTCCTAAAAATCTAAGGTTCGGCCAAATGACTTAGATAAGGATATATATATTAATAATATTCAATTTGGGGTTCGTTTGTCATGTTATAGTAAGTTTATTAACCATATAGTGAAAGAAAACAAAAAGACACGGTAAAAGTTAAATTAATTAACTTAGAGTTAAATCTAATTGATAAGGTTAAAATAATACCCTAAACTTGTCTAAATCCTATTGTTTGATAGGATTTCGACCCATCCCCACTTTAACTTCGAAATAAGATCCTTTGGAACCATTATAAACCGATTTTGACTTTAATATAAAATAATATTTTGAGATATTCCTAAGGTGCCCCTCTCCTCCCTTATAAAAGGGCACCTCCTCCCCCTCCTCCTCACACCAATTTGAGCACTCAAGCTCGGCCAACCCCTGCCATTTTCTCCTCTCCACTTCCCTAGAATAATACTAGAGGTCCTGGTCTTCTCCAAAGACCAATCTTAGTTCCTTAAGTAGAGGATTCAAAGAGGCGTTCCAAAGAAGAGGTAATATCCATTACCGATCTTTTCAATTTCTTTCTTCTTCAACTTCTTCTTCTTTAGTTGTTTCATGATAAAGTAATAACATCAGTATTACTTACATACTGATATGTTATTATAAATATGAAACAACCCTAATTCACCTTCTATCCATCCTACGGAAAAATGAAATCACCGCGCGTGCGTACGTACGGAATACCGTCTCCACGCCGTGGTGTAATCTATTTTCCACCATCACCTTACAAGGATGGGTATAATGGTGTAATGAGTAACTATATATGATTATTATTAAGTAATATTGATACTGAAATAATATATATATATACTCCAATACAATTCCACGATCATAGGAACGATATCATCACTCGTGCGTACGTACGGAATACCGTCTCCACGATGTGATGCGACTCATTCTACATGATCTTCATTTCATAATGATTATATAAATGAATTGAATGAATGAATATGGTATATACTACACTAATACCATTCTGTAAATGAATTATCTATAACCTAAAGATAAGAATAAGAATTTATTCGACAAAACACGCATAAGAACAAAAAGTTATAAAGACCCGAGTAACAAGTAACAATGAAATATTACTAACAAGAAGCTAATAATATGACCATATATGATATCATATCAATATGTATGATTCTGGAATAAGTCAATAACATTATTTAAACCATTATACAGGAGCTTCGGACACGTACAAAGCAAATCGGACCTAAGGTAAGGGAAATATCACAATCTCATTTTTATCCGAGATTGTTTATTCGTAAGTATTTACTGGGGTGTATTTTATCATCCACATCCATGTTTCATCAATATGTAATATTATTTCCATCCACCTACAATTGTTTAAATCCATTTTTACCCTTCGGTGAGTTTTTAGTAATATGTACGAAAGGAATCTTTTGTCGTTTTTCATACGAGGTACTTTTTGACTTTTCCGACAAAAGTACGAAGAATGTTTTTTTTAACTTATACGGCATGAATGGATTTTTAAAACATTAAATCCAAGAAGCTTCCTTTACAAGTTTTCAAGTTTATTTTTAATCAACTTCTTTTATTTTAAAGTCGTATGACATGTTATGAAAGGAAAAATGTTTTTGAAGAAGAAAGGATATTTTCCTCAAGAATGGAGTTCAAGTGTTTTATCAAAATTATTTTCCATCTAAGATAATAAAGGGTTATGTTTTTATCCCTATTATTACATTGATTTGATCATGTTGTGATGGAATTATTTTTATGAATTCCTTTATCTTATATGAATTGATTTATGATGTCATGATGTTTCAAAAATCCCATTTTTGTTACATGTGTTATGCGATGATGTATGATTATGTGGCACACATAAGAAAGGAATCATTATAAGATGGGTGGGACCTATATCTCCCTCCAATGCATTGGGTAAAGATTTTATATCTCATGAGATAGACAGGGCTGGAACGGTAGGTTATACCGGTTCAGTGAAACAGGACTGAAACGAGGGTTACTCGATTCAGAAAGGGACTTTGTCCACTAAGATAGTCTTGGCAATGAGTCTTGACTAACAAGAAATGATTCTATATGATTATGTGTGAATGCCACAAAGTTTCATGTTTTAAGTTATGATTATGGGGATCTCATTTTCACTTCTATGATTTGTTCCATGTTAAGATATTATGATCTCTTTTGCAGGTTATAATTTTCAAAAAGATATGATATGATTTTTATTTCCTTTATTTGCCCTTGCTGAGCATTTGAGCTCACCCTTTTATGTTTTCTTTTACCCAGGATATAAAGAAAGGTTTTAGGTATAAAAAAGGAAGATCTTTATGGGAGATGTTGAAGATCTTCCACCACGATTAGAAGATTACGTTCCGAGTTTCCAAAGACACTAAACTATTACGATCCTTGTGTGTGTGTTTTTGTTATGTACTAAGTATTCCGCAAAAGTAATGTAATGTCCATGTACGTCAAGATACGGGTCTCTACAGGTGTGAAGTTTGTGTGGTCAGAATCTTATGAGATATCCTTTCAGGAGATGAAAGGCAGGTTGACATCAGTACTAGTCCTAATACTGCTAGAGTAGGGAAAGAGATACACAATTTACTGTGATGCTTCAGGTAGTGGGTTGGGCGTAGTGCTGATGTAGGGATATTGAGTCGTGGTGTACGGGTCTCAACAGTTGAGGCCTCATGAGAATAACTACCCTATGCATGATCTATAGTTAGTTGTAGGTGTTAATGATTTACGTTTTTGGAGGCAATATTTACTAGGAGAGTGTTTTTTGGTGCACAAAGACCACAAAAGCCTCAAGTATATCTTTACACAGCGTGATCTAGATTTGAGGTAGTGAAGGTGGGTGGAGTACCTACAGTATTTTAACTTTGATCATGCCTACACGCATGGTAAGGGAAATGCAGTATCCAATGCACTAATCAGGAGGACTTAGATACAAGTATTTTAATAGTCTAGTAGCATGTGGCAGGTTATGGTGTTGTTTTATGAGATTCATCTGAAGGTGCATGAAATATTGGGGTAAACATTTCTTTTATCCTTATCTATTACCTATACCCTACTGGACAAAGTTAGGATGAGGTAGCTATCAGATTAAAAAGGCCTAGTTCTATGGGAAGGTGTGGCAAGTGAGGAACAGCCTCCTAGTTGGATGGTAGGCGATGATGATATCCTACATATCCATGGACGTGTCTGGGTTCCAGTGGAAATATGTGTAGAGCCAATGTTGTAGTTTCATGCTCCATCTTGGGCAGTGCATCTTGGAGTCATCAAGATGTACCTGACTTGCGACGTCATTGCTGGTGGCTAGGAATAAAGCATGAAGTAGCTGGTTTTGTTACCATGTGTTCTACTTCTTAGCAGTTGAAGGCAGAACATCAACAACTGGCTGGGCTTTTATAGCAGTTACCTATCCCGGAGTGGAAATGGGATGATGTCGGGATGAATTTTGTGACAGTTTTACCGAGTCCACCTTGATGTAATGATGTTGTGTGGGTTTTCATTGACAAAATTACGAAGGTCTCACATTTTATTTTGATCAAGGTGACCTTCAATGTTGAGGATCTTAGAAAGTTGTACATCCAAAATGTCGTATGACTTCATGGGGTCCCACGCACTATCATTTTAGATAGGGACTCCTAATTTATGTCTCGTTTTTGGTAGATTTTTTAGAGGGATATGGGTAAACTAGTTCTTCTGAGCATATCATACCACCCTCAGACTGATGGCCAGTCATATTGTACGATACAGGTGCTAGAGGACATGTTGCGAGAATACGTAGTGGATTTTGGGGGCTCTTGGGAGAGGCAGATTCCCCTGGTTTAGTTCTCCTATAATAATAGTTATCAGGTGAAAATACATATGGTACCTTATGAGGCTTTATATGGTAGGTCATTCCATTCTCCCATGTGCTGGTTAGAGGTAGGAGAGTCATCTTTATTGGGACTGCATCTCATGCAGGAGACTTCTGAGCAGGTCTAGATGATTCAGAAGCAGATTGCTACTACACATTCTCATCAGAAATCATATTCCAATCATGCAAACAACCTCTATAGTTCAAGGTCGTGGATCATGTTTTCCTACGTGTTTCATTGAGATTGGGACACAGGAGGATTAGGAGATAGGGTAAACTTTTACCATGATATGTCGGTCCATTTGAGATTCTAGAGAGAGCCAAGTCAATTGCCTATCGATTGTAGTTACCTCAGAGTTATTGATCCATGCACGACATCTTCAAAGTATCTCAGCTACACCTCTATCACTTAGACCCATCTCACATTTTTCATCCTGATGAGGTTGAGTTTCATGTTTATGTATTGTTTTAGGAGCATCTGATTCATATAGTTGACAGGGGCATGAAGGTTCTCCAAGGTTAGTTAGTTCCTTTAGTACGAGTTATATGGAAGAATGGTCATTTACAAGATGATACTTGGGAGAGGGAGGATGATATACATGCTCAGTGGTTGGAGTTGTTTTCAAATGAATCTTGACCACCCTTCAGAGATCAATTCGAGGACGAATTTCTATAAGGGGGAAAGATTTTAAGATCCTGGGTTTTTCTTGAAGTACAGAACTTTCTTTTTGGGTAAAATGTGTTTACTTTCCTTTTTGTATTAGAAACTAAGCCAGTATGTTGTTTGGTTGGGTTATTTTTGGGAGAAAAGGGGAAAAACATGCTAAAACCTAGCTGCATGCCATGTACACAACATGTACTTGGCCTACATACTGTGAACTTCCAGTACACGCCATGTACTGGCCCGTCACGACATGTAGCATGTTTGGATCAGAAAAAAATAAAAGGGCATTACACACCGTGTAATTAGCCATCACATCATGTACTTTCCCAGTGGGTTTTTTTATAAAAGAGTTAGTAGCTTCATATTTTGATGCACAGTAAGTTTTTCTCTCATTTTTTAACCCAAAACCCCTCTATTCTAGTTTTTCATATTTAGAAGCCATCCGGACTCCGATTCGAGCACCGTCAGTCACGTTGGAACCGTATCGGTAATTAATCGATTCATTTTTAGTTTTTATTGATTCTTTGGAACAATGATTGTACTGTTTGGATTTAGGATCATATTCCCTAATATCCCATTCTTCATCTATTCTTCAGATTTCTTACTAACCAAGACAAATCAAGACTTGATATTGGATGAGATGTCTACTGTCGAGGTGAGGTAGATGGTCTATACTTTATTTCGGTTATTCTTTTGCTTTTCGGGTGTTCGGTCTTTTCTCTTCCCATCAAACTTTTCGGAAAGGCCTCTTTTTTTAGTGAGTTGCTTGTTGTAGCCATAGTCAGACCTAGTGAGGATGCTCGTAGGTTCTTTTTAGGTGCTTTGACACCCATTGCTCATTTCAAGGTCACGCAAGGGGTAAAACTTAAGGAAATAAACTATTTATGCCTGTTTAAACCACACATGGGGTGTGTTCTTGTGATTTCCTAGTTAGAGGAAGAATGTTAACGCTTGGATAGCTTGAATAGCTTGTTTAGGAGATGTATTGCCTCCTTGATTAATGAATATCATGTTATTACTTGTCTATTTTGATAGTTTGGCATGTTAAATGGATAATATGGGTGGGTATACCTATTTGAAAATGATAATAGAATATTAAATGGTTTATATGGGAGGGTAGGCCCATATGCTTGTTTGATAAATGGTTTTCATGAGTGGGTATACTCATGGCTTCTGCAGGTTTGTGTGAGTGGGTATACTCACATGGAATGTTTGTTTAAATTAAATATTACACTGAATGTTTGAATTAATGGATTTGGAACATGGTGGTGGACACCTTGGGTTGACTCTTCCCCTTGGGTTTTGATTCTGTTGGATTCCTTGATCCTTGCTACCCCATGGATCCATCTTGCTTGGGATCACGTAAGACTTGCTATTGTTATGCTCCTAGGACCCCAACCAGTGCCTAATTGAGTTTCCACTAGGTATTCCCATGGGACTCGATGGGATTCCTTGGACAAGCTCCTTGGATCCATCCCTCTGCGGTCTAGAATTATTATATAGATTCCTTGGTCTACTGACACCATGGATCCGGCCCTTGAGGTCTAGTTTTCACTATATGGCATGGTTGTGGGATATTTGACTTCCTCATATAGTGTGGCTATGGAATATTTGACTTCACAATATGGTTTGGTTGTGGGACACTTGACTTCTCTATACATCATGGATGTGGGTTATAAGATTTAGATAGATGTACGGTGTGGCCATGTGACTTGCTTGTTTACTAGGTTATAGCTGCCTTGTTAGGAGATAACTCTATTTTGTAGGTAGCCTTGAGGGCTGTTTGGTTTTACTTATTGTAGTAGACTTATTCCATGGGAATAAAAACTTACTTTACTGGTTGTTTACACTTACTAGCACTTTGTATATTGCTGTTAGAACTGTATAGACCTTGGTGGTTTTCTACTGGTATGTTTATCTCACATCCTATTTGGGATTCCATGGGGACCCAAATAGATTATATGGTAATAGGTGACTATAGGGGAAAGCACCCTGGTATAGGTTATTGACTGTGGCTTAGGATTAGGGGATCATAGGAAAAAGATGAGGCTTGTAATGCAGGAATACCTTTTTGTTCTTTTGTTCTTTTTAGGAGACTTTTATTTCCATATACTCTTCTGGATACTTTCTAGATACTTGTACCATCTGCATCATTTTGTATATGAGACATTTCTAGTTATTGTAATGTATTCTTGTCTGTCTTGTCTTACTTTTATTGACTGCTATTTATTTCACTTCCACTCTTTACTATATGTTTTGACTTCTGTTGTGATACTCTGGTAATGAGGGCATAGTCTCCCCACTAACTCACCTAGGCCCTCACTGCTAGTCAGCAGCCTCTGGAATTTTGGGAGATGTGCTAGAGTCCATGTGGCCAATCCGGCTCGGGGCACTGTTCCGGGTGGCATCCTGGTCTGGGATGTTACACCTTTCAAATTGAAATCCCTCGATTGGATCATTTTAATTTCATGCCATGTTTTATAAAATTTTATTTACTTGTTTAAATCCTTTTTATGATGATAGTGATGGTTTTTTGTGCCTCTTGGGTTGTTAAAAATTTTTAATTTTATTTAATAAATGTAATTTTTTAAAGTGGAATATGATGTTTAATGAATTGAATTAATTTGTATGGGTTATTGAAAGGCCCTTATGATAAAATGTGAACTTTACAAAATGGTAATGGAACATGGGAACCCCATATCAAGACTTATGGTTCATTTGATTTAAATTTAATATTTTATTCAAACATTGGCTTCTCAAGACCATGTAATTGGTCCCTGTAAATTTTTTCATCATTTGATAAAATATTAACTTTGGCTCCTAAAAATACTATCACTAAAACACCACCTATCCCACCACATACCAGGTGAAGAAATGAATAAACACCAACTCTTCCCTCTTGTTTATTTCAATTGCACACTACTTTTTATGGATCTTGTCTATCCATTTGATCATATGATATATCAAAAAATTAACCCTACGAGAGATATATATTTTTTAATATTTGAAAATTTAATTATATTATTTATAAATTTATATATATAACACCTTTATTTCCTTCAATGATTTCCACCACTATAAAACAATCTCAATATGAATAATTTAGCTATTATTATCTTAGAACAATAGTTTCATGTAGCTTAAATTAATTTCTAAGAATGAACTTTTATTTTTTATTAGCTCATAATTTTTTATATTTATTTACTTTTAAAAATATTAATATTAATGAATAAAATTGGGTAAATATGAATCGAAAATGGATGGATTCTAATCGTATGATAAAAGAGTATGAGGATGGAGTGAAAGAGTTCATCAAGTTTGAAAAATATAATGAATACGAACCTTCTAAAATCCTTTGTTTGGGTTTATGTTGTTGTTATTCAAGAATAATTATTCTAGAGGATTTGGAATAATGCTTGATCTATTATAGAATAGATCTAAGTTATAAATGATGGACTAAACATAGGGAAAAGTTAATGTAGTTGGTGATTGGGATAACACAGCATTTTATGGATCATCTTATATGTGTGAACAATGAAGAAGACTATATCGAGGATATGATTATTGATGTAAAAGATGATGAAGATTTTATTGAGGAAATGATGATTACAGTTGAAGATGAAGCTAAAAACTCTTTGTGGGGTTTTGTTTCAACAAAGTCTATACTTTTTGAAAACTAAACTTTTTGTATAAGAATGTTTTTGTTATCTAGGAATCGGATCCAGTCCATCATAATGAGCTTTTGTAAGAATGTTGAAATTTGTTAAAATAATCAGATCCATCTTCATTGTATTCAAATCATCATATCCAAAATAATCAGAGGTAGAAATTGTTATTTTCTGGAAGTTTTCTTTAATCATAATCTGAGGAAAAAAAAGTTGTTGAGTGAAGAAGTCATTTAGTTTTTGAAGAGTATTGAAAAAATATTGTGAAGATAGGAGTTATAAAGTTTTCATACATTCTAAACCAAGTCATATGATTCTTTTCTAATCATAAAGTTATCATATATAACAAAAAAAATTCATGATAAAAGGTTTTGAATAAATGGTGGAGATGTTTGAATAATTTCAAAGTTGCAGTATGTAGATTCCATTGTAATGGGATATACATCGTAATGGGATATACATCGTAATGGAAGTTCCATTTTAATGATAATTCAATCAGATTCATTTAAAATGATACAGAATTCAGATTCACTGAGAAGGATATAGAATTTGGATTCACTGAGAAGGATACAGAATTAGGATTCGCTGACAAGGATAGAAAATTTGGATTCACTATGACGGATATAAAATTAGGATTCACTGAGAAGGATACATAATTCGGATTCACTGAGAAACAAATAGAAATTGGATTCACTGAGAAAGAAAAGAAATTCATATTAATTATGAAAGAAATAGAAATCGAATTCACTGAGAAGGAAACAGAATCATAATGAGTTGATTATGAAGAATACTCAAAAAGAAAATTCTAGAAGATTTATGAATAGTTAAAGTTGTCAAACTTGAAATTAAATTTTTCATAAATCTCAGAGAAATATAAGGAGGATTGAAGAATCAAAAATTAAAGTTTAAATGAGAGATATTTTCAGATATTGTAAAATTTAAGGATGTGGGGAAACTTTTTGAGTTTTCTGCTTTTTCTTTCTGAGTCACCTATAAATACTTTCTCAAATCATTTGTTCATGTGTTAAATTTCACGTAAGTGGAAAATGCGTGCTGAAGAAATAAAGTGAGAGTCATTTTCAGATAGAGATCTCATGAGGAGGATCAGACGGCTGAATGTTTGTTTACTAGATTGAACAAAATCATATTGAGAAATATCATATTAATTAGATCGTATTAAGTCAATTGGATTGAGTCAATTGGAATGAGATACATTATATTGAGTATTTTAGTAGAGTTTGAGTTTTTAATATTGATAATGGGTTAATTATATTGAGTCTATCATATTGAGATAATTGAACTCATACTCATTATATTGATAGAATCAGATCCAGACTCGTCGTATTGAGAAAATAGGATCAAATCTCATCGGATTGAGAAAATAGGATCCAACTAAATCGGATTGAGGATTAGGACTGAGCAATTGTGGAGTAGATTCAAAAAAGACTTTATTATTTTTTTGGATAAATTTTTTTATAATAAAACATTGTAAACTAACCGGAGTTAATATAATCATTCTTATAGGGAGATAGATGGTTTCAAATAGAAGTTGGCACAAGTTGTATTCACTTCTTCATAATAATGGATTCACATAGACCCATGGGAGTGGCTATGGAAAGGATGTAGGTTCTCACACTAAAGTTAAACCTTGAAAAATTATGTTATTTACTTTCTTTTCTACTTCTTCATGCATGAGTATTTACAAAAATTTGATAAGGAAATAAATCTTAATAGGTTTTAGGGGTTAAGTTTTGAAAAGTATTGAAACATTTAAAAAGTGAACAACTGATTCAACCCCCCCCCCAGTTCTTATTCAATACTTTGAAACTTAAATTAGTATCATATGTAAGTTTCCCTTCTTTAAACCTTATCATAGATAATATCAATTCTATCAACAATACAGGAATTCCTATATTTGATGGGAAAAAATTATTATGGTAGAAAAATAGGATGATTTCTTATCTTCTATCTCTTGGCCTATAAATTATTGATTCTTATACTATTGGGTTTCCACCTATTAATAAAGATTCCCTAATGACATTTGATGATAAGATAAATATACAAGTTTATGGAAAGGATGTAAATTTTATTCTCATTTCCTTATCAGAAAATTTTTATCAGAAGGTGATGAGTCTCAAAACTTCAAAAAGTATGTGGGAAAAGGTGGAAATTTTTTTGAAGGGAATACAAAAGTTAATAAATAAAAGATGAAAAATTGGAATAGTATGTATAAAGACATCATAATTAGAGATGAACAAACAATTGATTAATACTTCACCATAGTAAATGAAATTTTTTGCAACATCAGAGGATTCAGATATGTCCTGAAAGATTTTATGATTGTGGAGAAACTTAGGAGAAACTTTCTGGATAGGTTATATTCTAAAATTTCTTCTTTATAAGATAAGGATAATTTATCTCTTGATTAATTTCATAACTTTCTTATTGCTTATGAAATGAGTAAATCTCTAGTGTTTAAAAATAATATTAAATATGAAATAGCTTTTGAAGCTATGAGAATGATGAAAATCCAATATATTGAAGAAGCTAATCCTTATGAGTTTGAAGATAAAGACGATGATGATTTGAATGAAAGATTCATGTCTCTTATATCCAAGAACTATTAAAGAGTAAGAGTAAAGTATGGAGGTAAAATTCCACTCAAATGTTTTGAGTGTGGTGGAATCAGAAAATTTGCTATGAATTTTCCTAAGAAGAAATTTGGAGAATATTGAGAAGATTCCAATGAAAAACCTTGATGGAAGAAGTGGGACAAAAATGATAAAGAAGAAAATTATTCCAACACATAAAAGAAGAATCTTATAGGAAAAAAAAGGTGTATGTTGAGTAAGAAAGTTAAATCAGACTCAACTAATAAATATTATTCTGAATATGAAAGTTTAGAAAAATTCAGAACCTTCATTGCAAAAGTTGATAAAAGACAAGATTCCTCAAAAGGTGAAAAATGTGGTAAAGAATCTTATAGATAGTATCATCTTAGAGAAAAAAAATTCTTCATGACTTGAGAAAAACAAAAACTCTCAAGAAAAAAATTATATTAATGAAGAAATATTGTGAAGAATTTGTTGATGGAAGAAAATATTTCATCAAGTGGGAGGATGAATACATTTAGGAGATTTTAAGTTACAAACTTAGAATCACTGAACAGGGAAAGATTATTGAAGATCTTATTAAGTAGCTATAATATAAGAAATAAGAGGTTAACAAGTTTTAATGAAATCTTCTTGAGTTAAAAATTACCTTGAGGAAGATAAATTAAAACTTCAACAATGCTTCAGAAGTAAAAGTTGAGACTTTTAAAGATATTGAGAAGGCTTAATACGAGAATTTGGTGAAATGTTATCTTACCAAAAATAATGTTTCATCTGATTCATTTAACATCTAAGGTTCCGAAAAAAGTATTGTAAAATATTGGGTAGATAAAGGATGTGAGAAAAATATCAAATATAAAAAATTATATGACTCCCTCAAAAGAAAATATGGTCCGCATCCTGAGTATGTTAGAGGTGCAAGAAGCTACCAACCTCAACAAAGTTTCAATTGAGAAAGTTATTATTTTAATAGAAAATAAATATTTGATGGTTATTATTGGTTTTGTGTGATCTATGGGAATAGTTATTATAATTTTTGGCACAAATTATCCTTACTTGGAAGAGGGTTTGAGAAAAGTGGAAGAAATAGTGAAAGTAGAATGAGTAAATTTCCTAACTTACAGAAAGTTGAAAAAGTGAATTTTCAAGATGTAAGAAACTTTCCAAATAGAAATAAATTTTAATTTATAGAAGAAGTTTTTGGAATATGTGATCAGTTTTTTCATCATGCTAGAAGATATATGACACTCCTTCTAGGAAAATTTTCTTATCATAGAAAAGAAAAGAAATCTGAAAAGAAGAAAGTTGAGGAAAGATATTTTATTGTTTTAGCTTTGAAATCAAGTAAAAGGAACAAAACATGGATAATTGATAGTGGTAGTTCTTCACATATGATAGGTGATATAAAAATCTTGAAACATGTTGAAAGTCATGAAGTAGGAGTAGTTACCTTTGGTAATGATAGTTCCTTAAAAATTAGAGGAATCAAAACATATGAGATTGAAACCAAAAAGTTAAAATCTAATGATGTTTTATTTATTAATAGGATAAAACATAACTTAATTAGTGTAAGTAAACTTTGTGATGATGGAAAATAAGTTGTTTTTAGAAAATATTTTTATATCATCAAATGTGAGAAATATGGAAAATTCATTACGAAAAAAGAAATAACTAGTGGGAATCTCTTTTAGATAGTAGAATTTAATAATTCATGTTACTTGAGCTCTGAAGATGAAAAAAAATTTGTGGAACCAAAGACTTGGTCACCTTGGTCAAAAAACATGAATAATCTTTCTAAGTTGATGTTGTCCAAAATTTTCCATTATTGAAAATAAGAGATGAATATGTTTTTATTACTTTCCAGAAAGGAAAAATGACTAAAAAAGTCATAAAAGAGTTGAGATTGAATCTACCAGACCACTTGAGATTATTCATTCTGATTTATGAGGTTTGATGAGACATAAATCAAAAAAAATAGATTTAAGCTTCATTACTTTTACTAATTATTTCACTTGGATGACAGACATCATGTTTATGAAGCACAATTCAAAGGCTATTGAAATGTTCAAATTCTTCAGAAAGGATGTTGAGAAGGAAATGGGGGTTTCCATAAAGAAGTTGAGAATAGATAATGGTACCGAATTCACAAACAATAATTTTGAAGAATATCAGAGAAAGCATGGTATCAAACATCAGTATAGTGATCCCCATACTCCACATCAAAATAGAGTAATAGAAAGAAATAGTAGAATCTTGGTGGAAATGAGAAGAAGTATGTTAGAAGAATAAAAAGTTTCACATTTCTATTAGTGAGAAGATGTTAGTACTATTTTACATGTTCAAAAGAGATGTTTTTTGAGACCAGAAACCATCATGACTCCTTATAAAATTTGGTATAAAAAACCTTCATTGAAATACTTCAAAGTTTTTGGAAGTCCATGTTTGCTCAAAATAAAAAAAAATATAGATTTGGAAATGTTTAATGAGAATGATAAGGAATTAACTTTTATGGGATATTCACCAAATGGATGAAGTTACTAATGTTTTAACAAACTTTTAAAAAAGTTGGTGGACTCATATGATGTAAAGGTAATTGAAAATAAAAGTTCCTTAAAAAATTTGTTGTGAATGATGAGGAGGATAAACTAGATAATTCTGAAAATAGTGAAAGTAACTCAAAACATCCTTATCAAGATTCAGAAGAATCATGTGATGAGAGAATTTCATCTAGTAAATAAACTTTGAAATTTTGTACCTTGAAAAAACATGTGGAATCCAAAAACATTATTGGGAATTATAAGGGTCCAATATAGATAATAAGAAAGTTGAGATTAGATAATCAGACTTCACTTATCTCAAAAGTTGTACTAGAATCAGTTTCAGAAGCTATTCAACACAAATAATGGGTGGATGTTATGAATGAAGAGTTGTATCATATTGAAAATAATGAAACATGGGAAATTTTTTCACATCCAACAAATAAAAATGTAATTGTAACCAAGTGTTTTTATAGATATAAGTTAAATGAACATGAATAAGTTTCAAGAAACAAATACAGGCTTGTTTGTAAAGGCTATGCATAGGTGAAAGGTGTGGATTCTGAAGAAACTTTTTCCCCGGTTTCAAGAATAGAAACTATTAGAATGTTTCTTTCAATGTTCGCACATTGGAATTACAAATTTTATCAAATGGATGTAAATTCATCTTTCATAAATGGTGATATTGAGGAAGAATTTTACATTGAATAACCTTGTGGTTTTATACTTGATGAGGATGAAAACTAAGTTTTTAAATTGAAGAAATATATTTATGGGATGAAACACTCTCTATGTGCTTGGTATTATAAAGTTGACAATTGTTTGAGATTGTTTAAATTTTATAAAGGAAAATTTGACAAAAACTTATATGTGAAATATATTGACTCTGGAGCTCTAATTGTAATTGTTTATGTATATGATATAAATTTTTTGGGATAGAAAATATGTTTGTAGAACATTTGCAGAGGAAATAAAGAAGAATTTTCAAAATGTCTATGTTAGGATAATTAACTTTCTTCCTTGTATTACAAGTTCAAAAAATTAAAAATACATTTTCTTATCTCAAGAAAAGTATTCCAGGGAATTGTTAAAGAAATTTGGTATAGAAGAATCCAAAGAAGTTTCAAATCCTATTTTAGTGGGCACAAAGTTGAGTAAAGATGAATCTAGAATTAGTGTAAATTAGAAATACTTTCAGAATATAATAGGAAGTATTATTTAACTTACAGCCACAAGTCCTTATATTGTATATTTTGTGTCTTTTTATGTCTATATATCAAAGTAATCTAAAAGAATCTCATATGTTAGCCACAAAGAGGATTCCGAGACATGTCAAAGGAAAAGCTTCACATGGGTTGTTATAAAAAATAAATTATGAGATAATGTTTAATGGTCATACTAATACCGATTGGGATAGAGATTGTAATGATAGAATACAAACCTTTGGAGGAACATTTTTCTTAGGTGAATATTTTATAAGTTGGAATAGTAAGAAACAAAGTTCAGTAACTTTGAGCATAGCTGCATCCAAATATTTTGTAGCTAATTAGTCTTGTAATCAAATGTTATGGATGGAAGTTCAACTAAAATATTTGAAAGTAAACGATTTTAAACCATTGAAGATACTTTTTGATAATTAGAGTGAAATTAATCTTTCAATGAATCATGTTCAACATTCAATATCAAAACACATTGATATAAAGTTTCACTTTATAAAAGAGAAACCTGCTACTGGAGATGTTTTGATGGAATACATTTCAACAAAGTATCATATTGCTAATATCTTTATAAAAGAAATGATGAAAGAAAGGTTTATATAATTGAGGTTGTAACTTCATGTTTATCCTCATCCCATGTATTCTTAAACCTCATAAAGAATAACACTCACTATTCTTTGGATTATGTTTACAATGGGGGAGATAAAGTAACAACATTATGCTTTGTAAGAATTTTTTACTTATCTTTATTTTATAAATCTGAAGTTGTGGTTATCATAGAATACGGGAGAGAAAAATAAAATTGATATAAAAAGAAAATTGAGAGAAAATTAATGGTGATAGAAAAATAAAAGTGATAGAAAAAAATGAGAGGAAAATATAAAAGTGAGGGGGGGTTTATCTTTACATGGCCACAAAATTTTCTTACCACTGAGGAATAGAATTCCTTCAAAAACATTACTTTATCCAGTATTTTGGTGTCAGGATACTCTCTCTTGAGAAAGGATTTGTTTTGATAAATTTTAAAAGTTTAGTTGTGAAAAAATTATGAGAATTTAAAAGTTGTTAATGAGGGTTGTCAAAAAATCCAAAGCGGGGATTGAATAACCTTTTTGTTATTTTGTTTTAACAAAGTTTGTATTTATTAACAACTATCCTTTTTTTATAATAATGTTTTTTCTATTTAGGAATCAGATTCAGCCCACCGTAATGAGTTTTTGTAATAAAGTCAAAAGTTTTTGAAAGAATCGGATCTATCTACATCATATTCGAATCATTGGATCCAAAATAATCAAAGGCAGAAATTATTGTTTTCTGGATGTTTTCCTTTATCATAATCAGAGAGAAAAATAATTTTTTGAGTAAAGAATTCGTTTTTTATTGAAGATTTTTGAAAGAAGATTGTGAATATAGGAGTTAAAAAGTTTTCATACTTTATAAACCAAGTCAGACTATGCTTTGGTGATCATATAGTTCTCAAAAAATATGAAAACTTTCATGATAAAATATTTTGAAGAAATGGTGGAGAGGTTTGAAGAATTTCAAAGTTTTAGTATGAATATTCCATCATAATAGAATATCCATCGTAATGGGAATTCCATTATAATTATACTTTAATCAGATTAATTGATAAGGATATATAATTAAGATTCACTGATATTGATACTAAATTCTGATTCACTAAGAAGGATACAAAATTCAGATTCACTAAGAAGGAAACAGAATTTGGATTCACTGAGAAGAATACATAATTTGGATTCACTGAGAAGGATAAAGAATTCGGATTCACTAAAAAGGATAAAAAATTTGGATTCACTGAGAAGGATATAGAATTTGGATTCACTGATAAAGAAATAGAAATTAGATTCACTGAGAAAGAAATGGAATTCTGATTCACTAAGAAAGTAACAAAAATCGGGTTTGCTGAGAAGGAAACAAAATTTTAATGATATGATTATGAATAAGACTAAAAAAGAAAATTCTATAAGATTTATGAAGAGTTGAAGTGGTCAAACTTGAAATTCAATTTTGCATAAATCTCATAGAAATCTAATGAGTATTGAAGATGTCCAAATTGAAGTTTAAATGTGATAGATTTTTAGATATTTTGAAATTTGAGGAAGTGATGAAAATTTTCAAGGTTCCCACTTTTTCTTTCCAAGTCACCTATAAATAATTTCTCAAATCATTTATTAATGTGTGAACATTCTCGCAAGTGGAAAAGACGGGGTGCTGAAGAAATCAAGTGAGAGTCATTATTATCTAGAGATCTTGTGAGGAGTATTAGACAGTTGAATGTTTGTTTACCGGATTGAGAAATATCATATTGAGAAATATCATATTAAGTAGATCATATTTATTCAATTGGATTGAGTCAATTGGACTGAGGTACATCATATTGTGTATTTGAGAAAATTTTGAGTTTTCCATATTGATAATGGTTTCATTATATTGAGTATGTCATATTGAGATAATCAGATTCAGACTCCTTGTATTGAGAGAATCAGATCTAGGCTCATCGGATTGAGAAAATATGATCCAGAATCATCAGATTGAGAAAATCGAATCCATCCAAATTGGAATGAGGATTCAGACTGAGCAATTATGCATCAGCTTCAAAAAAAGTCTTTATTTTTTTGTTTGTATCAATTTTTTTATATGAAAATAGTATAAACTAATGGGAGTTAGTATAATCATTCCTATTAGGAGATAAAAGGTGTCTAATAAGATTTGGCACAAGTTTTATTCACTTTTTCGTAATAGTGTATTTCTATACACCCATGGGAGTTTCTACGTAAAAGATATAGGTTCTCACACTGAGTCTGAGCCTTATAAAAAATTTGCGCTTTAGTTTCCTTCCAACTTTTTCATGCATGAGTATTTACTAAAAGTTTATAAGGAAATAAATCTTAACAGGTTGTAGGGGTTAAGTTTTGAAAAGTATTAAAAAATATATAAAGTGAAAAACTAATTCAACCCCATTTCTTAGTTATTATTCAATCCTTTGGAACTTCGGAAGTTCATGATTTTCCAAAATTATGTAAAAAGTTAAAGAGTTATGAAAATATTTTATTTTATGTTGGTTGTACTAAATATACAGCATTGTTAGTCATACTAAGGATATATAATTTAAAATATGGAAACAGATGGAGTGACAATAGTTTTACTGAACTACTTGGTCTCATTAATGATATTCTCCCTGAAGATAATGTTCTTCCTTACTAAACATTTGATTCTAAAAAAATTCTACATTAATTGGTTATGATATCTGAAAAAATATATATCTATCCAAATGATTGTATATTGTTTTTCAAGGACCAAAAATCACTTAAAATTTCACAAAGTTTGGTTCTTCTCGATACAATAAATATGAATCAGGTACTGTAAAAGTTATATGGTAATTTCTAATAATTATAGGGTTTAGGAACCTATATGGGAGTGAGGGGACTGTAATAAAATTGACGTGGCATGTAGATACAATAAATAAATATGAAAAACTTCACCTGAAAAAATTTCCTTAGTGGAATAGAATTGATCATCAGTATCCTAAATTTGGAAATTAACTGAGAAACATTCTTCTTATACTATCTAAATATGGAGTAAATCCTATTGGTTTTCAAATAAACACTCATAGTACATGGATGGTTATGTTAGTAGATTAAAATTTTCTATTGGGGTTATGCATGAAATGAAAATACATAGTGTTATCTCTGCTTATATCAAGACCAAAACAACAAAGTAATGATATTGTTTTTTATTTGGATCCATTAATCAAAGATTTTAAATTATTATGGGATTCAGGTGTTATGTTGTTTGATTCTTACAAAAATGAAGATTTCATAGTGAGAGTCATGTGGTATGGGATGATAAATTACTTTCCTTCTTATAGAAATTTTTTAGGATATATCATTGAAGGAACTCAAGGGTGTCCCATTTTCAAATAAGGTACATGATCAATTAGGTTGAAATTTTCATCGAAGACTATATTTCTAGAACATCTTAGATTTCTACCCCGATGACATAAGTATTGATCTTGGATGACATCATTCGATGTGAGTTCAGAAGAAGGTACAACACCATCTCCACTAATAAGTGATAAAATATTTGAGAAATTAAAATATATAAACATTAATTTTGGTAAACATTTTTAGAAAAACCTTACAAAAACTAGTTGGAAAAATAGATCATCTTTTTTGAATTACCATACTAGAATATTTTCATGTTAGGTATTTTCATGATGTTATGCATGTGGAAAAAAATGTATGTTATATTGTCATTGACATATTACTAAATTAACCTTACAAAAAAGTATTGAATTAAGGCTAGGTTAGACAAGATTGATAGGTGGATATGGGGAGATTTGGTGCTGGTGAAGAGTGAAAATATACTTTTTTTCCTCTGGATACTTACACTCTTTCCAAGAATAAGATATATTAGTTTTAAAACTTTTTTAATGATATAAATGTTCCATAGGGGTATTCATCAAATATTTATAATATCATTTCAATAAATTATTTAAAGTTAAAATGGCTAAAATCACATGATTTTTATGTTTTTATGTAAGATATAATGCATATATTTTACATTAAATGTTTTCCAAGAATATTTTTTATACATTAACCAAGATCTATTTATTTTTTAAAGATATTTGTACAAATTTATAAAACCATTGAAATTACCAACTATGTAAAAAAGAAATTAGTATCATATTATGCGAATTGAAGATGTTCTTCCCACCAACATTATTTAATATGATGGTTCAATTTATGGTTCACTTGGTAAGAGATATTAAATTATGTGGTCATGTAAATTATAGATGGATGTACCCCATTGAATAGTATTTGAAGATTTTTAAAGGGTGTGTCAAAAATTGAAGTTGGTTAGAAGGGTGTATTTTAGAGTGATATGTTGTTAAGGGAGCCATTGAATTCTATACCGACTAGCTGCCTGATGTGGAAATCATTGGTCTACTGAAATCTCACCACACCATATAGCTTATGGGTGAAGGAATTTATAAAATATATGTTTTCATAATTACTATTAAAGATCTAGAGTAGGCACACCTTTATGTTTTCCATAATAGTTTAGAGGTTTCACCATATGTTGAAACCCATAAAGTAATTCTTAGGTATTTGAATCTATTAAGGGATAAAATTTGGATATAATATACACATGACCAATAGTTTATAGGATGGTTTTGACACCATATTTATAAGGATTCAACTGTAAATTCAGATTCAATTTTAGAATGAATTTGATGGTGATTTAGAGGAACAAGTGTTCATGTATTATCTTATAATGGTTATGTAATTAATTGTTATATGTTCTATACAAATGAACATGATGAATGCAATACCATGAAAAATATAGGAGTTACACTTATGGATAAAGCAATGCATGTACCTGGTATGAAGGACAGAAATCCAATTTATGCAAATTTGTCATACTTTGGAATCATTAAACAAATATTATAGTTGGATTGTTCAACTTTCCAAGTGATGATTTTTCAATGAAAGTGGGTTTATAATAGGAGTACAGTTAAAATAGATGAATTGGGATTTGTAAAAGTGGATTTCAGTAAGTAAGGGTAAAAAGATGAACCATTTATAATAGAATCATAGGAAATAAAATTATTTTATGTTCTAGATCCTGCAAATTGAAAGTTGTCAGTTGTTATGTTATCGACCAAAACCACTCAAGGGTCAGATGTCAATTCAACTAAGGATGACCCTTTTGTCGGTATGTCGCAATCATTTTGTAGTGGTCCTAATGTAAAATGGGACTTATATTTTAGAGGATACCACAATGAGGGGATTTGGATACTCGATAGAGGGGTCAAACCCCTTCAACCTTATAAAAAGAGTTCAATAATCAGGTTATATTTTTTTGTAATATACATTATGTTACCTCTTATTATTATCTATTTACTACTTCATTTATATATTCTAAATTAAACATTCAACCACTTCTGTAGATAATGACTTTTTCACATGTTGATGCTCCCAATCCTTAGGAACAATAAGTTTCTCAATATGTTGATTCTCCCTTTAAATAAGAACAACAACCTTTGACATATGTTGATGCTACCAATCCAGAGAAACATATTTATGATATTAAATCTAAGGAAATAGTATATAGTAAAAAACCTATGTCCCAAATAAACATGAGCACCATAGTGTAATGGTTTTAGAAAAAAAATTATTAAGGTAGTAAATAAAGGCATCAAATTCAAGGTATGATGGAATGCATGTGGCTAGGATATTAACCCCAATAAGTCTATATTTAGTCGTTACATTGGGATCACCACTTGAATGCATGTTCTGATTGATGTAGATTTGTGTCACAATGTTGTGCCTACTCTTAAGGTACTAATTTGGGAAGATATTAAGGTAAATTTATGATATACTTTCTTTATTTTACTAAAAAATATAATGAAACATTGATTTACTCTCCATTATCCATTATAGAGTGCATTTATAGTAGATGACTCCTGAATGAAATTTGTATTAATACTTGATGGAAAGAATCATAGAGGAAGTTTTAATAGTTCTTATGAAGTGTCATCTCAAATATGTTGAAGTGAAAATGAACCTGTAACTACCACATATGTATGCACACCTGATAATCAAACAATCATGGGATGCATTTATTAGTCATCATAAGGAGACATCTTTCCATATACATTATGAATAGTAATACATTTCTTGATAATATGTGTATTAATAACTTTTATTAATAATTTTTAATTTATGAAATAGCAACTTAGTGCATAAAATAAGAAATGTGTATAAAAACCAACATACCCCTACCGTAAAGCAAGGATGAGCTATGCTTCACTTGAAAAAATGGTATGTATTTTAAATCTACATTAATACTTTTATGTCACATTAAATAATGAAAAAATTATGTTCCTTTTTTTATATATAAATTGATGAATTGAATCAAAATCTACTTCAATCCCACATCATGTGTTATGGAAGGCGTTATGTGTAAATAAATATAGGATACTAATAGATAAAAACATACAAAAAGTATGGGAATCATGTGTAAGTATGACATAATAAAAATTTGTTTTTATTTGAATTGTTATTACATAACAATGATTACTTATTTTCTTATGTTTTTATCCAACTTAGACACAATAATCATCATCATATGTACCTGATGAATAGTTACTATCAGTGGCCTTCAAGTGGCCAGAATGATATGACCACATTAGAGGTGCGGGTTTTGGGGTGTCACCTCAAACATATTTTGAGAAAATTAATGAATAGGGGGATAAATATAAGAAAATAGAAGAGATGTAGACATGATTATATACTCTAAAAGAAAAACTTAATTAGTAGATAGAGTTTTTAGAAAATTTTATGAGAAGGAATCAAAGAAAAGAAACAACACAACAACAACCGCTATATGAAGATCCCACCCCCCACCCCCACTAGTTTTTAGGCAGGTCGTTACCCTCAAAGAGAAGTCTTAGAAGAGTCCATCAATATTTTTATAATTGTTATTGTGAAATTTGAATTAGATAGACACTAATACCTTTCATGTACTGATATTCTATAGGGTAAAAATGATTATGATTTATATCTATCAACACTCACCCATCACCTAGTTGTGAGGGGTACCATTTAAAATATTCAATGAGATATTATACACAATAAATAACTTCTAAAAGGTCGTGTGAGAGTGGGGATTCACATAGATCATAATATGAGCACTGAGATACCTGTTCCACTTGATAATGTGGATATTTATATGGTCTATCAAGCTATTGAAACTTTTGTATCATGGTTGTTAGATCTTGTAAAAATACATTTAGATAAGGAGGTATTCATTTTCAATTTATTTTTTATGTAAAAAACTCTAACAATTGATGAAAAGAGGCATTAACCGATGAATGATATTATAGAAGGAAAAATGGAAAGGATGAAATGGAAGGTTGAATCGAAATGATCTAAAGTATCAACCAAGCAATCAAAAACATCTTCACAAACTACCTTTACCCCACCTATTCAACTTCCGCATTTAATAACATTAAAGGTTCATGAGGATTCAATATTACCAAGTAGTGATACAATTATAATTTATTTTTAAGATCATATGTACAAAGAGTTCATTACATACTATATTGGCCTTGAGAATGTAAATGAAATCCTCAAGAATGAATGGATATGAGTCTCAGTTTTAAATTTATACATGAGATTTATTTTCATGATTTGTTTGTCCAATTAATGATCTACTATGTAAATTATAACTAAATACTATTCAAAAAAAATTTAGACATATATATAAATACTATTTTGAAGGGAAAATCCAGTGAATAGAAATTTGGACTCATAAGTCCTCACATCAATTCTACACAACTATTCTCATTAAAACCAAAGAAAATTGAATTAATAGTTGAAAAACTAGCTATAATGTTTGAAAGAAAACTTAAAGAAGAAAAACTCTTCGTAATACCCATGATGCAGGGGTAAAAATCTACAATTTAATCATATAAAATATATTTTCATTTGTTTCATTACTTAATTATTTTTGTTTTTACGCAGCATTGGTTACCCCTTGTAGTCAATTTGGATACTCCAAAGATTTATTTTTCAGATTCAATGCATGGATACCCATCAAAACAACCACACATGATGACATTTATCAATTTATAATCAACTAGTTTCATAATTTTACAAATAAAGTTCAAGTTATACATTTTATATTATATTTTAATGAAAATTTAGTTATGATAGTGTGGTGTTTAAATATCTTCCAAATCATGAAATGAGTACAATCTATGAGAAAAAAACTATAGAATTCTAAAAATGGATAAGTATTAGGTTATATATAATAACATTATACAATAAAAACGTATATCAAAACAAATTACTTATTTTTATAAATTCTTTTTCATTTCCTAGAATAAACTAATGAAAAATATTGTGGTTATTATGTTTAAAAATTTATGAAAGATATCTTATTCTATCAAAAAAAATACTATACCTAAATAAGTATTTCTGGTCATATTTAAAATTTCATTTAAAATATTTATTAATCCTTCGTTTATTTATATTTTTCTAGTACAACCTAGACTATTGATAGTTTTCATATTCATAAGAGGAAATATATTGGGTTAGAAATGAATAGGAATAATACATAGTGTAATATTATATACAAAGATAGTAAAATGTTTGAAGATGCTTATGCTTTTGATATATTGGACTTCGAGGCAACAACTGAGAAAATGGTAATAGGAAAATGGGTCAAGAATGTATATAGACATCATGTAAAGATGAATTTCTGCTAATTCTTTAGTTAGTTTTGTCATCATTTTATGTATTATTTTTAAGTTAATTTCCTTATCATTATTATATGATACTCCAAGTTTGTCTTTTTATTTAAAATTGACATTTTAGTAAGAAAGATGCATGAAATACTCAAAACTATCCAAACACATTCATATTGTTTTTGTACTTTAGAATAATTATCCATAAGTCATTTGTGATGTGTAGGAATAATCCCCACCTAAATTCAATATACAGTGTGTCCGATATGACTAAAAGTGTCCGTTATCAATTTAGAATTCACATTTTAGTTCAAAATGAGTGTCACTCGCTGAAAATTGAGAAAAAATCATCAGATTGTTCTGATACTTTATGAAAATAATTCATAAGTCATTTGTGATGTGTACAAATCATTCTCACGTCAAAATGACATTTGATGTGACTGGTAAGACTCAAAGTGTGCGTTTTTAGTTTAAATTGACATTTTAGTAAAAAAAACAAATGTGAAATACTACAACAAAAATTGACATCTGGAGGTGGTTATTTTTTTATTTGGTGGTGGTTTAAAACGTTTTCATAAGATTCTGCGATGGTTTCCAAAAACTACCGCAAAATTTGGCATCGAAATTCAAGTCATGACAGTTTCATCCATTTAGCAGCTGTTTCTGGGAACTGATGAAAAAATTTTGATTAACGGTTGTTTTTTTTTCTATTTTAGCAGTGGTTTCAACTCCCAAAAATGGCTAAAGGATAGCGGTGGTTTGAATCGCCACCATCTCACAGTCATTTTTTGGGAGGCGAAACAATCGCTAAAACCAAAAAAACACCACTAAATAAAGACCGACCCAAAATAGTGGTAGTTTAAAATACTTTTAAACAATAATTTAGCATATATGGAAGCAGTTTAAACCACCACAAAATATCTATTTAAAAAAGATACACCTGCAGAATCTACAGCCCCAAAACAGCCAAACAAAGACAGATATCCAACTATAACACATGAAGATATAAATAATCACTATATTTTCTATATAAATCCTCCCCATCTAAAATTTGAATTAAATACACCAACTTGATGATTTTTTTATGTACCATAATGATAACATTAATTATCTTAAACATTTTGAAAAAACTGGTGAAAAATACCCTAAGAAATCACTCACACAATAGAAAATGTATATGAAACAGTAAAAATTAACATTTATTGGTGTTCCAAATTCACTATTACATGTACCATCCTAATGAACTATGCTCAACACTCTCTCTATATCTGTCTCCACTTCCTACTACCAGCACCTTCATGATAATTATGTTAAAAATTAAACAGTGTTGTATATTTAAATTTAAACTTAAAACAAATAAATATTTGTGTACTAAATGATTTTGATGTTGTTTAATTTACCTAATCACTACCATCCATAAATGAAATGTCACTAGGGATATATTGATGAAGTTTTTTCATGCGCACTCTCAAAAATTATTTATAACTAAGTGCAGCATAGTGGATGGCCTAGGTCGTTCTCTTGAGGAAATTTTCTGGTCAATCCAATGCAAACAAAATGATGTTAGACAGAAAGGAGATCCTCCCAGGGGATTATCCAGAGTGAAACTTCATTGTCTCTTTGTTAGCTTTAAATCTACTTAATGATCATGGTCCATCATATGCATGAAAATCCCCTTATTCCTGTTATTTTTATTATATGGTACACTCAATGATCACTAAGATACCACACATCTACCTCCTTGATCGAGAGAGAATATGACAGAAGTGAAAGCTAAGCCTCGGTGGCAAGGGGAGACACAAAGGTGCATTGCCCACTAAAATCCACCTTAGACTAATTATAAGTAAATAAGAAAATATATGAATGAATTTGAAATGACTTGGTTTCTCCACTGAATTAATCCCCTATGAAATTTCTCGAGTTATCTACTCATGATCACGAGTATAAGAGTTCATAGTGATGAAGAAAAGGGAGAGAGAAAACAAAAGAGAGAGAGAAAAAGAGAGAAAGGATACCACTTAAATTTAAATATGAAATGCAATTATAGAATTAAATTAAAATAAAATAAAATAATAAACTACAAAAAATTTCCAATAAATTCTACCCCTAAGTTTCCAACACTTTGAGAAGAAGAAAGCACACTCTTTTATATGGAGAGGGGGTGAAAATTTGGCTTCAAAAATCGTCCTCCAAAAGTATGTGCGTGGTAGAACCATTTAATTGTAGAATTTGGGAATGCATCCTTATTTAAAGTTGTTCAAATATCTCTCCTATATCAACCCAAAAAAATTAGCTTTATTGGACACTTTTTGAGGGATATATATCCAAATTGCACTAGATATTTAATTCTTCCAGACAGACTCTTCATATTCCAATGCACCGAGTTCCAAGACATTAATGTCCATGATAATGAAGGAATCAGGCATGTACATATTAATTAAAGATTTTATTAATAATTTATTATTGTTCCATGATAAATTTAAGCTCCAATGGTTTGGTAATTTATGAGATATGGTCTCATAAATAAAATCCTCTAAATCTGTGCACAGTTTTTGAGGCCGGACTTGTGATCTAGATTTGAGCTTCCAAATGATAGACTGATCTTTGGGTCCAGAAGGATAAAATGAAGCCCATAAAACATAAGAACCTATAAAATAATAATTTTTTAATTTTTATTAGTTTATACAAATGTATGGATGAAACATTGAAATAATTTAAAACTGTTCAAATCCAAAATAAGCCATTTTTTCAATTAAGCTCAAAAATGCTACTAAAACATAAAATGTGACAAATTCCCTTGAAATAACACAATAGTGGGATTAAAAATATTAAAATTCAGAATAAAATAATTGAAAATATTTGTTTTATAAATTCCCCCACACTTAAACATTTCACTCTTGGGCAATCATCTTATACCAAGGTCAAAACGAACTTCTTAAAGTATAAATAACAACATAGCTCAATTATCATATCAAAGAAAATATCATGCCTCCTACATGGATAAAAAATTTCAGAAATACTAAAAAATCATATGAATCCATTCAATCTCATGTTAATCCTAACATGAATGTCATATCTACCTCCCCCGAAAAATATTCCTCTCTTTACTCAAGGATATTTAATGTAGATTTTTTCTCATTCTCAAGAACTTGTGTGATCTCCATAGGCTTGTTATCATCCTAATATATCCACTTCGTAGAGTCACAAATGTTTCAATCATGAGGTCTTTTTCATGGGTTGTTCTGAGGATGAGGTTTGGAAGGTTTTAAATGTAGAAACATCTGAGGAATAATGAAGAGAGTTAAGATCTAAGTGAAGTAAATGCATGAAAACAGTTTTGCTCAAGAATGGTGTGCTCCTCAATCAGATCAAAAATTATTCACCTAAAAACACCTCTTTATTTGGAAATTTCTCACTTTTAATTTCAGCATCAATGATTTTCTTCCCTCTTTTCCCCAATTTGTAGCATTCTTTCAGCTTAAATTTAGATCTGGATTTCTCTTCAGAATCATATTTTTGAGGAAAAGAGTGGAAGCTTTTGATCTTAAAAAATTGGTGAACACCCAAACCGTATTTGTAATTATATTTTGGGCCACCCATCCATATTACCATAATGAAATTTCTATCACCCAAGTAGAAATAAATATGGAAACACTTTCAATTCAGACCAAATAGATTCTTCAGGAAAGCAAAGCACAACCCTTCTTCTCCCTCCCCCATGCTTGAGCTCAAAAATAATCATGCATTTAACTTCTAGAGCAGGTTGTAAAGGGATAAATGGCTTGTATTGTGGTTTCTTAACAAGTTATTTCATGTTTACTAGGGTATTAAATAAGGTCATAAGAAAATTTATGCCAAAATAAGAGTTCAATGCAAAAGGGATTTCAAAGTGACGCTTTAATCATACTTAACACATTCCATGAACTCTAACTGCTCTGAAAAAAAAAAGAAAACAACAAGTTATGGATCAAAAAAAATGTCTCAATACTCTCAAGAAAAATAGAAATGTAAGAAGATGTCAAATAGGTTTAAAGACCTCTTAGGGGTGGGCATGATTTTCAATTTGGACAGTACTAGTGCAAATGAGTTTCACAATCAATCAAAATTCATCAAATTAAAAGGTCAAAAATCAAGAAATTAAATCCATTTAGAAATCATTTAAATCCTCAAATAGTCAAACAAATAAATGTTCCAAAAATACCAAGATGGTTTGAATTTTCCAAATTATTAAATTCAGCTCAAGAATCCTAAAAACACACTAAAAAATGAAAAAGAAAAATAAGATAATTTCAAAAAACAACATGAAAAATAAAATTAAATCACACAAAAAATTCCTAAAAACATGTTGAAATCCCCACCCACACTTATTCCATTTACTACCCTATTTTTAGATCAAATTAGATCATGAAAATTTTTCATACATAATTTATATTGGGTAGCGAACAAGCTAAATAAAAGGAAAGATACAACCTGATTTATTTTTCAGTGGTTGCCTTGAGTTAAGCTCCTAGACACTACCACATTAAAACTACAACAAATAAATTAAAAGACATAAGAAAAATAAATAAAAAAGAAATAATGAAGGGGATAAAAAAGTGATAATTCTTGGTTTGACCCCCAAGTGGGTGCTGGATTTTTACTACCCCTAGTTAGGAAGTTGTAGTGGATTATCCCCAATCAGATGGTGGGTGTGGTTTCATTGAGATGATCCACCACATGTGAGTTTTCTTAGTTTCCATTAGTAGATGCCAAGAATGGAGAATACCAAATACAATAATAAAGTTCTCAACTCCCAAGAAAGAAGGAATATATAATTTTAGATCCAAAGTGGGAGGGAAAATAAAATAAGGGTACTCCTTGTGAACTTTTGTGGTGTCCTCATCCATATAGTATACAAGTTGTTATAGAGGAGGCAGTCGCAGCACATGATTATGCATCTCCTCTTATTCAATCACCACCACTTAGGTAGTCTCTTCTTTATCATCCAAGGCCAACTCCATTTGTGTTATATCATAAATTTCAATAAATGATAAGTTAGAAAAAAATTCAGTTTGAGTAAAATTAAAACATGATGAATCAATAAAGAAATATTTCCTTTCAAGTAAGTCATCTTAAAAATTGATCTCCTTGGGAAAGACCATTGGAAACTACATATCATCAATTGAATCTTAATCATAATTTTCCAAAGAAATAGAGAGGTAAAAAGGTGTTGATTTTTCAATATCAATGATGGGAATATCAATTTTCTGGTTATCTTCAACAAAGTGATTCTAGGATTCTTCTAAAAATTGTTGATCTCCCATAAGTGAATCATCTAGAATGTGTACTTCAGGAACCTCCTTGAGCAATGGTTGAGTACGTGGTGATATTATTAGTTCTTTTAGAAGATCCTTCTCACCCTTCTTAAGTTCTTTTTCATAAAAATGATCTGTGAAATATCTTCCACCACTTTATTTGGTTCGGGTTCCGATTCTAGCTCAGGTTTATCTTGGAATTCATGTACATATTCATCTATTAACTTTATTTGGATCTCTAATTTTTCCACTACATGACTAATACTTTCGTGACTAACATCAAGATCATTTTAAACTTCTTATGGCACCTGATATTTATTAGTCCATGCATAATAGTTTTAATCGAAAGAAATCATGAATAAAGAAAAAAAATTAGTGTTTTTGAAATTTATGATTTACTTGTGTTTTTTTATGAAAAAAGAAATTATTTACAAAATTTGAATAAAAATAGTGAGTGAAGAACACTTGGATCCCCGGAAACGGTTCCAATTTGATGAAGCGTTGTCGTGCGCACTCTCAAAAATTATTTATCACTAAGTGCAGCATAGTGGCTGACCTAGGTCGTTCTCTTGAGGAGGTTTCGCAGTCAATACCTCACTAATTCTAATTCAATTTATATATATATATATGTGTGTGTGTGTGTGTGTGTGTTTGTGTGTTAAATAAAATAACCAAAAATGTATATTTGATAAATGATAATGAAATACTAAAATTAAATAAGCTGATGCAATGTAAACAAAATGAATTCCAATAGAATGATGTTAGACAGAAAGGAGATCCTCCCAGGAGATTATCCAAAGCGAACATTCATCGTCTCTTTGTTAGATTCAAATATACTTAATTATAATTATTAATTGTATAAATTAACATCCACTTATACCTATAGTGGTGAATATATGGTACATTCAATGATAACCGAGAGACTGCACATCCACCACCTCAATCGGGGAGAATATGACAGAAGTGAAAGCTAAGCCTTGGGTGGCAAGTGGGGACACAAAGGTGCCTTGCCCACTAAGATCCACCTTAGCCTAACTCTATGTAAATAATAAATAATATGAATGAATGTTCAACGAATTGGTTTAACCACTTAATTACTCCCCTGGGAACTTCCTTGGGTTAGATACTCATGATTACGATCATAAGAGTTCACAGTGATGAAGAAAACGGAGAGAGAAAACAAAAGAGAGAAAGAAAATGAGAGAAAGGATAACACTTAAATTAAAATATGAAATGAAATTACAGAATTAAATTAAAAGTAAATAAAATAATATACTATAGAAAATGTCAAAAAAGTCTACCACTAATTTTTCAACAATTTGAGAAGAAGAAAGCACACTCTTTTATAGGGAGAGGGGGTGAAAAATTGGCTCCAAAAATCATCCTCTGAAATTATGTGCATGGTAGACCTATTTAATTTTAGAATTTGGGAATGTGTCCTTTAAATTTTTTCAAATATCTAACCTCTATCTATCCACAAAATTTGAGCTTTATTGGACATTTGGGAAGATATATATAGCCACATTACACTAGATATTTAATTTTGTCAGATAGAATATTTATATTCCAATACAACGAGTTCCAATGCATTAATGTCATTGATAATGAATGAATAAGGTGTGTACATATTAATTAAATTTGTTATTAATAATTTCCTCTTATTCCATGATAAATTTCAGCTCCAATGGTTCTATATTGTACAAGATATGGGCCCATGAATAAAATTCTCCATATCTGTGCACAGTTTTTGAGGCTGGACTTGTGAGCTGGATTTGAGCTTCCAAATGATGGATTGATCTTTGGGTCCAGAAGGATAAAATGAATCCCATAGAACATAAGAACCTAAAAAAGAATAATTTTTCAATTTGGATCAGTTTATAAAAAGGTATTTTCGAAACATTGAAATAATTTAAAACTGTTCAAATCTAAAATAAGCCATTTTTGCAATTAATCTCAAAAATGCTCCTAAAACATAAAATGTAACAAATGTTCTTGAAATAAAATATTGGTGGGATTAAAAACATTAAAATTCAGAATAAAATATTTTAAAATATTTTTTCTATCATAGATCCAGTCATCTTCTAATATAATTCAATCAGCGCATTCTATATAGGGATGACTATTGCATCTTGCATATTTATATGATCCACTTATTCCTAGATTGTGCTTTGCATTGAAAAAATCTCCCTATCCACTAAAGTAAAGTGGAATAACATCTATAAAAAGAGGTTAATTTTTAAATTATTATAATTTAATAACATAATGACCTTCAATTACATCATAATGTATTAAAATTTCCATTATATATGAATCAAATACTTCATTTTTCCAAGATTTAGGCACATGACTCCAATCAGCATAAGTAATTGAAAGGGTAACTGGATCTTCCACTAAATGGCCTAAAATATGGCCAAATAATCATGTGGAATCATCTATAGGGACCCCATAACAGTAAGATGGGACAACTATCTTCAATCCATTCAGATTCTAAACATCTAAATTGTTCATATTTCTCTCCTTGGTAAATTTTTTTGCATCTTTTATGAAAAAATAGTTAGTAGTATAAAAAAGTGAAATAACTTTATTCATATTAAAATTTATACCTATAATGGTAACCCTTTAATATCCTCATGAATAAATAGGAGTGATGACCTTCTCCCTCGCTACTAAATGGGAAGGCGTTGTCTCAGATGCTGAGAGTCGACTAGGATCAATGAAACGCTTCCTCCTTAACATCCCTTTCATTTAATCAAATAAAATTAACTTCATAACATATATTTCAAAACAAATATGTAGAAAAAAATTAGAATTGATAACATATGCATAATACTGATAAACAAAATATGCATAGGTATGATAATGAATTAATTCACATATAACATAAGTGATTGATAAATTAATGGATGATTGTGTATACAATCATTTTTTTACATCAATCATATTGTTTTAATTCTCCATCATAACTTTATCTACTTCATCCTCCCTTACAAGACTAATATTTTCAATATCATGATGGATAAATATGTTTTTTCTTGTTTTTGATGGGATTCAATGTTAGAGGTCAAATATTCCACTTCATCACCCATATCATACAAGTATCTTTATTTTATGTGAAAAACTACACTCCACCCTTCATCCATGACATCTTCCGCATAATATACCAATTTTTCTTGTGATGATAAGATATATAGATCAGTTAATTCATAGTCACCAACATCCATTAAGAGAGAGGAGTTCATAGAATTAAATTGTAAGGAATCTCTATTAATACCCCTAGTAATATAGAACCACTTGAATTTAAATAAAACAACTGAAAAATGGTCATGGTGATTTAATTTGATAATATCATTCAATTTTAGAATCCCAATTTGGAAACATTAAATATACCAATATTATTTGTTTTCAAACCCTCTTCCTGATCAAATGTATGAAATTTAAATCCATTCACATTGTAAGCATCAAACTTTCTCGCATGTTTTAGAGGACCTCGACCTAGAAACTTAAAATCTTATGAAAAATCAGCCTGATTATCAGTATTCATGATCTAAAAAAGGTAATATACATTATTATATTTTCAAAATATATGTGTCAACCTAATATCTGTATTTATTGTAATATTTATGAACTTATATGATGTTTAAACCATTATAAAATCTATTTATTAATATTTTTTGTTATATCTTTCTCATTTCATGTTCGACCTCTCATTCAATTAATTGTTTGTATCCTAATCTCTTCAATAAATGGATCAGTAATTTCACTATTTATCTGCATATATCTGTGTCTGTAATAATTTCATTTCTGTTAGTGTAACATTTAAGCTCATCCCAACTGATCGGCCAATAGTATGGAAGATTTTTGATTTCCCATGTAATTAAGATTGAGTCGATGTGTTTTCAACATGTCCAAATTGATTTAAACTGGTCTCAATATCATCCAAGTATCTAGAACAAAAGGTATGACACTCCTATTCCAAATAGCCTTCAGAAATAGAGCCTTTAGGTTGAGATTTATTTTTCATATATGATTTCAAATGACCAAGATATATGTGAAATAAAATAAATAAAATATAATTATATATTTAATGAAGTTCCAAGAATTGTTTACATAAGATGAAAAACATATAAATAAATTACATCTCAATTAGATACATCCATTGATAATGTATGAGGCCTCCTAGTTTAGTTTCCTTGACCAAATGCATAGTTAAATACATCATGACAGCAAAAAATGATGGAGGAAAGATCATCTCCATTTCATAAAGTTTGAATACAAATCTCTCCTAAAGGTTTTCAAGCTCGGATGGTTGTAGAGTTTTCTCACATAGTTTTCTGAAGAATGTGCAAAATTGGAGTACAATAGTAGTAACATTTTCAGGTAATAATGTACACAATGTTAATGGTAGTAACTTCTGTAAAAAAATATGTGAATTGTGACTTTTCAATCCATGTAACCTATGATGATTTAAGTCAAAAAACCTTCAAATGTCACTTGAATACCCATCAGATACCTTCATGTGTTTTAAAATTCTAAGGAATGTATCTTTATCCCTGTTTTTCATTGAAAAAATTACTAGTGAAAACTTTTTATTCTTATCTGGACAAATATCATGTTTTATTTTCATTGTTTGTAAGTCCTTCCGAGCATTGAGATGGTCATTTTATTTTCCATGCTCATTAAGAAATGTGAATATCAAATTGTCACAAATATTCTTCTCAATATTCATAACATCAAGAGTATGTTGCAACAAATTAAATTCCCAATATATAATTTTGAATAGTATACCTTTTTTCTTCCATTGTTGAGTTTCGATTTCCCTTCATGATGCACTTCAAACTCATTTCCCACTATCTTTCAAATGATGCACCTTTCCAAATTCTGTTTCAATATTTCCAAATTTAATCAATATTTCAAAAACTTTAAACAACTTTGGAGGTGGTCTTCGATCAATAGAACCATTGAATTTTGACTTGTTCAACTGAAATCTATGAGATGCATCGATATTTCTATGATGAGACAAGAAGTGCCATTTTTTACTGTAAGGTTGTCGTTCAAGCTCAAAATCAAAGTTACAAACTGGATAGTCCAAACTTGTGTAAGTGTTCCAACCAGATAAGTTCCCAAGTCCAGGGAAGTCACTAATGGTCCAAATTAGAGCAGTGTGCATTTTGAACATTATTCTAGAAGATGCATCATATGTATCAACATTGTTTCTCCATAACTCCTATAATTATTTAATTAGTGGATGAAAGTATACATCAATATCATTTCCAGGTTTCTTTTTTCAGGAATAAGCATCGAAATGATAAAAGATGTTTGTTTCAAACACATTAACAGAGACATATTGTAAGGGATCAAAATAACCAGAAAATGCTATAACTAGTGATCAAAGTCCGAAATGGGTTAAATCCATCAGCAGTCAATCCCAATCACACATTCCTAGGATCAGATGATAAATATAGATGTAATGAATCAAATATATTCCATGATTTTGAATCTATTGTATGTCTCATTAACTCATCATTTTTATTATTTATAGAATTCCACTTCATGTTCTTAGTGGTTTTTGATGACATGAATAATCTTTGTAATCAAGGCTTTAAAGGGAAGTAACACAAAACCTTTTAAAGTTTATTATTTTTCTTCTTATTCATAGTAGTATATTTATTTATACTTCCAACATCACCCATTGAATTCCATCTAGAAGAAGAAGAAAAAATCAATCCTTCCCGCTTGAATCCTCTCCCCAATAAAGCATACAATCATTGGTACAAGCATGTATGTTTTCATAATTCAGACCAAGCTTGTTGAAGACTTTTTTCATATCATAAAAAGACTCGGGGATCTTATCTTTAGGAAATGCATCACACAATAATTCCAATATCATGGACATCACCTTATTTGTAATTCTTCATATGCATTTGATATGCTACAACTTCATCAAAAAAGGAAAGTTTTGAATATTTCAAACATCCACCATACAGCTATTGATTTCCATCATCAAATAAATCATAAAATTCATTTGTCTTCTCAATAAAGTTCTCTCTTACATTAGTCTCCACAAAATCAAGAGAGGTATCCAATGATATATTATAATCTTGTTTCGGTTGTCCTATATTCCCAAAAACATTACTTGTCAAGTTACTATTTGTAGCACCCTCAACTGGTTGTTCTGATATGTTTTGATGTTGATGTTGTTGCCTTTCAATGCCTAAAGCATTTCATATAAGATTTTTCATTTCATTTTCCTTTGTTGATAAATTTTGGAGATCATTCTATTGATTGACATCAGTTCTCAAACTTTATGTAACGTTCAATTCTCCATGCCAAATCCAACAAAAATATTTAGTTTTGAATTGCTTCAATATAAAGTGCTCATAAACTTCATCTTTATTAAACTATCTTCTAACTTTACATTTAGGACATGGACATATTATTGTCCCATCAACGAATCGATTGAAAATAGAAAAATCTAAAAACTCCTCCAAACCCTTATCATACTGAGGTGCGTTTCTCGGTAATGTGATCCAACTTTTATCCATATATATCACAATGTGCCACTTTTCAAGGTGAAACAAATCAATCAAAGAATAAAAAATTACTATTAAACATCAGTGGATAATATGTATGAACAAATAAATTATAAAGGATAAACACTAGATATATCAAAACTAATCAATCCATTACCAATAAAAAAACAACAATATCACATCACTCGCTAACTCTTCCATTAAAAAAATTATTAAAAAACATCATATTCACATAAACCATAAATATATTACTCATCTAAAATCACATCAATATTATTAGTATGAACAACATAATAAAAATAAAACGTCAATAAAAATATTAATACATCAAGAAATATTAAACAATAAGAGGAACATCAAGGAGACAATATCTAACCATTGCACTTACCTGTTAGCCAGACACATATCCTCTGACCTGGGTAGCTAATCTCAAGAAGCGAACACCTCATAACTTGTCCATATTTAACATAAATTAATATAAAAAATAAATTTAAAATTAAAAAATAAATTTTTGTTAACTAATGGGAAACATTGTTGATATTAAACCAGAAGCACCATTGATAATAAAATAGATGGACCATTATCAATTACCAAAAATTATACTTAAACCATCATCAATTATCATTAAATGGTACCATTTTATAACACCCATGAATATTCACTTCCACCATAAATCCTTCAACATTATCCCATTATCATCATTGCATCATCTCTATCATCTTACCATTAATGTCACCACATTCCTTTCACAACATCATTGTGTACTATAACATTCCATAATATTCAAACAGTATTCCCATCATTATTATCACATATCATCCTAAATAAACCTCATTGATCTTGTATTAAGGACCATATAATATAGATTATCTCTCTTAAAAATAGTTGACAAACAATGCCTTTCCTAATTGGGAACTACCCTATATAAAAAGTGATAAAGGTTGAGATAGTTAGAATGTTGGCACATCATCATGCTGATTTTGCATGAACCCAAGGAAATTTAGCACCACACTGTGTAGGATCCCATCTAAGTTTTTAGAATGTTCTAGTCAAATTTTACAGAATGTGGCACATCACCAGTGTTGTTTTAGCACATCATTATGTTGTTTTAGCACACTGCCATGAACCCAAAGAAATTTATCTAAGTCAAATTATTTAAAAACATTAAATACATAATTAAAAAAAATAAAATTTTTACAACATAACTAATAAATTCGGTAATAAGATTATTCAACATGAATTTCCAAATTTACTTAAAATCATCAACCATGTAATTTAATAAAATTATACTATATTAATTCCAGTCAATACAATATAATCAATCTCAAAAATTAAGAATTTATGAAACCTTTATATTTTATTAATAATTGGTTTCAGATTGAAAAATTATTTTAATTTTTATATCATATAATTTTATTTACTTAACACGTCATGAAAATCCAACAAATCATTAATTACCTCTCTTATATGAAATGAATTAATTAGAGACAATAATAATTTGCATGCTGAATTATATTCATGACATTATAAAATTAATCACGTACCTATATACAATTTAGATTATAAAACCTTCATGAATTTTTATTCTATAGGATTCAACATTGAAATTAAGAACATGATAATGATAATGGAAACAAAAAATTAAGAAAAAACATGTGAAAATCACCAAGACCTCGTGGTCTAAAGTAATACAATCCAACCAACACTTCATCTTGCAATAATTGTCAAAATGTATAGTGGAAAAAGCAGAAAAAATTAAACTTCACAGAGAAAAATTGTCGGAGGGCGGTGAGGGTGAGGCTGAGGGCGAGGGGGCCACTGGGGAAACCATATATCCAGGTGAGGGTGAGGGCCAGCAGGGATTGAGCCCTAGTGAGGGTGAGGGTTTAGGGGGATCGAGCACTGGCAAGGGCACGGGGCTCAAGCGCCGACGAGGGTGAGGGCCAGCAGGTCTCGAACTCATGCAAGGGGGGCTCAGGGGAAAGAGGATCCCCAGTGAGGGGGGGAACACAAGACTACTGATGAGGGGGTGGTGGCTATGGTGCAGGGTAGGGGAACTCGGGGAGAATGGGGGGTTCTCAAGGGATAATCGAGGGGTTTGGGGAGAAAGGGTTGTTTTTTTAATAAATTCAGGAAATTTTTTTAGCAGTGGTTTAGTAAACCACCGCTAAACTATAAATTTGATATAGTGACATACTCAAAACTGAGAAAACGCATTTGAATTGTTTTGATACTTTAGGAAAACATTCAATCAGTCTTTTTTTACAAGTTGGAATCATTCACATTTCAATTTAATGCACGGTGTAACTGGTATGACTCCAAGTATGTATTTTTATTTAAAATTGACATTTTTGTTCAAAGCACAAGTCGCATATGAAAAACTGAGCAAACATATTCAGATTGTTTTGATACTTTAAGACAATGATCCATAAATCATTTGTGATGTGTAGAAATTATCCACAACTTAATCTAATACATGGCGTGCCAAGTATGATTCAAAGTATCCATTATCAGTTAAAATTTGATAATTTAGTTCAAAATGTGTGTCACTCCCTGAAAACCAAGAAACATGCTCAGATTATCTTGATACTTTAGTACAATGATTCATAAGTCATTTTTGATTTGTAGGGATCAGTCTCATATCAAATTGATACACGATGTGACTAGTATAACTCAAAGTGCGTGTTTTCAGTTTAAATTGACATATTAATAAAAAAGACATGTGACAAACTCAAAACTGATAAAACACATTCGGATTATCATGATACTTTAGGAAAACGATTCTTAAGTCATTTGTGATGTATATGAATCATCTGCACGTCAATATGACACATGGTGTAACCAGTATGACTCCAACTATGTCCTTTTATTTAAAATTGATATTTTATTAATGTATTGTTTCATATTTATATTTAATTTATTTTTTATAGTATCACTAACATAATAATTTTTTTCTTATACAGTTAGATTCTTTTTCTTGAGTGGGGGTGGTTTTCTCGACAAATGATACTATAATTGGGTTTTTTTGTGAGGGGTTGTGTGCCAAATACAATGAAACCATTGATGTTTTTGAATGTTTGTTATGGTACTTGCTAATGTAATTGTACAAAACAATATTTGAAATGTATATAATATAGTGTTTTTTGGTTTGTATTTGTGATGTAATTTTTATTTTAATTAAATTATGAATTTTCTCTATATATTTATATTTGTTGTTGCAATGTGCTATAATTTTAATAGCATACTATAGCAGTAAGACATTTATCAGCACTTCTTCTAGCACTAATAAAGGGTCTCCTTTATCTTTGTTAAACTAACATTGATAAAGCACCACAATTATTAACGCTTTTCTAGTGCTGATAAAAGTGGACCACTTTTAATGGCGTTTCGATCAATAACGCTTTTTTAGCTTTGATAAAGGTTTTTTTTTGTGCGCTTTTAAAATCCACCTCTATGGTAGTGATTCTTGATTATTAATAAGGTGTGAAATGGATTTACTATGACCTAGGATGTCATAGCAGTGTTGTTGGGGGGTGTCGTGCATGAGTAGGAGAGGGTACCGGTGTGCGAGTGTGGGTGTTGAGCACTGATAAGGGTGGAGGGGAGCGTTGATAAAGGAGGGTGATGCGTGAATTAAAGGAGTACCTAAATAATTTGAAAAAATATATATTTTTCTAGTTTTATCCTTGTTTTTTAGTGTTAATAAAGTGATCCTTTATCATTATTAAAAATCACCAATAAATGATGTCTTTATTTGGTGTTGATAAAAGTGATCATCTTTATCATTGCTTAGCATGTTAGTGATTTAATAGCACTGTCAATACCTATTTTGAGAACTGATAAAAGGCATTTTTGTAGTAGCAGGTCTTCGGGCCACCGAGCTTCCATGTTGTGGAAACATTGGGAGCAACCACGATAATCGATTTTGCAAAAGAAAAGTAAAAGGGAGAGAAACAAATGAATAAGAAGAAGATTGCAGATACAAATATTTACGTGGTTTGAGAATAATTCATACGTCCATAGAGAGACATAATTACAATATATATATATATATATATATATATATATATATATGGCACATATATAATAATAATACTGATATATAAAATTCCTACATTAATTAATATTGTTGGATATATATTAATAATTACTAATTATATAAATGTATATAAAATTAGTAGTATTGTACGTAAAAAAATATTTATAATTATAAATTGTATTTAAATATTATTGGTTATATCTTCAAAATTATTATTAATTATATAAATGAATAAATATTTGACACTAAAAAAACTATACTCATATTTATAGAGATTATAACTTCATTTTACTTAAATACAAAAGATTTTCAATACATTTTACTAATTAAAATAAATATTAAATTTACTATAAATTGTATTTTAAAAATTACAAATCATTATTTTTCATATTTAAATTATAATTTTTTTAAAAACTATAAATTAAAGGGGGAATGACAACTGGGGACCAAAAGTGTCCCCTAATACCAAGAAAGGACCAAAACGAGTTCTATGAACAATGAAAAAACAATGTTCACAGAACCATCGGAGGTTCGTAAATGGGATTAGGGGGGGACTTTTGGTCCCTAGTTGTCATTCTCCCTAAATTAAATATACACATATATTTATTATTAAAATGCATATTAGTTTATGTCAATACAAAGGCTCAATCAGGATTTGCCCTATGAAAGATGGTTGAGTATAGGTTGATGACTCAAAGGTGTAGCCTTTATCCAAGGATGGAAGTTATGTAAAGCGTGGGAAGGAGAGAGTGGAATGGTGAGGGGCAGGCCTATAGGGTTAGGTGGTGAGGTCAAAGGCATGGGCGTAGCGATAGGATGGTGAGAGGACCCGACAATGATATGAGATGTTGGGTCCCTTTCACGCCCCTCCACAAGAAAGGGGAGTGCATGGGGCCTCTCGTAGGGTCATATTCCACCCTCCAAACCCACACAATGCATCTTTATACATAAATCCATGCTCCGTTAGCATGGCGGAGGGATGGAGAGGCATGCATGCTGAGCTTTGATTCCTTTTGGCCAAAAAGAGTGGCGCGCGCATGAGATGGCTGTTTTCTCTCCGTTTATTATTTGATGGGGAAGAGGCATTGCCTGCTTTCCGATGCCCAGCGGCAACGGTCAAAAGGCTGCGAGGGGACGGACGCTGGACTGTGTCTCGCAGTCTGAGAGCGGCGACATGCATTGGATTGGACGACTGACAGAACCAGATAGTATCTGTCTCTATGCATATGTCTCCATTCAAACCACCCATTATCGCCATTAAGTTGGGTGGATTAGGGTTGCGTTTTCTTCTTTTGCTTTTATTTAAGGACAGAGAAAAGTAAAAGATACTGACTTCCTCACCTGCTGCCCTTTCATGTGATTATGTCAATCATTGGCAACTTCCACTGCCCTCAATATTCACTATATAGCTTCCATTTTTGCTGCCATTCATTCCTACCATTAAATGTGTGCATGTGAGTGACATTAGTGGACACGGGGCAGCAAACGATTGGCCCCATACGTACACTGCTCCTCCAAAAGCCAGTCAGGGAAAGGAACCAAATCACAAGTCAATGCCCATTCCCCCTCGTTTTAAATAACTGTGAATATGAAACTTGCTTATAATAGTGACTTGAAAAAGATGTGTTGGGGACGGAAAATAAAATTGATTGCCAGATATTTATGAAAAAAACAAACTAAATAATGAAAAGGATAACTCAAACACGCAAAATTGATGAATAAATTGTTTGGTGTAAAATCAATTCCATATCAGTATCCAAAAGGAGTTGTGGGTGACATATAACATTGGATGAACTACTCTTCTTATCACTAATTGCCCCAGAAGGGCTTATGTACTGGGCTTGGAAGGTATGCGCTGAATGAATTGGATCCTGACATGTCGTATTTGAGCAAAGTTCTAGCTCAAAGAGGTTGGGGACTGACACCATGTCTAGATGACACCGAAATTTGAAATAAAAAAATCCAACAAAAATAATTTTTTATTACAAAAAATGAAGTCACAAACGATGCTACGAAAATATAATTGTCTACTGGTGATTGACAAAAAACCGACAGGTGTGACAAACGAGAAATGAAACAACATGGATGAGAGTATTATTGCCAACGGCTTTGGCCGATAAGGTCATGTCAAGCATTGTGGAGAAAAAAACAATGAAATAAATTTGGGATACTCTAACGAAGTTGTACGAGGTCAAGTCACCACACAACAAAATTTTTTTGAAGATAAAATTATACACTCTTTGAATGGAAGGGTCATTATCAATAACTGGCCACATCAACACCCTAAATACCTTATTCAGTCAACTTAAGGTGTTGGGATACAAAATTGTGGATACTGAACGTTCATAGATTCTTCTCCAAAGTTTGTCAGATTTTTATAAATAAATCATCATCAACGTCACCAATAATATCTCGATGGATATGTTTCTCTTCAACGATGTTATGGCTATAGTTTTTGAAGAAGAAAGTTGGCGTAAGAACAATGAATACAAATAGACAACATCCTACCAAGCGCATACTCTATCAAAGGAAAGAGGAAGAACAATGGAGTGTTGTTCTAATGGAAGTCGAAAGCATGGAAACTCCAAATCAAGGAGCAAGGATAAAAAGGTCACATGTTACAATTGTGGCAATAAAGGGCACATCAAGGACTGCTGGAACAAGAAGAGTGGTGAAAATAACTCTCAAGAAAATGTCACTACTATAGAAACGGGTTTTAACAGCGCTAGAAAAAGTTATCAACATGCTAAAAGCATTGTTGATCTAAACACTGCTAAAATGGGGTCTCTTTTATCAATGCTTTTATTTTAGCACCGATAAAAGGTGTCTTTCATTAGTACTAAAAAAAGTGATGATAAAAGCCAAAAAAATATATTTTTTTAAAAAAAATCTATAAATTAGAAAAAACGGAGATAAAGACTACCCCCTTTATCAGCTCTCAAAGCCCCCTTTAACAATGATACCCCACGCCCTTTAACAACGTTAGGTGCGCCCCCTTTAACTAGGCTAGGCACCCCCTTCACCCACCCACGCGCCCCTGCCTCCCCTTGGATTCGAACCTGAGACCTCTTCCTTGCACGTCTGGACCCTTACAACTCCTCAATGTTGTTTTGTTCTCCATTTTATGATATATCTATTTATTTATTTGTATATATATATATATATATCTAGTTATATTATTTTATCCATATATTTATTCGTATATTGATATATATTTTTATGATTATTTTTAAATACATTTTTAAAATATGTTTTGTGTGTGTGTGTGCGTTTATAAATAAATAAATACATATATATAATTTATATATGTGTATCCATAAATATAATTATATATATTTTTATTTATTTACATATATTATATATTAATATTTATATACATACATTATAATATATAGATAATATATATCAATTCTTAATGCAAACACACACAAATATATATACACACACACACATTGTATAGGGAACTTGAGTTTCAAGTTGAACAAGTATTTGTATGGTCTCAAGCGAGTACCAAGGTGTTGGTATAAGAGATTTGAAACATATATCATAAGTCTTGGACACATAATACTTCATTAATATCCTTATGCATATTTCATGGGTTCAGATGGTAATGATTTTATCATTCTTTTATTGTATGTGGAAGACATGTTGGTTACATGCCCCAACAATGATCAAATTCAAGATACAAAGGCACAGTCAGCTAGGAATTTTGATATGATGGAATTTAGACCAACCAACATGATTCTTGAGATCTAGATTTTTTAGACAAAAATAATGATAGAATTTGGGTATCACAAAATAATTACTTGAGAAAAAACATTGAAAATCTTCAACTTGCAAGACTGTAAGCTAATCTTGGCCCCTCTTCCTATTAATTTCAAGTTATCTATTACAATGAGTCATATCAATGAATTAGAGAGGATGGATATGTCTTGAGTACAAAATTCATCAGTAATGGGAAGTTTGATGTTCGCAATGATTTGTAGTAGATTAAGCATCACACGTGTAATTGGAGAAGTCAGTAGGCACATGACGAATCTAGGGAAAGAGCATTGGAACATAATGAATAATATCCTAAGATACACAAAGGAGACCTCATATGATCTTTTATGTTATGGAAGATCAAATTTCACTATCTGGGTATATATTGATTCATATTTTGAAAGTGATTCTAACCGGAGGAGATTTATGACTGGTTATGTGTTTACTCTTACAGGAGGAGTTATGAGCTAAATTTCAAAGTTACAGTCAGTTGTAACTTTATCCAAAAATGAGGAAGAGTGCATGAAATCCACCCAATCTTGTAAAGATGAAATTTAGGTGAGAAGGTTGTTAGAACATCTCATACACATACAGGAGTCGATTCGTATATTTTTTGATAGTCAGAGTGCCTTGTACATAGCAAGTAATCCATTTTTTATTCTAGGGTGAAGCACATTATAGTACAATATCACTTTTTCACGATTTAGTGGAGGAAGTGTGAATATACATAAAATTCATGGTACCTTATGTCAAAATAATTCCTGATAGCAGTGGTTGGGTGGTGAGTCCCGATGATGAGGAAAAATAGTGGTGCAAGATGTTTGGTTCTGATGGATTATCATTGGAAGGGGAGACTCGGTTGTGTGGTATTTGGTTTCAGGGGAGTATTGTTGGGTGTAAAACCAATCCCACATTGGTTTCTAAAAGTATTAGTGGTTGGCATATAAAATTTTATGAAATAATCCTCCCATCATTAATTAGTTTTAGGATGGAACCCCGGAATAGCTTATTTGTTGGGTTTGGAAGGTTTGGATTGGAGGAATTGGATCCTAACATAAATTATCACCGACCATGGGAATTCCATAAAAGACCGCCTACAGTTGATAAACAAAATCTATAGATGACTTGTAGTATGGGGTTGTCATCGCCCAATGTAGACCTTGGCATGAGTTCAAATTGCCTAATCAAAATGTACAAATTATTGATTTTAGAATTTTTTTACTGTTATGGATTCATTGGTGATGTTTGTTTTCAGAAATTCCAAACTATTTTTTTATGGAGAATCCCCAAGCTGAAAGTAGTAAAGTTCTATTTGTGCTACCCGAGGAGATGATTGTAAATAGACATACCAAAATAGTTACCAGAGGAATATCATTTAGAAAAAATCCCGTAGATTTTAAAAGTGAAAAATTTTGATTGAAATCCAGAGTCGAGTCTATCTATAGGTGACTAAAAAAAGATAAGTGTGTCTATTGTCATCAAAAAGGGAAATGGAAGGATAATTTACTTAATATTTGAAAACTAGAGGTGAATTTTATACAAAAAACTAAGCATGGCAGGAAAAAAATGAATTTAGATGCATTTATAAACATTGATAAATGATTTCCCTACATTTTGAAAAAAATGCGGTTAAATGGGGTGAGAAGCACAGGGAAATGAGATGTCGGTAAATCGCTTGATTTACCCACATTTTTAAATGTGGGAAATCTGTGAACCATTACCCATGTTTGTGATAAACATGGGTAATGTATTCTTCTTTTTAATTTTTTTATAATATATAGGTTTTTATTTATTTTTTCTATACACACACATAATATATGTACGTATGTATGTATGTTTGTTTGTTTTTCTGTATGTATGTATGATAATATATTTGTTTGTGTGCATGTGTGTGTATAATTATATATATATATATATATATATATATATATATTTGAAAATAAATATGTATTATTTAATATATAAATTAACATATGTTTTATTGCTTGTAACATATATGTGTGTTAATATATGTTATTTTATATTTGTATATAATTTAATATATATGTCATTATATATGACATATATATATATACTATAATATATTATTATATATTAATATATATAGATATATATATATCATAAATTAATATATAAATTAATATATCTATTATTATTTGTATATATATATGTATTAATATATGAATTAAAAAAATAAAAATTAATCTATATATATATATATATTAATCTAAATCTATATAAATGTAATTTAGTGATGTTTTAAAATGTGGCTAAAAAATAGCTAAATTATCCATGCATTTTTTAAAATGTGTCTAAATTAAAATTTAGCAATGTTTTAAAACACGACTAAAATAAACGCACCTAAATTAGTCATGTTTTTCTGAAAACGTGACTAAATTATACACATTTTTCTAGAAACGCGACTAAATTCAATTTTATCTATTTTTTAAAATACGGCTAAATTAGTCAAGTTTTTATTAAAACATGGATAAAATCACAATTAATTTCCAGTTTTTTATAGTAGAGAACATTGATTATTTGGATTTCCTCGTTTACAAAATGGTCAATTATTCATAAGGTGGGATTTTTAATTCAGGTTGTTCATTCCATATGTTCTAGAATTTAGATTTGTTTTCAAGCCTCAAGGAGTCTAATGGAGGTGTGGTGCTAATGGGAAATAACTATCCTTATCACATGATAGGTATTATAATAATATGGTTGAGGATGCATGATGGTACAGTTCGATTCCTTACATATGTGATATATGTATTTGAAATAAAGAAGAGAATCATATATTTAGGAGTCTTGGATATGCTTGGTTATAGGATAACTATTGAATACAAAGTCATGAGAAGGGTCAATAGTTCATTCCTTATGATTAAAGGTACTCATAAAGGTTTTTTGAAAGTTAAGACTATTATAGGTGGATCAACAATATCATAGGGTAGTGATTCAAACACTTCCAAATTGTGGAATATGAGACTCGTGCATACTGGAGAGAAGGATTTGTAGAGATTAGTGAAGAAATGTGTTTTTAAGGGTTCCAAGATAGGAAAACTTGAATTATATGAGAATTATGTAATGGGTAAGAAAACTAGAGTCAATTTTAGTGCTTCAACCCATTGACTAATGGGAACACATGACTGCAAACATAACGATGTTTATGGACCATCGAAGAATGATTCATTGGGAGGTAATAATTATTTTACCACATTTATTGATGTTTAATCAAGATATATTTTGGTGTATTCCATGAATCATAACTATGAAGTGTTATATATCTTCCTTAAATAGAATAAGATGATTTAAAATCATATGGGAAGAAAGACTAAGATATTGAGATCAAATAAGAATAAATAATACACATTAGGTCCATTCAAGAAGGTGTTATATAATGATGGTATTGTTAGGGACTTTAGAGTTCTTGGAACACCGCAGAAAAATGAAGTAGAAGAATAAATGAACTGAATTCTCATAAAAAAGGTATGGTGTATTTTATCTCATTTATGTTTGAACAGATCAATTTAGGCAGAAGATTTGATGTCTTCCATACACATTATGAACTGATTACCTACTTTTTGAATTGATGGTAAAATTCTTATAGAGGTTTTTTCTGGTGAAAATGTTTCAGATTATGATAGAACACATATATTTGATTATATTACTTACTTTCATTTTGTATACTCAAAGTTGGATCCTTGAACAAAGAAATATTTTTGGTTGGATTTAGTGATGTTTTAAAGGATTTTCAACTATGGGGTCCATAAGAAAAGAAGATTTTTTGGATTTATGATGTCACATTTAATGATTCAATGATGGTGAAGTTAAATTATTATGATAAAGTGATGGATGAATCAGTTAGATTTGTGATTAGATTTTGGAAAACTCCACCGTCGGCTGATCAGGAGCCATGAGTGATAGAGTGTAGTGACCACCCTGATATTCTGATTAAAGAATATGCTCCATTATAGCAGGAAAATCAACAAAATAAGAGTATCACCACTGGTATATCACAATGAACCACACCATGACCTTTTGGGTATGATGATATAGTTTTTTATTCTCTTTATTTAATAAAATACGATGTTCTAGATATCTATTGAGATTTTTTGGATAGCAATGAGATGGACCAGTGGAAGACCGTTATGGAAGAAAAAATGAATTCACTACATCAAAATCAGACATGGGATATTATTCTACCTCTAAAGGATAAGATGGCAGTTGGTTGAAAATGAGTGTTTAAAAAAATTGAAGATGATACTAACAAGAATTATATCAGGTACAATTCTAGACTTATTACTAAGGGTTATGCATAAAAGGAAGGGATAAACTATAATGAGGTATTTTATACTATTGTTAAGTATGAATCTATCTATATTTTATTGGTATTAGTTATAAAGTTTGATATTCAATTATCTTAACTTGAAGTCAAAAAAAATTCCTCATAGATCATTAGAGGAAGAGATATATAAGAAAAAACATAATGTGTTTTGTTCCCAGGACATGAAAATTGGGTTTTCATATTAAAATGATATTTATATGTCCTAAACCAGCCGCTGAGAAAGTGGTACAAAAGGTTCAACAATTTTATATTGAAATAGAAATATGCTCTTATTCAGTTTGATGAATGTGTCTAATTTAGGAGACTTTGTGATGGTACAATTATCTACCTAATTTTATATATCGATGATATGTTGATTTCCTGAAAAAATTAGGTGTAGATTTATAGGTTGAAACCTAAGATCAACTCATAGTTTGAGATAAAGAATCTTGGAGGGGCCAAGAAGAATCTTTGGATAGAGATGGAATAATACAAAGTTATGGGTGTTGTTACCCTCATATAGATAGAATATTTGAATAAATCGCTTCTTAAGTTTGGAATTGATGATAAACCCAAACCAGCCTACACCCCATTAACACCTCATTTTAAACTTAGAATATAATTATCTATTAAGATATAAGAATAGATGAAACATTTGGATCGTGTTCCATATTCAAGTGTGGTAAGATCTCTAATGTCTTTGATGGTGTGTATGAGACCTGATATTTCACACTAAGTGATCATGGTAAGTCAGTACATGCATGACCCTGATAAAGGTTATTGGCAGATAGTGAGATGGATTATACGGTATATCAAAATTACTATAGATGTTTGTTTGAAGTTTATGAGAGATACAAATATTGGAAGATTTATTTTTGGATATGTTGATTCTGAATATGCAGGAGACCTGGACAAGCGACGATCTACTACTGGTTATGTTATTATGAAAGGAGGACCATCAAGCTAGAGATATACTCTAAAATCAACAAAGGATTTTTCCACTATATATTCAGAGTATATAGTAGTGACATAATCTTTTAACTAATCTATATGGTTACACAAAGTGATGAGAGACTTAAGTATTATCTAGGAGAACATTAATGTTTTTTAGGATGGCTAAAAAATCAATTTGTCTTTAAAAGAATTAGGTCCATCACGGTCTAACAAAGAATATTTATGTTCATTTCCATTTAATCTAAGAGATTATTAGTGAGATATGTAACTCACTTTATAATATCATGATAACTGAGAATATAACCAACATGTTGTCCAAATTGGTTATAGTGATCAAGTTCCAATATTGTTTGGACTTGATCAACATCTCTCATATTTGAGATGCCTATGAGCACTAGGACAAAAACATGAATAATTATTTCATAAAATACATGTTGATATTTATCATCAAGGTGGATATTGTGGAAAATTGATGAATAAATTATCACCTCCCATGAAATTGAAATATTTTGTGGGTAGATGAAGGAATTTAATTGGAAGTAGGGGGTTGGGGTCACTCAAAAAAGACCAGTAAGAGTTTGAATCACCCAATAAATATTTAATATGAACATTTTGTTTCTTATTCTACACTCACTCTTAAAATTGGTTCCTAATCATGGGAAAATAAATTGTAATTATTTATCCCTATTTGATAATAAGAGATATCCACATCTCCCATGTATGTGGGTTTCTCAACTGAACCATGTAATTTTGTGTGTTATTTTTTCCTTTTTTTCTACTTGTGTATGTGATTTCATGTAATATTGATATTCCACACAATAGAAATACCCTAAAATACAAAGTATTAAAAAACCAATGGAAAAATCTAAAAAATATACTAAAATTTGAGTCCAAAAAATTCAAGTCTATTCCAAAACTTGAATTACAATGACAATGTAGAAAAAACCAGTATAAAAACTACACCCCAAATGCATTTCATTATCTCCATTACTATAGATTTGGTGGAAAAAACATTGATTTTATCAATGGCTTTAGTAAGCACTGATAAATATTCACTTTTATCGGAATTAAAAATTTTCTGTGATAAAAGTTTACCTTTATCATTTTTTTTATCACATATTAAATTTAACATGTATCATATAAAATAGAAAATTATAATGTATATATGATATATATACAAACAAAAACTTTTTATTTTTCAATTTCACGCATCTCATTGTATTATATATACATATATACATACACATACACACAATCACACACATTTAGATTAGGAAAATTATATATATATATATATATATATTATAGTTATTATACTTATAATTATCAATATAAATTTATACTATAATAAAAATAATACCTTTAATTTAATTAAATACATTAAAAATTGAACTTTAATTATAAAAAATTAATCATATAGAAAATTTTCATATTTACATATTATTAATATTAATAATCTTATATATATGTCACCGAAAAAGGCATGGATTGATTGGTCACATCTCCTACTTCACATCTCATCATTGGGGGATCAAATACTCTAAATTTCCCCCCAATTAAATGAGGGGGTGGTTATGCCCCCCACCCTGCTCCCTATGTGTGGGGGATATCGACCAAGAAGTAAAATTTTCACCACTAGGGATGGCGTCAGGTTTGTTGAAACTATCTAGATTGATTGGATTGTGTGAAATTAGTGTGCGGGTGGTGGTGAGGTGCACCCTACTCAGTCGTGGGGAGTCACATAGATAGTCACACGGGTTTTTGGGCGGCACACAGGTGGTTCCCTTGCAACGGGTGTGGGAGCACACAAACCAAACTTGGGGGGATTGATGTGGCCCTTGATAGAATGTTGTTCCTAGACTACATAAGAAAAAAGGGGGTTAAAAACCTAAAAAATCATTTAGTCCATAGAACCTATAGGTTATCTCCTCCAAGGGCATTTGGGCCACCAATATCTAGGAATTTGGGTTATTTCATCATATAATGAAGTGTCATAATGATTTATTATCAATCCTAAAAGAGAGGGATGAGGCTTTACCCATTAGTGTACCTGAATTTGGTCATTGTTCATATTATGAACATAGAAATTCAAAGTTGTTACCTAGTTAGGGAACATGTCACGCACCCTGGATCGGTGGATCCACCTTTGGTAGATGGGTGTTAACGATTCAAATGTTTTGTAGTCGGGATGGTTCCCAAGTGTAAAACACCTTGTCATCCAACACCAAATACCTATGTTTAAATCTGTGTGAGGGATTATCCCTGAAGTTACTATATTACTATTATAGTAGCACTGTAGTAGGTACTATAGCGAGACTATAGTAGTAGAACTATTCAACCAAATTGGGATTTCAAGACATATAATTAGGCCTTTGGGCCATCAAAATCCTTTGTTCCATGGGGCCTTCAGGCCTCCGTTGAGCCTTCGGGACATAGGGCCTCTGGTTCAACAAGGGCCTTTGGGCCATCGATTCATCAAGGAAATTTGGGCCATATGGACTTTAGGTCATAGAGCTGATCAGGTTCACCTTACTAGAGAAACCCCAAGGTGATGAATCAAAGTAGTAGTAGTCACTGGATAGAGAAAACCAGACCTATGTTTGAAGGATAGATGGTGGATACATCATCGGCCCATGTAGCTATACTAAGGGCACTGCAAGTCGTTATCAATAAATGGCCACATCAACACCCTCAATACCTTGTTCAGTCAACTTACGACGTTGGGATACAAAATTGTGGATACTGAATGTTCATAGATTCTTCTCCAAATTTTGTCAGATTTTTATAACAAAATCATCATCGACATCACCAATAATATCTCGATGGATATGTTTCTCTTCAACGATGTTATGGCTATAATTTTTGAAGAAGAAATTCGGTGTACGAACAATGAATACAAATAGAAAACATCCTACCAATCGCATACTCTATCAAATGAAAGAGGAAGAACAATGGAGTGTAGTTCCAATGGAAGTCAGAAGCATGGAAACTCCAAATCAAGGAGTAAGGATAAAAAGGTCACATGTTACAATTATGGAAATAAAGGGAACATCAATGACTGCTAGAACAAGAGGAGTGGTGAAAATAACTCTCAAGAAAATGTCACTACTATACAAACAGGTTTTAATAGTGCTAGAAAAAGTTATCAACATGATAAAAGCATTGTTGATCTAAACACTACTAAAAGGGGGTCCATTTTATCAGCGCTTTTATTTAAGTACTGATAAAAGGTGTCTTTTATTAATGCTAAAAAAAGTGATGATAAAACCAAAAAATATATATTTTTAATATATATATATATATATATATATTAGAAAGAATGGAGATGGCGACCACCCCCTTTATCAGCTATAAAATCCCCCTTTAATAATGCTACCCCCCCTAACAGTGCTAGGTGCACCCCATTTAACAGGGCTAGGCACCCCCTTCACCCACCCACGCACTCTACCTCCCCTTGGATTCGAACTTGAGACCTCTTCCTTGCACATCTGGACCCTTACCACTCCTCAATGTTGTTTTGTTTTCCATTTTATGATATATCTATTTATTTATTTATGTATATATATATAGTTATATTATTTTATCCATATATTTATTCATATATTGATATATATTTATATGATTATTTTTAAATACATTTATAAAATATTATGTGTGTGTGTGTTTATAAATAAATAAATAAATAAATACATACATATAATATATATATGTTTATCCATAAATATAATTATAAATGTTTTTATTTATTTACATATATTATATATTAATATTTATATACATATATTAGAATATATAGATAATATATATATCAGTTCTTAATACAAACACACACAAATATATATAATATACACATTCATTGTATAGGGAACTTGAGTTTCAAGTTGAACAAGTATTTGTATGGTCTCAATAAAGTACCAAGGTGTTGGTATAAGAGATATGAAACCTATATCATAAGTCTTGGATACATAAGACTTCATTAAGATCCTTATGCATATTTCATGGGTTCATATGGTAATGATTTTATCGTTCTTTTATAGTATGTGGAAGACATGTTGGTTACATGCCCCAAAAATGATCAGATTCAAGATACGAAGGCACAGTTGGCTAGGAAGTTTGATATGAGGGAATTTAGACCAACCAACATGATTCTTGAGATCTAGATTTTTTTAGACAAAAATAATGAGAAAATTTGGCTATCGCAAAATAATTAATTGAAAAAAAGAATTGAAAATATTCAACTTGAAAGACAGTAAGCCAATCTTGGCCCCACTTCCTATTAATTTCAAGTTATCTATTACAATGAGTCATGTCAATGAAGTAGAGAGTATGGATATGTATCGAGTACCAAATGCATCTGTAATGGAAAGTTTGATGTTCGCAACGGTTTGTAGTAGACCAAGCATCACACGTGTAATTGGAGAAGTAAGTAGGCACATGATGAATCCAGGGAAAGAGCATTCGAACATAGTGAAGAATATCATAAGATACACCAAGGAGACCTCATATGATCCTTTATGTTATGGAAGATAAAATTTCACTATCAGAGTATTATTGATTCATATTTTTCAAGTGATTATAACAAGAGGATATTTATGACTGGTTATGTGTTTATTCCTATAGGAGGAGTTATGAGCTGAATTTCAAAGTTACAGTCAGTTGTGACTTTATCCACAAATGAGGAAGAGTGCATGAAATTCACACAATCATGTAAAGATGAAATTTATGTGAGAAGGTTGTCAGAAAATCTCATAAATATACAAGAATAGATTCATATATTTTTTGATAGTCAGAGTGCCTTGTAAATAGCAAGGAATCCATTTTTATTCTAGGGTGAAGCGCATTATAGTACAATATCACTTTTTCACGATGTAGTGGAGGAAGTGTGAATATACATAAAATTCATGGTAACTTATGTAAAAATTATTCCCGATAGCTGTGGTTGGGTGGTGAGTCCCGATGATGAGGAAAAATAGTATTGCAATATGTTTGGTTCTGATGGATTATCATTGGAAGTGGAGACTCAGTTGTGTGGTATTTGGTTTCAAGGGAGTATTGTTGGGTGTAAAACCAATCCCACATTGGTTTCTAAAATTAGTAGTGGATGGCATATAAAATTTTATAGACTAATCCTCCTATCATTAATTAGATTTAGGATGGAACCCCATAAAGGATTATGTGTTGGGTTTAGAAGGTTTGGATTGGAGGAATGGGATCCTAACATAAATTATCACCGACCATGGGAATTCCATAAAATACCACCTACAATTGATGAACAAAATCTATAGATGAATTTTTGTATGGGGTTTCCATCACCCAATGTAGACCTTGGAATGAGTTCAAAATGCCTAATCAAAATGTAAAAATTGTTGATTTTAGCATTTTTTATTGTTATGGATTCATTGTTGATGTTTTTTTTCAGAAATTCCAAACCATTTTTTTATGGAGAATCCCCAAGATGAAAGTAGTAAAGTTACATCTATGCCACCTGAGGAGATGATTGTAAATAGACACACCAGAATAGTTACTAGAGGAATATCATTTAGAAAAAATCCAATAGGTTTCAAAAGTGAAAAATCATGATTGAAATCAAGAGTCGATTTTATCTATATGTGACTAAAAAAAGATGAGTGTGTCTATTGTCATCAAAAAGGTCATTGGAAGGTGGATTTCCTTAATATTGGAAAACTAAAGGTGAATTTTATACAAAAAAACTAAGCATGGTAGGAAAAAATGAATTCAATTGCATTTATAAACATTGATAAATGATTTCCCTACTTTTTGAAAAAATGCAGGTAAATGATGTGAGAAGCATAGGGAAATGATATATCAGTAAATCACTTGATTTACCCACATTTTTAAATGTGGGAAATCTGTGAACCATTACCCATGTTTGTGATAAACATGGGTAATGTATTCTTCTTTTTAATTTTTTTTATAATATATGGTTATTTATTTATTTTTTCTATACACACACATAATGTATGTATGTGTGTGTGTATGTATGTATGTATGTATGTATGTATGTATGTATGTATGTATGTATGTATGTATGTATGTATGTATGTATGTATGTATGTATGTATGTATGTATGTATGTATGTATGTATGTATGTATGTATGTATGTATGTATGTATGTCTGTCTGTGTGTCTGTGTGTGTGTCTGTGTGTGTGTCTGTGTGTGTATGTATGTGTGTGTGTCTGTGTGTGTATGTGTGTATGTATGTGTGTCTGTGTGTGTGTGTGTGTGTGTCTGTGTGTGTGTGTGTGTGTGTGTGTGTGTGTGTGTGTGTGTGTGTGTGTGTGTGTGTGTGTGTGTGTGTGTGTGTGTGTGTGTGTGTGTGTGTGTGTGTGTGTGTGTGTGTGTAAATTAACCTAAATCTATATAAATGTAGTTTAGTGATGTTTTAAAATGTGGCTAAAAATAGCTAAATTATTCATGCACTTCTGAAAATGTGGACAAATTAAAATTTAGCAATGTTTTAAAACACGACGAAAATAAATGAATCTAAATTAGTCATGTTTTTCTTAAAAGATGACTAAATTATACACATTTTTATCGAAACATGACTAAATTCAATTTTAGCTATTTTTTAAAATACGGCTAAATTAGTCAAGTTTTTATTAAAACATGGCTAAAAGCACAACTAATTTTCAATTTTTTATAGTAGAGAATATTTATGATTTGGGTTTACTCTTTTACAAAATGGCCAACTATTCAGAAGGTGAGATTCTTAATCTAGGTTGTTCATTCCATATGTTCTAGAATTGAGATTGGTTTTCAAGCTTCAAGGAGTCTAATGGAGGTGTGGTGTTAATTGGAAATAACTATCCTTATCACATGATAGGTATTATAATAATATGGTTGAGGATGCATGATGGTACAGTTTGATTCCTTACATATGTGATATATGTATTGTAAATAAATAAAAGCTTCATATATTTAGGAGTCTTGGATATGCTTGGCTATAGGATAACTATTGAATACAAAGTCATGAGAATAGTCAACAGTGAATTCCTTGTGATGAAAGGTACTCGTAAAGGTTTTTTGAATGTTAATACTATTATAGGTGGATCAACAATATCATAGGGGAGTGATTCAAACACTTTCAAATTGTGGAATATGAGACTCATGCATACTGGAGAGAATAATTTGTAGAGATTATTGAAGAAATGTGTTTTTAAGGGTTCCAAGATAGGAAAACTTGAATTATATGAGAATTATGTAATGGGCAAGAAAACTGGAGTAAATATTTGTGCTTCAACCCATTGCGGAATGGGAACACTTGATTGCAAACATAACGATGACTAGGGACCATTGAAGAATTATTCATTGTGAGGTAATCATTATTTTCCCACATTTATTGATGTTTAATCAAGATATATTTTGGTGTATGCCATGAATCATAACTATGAAGTGTTAGATATCTTTCTTAAATAGAAGAAGAAGATTTAAAATCATATGGGAAGAAAGACTAAGATATTGAGATCAAATAACGATAAAGAATACACATCAGATCCATTCAAGAAGGTTTTCCATGAAGATGGTATTGTGAGGGACTTTAGAGTTCTTGGAACACCACAAAAGAATGAAGTAGAAGAATAAATGAACTGAATTCTAATAAAAATGGTATGGTGTATGTTATCTCATTTAGGTTTGAACAGATCATTTTAGGCAAAAGATTTGATGTTTTCCATACACATTATGAATCGATTACCTTCTTTTTTGAATTGATGGTAAAATTATTATAGAGTTTTGTTCTGGTGAGAATGTTTCAGATTATGATAGAACACATATATTTGATTATATTACTTACTTTCATTTTGTATTCTCAAAGTTGGATCCTTGAACAAAGAAATATTTTTTGTTGGATTTAGTGATGTTGTGAAGTATTTTCGACTATGGGGTCCATAATAAAAGAAGATTCTTTGGATTCATGATGTCACATTTGATGATTCAATGATGGTGAAGTTAAATGATTATGATAAAGTGATGGATGAATCGGTTAAAGTTGTGATTAGAGTTTGGAAAACTCCATTGTCATCTGATTAGAAGCCATGAGTGATAGAGTGTAGTTACCACCCGGATATTCTGATGGAAGAATGTGCTCCATTATAGCAGGAAAATCAACAAAATAAGAGTATCACCACTGATATATCACAATGAACCATAACATGAACTTTTGGGTATGATGATATAGTTTTTTATTCTCTTTATGTAATAAAATATGATGTTCTAGATAGCTATTGAGATGGTTTGGATAGCAATGAGATGGACCAGTGGAAGACCGTTATGGAAGAACAAATGAATTCACTATATCAGAATCAGACATGGGATCTTATACTACCTCTAAAGGATAAGATGGAAGTTGGGTGAAATGAGTGTTAACAAAAAAGGAAGATAATACTAACAAGAATTATATTAGGTAAAATGCTAGACTTATTACTAAGGGTTATGAATAAAAGGAAGGGATAAACTATAATGAGGTATTTTCTACTATTGTTAAGTATGCATCTATCTAGATTTTATTGGTATTGGTTACAAAGTTTGATCTTCAATTATCTCAACTTTAAGTCAAAAAAACATTTCCTCATAGATCATTAGAGGAAGAAATATATAAGACAAAACATAATGTGTTTTGTTCCCAGGACATGAGAATTGGGTTTTCATATTAAAATGATATTTTTATGTCCTAAAGCAGTCATCGAGAAAGTGGTAAAAAAGGTTCAATAATTATATATTGATATAGAAATATGTTCTTAGTCAGTTTGATGAATGTGTTTACTTTATGAGACTTTGTGATGGTACAAATTATCTACCTAATTTTATATATTGATGATATGTTGATTTCATGAAAAAATCAGGTGTAGATTTGCAAGTTGAAAGCTAAGAACAAATCATAGTTTTAGATGAAGGATATTGGAGGGTCCAAGAAGAATCTTTGGATAGAGATGGAACAATACAAAGGTATGGGTGTTGTTACCCTCATATAGATGGAATGTCTGAAGAAATCGCTTCATAAGTTTGGCATTGATGATAAACTCAAACCAGTCAACACCCCATTAACACCTCATTTTAAACTTAGAATATAATTATCTATGAATATAGTAGAATAGATGAAACATGTGGATCGTGTTCCATATTCAAGTGTGGTAAGATCTCTAATGTATTTGATGGTGTGTATGAGACCTGATATTTCACACTAAGTGATCATGGTAAGTTAGTACATGCATGACCCTGATAAAGGTTATTGGCAGATAGTGAGGTGGATTATACGGTATATCAAAAGTACTATAGATGTTTGTTTGAAGTTTATGAGAGATACAAATATCGGAAGATTTATTTTTGGATATTTAGATTCTGAATATGCAGGAGACCTGGAAAAGCGATGATCCACTACTAGTTATGTTATTATGAAAGGAGGACCATCAAGCTAGAGATATACTCTACAATCAACAAAGGATTTTTCCACTATATATTCAAAGTATATAGTAGTGACATAATCTTTTAACTAATCTATATGGTTACACAAACTGATGAGAGACTTAAGTATTATATAGGAGAACATTGATGTTTTTTATGATAGCTAAAAAAGCAATTTGTCTTTCAAAGAATTAGGTCCATCACGGTCGAAAAAATAATATTTATGTTCATTTCCATTTCAACTAAGAGATTATCAGTGAGATATGTAAATCACTTTATAATATCATGATAACTGAGAATATTACCAACATGTTGACCAAAGTGGTTATAGTGATCAAGTTCCAATATTTTTTGGACTTGATCAACATCTCTCATATTTGAGATGCCTTTGAGCACTAGGACAAAAACATGAATAATTATTTCATAAAAAATATGGTGATATTTATCATCAAGGTGGATATTGTAGAAAATTGATGAATAAATTATCACCTCCCATGAAATTGAAATATTTTGTGGGTAGATGAAGGAATTTAATTTGAAGTAGGGGGTTGGGGTCACCCAAAAAAGACCGTTAAGAGTTCGAATCACCCAATGAATATTTAATATGAAAATTTTGTTTCTTATTCTACACTCACCCTTAAAATTGGTTCCTAATCATGGGAAAATAAATTTTAATTATTTATCCCTATTTGATAATAAGAGATATCTACCTCCCCCCATAGATGTGTGTTTCCCAACTGAACCAGGAAATTTTGTGTGTTATTTTTTCCTTTTTCTCCTTCTACTTGTGTATGTGATTTAATGCGAGATTGAGATTCCACACAATAGAAATAACCTACTATACAAAGTATTAAAAACCCAATGGAAAACTATAAAAAAATATACTAAAATTTGAGTCAACAAAATTCAAGTCTATTCTAAAACTTGAATTATAATGACAATGTAGAAAAAACTGGTGTGAAAACTACACCCCAAATGCATTTCATCATCTTTATTACTACATATTTGGTTAAAAAAACATTGATTTTATCAATGGTTTTAGTAAAAACTGATAAATATTCACTTTTATCAAAATTAAAAATTTACGGTGAATTTTTTTTACCTTTATCATTGTTTTTTATCACAAATAAAATTTAAAATGTATCATATAAAATAGAAAATTATAAAGTATATATGATATATATATAGACACACACTTTTTATTTTTCAATTTCACACATATCATTGTATATATATACATATATACATACACATACACACAATCACACACATTTAGGTTTGGATAATTATATATATATATATATATATTATTTATAGTTATAATACTTATAATTATCAATATAAATTTATACTATAATGAAAATAATACCTTTAATTTAATTTAATGAATTAAAAACAAAACATTAATTATAAAAAAATAAACATATAGAAAATTTTCATATTTTCATATTATTAATATTAATAATATTATATATATGTCACTGAAAAATGAATGGCTTGATTGATTGCATCTCCTACTTCACATCTTATCATTGGGGGATCAAATCCTCCAAATTTCTTCCCAATGAAATGAGGGGGTGGTTATCCCCCCCCCCACCCTGCCCCCTATGTGTGGGGGATATTGACCAAGAAGTAAAATTTCCCCCCTAAATAATTGGGCGGCACATGGGTGGTTCCCTTACGACGGGTGTGGGAGCACATAAACCAGACATGGGGGGCTTGATGTGGCCCTTGATAGTATGTTGTTCCTAGAATACACAAGAAAAAAGGGGTTAAAAAACCTAAAAAATAATTTAGGCCATAGAGCCTATGGGTCATCTCCTCCAAGGGCCTTTGGGCCACCAACATATAGGACTTAAAGGTCATTTCATCATGTAATAAAGTGTTATAATGGGGTATTATCAATCCTAAAAGAGAGGGATGAGGCTTTACCCATTAGTGTACCTGAATTCAGTCATTATTCATATTATGAACATAGCGATTCAAAGTTATTACCTAGTTAGGGAACGTGTCGTGCACCCTAGCTCAGTGGATCCACCTTTGGTAGACAGGTGTTAATGATTCAAATTTTTTGTAGTTGGGGGAGTTCCCAAGTGGTAAACACCTTGTCATCCAGGACTAAATACCTGAGTTTAAATCTGTGTGATAGATTATCCCTGAAGTTACTATATTAGAATTATAGTAGCACTGTAGTAGGTAGTATAGAGGGACTATAATAGCAGAACTATTCACCCAAATTGGGATTTAAAGACGTAGGATTAGGCCTTCAGACCATCAATAGCCTTTGGTCCATGGGGCCTTCAGGCCTCCATTGAGCCTTTGGGCCACAGGGCCTCTAGTTCATCAAGGGCCTTTGGGCCATCGGTTCATCAAGGACGTCACTACCACAAAAACAGTTTTTCTCGGCGCTAACCTTTATCAGCGCTAATGAAAAAGTGCTGATAAAGGGGGGGTACCTTTATCAGTTCTAAAAAATCATTGATAAAGGTACCCCTTTATCACTACTTTTTTTTAATGCTGATAAAGGTACCCCCTTTATGAGCGCTTTTTTTAGCGCTGATAAAGGGACCCCCTTTATCAGCGCTTTTTTTAGTAGCACTGATAAAGGTTCGTCTTTAAAAAAATTAATTAAAAATAATATATTAATATATAAATATATAAATATGGTTATATTGATATAAATATAATATATAATTTTTAAATATATTTTAGATAAGTATAAATATACATTTACACTTAATATACTTAATATATAAGATATTTAGTGAAAATGGATTATAAAAAATTAATAATTTACTAATTATTATGTAGGAATAGTCATTTCATAACAATTTAATGACCCAAAAAATCAAAAAATTAAAAAAAGACCCAAAATATGTTGAAAACGCAACTTGAACTTCAAACGACCATAACTTTTGATTCGGGTGTCCATTTGAGCTCTATCATATATCAAATCGAAGCCTAGGATGATGTCTACACCCTTATAATTAGGGGAGACCCTGGTCAAGGTTTTTTCGAGGCCAAAAAAGGCCCAAAAGTCCTAAAAAACTGAGTTTTTAGTCAGAGTACCCCGATTTTTTAACATTTTGTGGATTTTCATCCTCATTTAAGGGGGTATTATTGCCTTTTTTTGGTGGGGACTGAATTTATTCCATGGTATTACATTCATATTAATATTATGTTTTTGAAATTTTATAGTTTTTTATAATGAACTGCTATTTATAATCAAATATATAACTATATGTACATATTTTTTATATATTCACACCTAAAATTTTAATTTTTTAAATAAATAATTAAACATATTTTCATATAAAATATATTAGCTTTATCTAAATAATAACTAATATTGATTTTATTTAAAATACCAATATATGAATATTTATATAACTATATATCAATATAACTATATATATATTAATATAACTATATATATATTAATATAACTATATATATATTAATATAACTATAAATATATATATATTTACAGATACATGGTACTATTATATTCAATGAGTAGTATAGGATTGGTTCCCCTTACTCGATAGAGGGTCATCAGGTTCCACGAATCATGGTGCATCGAGAACACCATTTTTGTTTTAATTTTCCTCCAACTCCCAGTATACCATACCTATGTCGTGATGGATTAGATGAAACTGTTGTTTTCAATATATTAGCTTTATCTAAATAATAACTAATATCCATTTTATTTAAAATACCAATATATGAATATATATATATATATAACTATATATTAATATAACTATATATATATTAATATAACTATATATATATTAATATAACTATATATATAATAATATAACTATATATATATATTAATATAACTATATATATATATTAATATAACTATATATATTAATATAACTATATATATATTAATATACAAATAAATATAACTAAATATATATATAAATAAATAGATATATCATAAATAAGAGAACAAATCAATATAGGGGAGTGGCAAAGGCTTTAGGCGCGCAGAGGGGAGGTCTCGAGATCAAATCCGGGTAAAGGCAGGGGCGCACGCGCAAGGGTGAATTTAAGGGACTAGCGCTGATAAAGGTGGTGTATAGCGCTGATAAAGGGTGGATGCGGTGCGTGCGAGCATTGGAGGTGCAGGAAAGTGCTGATAAAGGGGGGGCTCAAGTGCTGTAAAAATCCCCCCCGAGATTGGCAGGATTTTTTTTTAATTTTTTTTAATTTTTTTTAGTTTTATCAGCGCTAAAAAGAAAGCGCTGATAAAGGACCCTTTTACTAGCACTTTTTTTAGCGCTGATAAAAGACCCCTTTTATCAGCGCTTTTTTTAGCACTGATAAAAGGGTCCTTTATCAGCGCTTTTTGGAGTGCTGATAAAAGGGACCCCCCCCCCATATCTTCTTCAGCTTTAACAGCGTTTTTCTAGTACTATTAAAGGTCATTTTTAGCACTGATAAAAGGGGTATTTGTAGTAGTGGACTTTTGGGCCATAGGGCATTTAGGTTATAAAGTTGATCAGGTCCACCTTACTAGAGAAACCCCAAAGTGATGAATCAAAGTAGTAGTAGTCACTGGATAGAGAAAACTAGACCCAAGTTTGAAGGAGATATGGTAGATACATCATCGGCCCATATAGCCATACTAAGGGCACTGCAAGTCATTATCAACATAGAGTGGAGAGCTTGGCATAGACTTAAATATGCGATGGGTTTGAACTATTCCATTATAGTTAGTTTAAATAATTATGTAAGGTATTTATGCCTTCAAACCTCAAGTCCATGTAATCCAATAATTTTTTCCACTAGGCATATGTGTTATATAAGGGTTCCATCTCAACCTTGTTACAAAGAGGTTTTATATGGAAATAAAAATAATATGGAATTGGAGATTAATAATTAATAAACCAAAATGAATCACCCCTCGTTTAAGAACCTATTTCGGCCTATGATAGGGCCCTATGAGCATTTCTGATCCCTCCAGTCTAGAGATAAGTGACAAGGCATAAAGTAACAATATTTGGGAGTGATTTCTCTCAATAAGTAAATAAATAAGAAAGACCTCCTATCTAGAAACTTGGCATGGACCTATATACCTTGGAAGGTCACACCATAGAGTACACAGTTTCAAAATAAATGCATAAAAATGCATGTAATACGAAGAAGTAAACATCCTTCATAAATAAAATACCAACCAAAGAACCAAAAATAAGAATCTCAATAGATATCAAAATAGATTCTAATAAAATACATTAATGACGAGAAGAATATATTCACTTTCCATCACCATCAAACCCAATCCAATAACACTATAACAAACTATTGAGTACGTACAGAACTAGCCATGCATGTAATAGGATAGGTGTTAGAAAAAATTACCTAGTAGGTATCCTTCCCATGCTCTATACACCACCTTTAAAGATAAAATCCATGTCATGATAGTTTGAAATACATGTAAGAAAAAGGTTTTTATATTTCTGTTTAAAATGAGTAATAAGTTATTTTCCTTTATAACCGACTTTTTAATATGAAAACATGATTCTTTTCAAGTAAAACCATTATATTTACCTTTCAAGAAAGAAATATTTTATGATAAATGAATATTTTTTTAATACTAATCATTGAATAAAACCAAGTTAGTGATTGTAAAATAAGAAACACATTACAATATCAAGGAAAGACAAGTATACATATATGTAAATGAGTCTCAATAATCATCATGGGTACCTAGGATCCCAAGGAATATCTAATAAAAGCTAACATAATATCAATAATAAAAGACTTTAACTAGATATGAAACAACCTACCCTAAACCATAGTATTACCCTACCTATCCTAACTGATGGATGAATCCCATAAGCAGAGAATGTTATAAACTTAGGGTCACTAGTTATATTGTGATACTAAACTAGTGTAACAAGTGTTACTAGATTTCCCACCCAATTAACCATGATTTTCCATTATATAAAAAATAATGTGAGCACACCAATTATCACATGATAATAATAATATAATCATGACATTCAATAAATAAACTCACCCTCACCTCTAAAAACCCTTTATAAAAACAACCCACTTTTCTATGAATAAAAAATTAATATAAACATCCCCCAATGGGGCATCCTTCACATTAAAATTTCAAATCCCTATTTATAATAAGACTATGGGAATATTTCAAGGGATAACATCTTTGGAAGATCATTCTTTTTTACAGTTTCCAATCGGGCCTCAAGGCATTTTTAAGAAAATAATTTTCTCAAAACACTTTAAAATCCAAATCATATAACCATTATGAAATAAAAAAAATTATTTTAACACACTTAATGTCACACCTTGACCTATATTTACTATAGTATTTTATTTATTTTTTTATTACTCTTTCCTTTTAATTTTTTGTAATTTCAGTTCTTATTTTCAATTTTTGATGGTTTTTCCTTCTATTGCACTATTAGTGCACCTGATTTAGGTGAAATGTGTGATGAACCATATGCAGGGATCTTTCTAGATCATTTTGTTTCATGAAAGGTTTTTCTATATGGGTAACACATGGTTGGATCCAAACCATGTGAAATCTAGTGGAAACTGTGCATGTCCTTTTGTGCGTAGGGGTATTAGTTAATATCTTGAGCATGATTAGTAGATTCTGTGTGATAATCATGCAAGTGACCTATAGTTTTTAACATAGGTTGAAAAGTTTACCCAACCATGAAATCAAACTATGAGTCTCTTTTTGTGTGTCTAGTGAGGGGTTCACAGTTGACGCGTAGTTTGGAAAACCATACATCCAAACTATGTGACCTACCCAATATTTTAAAATATGAAATTTTATATTTTATCCCTATATATTTTTTGTCTCTTCACCCCTCCCTATCTTACCTCTCATGTACTCCATCTTAGGAGAGCCTTGGGCATGGCGTCCACTCTTCCTCCCTTTGATTTTTGTCTTTCGGTCTCTGGTTTTGAGTGGTTTCTCCTTAGTTAAGATCTTATCCACCCTCTAATTTTCCTTCATCTCTTGATTTTCAAACCTTAACAAGTACATGGTTCATGTTAGTCAAACCCTAGGTGGGTGATGCATTTAAATAATTTGTAGTTTTAGTTTACAGGGTTTGTATATTCCTTTTCGGATTATCCTCTCTCCATTCCTGAAGGATTCTCTTCATCTGTGTTTGTTCCAGGAATGTGTTTCCATGATTTTCTATTTTTCTTAACAATACATGTTATACTTGGGTTCCATAAATTCTCTTTTTTATAAATTATATATGATATGGTTTCTCTTGGTATATTTCATGAGTTTTAAGGGGTTGTTGTTTTGGAGTTATTTTTAATGTCCTTTTATGGGTGTTATGAGGTTTTTCTTATGTTGTTTATTGATTATACATGTGTTGAGTGTTTGAATACTTTTTTAATAATATTTAATCTTTAAATTATTGGTTTTTTATACTTTTTTTATTTTAAATTTGGCTTCCCCCATGGTTTCAAAAAGGTTTTAAATTTTATTTTATTTCTAAAACAGTTATAAAAGGAATTCTAAAGTCATGTTTATAAAGTATAACATAAAAGTCCATTTAGTACCTTAAAAGGGATATATAAAAATATTTTTTTTTAATTAACCTATGAAAATTGATTTAAAAATGATATGGAATAAGAAATGGGTTTTCAAGTGGTATTTTAAAACATAATAATATTTTAAAAATTTAAGGCTTGGTTGGTATCTTATATGAATGGTATTTCCCAAATGTGCCACACTCTTAAGTTAATCCAATGGATTTATGATGGAATGGGTTTGAATATTGTGTGTGAATATTGATTTTATTTATATGATTTAGAATAGGGGTATTAGTTAGAATAGCATGTGAGTGTGAGTTGATGTTTTTCATGGGCATGTCTTGCCTTGGGTTATATTACTAGTATGTGTTTTATAAGGCCACATCCTTTCCCATCCCCTATTAATATTATCTTGGAAATCCTAGGAATATTAGTGAGAGATTAATATATGGTTAGTATATATTCTTGATGATATAGAATATACCCACCTTGGTATGGTATATTCTTGATGATATAGAATATACCCACCTTGGTATGGTATATACCTAAGCCTTGGGGGAGTTCCATCAGTGAGGCTAGTTGATAGAAACTAAGTGGTTATAGGTTAGGAATGTATCGATAGGCTGATAGATGATTCCACTCGAGCATGTCTAGGATCGTCCCATTGGATGTTTAGGAGTTTCCCATGATTATATATACATTCTTATATGTTTTCATTTATTACATGGTAATTTCAATTTTATTTCATGTTTTTTCTATACTTGGGTTATCATGCCTTTTGGGTATTGTTTCTTTGTTTTATTATCATCTTAGTGTCTGACTTGTTCTGTTGATTTTATTTTGTACTTTATATTTCAATTTATTTATTTAGTTCATGCTTCATTTGTTTATTATTTTAGTTTCATACTTAGTAGTTATTAATGAAATTGTTCTAAAATGGGATTTCAAAGAATAATTCTGAAAGAAAAGAGAGTTTCCTAAGATTCCTATGCTTGTTTTGTATTTAAAAGAGATTTTTTTAAAAATTGTTTTTTGTTATCTTTTCGATTGAAGAAAACCAAATTTTATAATTATTGTATTTCAAACTAGTGTTTTAAGAATGTTTTTAAAAAGTTAAATCAAGGAATATTTGGTAAAATCTTACTTATTTGTTGTGTTGACACCCAACTTATAGTATTCAGTGTCTATTGAATGAGTGGTTTTTCTTATAGGTTTCAGGTTCTAGCTTTAGATAGATCATGAAGTAGTCCTTTTAGTCTTGGGGATGGATGGTGATATGGGGTTGTGTGGAGATTTGGTCAGGTATTCTATTTTTTATTTTGTGCCATAGTTATATCATCTATCCCCACTTCTTGATATATCTTTGGACTTGTTTTTGTTTTATTTTATTTATTTGAGGTGATGTCAGTTTATTTGGGATGTTTTATTTGGTTTGTCTCTTTTAAAGGTCATTTATTTTGTTGTTTCATGGATTTCCAATGTATTTATGCACTATGTCAGGTTATTAGTAGTATTCCTCTATTTGTTTAATATTATTTATCTAGACAAAATCATTCCCACCTACTTCTATATGATTCCATGGTGCTTATCACCAACCTAGGGTGATCAAGAATATGCTTCGAGTCATGCCATGGGCTAACTTGGGATCTCATTTTAGGGGTGGACCAAAGTGGTTTATGATATAATGGAATTAGAGTTTATGTTCTTAAGATGATCTAGGTTCTAGAATTACCCTTGTTATTTAGGATGTCTGATATATGGGAGATAGGATCATCAAATCTCAAGATGTAGGTATTGGGTAAGTGACTGATCACCACCACTCATGACAAAACTTGAGTTACCAAGGGATGTGAAGATTTGAGTCTTGACTCTAAGGTTTATTTTTATTTTTAATTAATTAATTTTTATGTGAATTAAGGGATTTTTTATCCATGTGGGTGTTTTATAAGTTTTTTTGAGGTTTTTTCAAGTTTTGGGGTGAAATGGAGTAAGATATAGAGGCACACGGTTTTCCTACATGGCCTGAAAAACCATGTGGTTTCTATGTACATGGCTTCATGATCTCCTAGTGGTTTATTGTACAATTGGTGCACAGTCTATAAAATTGGGTTACCAACCCATACACAACCACTAAACCCACTTTAAATTCTCATGTTTAATCCTTTTTATATTAGTTTGTTTTTAATTATGACATATTTTTATCTATATTGCGCCTCATAGAAAAATACCAATAGATCGTAGAAATTTTGTGTCTTAGGTTATTTATTAGTCGAATGTATCTCATGGTTTAGATGTGTTTTTCCTAACTTTCAACCCTACCCAAACTCTAATTATAGTGGTTGAGATGGCCCCTCCTTAGTTTTTGCTTCTCTTTCATGGTGAAAAGACCTCAAGAGTCTATAGAGTGTCTAGAGAAAATGGAAGGAGTATTAAATTTGTTTAAAATTCCATAGGCCATGCAGGTGAAGACCATCTCATACTTGTTTATAGGACCAATTCTAGAATGGTTAATGATCATCATTCCCCTTAAATTATATGATAGCATGTATTGGGAATTCTTTAAGACCACCTTTATCCAGTGTCATTTTCATGAGAATGTTAAAGTAGAGAGGGAGAGAGAGGTCAAAAAACTCAAGAAATGTGACTAGTCAGTAGAGGATTATGCTACCATCTTTAACTACTTAATTACCTTATCTCATGAATTTTTATTTGAAGACTCACTAAAGATTCCTCTTTTCTTGAGGGGTCTTCAGCCAAACCTTGGATCTAGAATTCCTCCATTTAATACCACTTTATTTAAGCATGTTTTCAATAAATCCATGATGGCGGAGTTGTTCTCTAGGGTACATGTTAGTAAGGGTTGAGACTATATACCTTTTGATTCCAAAAAAGGATCAACATCATGCGAGAAGTATAATAATTACAATCCCAAGTCAAGGAATCAGAGTGTCTTAGGAGGATCATTATCTGGTCTCATTAATTCAGTAAAAAAGTGGTATCCTATGTTCCATTAGTTTTTCTAGTTTGGGAATTATAAGCCCTCTTATTAAAAATTCCTAAATAATATTCATATTTTTAGTTTTATGGGTTATCTTTAAAATTTTTATATGTTTTGGCATCAATGAAATAAGTAATTCTTATCTTATTTGGATCTCAATGATGATCCAATGAATCTTTCTTGAGGTACCTCATTTTTGTTCATTTTCCTTTATTACAAATTAATCATTTATTAATTTGTGACTTTTCTATTGGGTTAATTGTCTATTATTCCAATTAGAGAGACTTATACCATTTAATGGAGTTATGAGGTGTGTTTAAGTTTGGGTCTCCCATGGTTGTAAGGAGTAGGTAGTGCTTTGTAGTGTTTTCTCTAGGACTGTTATTTTTTCTTGATCCAACATATTAGGTGAGGGTCTAATATAGTGGGGAGACCTAATAAAGGTCCAAAATTTATAACTCTTCATTCTTAATCATTCCTATTGGTTTTTATTTTAGAGACTTTGTGATCGGATTGTGGTATGAGCTATGTCTTATGTAACATCCAGACCCGGATGCCACTAAACCGATGCTCTGAGCTGGTGGGTCACAAGGCCTCAGGTGAACCTCCCCATATTTAAGAGGATGCCTACTAGAATCAAGGGCCTAGGAGGTGATGGTGGGGAGACTATACCCTCATATCAGAGTAAACGAATAGTAGAAATAACTAAGTATCATACACAATAGAAAGTAAATAAAGTTCAGAAGTAGTAAACAATAGAAATAGATAATGATATAATAATAAATGAAATGATATAAAATAATGAATGAATATTTCATATAATACAACACTGGTCACCCACTGGTCTGACCATACAGATATAGGAGTACAAAATAAACTAAAAGTAAAAATATATGGCTCTACTAAAAACTCTGAGCCAGACCACCTACTTGGTCTCTAGACACTGTCAAATTGTACCATCTCGATCAAAGAACTACACGAATAGCTCTGTTTGATCATGAAACTCTGGGCCTCATCCCTATCCACCAAGAAACTCATGTTCAACCTGAAAAGTATGCATAAGGTCTACACATACACTGAGGTGCATGTCCAGGGGTGAGAAAGAATCTCAGTAGGCATCCCCAACAATCAAACTATAACCGTACTACTATAAGTGTAACAAATTAAATGTTCTCAGACTCGTTGAGACATAACTAAAAAGGTAAGTAGAACCCAATGTAAAACCCCAGTTGAACCCTAGGTCTGTAATCCCAGTCAACTGGGAAAGTGCCACCATGGATGTCTATAACTATATATGTATCTATGTATGGTCCCATACCTATACATATATACATAGATGTTAATATTCATTAGTATGTGAAACAATAACAAGAAACCACATCAACAGTTGATCATTGTGTTCGTAATCTCAATCTCTTGGACATCCTATGAAGGGAATTTAGTTAGATGTCATACCACTCAATCCATGTACCATTAAGTCGGTCTCTGGGTTTGTAATCCTAATCAACATATACCAGCTTTAGCCAACACTAGAAACTATCTGATCAAGCTATGTCACCATAGGGGAGTGCTCATCCTACGCCTAGGTTCATGCATACTTGTCACCAATCACTAAAGCAAGGATTCCGTATATCGACGATAAATATTATAAACAAATATCTCAAGGATTACATTCAGATATCTCATGAGATTCCATGTTACATCCCTTGAGTCTTGTAACTGATCCGGAAGAGCATGATCATTCCGATCATATAACTTCCAAACTATGAGCACGTCCAAGGAATTACTACAATAGGAATCCAAGTATCACTCAAGGAATAGAATCCATCATCCATTTGAACCCATCTATGGAATCCCTTAACTGGATCCAAGTATCACTTAGACCACATAAGTCTATCACCCACTGAGCCCATCCAAGGCATCCCTCAGTTGGATCCAAGTATCAATTAGGGTACAAACATATCTAACCAATGAGCTCATCCATGGAATACCTCAACTAGATCCATGATTCACTCAAGGTTTAATTAGATTCAACATCCCACTTATCCCTTACAAAGAATTCCCTCAACTAGATTCTTGTATCACTTAGGGTATATAATAAATCAACCCACTGAGCCCATCCAAGGAATTTCTATAATGGGAATCCAAGTATCACTCAGGGTATACAAATCATCAAACCATTGAGCCCATCCAAGGAATTCTTACAATGGGAATCCAAGTATCACTCTGGGTACTTAAATAAACAACCCAATGAGCCCATCCAAGGAATCTCTACAATAAGAATCCAAGTATCACTTAGGGTATACAAGTAAGTATATAAGGTTCAATAGCCGGATACCAGGAAACACCTATGAACATCCAATATATATATATATATCACAATATATATATATATATAGTCTTAATATCCAAGTCCCAAGTAATAATTCTAGGTATCACTAAAATATCATAAATAACATGGCTCAGAATCTTGATCCTAGGAAAAAAATCTGGGCATCCCAACAGGAAGAAAGATGCCTTGCGTCAGGCTCAATAGCTACCAACTAGGAAGAACCATTAGTTAACATCACTACAATAGAAATAAACATGTGAAAGCATAAACACATAGTGAGGGTGGCCCGAATTCCCAACCCAGCACTACATCCACAGCCCCATGGGATTACAAGTTCATCACGGGTACTAAGGTGACACCCAAACACCATCTCTACCCAAACCCGGCGTACAACTCAGGTTCAGTCAAGAAACATGCACCCATTGGGTCCCTCAAGTCAAAAACTGAGAGTAATCCTACTGGGGATCCTTCAGGTAACCATGAGTGAAGGAATCCTACATGGGATCCTTAGCTAAAAAGGTGAAGGAGGAATCCTAAATTGTATCCTCAAACTATAAATAATGGAGGCATCCAATACGGGATCCTCAAAACGAGACACAAGTACTGAGATCCTATAAGAAACTCCCTAGATAAACATATAAGAAAAGACATACCTCAATGAATCCTTGGAAAACAAGTAGAAGATAGAGGCATCCAACACATGATCCTCAATAACAACTATTCTCATGGCCTCTCAGGCCAGAAGGGTGCATCTCACAAGAGATATGTCCTCAAAGGAAAGCTACTATGCACCAGTCATGAGAGATAGCCCGTGGATCATCTCAAATCAATATATCATCTAGGTTGGTCCAAACACCCAAATAATCATTCACACCAAAAATCGCTCTCATAAGACAACTAAATTCTATTACTAGAGGAAGAACCTCTACAATTAAAAAGTATCCCCAAAACACCTATTAGGAGTCCCCAGAATGCACAATGGGTTTAACCATCATGATCTATGTAGAAAACTACTCAAAATGGACTAATCTTGGTTCCAATTCTAACTCTGGGGCAAGAAAACACAAAAAAGACCTCAAAAGGGTACAGATAGAGGAGTACATAGAGTGTAGAGACCATACACAGCATGTACCCTCGAATCACCACATGGGTGTGTACTCCCGTCGACCTGACCATGTAAACGCCCCAGGTACACGGTGTGTGAAATGGTTACATGTCGTGTACCAAACAAGGGGCACATAAATATGTCCCTCAACCAGCCTGGCTATCTAGTTTCCCAGGCCATGTAGTTTGTACATGGTGTGCGACCCACACAGATTCTGGCCATGTACTCTACACGACCATGTACCCATACACGGGTAACCCTGGCTAGATACTCAAAGTGTACACCCTTGTACATGGTGTGACTCCTTAAAATTCATCTTCCATGAACGGAAAGAACACACAGTGTGTTCCTCTAAACCACACACTATGTTATTGGGTTTTCTTGAATGGAAATCCCCCCAAATCACCCAAAACCCTCGTTTTTACCCCCAAACCCATGAATCCAGACACTAGGGACCTCATATAAGCATAATAAGGCTTTAAAAACTTGAAACGATGAATTTAAATGGGTTTTTATATAAAAACATAAACAGGCCTACCTTTGGGTGAAAACTGCCAAATATTCGGTCTATTTGACGGTCCACAGATGCCTTACACCGAATCCACGCATTGAGAGCTCTATGAAAGCACCCATCTTCCCTTCCCTCTCCCCCAACCTCTCTATCTCCCTTATCTCCTAGTCGAGTAGAATAAGAGGAGATTCATAGGAGGTGTGAACAAGAAGGAGGAAAAAGAGAAATTTAAAAAGAAAAGAAGTAAAAAAGAAAAGAAAAAGAAAAAGGGGCACAAGCTGGCCCTAATTCCCAACCCAGGTTTATGCCTTTCCTAGGATAAACTCCCCGTTCTAGACTCAACTGAGGAGATGGAATCTTAATCTAATTATCCTTTCAAAATTTACGTCTGAATGAACCTATACGAACAATTTAATATTTAATTTTAAAAATTATTAATTATTAATTATTTCGCCAAAATTTGAATGGCTAGGATCTCTTCCAAACTACTATCCTTGGGTAAAAACCCTATTCTAGGACCAATGGAGTGGTTATAAAATTTATCTAAAATCATCTACTAAGGTAAAAAGACCATTTTTCCCCTTTATGAATATCTAACATTATAAATTCAAATTTTTTCTCAAAATTGTAGTTCGAAAAAACACAGGACCTTACAAACTCACAACCATAACCCTTATCATCCCCAAGAAGTCTGGTGAAAAGACTAGTGTCCATGCTCTCAACTCAAGAATCAGTACAACCAAGCTATATACACTATCCAACAACCATCCTCATAGCATCAATAATGGACTTCTACACAGAAGACATTTTAACTATGACCAATCTGGTACTTCCCACCATAAGAATACCCTTATCATTGTCTCACAAACAACCTCCAAGACCAAAGGCCCACTAAAAATACCGAATATAAACTGAAAATGAGGGTCACCACACTTAAATGTCCAAAGGTGCACTCCCCACTATATGGATTACCTTACACCACTCCCCGGGCACAACCTGTACAGGATTAATATTCTACAACAGGGAAGGACATTTAGAAAGAAAAAGGAGATTGTCATAGGTCTAATGATCTCTCATTATAGTCAAGATAAAATAAGATAGAGAATGATCTTCTCTAACAAGAGTACACTAAGATTCCACCAAGGGTGTATATAGCTCCCTCCAAGATACGCTCACCATCCAGTCCAAACCAAACCAAGATTCATCCATGGGTCAACCGTCTCATGGAAACCCATCATTTCACAATGTCAGATCAACCATGGAGGGACATTCCAACAAAACATCTAGGGTCTAATCCCATTAAAATTCTGAAAAACATCATTCCTCGGCTCACACCCAGCCACTCACCAATTTATATTAAAACGATACCATACACAACCAGAATATATCCTAAACACCTGACCTGTACTTCAATGAGTCATCCATTACAAGGCTAAGCTGACCGACCGTTCTACATGGTACACTAGTTTCACTTAGCTCGAAGCTCCCTTGGAACTCCTTTTCAAGATAGAGAACCTCACCTGTTCCCTGATTTATTCCACAACCACCCACCACACGATGTCGTTCCAGTCATGAGAATTTACCCACACTCTGACTATATTAGCAATAATAGAAACACTGGTTGACCAGGCCAAACACCCAAAAAATCCTGCCCATCGAAGCCAGTCTTGAAACCAAATATACCCAAGGTTATCTATCAAAATATGAAGGAATCAACATTACTATAACACAAAACTCAAGCATCTACCATGCCTTGATATGAAAATGAGTGTAAAACAAAGTTCATTGCCTAAACAAGAATTTATGAATACGAGCCTTCTTCTCATGCAGGCTACCCTTGAACAAAATGGACATCAACCTATAAGGGTCTAAGTTTAAATGAAGGGACTCTAGGTCTCCCACATATCCCTACAAAACAAGCCTCAAAATTAGGCCATAAGTTATAACCACCTCACCCAAAATATCATAACCTCTCAAGAGCATGTAAAGATCACAACGACCAATGAGGGTCAATGCTGAAAACATAGACAATGAGGGCCCTAATCCTCTCCAAGCATCCTCAGAAGGAACTGCTCCCCAGAGGTCTGGTTTATAAGAAAAGTCATGGTATCTATCGACATCATACTCAGTGATCTGACTAGATGACCACAAACCTGAGAAACAACACCTTGAAAGGGGTTCAATAAAAGGTCATCACGTGCTATATCGACCTACTAGAGTCACTACACCTTCTGTGTACGAGTACTAAGTCATCATCCTCACAAAAAAATTACTCAACATAGATACACATATCCTACCATCAGAGTAAAATATATATTCAAGCAGGCCTACAGGCCTTATTTGTTAGTAAAATCACACACTAGTAGGCCTATATGTTGTCAATACTATGTGCCAAATATAATGCATGAGACACCTATTGCCTTTGTTGGCCAAGAGTCAAAACTGTCCCTGGCCACTTGACAATGTCCCAGAGTTAGATATCTACAATAATTCATTACATACACACAACATGTGTGTCACTCAAGGTGAAATCATATACAATCTTAACATCACAAATTAAAACAGCAATCCCAAACCCTGGTAATTGGTACTTCCTATCAAAATAAGTGTTCTCGATGCACCAGTCCAATATCCATCATAGGTTTTGACACATTCTTAATACTCCTATCTACCATATCCCAAAGAGTAAATACCCAAAAAAGAACACCTATGATACCAATTTGTAACATCTGGACCCGGATTACACTAAACCGGTGCTCCGAGTCGGTGGGTCACAAGGATTCAAGTGCACCTCCCCGTATGCCATAGGATTCCAACTAGAAATGAGGGCCTAGGAGGTGATAGTGGGGAGACTATGACCTCATATCAGAGTAAATGAACTGTGGAAATAAATGAGTATCATACACAGTAGAAGGTAAATACAGTGCAGAAGTAGTAAACATCTGAAATAGATCATTCTATAACAATAAATGAAATGATGTAAAAGATTGAATAGATATGTCATTAAATACAACATTGGTCACCCACTAGACTGACCATATAGATATAGGAATAAAAAATAAACTAAAATTAAAAATATAGGGCTCTAATAAAAACTATGAGCCAATCCACGTACCCGATCTCTAAAAATTGTTGAAATGGACAATCCTAATCAGAAAACCACACAATCAACTCCACCCAATCATGAAACTCTGGGCCTCAACCCTATCCACCATACAATTTGTGCTCAACCTGAAAAACAGACATAAGGTCTACACGTACACCAAGGTGCATGTTTAGGGGTAAGAAAGAATCTTAGTAGGCCAACCTGACAAGTAACCTATAATTGTGATACTATAAGTGTAACAAAATCAATGTGCTCAGCCTCCCTGAGACATAACTAAAAAGGTAACTAAAACCCAATGTGAAACTACAGTCGAACCCTGGGTCCATAATCCTAGTCAACTAGGAAAGTTCCACCATGTATGTACATAACTATATACATATACATGTATATTTCTATACCTATACATATATACATAGATATGAATATTCATTGGTATTTGAATCAATAATAAGAAACCACGTCAGCATTCGACGCATTGGTCTGTAATCCCAATCGTTTGGACATCCTGTGCAAGGGTGTTGAGCTATATTTCATGCCACTCAAGTCGTGTACCATTAAGTCGATATCTAGTCCCATAATCCAAATCAACATATACCTGCTTCTTCCAATGCCAAAAAAGTATATGAGAAAGGTAACTCACCATAGGGGAGTACTCATCCTACACCTGGGTTCACACGTACTCACCTACAATCATTGAATCAAGGATTATATATACATATGGTCAATCCTATAAAGAAATATCTTAGGTAGTACATCCAGACATCTCATGATACCCCATACTACATCCCTCGAGTCATGTAATTGATTCGGAAGAGCACCATAATTCTGATCATAGAACATCCATCCTATGAGAATGTCCAAGGCATTCCTATAACGGTAATCCAAGTATCACTCAAGGTGTGGAATTCATTATCCCTCTGATCCCGTCTAAGGAATCCCTCAAATCGATCCAAGTATCACTCAGAGCACATAAGTCTATCACCCACTAAGCTCATCCAAGGCATCCCTCAACTGGATCCAAGTATCACTCAGGGTAAAAACATATCCAACCAATGAGACCGTCCATGGGATCCCTCAACTAGGTCTATGATTCACTCAAGGTATAATTACATTAAACATGTCATTGAGACTATCTAAGGCATCCCTCAACTGGATTCAAGTATCACTCAGGGCATATAAGAAATCAACCCATTGAGCCTATCCAAGGTGTTCATACAATGGGAATCCAAGTATCACTCAGGGTATACAAATCATTAAACCACTAAGGCCTTCCAAGTAATTCCTATAATGGGAATCTAAGTATCACTCAATGTACTTAAATAAACATCCCATTGAGATTATCCAAGGAATTCCTACAACAGGAATCCAAGTATCACTCAGGGCATACAAGTAAACACATAAGGCTCAACAACTGGATACCAGGAAACACCTTTGGACATCCAAAAAAATATATATCACAATATATATATACATCTAGGATCAACAGCCAAGTCTTAGGTAATACTTATGGGTATCACTAAAATATCAGAAATAACATGAACTGGAATCTGGATCTTTAATAAAAACATGCATGCATCCCAACAGGAAGAAAGATGCCTCGCGTTAGGCTCAACAGCCACTAACCAGAAAGCACCACTGGTAAACATCACTGCAATAGCAATAAACACATGAAGTCATAAACATAGAGTGAGGGTGTCCCAAATGCCCAACCTAGCACTACATTCACATCCCCATGGTCTTATAAGTTCAGCACGGGTTCTAAGGTGACACCCAAACACCATATCTATCTAAACCCAATGTACAACTCAGGGTTGGTCAAGAAATGGTCACCCACTGGGTCCCTCAAGTCAAACAATGAGAGGCATCCTACTTAGGATCCTTCATGTAACCAAGAGAGAAGGCATCCTACATGAGATCCTTGGCTAAAAAGGTGAAGGAAGAATCATATATGGGATACTAAAATTATAAACAATAGAGGCATCCAACACAGGATCCTCAAAACGATACACAGGTACAAGGATCCTACAAGGGACTCCCTAGATCAGTATATAAGCAAAGTATTTCCTCAGGGGATCCTTGGTAACTAGGTAGAAGATATAGGCATCCTACATAGGATCCTCGACAACAATTGTTCTCATGACCTCTTAAGTCATAAGGGCACATCTCATAAGAGATACTTTCTAAAAGGAAAGATATTAGGAACCAGTCACACGAGATAACCCATGGATCATATTAGTTCAAGATATCAATTAGGATAGCCCAAACACCCAACCTATCATTCATGCCAAAACTCACTCTCAGGAGACAACTAAATTCGATTACTGAAAATAAAACCTCTCCATTTAAAAATAATCCCAAAAACACCCATTAGGAGTCCTTAGAACGCTCTATGGGTTTCACCATCACGATCTACATGGAAAACTAATCATAATAGACTACTCTCAGGTCCAATTATGACTCCTAGTCAAGAAAACATGAAAAAGACCCTCAAAAGTGTATGAAGGGAGGAGTACATGGCGTGTAGAGACCATACATAGCATGTACCCTCATATTTCCACATGGGAGTGTACTCCTATCGGCCTGGTCATGTAAATGACTCAATTACATGGCATGTGAAATGGGTACATGGTGTGGACCCAACATAGGGTACATACCTGTGTCCCTCAACTAGTCTAGCCATCTACTTGGCCAAGCTGTGTAGTTTTTACATGGCATGCGACTCACACGAGGTTTGGCTATGTAGTCTACATGTCCATGTACCCATACATGAGTAACCCTATCCAAATACTAGACTATGAAGCCGAGTATTAGTACACGGCATGAAAACCCTTGTACACGGCATATACTCATTAATATTTATCTTCCCTAAACATAAATAACACATGAAATGTTCCCCTGAACCACACACCATGTTATCGGGTTATCCTAAACAGAAAACCCTATGGATCACCCAAAACCCCCCCTTTTCACCCCCCCCCCCCACAAACCACAGATCCAGCCACTAAGAACCTTATACCATCCTAAAAAGGCTTTAAAAACTTAAAACGGTGAATTTAAATGGGTTTTTGGTAAAAACGTAAATATACCTACCTTTGGGTGGAACCCACCGAAGCTTCGGTTGATGAGATGGTCTACAGATGCCTTATGCCGAATAAGCACATTGAGATCTCTATGACAGTACCCATATTCCTTTCCCTCTCCCTATATATCTCTATATCCCTTCTCTCCTAGTTAAGTGGCATAGGTGGATCCATATAGTAGGCACGTGTGAGAAGGATGAGGAAGAATAGAAAAGAAAAATAAAAAAAGGAAAAAATAAAAGAAAAAGAAAAGGGGGAAAGGGCCAGCCCCAGCACCCAACCCAGGTTTATGCCTGTCCTAGGCTAAAATAACCATTCCAGACTCAATGATAGAGACATAATCTTAATCTGACACTCCATTCAAAAGTTACAGCCAGACGAACCTATATGAACAATTTGATGTTTAATTTTAAAAAATATTAATTATTAATTATTCCTCCAAAATTAAAACATCTTGGATTTATACCAAACTCATATACTAGGGTAAACAACCTATTTCAAGATAAAAAAATTGGTCAAAAAAATATATGAAATCATCTTCCATAGTAAAAAAGACCATTGTAACCCTTTACAGGCATCAGACAGCAAAAATTCAAATTTCTGCTCAAAAATTACAGTCTAGAAAAACATGGGAACATACATATTATTTTCTTTTAGGTACCATTTTTGATTTATTAGGGTTTCGGTTTATTTCATATATTTTGAAAATTTTATTTTTCTTTATGAATTTTTTGAATTTATATTGCGAAAATGTCGGGATTCATAGAGATAGAGGTTTACAGATGAAGAAATTAAATAAAAAAAAGATAATGATGATGAACAGGGACACAAAAATTTATGTGGTTTAGGAAAAATCCATACCCCCATGTAGATTTAGAACTACTTCACTAGAATTCAAGATCACAATTATAGGGAGATCAGAGTTTCGTACACACACATAGAGATAGAGAAACCATAGATCAAATGAGATAAAATAAAAATGAAGAACTATGCCACCAGCTGTACAATAATACCCCTATGCTATAGTGAATGGTGGCTTGAATTCTGCACTTCTATGGTGTTGTGGCCACTCAATCCCAAGTTTCTGCAGTGGTTGGTGGCTATAAATTTGTATAGATATAGTACCACTATCTCTAAATTCTTAACTATTATTGTATTTGTGACAAAGTTTGTAATGCTACAGTTCCCTGTTGGTGTCACTTGTTCAACTCTACTACAGGTGGTTAGAATTATGGCTTGATGTGCAGTATGGGTCGCTAGAATTCAACCTAAATCATCCAAACTAATTAGGATACACAAATCCAACACTTTATAGGGGCATAAAGTGTTACGATGGGGAGAATTGTCAAACCCTGGACCTTATTTTACTTAATATTTTATTTATTAATTAATTATTAACTCTTTTATTTGAATTTTGGGTTCAAGTTTTTAGTTTTGGATAGTTTTACCTTTTTTACCATGGTTAGTGCACATAGTTTAGGGTGGAATTTGTGATAAACCTTGAATGGGGGTATTTCCAATCAACTTTGTTCATTCATGGTTTTTTTACATGGGTTTTGAACAGTTGGATCTAAACCATGAAAAGTAAAAAGTAAACTATGTAGGTCATTTTGTGCGTAGGGGTATTAGTGCATGACTTGTGCATGATTAATAGAAACCATGTGATAATCATGTGAGTGACGTGTAATTTTTAACAAATCCATTTTTCATGGTTTATATAATCATGTGTTCAAACCATGTGTCTCTTCATGTGTTTCCAATGAAGGGTTCATGGTTGGCACATGATTTGGTAAATTTTGTGACCTTTCTAATCTTTTAAAATTATAACTCCCTATTCTACCACTCTTGGTTGTTAGACTCTACACCCCTACCTTTGTTCCTACTTTTGTGACTCCAACTAAGGATAGGATTTGGTGTTTCCTCCTCTCTTCCTCCCTTGGGTTTGTGGCTTCCAGTCTCCAATTTTGTGTGGTATCTCTTTAGGTAATCTCCTATCCTCCCCTAATATCATTTTTCTTATTCTTTTCCACCATTCCTGGGTCTAGGGTTCATGTTTTCCAAACCCTTGGTGGGGTATTTCTCTAAAAAAAATTATTTTGATTCCTAGGATGTGTGGATTCCTTTTCTAACCTTCCTCTCTCCGTTTGTGAAGGATTCACTTAATTTTCATTTTTTCTAGGTAAGTGTTTCCATTCTTTTCTATTTTTCCTAACAAGACATGTTATACTTGGGATTTCTAAATTATATTCTTTAGAAATTATATATATTGTGGTTTCACTTGGATATTTTCATGATTTCTAAGGGGTTATTGTTTGGGACTTCTTTTCAATGGCCTTTTCTGGGTGTTAGGAGGATTTTATTATGTTATTTACTGATTATACATGTAGTGGGTGTTTGAATAATTGTTTAAAGATATTTTTTCTTATATTTCATGGTTTCTTAAAATTATTGGTTTTAAATTTGATTACCCCCATGGTTTCAAAAATATTTAAAATGTTATTTGATTTTCAAAACTATTATAAAATGGATTCCAAAGTAATATGTTTTAAGTATAACCAAAAGGCCTATTTGGTACCTTAAAAGAAGGTTATTAATAAAATTTGTTTTGAATTGACCTATAAAAAATTATTTTAAAATAATATAGAATTGTAAATGGGTTTTCAAAGGGGATTTAGTAACATAAAAATAGTTTCAAAATTTAAGGCTCAGTTGGCATCTTATATGAATGGTCTTTCCCAAATTAGCCACACTCTTAAGCTAAGCCCCATGGATTTATGATGGATTTGGTTTGATAATTGTGCATGATTGTTGATTTTATTAATATGAGTTGGAATATGGGATTTAGTGAGAACAGTGTGTGAGGGTGAGTTGAAGGTTTTCATGGGAATGGTTTGCCTTGGGTTTTATTACTGGTGTGTGTCTAATGAGGCCACATCCTTTCACACCCACTATTAATTATATCATTGTGATACTAGGTATCTTAGTGAGAGAGTGAGATATGGTTACTATCTATTAATGATGATACATACTATATCTCCCTTAGTATGACATGGACCTAAGCCTTGGGGGAGTGCCACTAGTGAGGATAGTTGAGAGTAGGTGAGTCGTTATAGACTTGTAATTCATCAAAAGGCCAGTAGATGATTTTGACCAAGTAAATCTAGGATTATCTCAATGGATGTTTAGGATTTTCCTATTATTATATAAACATTCATATACTTTTTAATTTATTACATGTTAATTTAAGTTATATTTAATTTCTATATTATACTTGGGTTATCATGTCTTTGGGGTATTGTTTCCTTGTTTTATTATTGTCTTAGTGTCTAACTTGTTCTGTTAATCTGCTTTTTTACTTTATATTCTAGTTTAGTTATTTATTTCATGATTCTTTTGTTTATTATTTGAGTTTCTTCCTTAGGTGTTTTTTAAGAAATGGTTCTAAAAATTGGATTTCATTTATCAATTTTAAATGAAGTATTTTAAGAGGGTTTTTAAGACTCTTAAGATTGTTATAGATTTTAAAAGAGATTTTTAAAAAAATGGTTTTGAGTTCTATTTTAAAATGAAAAAACCCTATTTTATAAATATTATATTTCAAAATAGTGTTTTTGGAATGTTTTGAAAAAGGTAAATCATGGAATCTTTGGTGAAATCCTACCGGGATACTATTATCATAGCCAACTTGAACTATTTTTTATCTATAGACCAATTGGTTTTTATTTTAGGTTTCAAGATTTGTATTTGGATCACTCATGGGGCAGTCTTTTTATACATGAGGATGGATGGAGACCTGGAGTCACATGTACATCAGGTCAGGTATTCAGTTTTTTATTTTTTCTTGTAGTTTTATTTTCTATATCGGCTTCCTATTGTATCTTTGGACCTTTTTTTGTTCTATTTATTTGAGGTGATATCTATTTATTTGGTATGTATCATTTGGTTTGTATTTATTAATGGATTCTTATTTTATTATTTCATGGGAATCTAATGTATGGACACATCAAGTCAGATTCTTAGTAATATTATATTATTTTTTAATATTATTTATCTAGGTGAAATCATTCCCACCTGTTTTTATCTGATTCCTTGGTGTGTGTCGCCAACTTGGGGTGACCGGGAATTCACCTGAGGTCATTTCAGGGGTAGGCTTAGGAGCTCAATTCAGGGGTGGCCTAGGGTAGTTTGTGACAGTTAAGGAATGAGGCACACCTTTATCCTTGAAGTAATACTTTTATAGAAATTAATTTAAATACTAAAACACATCCTCAAATGGATGAATTCCTTTAAATTATCCAAACATGAATTTTAATAAACACCAAGTGTTATTAGTATTTAAAAAATTATAATTTAGAATCAAAGGAAGAAAACCTCTCATTTTCATGACATTTCAAAAAATATTTCATTATTAGGAAAGAATCAGTAAATACACTTAATAAAATTTGTAAAATTTCTCAAAAAACATTAAAACCTTATAAAAAATCATGATTTTTAAATTTAAAGGCTTGTATATAGAGACATGCACCTTTAATCTCATCACTCTCACAAACGGTGGTGCTAATCCACCTTGAGAAGTCTCAAGAAGCCCAAGGAATACAAGGAGAACCCTAAAAAATCTAAATCCCAAATAAAAATAAAACTATAGTGAAAACCAAGGTCTACATGACCTTACTAGGGCTAGAAAAGAAAGAGAGAGGAGAATGGAATAAGAAGAGACAATAAGAAGTTTACCTTGAAGATCTAGCCTTAAACCATAAATAAATCTCTAGAGAATAACCATGGAAGAGGGAAAATGAAGGAGGAGGTTCACTAGAGCTATTGGACCAGAAAGTGGATGTAATTGGCGGATTAAGGGTTAAATTTTAAGAGGGTAATTATAGTCATTTTACATTTTTAAGGAAACTGGATGACCCACATGGTTAGGGAAAACTATGCTCCAACCATGGTGATGGATCTAATTCACCCAAATCACTACTCATGGATAGTCCTTGTGGTTATAAAACCATGCACCAACCATGAAATTAATAATTGACATAAATATAGGTATGTCACATAGTTTCTTTACTATTATTAATAACCATGTATAAACTGTGAAACATGTAATACACTCCCAAAATCTCCAAATTTTAAATAAATTTTACCCTGAAGGAAAGAGAAACAATAAAGACTTGAAAGTAAACAAAATAATAGAGAGAAGTGGGGTTGGGGTGTAATAATTATCCTCAATATAACACTTTCTTCCCCTTGAAATTCTTAGATGGAAGGTTGGTTCAAGAAATATGAAGTTCCAACTCCCTCATTTAGGACATGACTCAAGAAAATGAGAAACACTAAGATCGATAGAGATGAAAACTAATAATTAGACATTATATCATCAATGTGGAATAGAGGACACCAAAAAATTTCCCAATCCCATTATCCAAGATAACCCTCAATAATTCCATATGAGAACATATAAATACTCAAAAGTTATATTGAGGCACCTCAAGTAATGAAAACCAAGGAACACCCTAACTCACAAGGGGGGGAAAGAGGACTAGAGAAACTCAATCACAATTACTAAATAAATATCTCGAGTGAAACCAATGATTAATGAGTAATAATCCTTTTTTGTATGGGGTAGTAAGAGAAGAATCATAAAACTATACCCAAACCAAATATCACTACTTTCTATCAAGATGGGGAAACACACACAATGTCAAGAGGACTAGAATTTTGAAAAAGGTCCACCATGGTGTTCTCCCCACCATATAAAAACTTCAATAGTGAACCAACTCCTCAAAACATCAACTTATTCTTAGAAACCAATGAGATTAAGATTATCACACTAGAAGGACGATTCACAAGGGATACCATAAAAACTTATAAGTACCACACTAGGACACCATCTCCAAGATCTCGGGAAAAATATCACCTCAAACAAAGACTATCAAGGTAAGTCAGGTGGGAAAAGATATGATTTAGTTTAGAACACTTCAAACAACACATACCTAAATAAAAACTTGTATTATTATCATTAGTATAGGGGTAAAATAGGAATCAACTTGGGGAATCACTTTTAGAACACGGGATCTCGGTGAACCCATCTGAATAGACAAAATGTCAGCTAGGGAACAACCTAAGCTAAGGGTAAAAATCATCCCAATTACCTAAGAACATGACTAATAATTATAATCCAAATCCCCTCAAAATAAATCATTCCAATGAGGCTAGTATTACCATGAAACAAAAAAAATAACTACAAAATCATGAATATATTTTAAATGATCAAAATTTTATCATGAAGAATTTAAGGGAAATAACAAAGAATCACACCAAACAAGAACTACCTTAGAATCTTAATCTACTATAATCTTTGAAAGTATAAGTTTCTAAAAAAATAACCACCACAAACCCAAAAAATAACTACACCTAGATAGATAAATGATTCTCCCAACAGACCATCCCAAAGGAAATAATTCACCCGTCTCATGAAGATATTTCTAGGAGGAAAAAATTAAAAATTACATAGGATTTAAAATTGATCAATCCATACTCCATGGTCCAAATAAAACAATACCAAACTCAATCAAGGATTAAGTCTATAAATAAAACCCAACAAATTTAAAAACACCTTCATAAGATATTCTTTTTTTATTTTAAAACTAACAAATTCAAATTAAAGATTTTAAAAATTATCTTTTAAAATCAAACACACCCTTAAAATGTTTATCCCAAATTAAGGAAAAAACTAATAATTTAAATAATCTAATCTGATTTTAGAAAACCAAAAAAATCACTTTGAAAATTGTTTATAAATTTATTCCTCGTCAACAAATTACCAGCATTTGAAAGATAGAAAACCCCTCAGCCTTTTTAAGAAATAATTTTAATTACTCTAGAAAAAAATCATAAATAAAACTCCCAATAAATGTCAAAATGTTTCCAAAACCTTTTTTGAAACCCAATAAAACCCATTTTCATTGTTTTAAATTCCAACCTTTGAAACCAAAAACATTTTAAAACTACTTAAGATAACCCAACTTGATTTATTATAAAAATTCACACATAAATTCTTAAACCATTTGACACAACACTATATTAATGATTCAAAGCATCTGGAATATAAAAAATTATTTCTCAAGATCAAATAAAATTTTATTTATAAAAAAATTGAAAAAAGTCCTTTGAATTTATAAAATTATACTTCATTTGTAAACACCAATCAAAACTTAATCAAAATTACCAAATAAATTAAACCTAAATAAAATCAATAGCTTATATAAAACATCTCAGCCCATCACAAACCAATCACAAGAAATATTAAATAAACTAAATTCCCTTAGGGAACCAAATTTTCAAAAAACTAGAAAATTCACCATTATGAATGGTTTAGCCACACGATCTGGAAAACCGTGTGAGTCCCACTGGAAGTTATCCAGACTTGTCTTCATAGACTGCACATGGTTTTTGAAAACTACACATAATAGACCATGTAACTATGGATTTCTCCCCAATTTCTCCTCAAAATTATAGATTACTCAAAATAATCCATTAATTATCAATAGAAGTCATAAATACTCTAAAAAAGACTTGACATATTGAAAAAAAATTAATAACCAAGCTTGAATTAAATATGTATTCATCCTGTAAAACATTGAAAACTCCTGAGTTCAATAAGAAAAGTGTTGGCTAGACACTCATTCTCACCTACACCTCAAGTTCCAACTATCCTAGCTCATGTCTACCCTGACCCCCCCAATATCAAGGGAGATTCTAGAACCTAGGCCCTCTTAAGAACCTAGGGTATCATACCATTTTTTCATGAACCAACCTGAGACACCCTTAATATTAGAACCTGTGTCGATCCGTGACATGGTCTGAGGAGCATTATTGATCCCTCTAAGTTGAAAAAAAGTTCCAAGGCATAAAGTAACAAGTATTGGGAATGATTTCACCGAATAAATAAATAAATAATAAATATATCCCTACCATAATCTTAGAATGAACCTTCCATACCCTAGAAGGTCACACCACAATGTACATAATTTTAAAATAAATTCATAAGCAAGCATGGAATATAAAGAAATAAACATCCCGCATACATTAAATATAACCAAAGAACAAAAACCAAGCATCCATATAGATACCCAAATAATTTTTGATAAAATACAATAAGTTTGAGGTGGAAATTAGATCAATGATACAAAAAATGAAAAACAAACAGTACCACGTCCATCAAACTCCATGAACAAGAATAATTTCTCTACTTATTATCACCATCAGACCTGGACCAAGAAAATGATAACAAATAATTATATCCCAATAGAACCAGACATGCCTATAATAGGATAGGTGTGAGTTAAAATTTATTAGTATATATCCTCCCCACATCCCATCCACCACCTTTAAAGATAAAATCCATTTCATGCTTATTTTAAATGCATACCAAAAATAGGTTTTTATATTTATGTTTAAATTAAGTAACAAGTTTCTTTCCTTTCAAACCAACTTTTTAATATGAAAATAATGATTCTTTTAAATTAAGCCCGTTATATTTACCTTTTAGGAATGAAACATTTTATGATAAATGAATATCATTTTTAAGACTGTTTATTTGAATAAATCAAAGTACGTGGTCGTAAAACAATAAACACAATGCAATCTCAAGGAAATACAAGTGTGTGTGTGTGTGTATGTTTGTTTGTGAATGAATATCAAACATTATCATGATAACCTAGGATCCCTATCAATTAATAGGATAAAGCTAACATAATATCAATAAGAAAATATTGGAACCAAATACAAAACAACTTGATCTAACCCATGAGATTACACTGCTAATACTAACCAAGGGGAAAATCCCATAAGTAGAGAAAGTTATAAACTCAGTGAAGCTAGTTAGATCATGAAAATTAACTAATGTGGAAAGTGTTCTTAGATTTCCCACTCAGCTACCCAAGGTTTCCCATTATATCAAAAAGGAGGTGAGTGCTTCAATTATCATATAATAATAAACATAATAATATAATCAATTCATTGAAAAAATAAACTCACTCGCACCCTTGAACACCCTTCACATAAACAACCATGTTTTCTATGTATAACAAAATGTATATAAAATTCCCCCAACATGACATCTATCAAATTAAATTTTCAAAGATCTTGATAGAGAAAATATTTTAAATTATTTTATTCTTAATTTCAATGTTTTCAATCCCATCAATGTGTTAATGTAATGGCAGTTGTCACATTTCATATTTTTTGAAGCATTTTTTATCTTAATTGCTAAAATATCTTATTTTGGAATTTAACTATTTTAATTTATTTTAATTTTTTGGCCATAACTTTTTATAAACTAATAAAAATTGAAAAAATATTCTTTTATAGGTTCTTATGTTTGATTGTATTCATTTTATCCTTCTGTACCCAAAGCTCAATCCATTATTTGGAAGCTTAAATCTAGCTCATAAGGCAGGCCTCGAAAACTATGCACAGAACTGGATAATTTTATTGTTGTGCCATATCTCATAAAAGAAAAACCCATTGAAGCTGAAATTTTACATGTAGTAAAACATAATTAGTAACAAGTTTCATTAATATGTATGTGCCTGATTCTTTCATTCTCAATGACATTAATTCATTGGAACTCGCTGCATTGGAATATGAAGACTCTGTCTAGAAGAAATAAATATCCAGAGTAATTTGGAAATATCTCTCTCCCCACATGTCCAAAGATGCTAAAGAAATTTTGGGTAGAAATAGGAGAGATAAGGTAACAACTTTAAAGAATTATTATTTCAAAAATTATTTAATTAAATTGGTTTACCACATGTTAACTTTAGGGCAAGGATTTTGGAGCCAAATAATTCACTCCCTTTTCCTATAAAAGTGTATCCCTCTTTCATTTCATAGGGTTAGAAACTTAGGGGTAGCCTTTTTTCATTTTTATAGTTTATTATTTTATTTTATTTTACTTTTATTCTGTAATATCATTTCATATTTTAATTCAAGTGTTATCCTTTCTCTATTTTTCTTTCTCTCTTTTGGTTTCTTCCCCCGTTTTCTTTCCACTGTGAACTATTATGCTCGTGATTATGAGTAGTTAACCCAAGGAAGTTTCTGGGGGAGTAATTCAGTAATGAAACCAAGTCCTTGAACATTCATGTTTTATGTTTCTTATTTTTTTAGAGTTAGTCCAAGGGGGGTCTTAGTGGGAAAGGTGCCTTTGTGTCTCCACTTGACACATGAGGCTTAGCTTTCTCTTTTGCAATATTTTCCCTCGATCGAGGAGGTGGATGTGCAGTCTCTCAGTGATCATTGAGAGTACTGTAGATTAAAACCCATATGAAGAGGAGGATGTTCATGCATATTATGGATCATGTTCATTAAGTAAATTCTAAATTAATTAAGAGACGACGAAGGTTCACTATGGGTGATGCCCTTGGGAATTTCTCCTTTCTTCTAACATCATTATGTTGGAATTCATTCTGTTTGCATTGCATCTGCATATTTAATTTTAGTATTTAATTATCATTTATAAAATCTAAATTTCTGTTCATTTTATTTCATATATATAGAGAGAGAGAATTATAATTTGTGAGTGATTGACCACAAAATATCCTTAAGAGATCGACCTAGGTCAACCACTATGTTGCACTTAGTATAAATATTTTTGATAGCGCATAAAACAACGTTTCATATAGTTAGAACCATTTCTGGGGAGCCAATTGGTCTGAACTTGCTATTTTTATTAACATATTGTAAATTATTTTTCATCCTTTCATTTAATAAAAACACAAAAAAAACATAAATTTCAAAAACTAAAAAAAAACTTCTTTATTCATGATGTATTTCAATGGTGATTATTCTGGATGGACTAACGAATCTCAGGTGAAACAAGATGAAATTTAAAAATCTCATATACAAGAACTTCAAGAAGACATAAAAAAACTAAAGATAAATGCTAAAAGGTTTGGGTAATATATTCGTTCACTGGTGTAACAACCTGAACCTGAACCAGAACCAGAACCTGAACCAAAACGTGTGGTGGAAGAGATTTCATCGATAATTTTCATGTCAAAGAAACTGAGGAGGGGGATAAAGAGCTACTAAAGGAGTTGATCATATCATCCCGTACTCAACCATTGCTTGAGGAGGCCCCTGAAGTACACATTCCAGCTGATTCACTTATGATATATCAACAATTTTTGGAAGAATCATGGAATAACTTTGTTGAACATAACCTGAAACTTAATTTTCCAATCATTGATATTGAAGAATCAACACCTTTTGATCTCTATCTTACTTTGGAATATGATGAAGAAGATTCAATAAATGAGATATATTTTCCAATGGTCTTTCCTGAAGAGATCAATTTCCAAGATGACTTACTTGAAAGGGAATATTTCTTGATTGATTCGTCATGTTTTAATCTTATTCAAACTGAATTATTTTCTGAATTCTACTTTCCTAAAATTTTTAATACAGTAAAAATGAAGCAGACCTTGGATGATATGAAAGAGACTACCCAAGTGGTGGTGATCGAAGAAGAAGAGCCGGTGTTAATGTAACTACCTACTCTACAACAACTTGAATACCATATGGAGGAGGACACCATAGAAGTTCATAGGAAGCACTCCTATTTTCTTTTCCCTCCCACTCTGGATATCAAATTTTCTATTTCTTCATTCTTGGGGGTTGGTGTAAAGACCTGAAAATTATATTTTTTTTAATTAAATGGAATTATTATGAGTCTTTGAAAATTAACGGCATGTGATTCCAAGGCCCAGAGAGCCCAGAATGGAATTTTGAACTTTTTTTAAGGTACTTTCAGTAAACGTGTAGGTGGAAATTTCTATCTTTTGAACCGGTGCTCAGATTAAAAAACCGAGGGTACCATTGAATCCTTAACATAGGGATTGACTTAAGGTAAACTTAACTTCAAACAACAAGTGTCGGAATAAAAAGTTAATTTTTGGACTTTACAAACAAAATAATAAAATAACTCAACGAGTTATTTTATTTCTTTCTTTGTAACTGTTGAGCAGTGGTGGAGGGACCGATGGGTTTTCAGACCATTAAATGGCTGGTTACACTTGGTTGTGTAACCGTACCATTGGGAGAATTAATAGGTTCATTAATTAAATTTATTAATGAACCTCATTAATTTTACGATGGGTTGATCTCCTCTTTTCTTCTATTTAAATGAAGCTCGGGCATGGTTTTTTGGCACTCAAGAGAGGAACCTCTGAAGAAGTATCATGGAATCTTCCACCAACCTAGAATGAGGCTTCAACAACCCTTGGGGGATTCAAAAAAAGTGCCAAAGGATGTGAACCTTATCCTTCATTTGCAACACCCTCAAACGTGGACACTCCTTCCTTATCCACAGCGACTTCCAAAGAACTCAAGGAAGGGGTTTTGTTTTATGAGTTGAATTTTTCCATCTCTTTTGATGATGTTGAACCCTTTACATGTTATAATGCTAATGCAGAGGGCGTGGGCCGAACGAACAAGGCCCAGACCCTCCACCAATCTTGATAATGGTTTCTTTCTTCGTGGGTGACCAAAAGATATGGAGGAAAGGTGGAACCATGGTCCGTGCAGTGTAGGCACTGTCCCAGGAAGCCTATAGGAACATGCGAGAATAAAATCGGATAACTAGAGTGTCATCGGTGTCCTGCAGAATCTCTTCTGGCATGGCAGCACCAGCAACCGAGGGAGGCGATGGCCAGAAACCACCAGTCGTGAAGAGGAGGTGGTGCCTGAAGGCACCGCGGTAGACAAGGATGGTCGGATGTCAGTTGCGTTGATGATGGAGGCGCGCTACGAAGGAGGGATGTGGTGGACAAAAGGGGCAGTTGGTCATCGTCGGTCACGTTGACATCGGACAGCGCACCGTAGCAGCACGCCGTGAAGGAAGGTCACAGTGGAGGGCAGACCCGCGCTCCGCGGGTCCCGCTGGTGACCCGTCCTAGCAGACCGGCCAAGTGGTGCAGCGCCATCTGGAACTGCTACTTTTAAGACCTGAATGGTTGAGCCATTCAGGAGGGGAGCGGACCATCGTGCCCCATAAGCGGGTCGGGTGATTTCGCGGCCCGATGGACCGCGACCAGCTGGGTGATCTGGACCAAACCCGCGGCCCAGTGGGCCTAGACCGTGGCCAGCAAGCCGAGCCCACGGCCCAGCGGGTCAAGCCCGCAGCCCAGCAGGCTGAACCAAGCCCAACCGAACTGTGTCGAGCCAAGCCCATTTGGACCAGACCTAGTGGGCCGGGTCGGGTCGATCTGACTAGGACGGACCGGACCCGTACACTTTTTCAGCCCAGTTAGGCTTAAATAGGCATATCTCTTAAACCGAATTCTCGTTTGATGATCCTTCTTCAGCACTAGAACCCTTAGTACGGGGTATAACTTTTTGGATACTCCACTTGAGTTTTGGAGGAAGTTGGATAATGTCCGGTTTGGATCGACCCCGAATCCAACCAGGCGCTCGACACTAAAATGCCTATAACTCATAGATCGGGTGTCCGATTGACACGTTGTCTAATGCATGGGAACCCTTATAACATGGAAGTTCATCAGGTTACTTATTCGTGGGACTTCGTGATGGTTGAGGTATGACCAATGGATTGAGGAGAGGATTCTCCTGGAATCAAGCATGCTTCGTGCAGGAATCTAGTGGTTGGATGTGAGGTGGATAATGAAGGGTGATCTTATGGGGGTTGGTACCTATTGATATTTTGTGGGTCAGATCCTGTGTGGGCCAGTGCTCATCGATCCTGTGTGGGTCAGTGCATACCGATCCTGTGTGGGTCAGCGCTCAGTGATCCTGTGTAGGTCAGCGCATAGTGATCATGTGTGGGCCAGATCCTGTGAGGTTCAGCACTCAGTGATCCTGTGTGGGTCAGTGCATACCGATCGTCTGTGGGTTAGATCCTGTGTGGGTCAGCATAAAATCCCCTTGATAGAATAAGATGATCTAGCTTTATGAATAATCATATATACTTCTATATTTAAGTTATACCTAGTTTGAGCTGAGTCTTTCCTAATTCTTTGTTATTGAGATCATACTTTGTGGTTTTATCTTTGTGTAATTCCGAGAGACCTTCAAGGGTCTCGAGGTCCCTACTAGGTATTTTTATACTCACCCCTTCCCGGGCTTCTCCCACACCTTGTTGTGTCTTGTGTAGAGGATAAACAACTTTGACTGAGGATTGGGGAGCTAGGACTTGACGGTGCACGGAGGTGACCGGTTGATGTGGAGAGTTGCGGAGACGAGTTATACCTAACCTTCATGTAGGATCCTTGGTGGATAATCTCAGGAGATATTTTCTATTTTCTATTGTATTATCTCTTTTAGTTGGTCTTTTATACTGGCCCCTTACTTTCAGTTCACACTTTTACTTTAGCAGTTTTACTACGTGGTTTACTTTTGTTTTGTACCTAGTCTGTGTGTGTACAGGTTTGAAGGAAATGCCTTCCCATTTTAGGGATACACCTTTCCGATACTAGTCTACAACCCCTAGCCTATGGAAGGTGGGCTTGGGGTAGTCACGACATAGGCCCCGGGGGATGGGTCATGACAAAGTGGTATCAAAGGGGTTAGTTCTACCAGAATAACTAAGATTCTATGTTTTTTAATGGAGCAATAGTGTTATGTGTCTTGAGTTTGGGTTTCAGTTTGGGGAGTCTAGTGTTGGTACGGTGGTTGACACATCCATACACCAGGGCCCTGAATTCTGATTTCCATCTCAATACACAAAAACACTATTTTCATGTGTTTTGAAAATGTTGTTTTCTTTTGATCTCATTGATTCATCTCACCAAGTATAACTTATTGACCATGGCACACCTATTTTCTTTCAGGATGTTGCCGTGTAGAAAATCAACCAGGATTCCAGAGAGAGATCATGATGATGACCCACCGAGGGATGAGGCATCGATGCAAGGCCCTCTTACGTTGATGGCACCTTCGGGTGGTGTACCAGCAGCACCACCATTCATAGGGTAGTAGTTTATACCATCCTCACCAAAATACCATGCACACAAACTAAGTGCATTTCATAAGTTCTAGAGATAGAGGCCTCCAAAGTTTTGAGGTGAGACATATCCCCAAGAAGTTGAGGACTGGTTGGAGGTTATGGCACAGGTTTTTCTCTTATTTGATACACTAGTAGATTAGATGGTGATCCTAGCTGCTAGCCTCTTCCAGGACACAGTAGGGAGATAGTGGAGTCTGACGCTCCAGATTCATGAGAAGGAGACACTATCTTGGTTGTACTTAGATACCCTCTTCATGGCGGAGTTCGTACCAGTGACTTTACACTCAGTTCATATCCAGGAGCTGCTTTGTAGAGACCCAAAGCTTGACGTACATGGACATTACATTACTTTTGCTGAATACTTAATACATAACAAAAACAAACACCGAAGGAACATAATATTTTAGTGTCTTTGGAAACTCAGAACATAATCTTCTAATTGTGGTGAAAGATCTTAAACATCTCCCATAAAGATCTTCCCCTTTTGTTTTCTTACCTAAAACCTTTATTTATATCCTGGGGAAAAGAAAACATATAAAGGGTGAGCTCAAATGCTCAGTAAGGGTAATCATGGAGGAAATAAAACAAACCATATACATTTGAACATAAAAACATGAACATAATGTTTAAACATCGAAATCTTGAGCAATGACATAAAACATGGTAGTACGTAAGGAATAGACCATAATGGAACATCAATCATGATAAAATAGCTTGGAAATAAAACTTTTAATTTTGGAAAAATATTAAGCACATGATATGATTTCCGTAGTAGCCAAGGCATTGCTGCCAAGACCATCTTAGTGGACAAAGTCCCTTTCTGAATCGATTTGACTCCTCGTTCCAGTCAGGTATCACTAAACCGGATTAACTTACCATTCCATCCATGTCTATCTCATGAGATATAAATCTTTACCCAATGAATTGGAGGGAGATATAGGTCCCACCCATCTCATATTGAAATCATTCTTACGTGTTCCACAACATAAATATAAATCATTCATCATAACCCAAAGAATAAAATGGGTTTCATAAACATCATCCCATCATCACATAACCCATATAAAACAAATGGATATCATTTTATAATAATAAAAATAACACCATGTAAATAATAGAGACATTATACTTGAAACATAAACATTCTAAATAATTTCATCTTGGATGGAAAATAGTTTTGATAAAACACTTGAAATGAATTCTTGAGGAAAATATCCTTTCTTCTTCAAAATCATTTTCTTTTCACAAAATGCCATGTAATTTTAAAAGAAAAGGACTTTTTTTTAAAATAATCATGAAATATTTTAAAGAAAGATTTATGAAAATTAGGCATTATGAAACCGTAAAAATCAGTTCATGCCGTATAATTTAAAAAAACATTCTCCTCGTACTTTTGTCAGAAAAGTCAAAAAGTTCCTCGTATGGTAAACAAAAGAAATATTCCTTCCATAACAAAAAGTAAAAATCAAAGCGGGGTAAAAATGACATTAAACGTAAATGGAAGAATATTAAACACTTTATAAAAAACATTTTATAGGCATGGATGAAAAATACAACCCTAGTAAATACTTATGTATAAGCAATCTCGAATAAAAATGAGATTGAAAAATTATCCCTTACCTTATGTCAGATATGCTTCGTATGTATCCAGACCACCTGTATAATGATTTAAATAATTTAATTGAATTATTAAATAATAATATTTATTATTATGATATCATATATAGTTTAATTATGACTTTATATTACCCGTTCTTTTGTAAATTCGATGTAAAAGCAGTGATTTGGGTAAAATCGTTTTATTTACTGTACGTGTTTTGATTTGTTGTTCATGATATTATTATTACTTATATCATGATTTAATTACTTTCAGAATATAAATAATAATTTATATATCATATATATTCAGTATATACATATATATAATAGATATATGAATGAAATGAAATACACCGTTCATGGAGACGGTAGGTCGTACGTACGCATGAACGCTGTTTTCCTTTCCTTATTGAATTGAATGGAATTAAGTAGATGACATACATATATATATAAATAAATACAGTAGAATTATTATGTCATATATTTCATGATTACTTATTATATATACTTTATAATCATTCTTTAATTGTTAACATGGAAAATGAATCTCATCGCATCGTGGAGACGGTAATCCGTACGTACGCACGAGCGATGATATCGTTCCCATATTTATTAAATGGAATTTTAGTGTATGATATAATATCTTAGAATCAGTATGATGTTATAATAATCATATATAGTTATACTTTACACCATTATACCCATTCAAGTAGGGTGGTGGTGGAAAAACATATTACACCACGGCATGGAGACGGTATTCTGTACGTACGCACGCGCGGTGATTTTGTTTTCCGTAGGATGGATAGAAGGTGAAATAGGGTTGTTTAATATTTATAATAACATATCATTATATAATTAATAATTATTTTATTACTTTATAATGAGACTACTAAAGAAGAAGAATTATAAGAAGAAAGAAACTTGAGAAAATCAGAAGAAGAGATTACCTCTTCTTCGACGCACCTCCTTTAAGATTCCTCTTAAGGAAGTATAGTTGGTATTTTGAGAAGACAAAAATATCAAAAATGTTTCTAGGGAATTGTAGAAGAGAAATGGGCAGGGTTTGGCTGAGCTTAAAGGCTCAAAAGGGTGTGAAGAGAAGAGGTCAGGGGTGCCCTTTTTATAAGGGAGGAGAGGGGAACCTTTGGAAAAACTCAAAATATTATTTTATAATAAAGTCATATTCGGTTTATAATAACTCCAAAATTATTTATTTCTAAGATAAAGTGGTGATGGGTCTAAATTCTCTCAACCAATAGATTTTAGACAGGTTTGGGTCATTATATTATCCTTATCTTTTAGTTTTAACTCTTAGTTAATTAGATTGACATTTACCATGTCACTTTGTATTTTTATATTATATAGTTAATAAACTTACCATATACATCTAAGAGACCCCCAAGTGTTCCATTAATGATAAAACTATCATGATATAAGTATCTTGGTATAACCTTATATTTTTAGGAATATAATAACAATTAATAATATAATATTTGTTTTGAAAACTATTTTATGTCAATTTTGAAACTATTTGGTAATTGATTTTTTTGAAACTCATAACAGCATTATTAGTTCGAAAAAAGTTAATTAAATCAATACTAACATGTCATATTAACCTATAAAATTAGTTTAATTCATAAAAAGTCTAAAATTACATTTATTTGGGTATTTATAGCATCAATTATGTTAATATTTCATTAATAAGGTAATTACTGCATCATCATTGTGTCATAAATAAATTAACTTATTTAATGTCTAAAAATTATAAATAAAATACAATTATGTAGGAAATATTTTTATATTTATAATGAATATTTATAGTCTAATTTATCTTATGTATAACCCTATATTAAAATTGTTTTATTTATTAAACTTTGATTTTAACTATTTTAACTCCTCTTTAAATAAATTAATAATAAATGTCCTAATCTAATCCAAGTGGACCTAAATGGTCCTATTTTATTCCTAAGGTTGTTTTTGGTCGATTTACACTTATCCAATAGAATTATGACATGTGTTAGGGTAATAATAATATCATTTTTACCCTTAATTACCCTATTTACTTTTAACCGTGGTAAATAAAAGTAAAAAGTTACTATTCACCAAAAAATATTTTCATCTCATTGAACCATATTTTAGTCCTTGATATTAACCATGTCTCTCGGATTTTCGAAATTCCACTCACAGAAGCGGTAAAATTTAGTTTTATGTGAATTTCCAAATTCTCCTAGGAGGTGGGTAAAAGATGGTGAAAAGTTCAATAAAATTTTTATATATCTAAAATTATTATAAAATGACTCCAATGAATTATATTGAACTTATATAGGTATTATGTGTCAATTTTTAACTGAAATAAATTTAAATAAAATAAATAATTATTTAAATAAAAAGTCGGTTTTTAAATAGTAACCCAGTGTTTTCACTATTCATCAAAAATTGAAAGTTTTTAGAAAAATACCAAAAATTCACCCTAGGCTAATTTTAATATTCCGAATCCAAAAATGAAGTCCATTTTGAAAGATAAAATTTATAAAATTTCAAAAATTGGGTATTAGTATTCATAACGGCTAGTTTATATAATATTTTAATAACATGTTGTTGTTTAGTGAAACACGATATTGCGTACAACACACGCTATCGTGGAAGGTCACTATTGCGTGTAATGCAAGTCAAGTCAGGGATGCGTGTAGTGAAAGATCCTTTTGGTGTAGCGTACAACACAAGACATAAATGAAATTAAAAAGAATATTTTTCTTAAATTCTCGGGGTGTTACATGCTTCACTTACAGCAAGGCAGTCGGGCAGTGGCCCAGTACTCGGTGAGATCCACTGACCTCTCTCGCTACTATACTGACATGGTATGATACCTTTCTTCAGGTCCTAGACCTTTGAGTTGGGTTTCCAACGGGAGATCAGAGCGTCGATGATATCCCTAAATATCCCGGCGCAGGCTGGGGTTCTTGAGCGAGCACTATTGGTGGAGAGCTTCTTTGTTGATCAGGAATTGACGGTGAGAGCCTCCACGGGGTGGTAGGTAGCTGAGTCATCTAAAGGAGGTATTAGAAATATGATGTAGAGGTCCAATCCAGCCAGACCTTTTGGAGGGTGACCCCAGAATGTAGGGTTGGAGGTGCGGAGCTCACGAGATAGAGGGGGTCAGCAGAGTAGAAGAATGTGAATCACATGCGATGGGCAGGGTCACATGGATCAAGACTGCCCAACCCATTGTACTGATGATCAGCAGACAGTTGAGGGATCGCCAAGATAGCGACCGAGGTTCAAGCAAAGAGATCCATAGGGCGGCGGACGTGGAAGAGAAGCGGGTCGTGCAGCAGGCGGTGGGCGACGGTTTGAGGTACTACCACCACCACCCCCAGGTGGTCCACCCCGACCACAGGGAGTAGGTGGAGAGGGGCGAGCTCAGATTCAGGTGGTAAAGGACTATGACCATGGTGCTCTAGAGATAATTAGAGGTACGATCTGTGTCTACTCCACCCCAGTTTTTGTACTTATAGGCATAGTTTCCAGTCACTCTTTCATTTCCACGACACTCATTCAGAGCTCGGAGATTCTGATTGAGTCGTTGGCTCAATCCTTACTACTAAAGACTCATACGGGAGAGGATTTTATGATTATTAACTGGTGATGGCAGTCTGAGCTTACTCTAGGAGGTGAGAGCTTCAGCTGGGATCTCCTAGCAGTAGTGTCGAGGCCTTACAATGTCATCTTTGGTATGGACTAGTTATCCATGGTCCATGCTCACATCGACTGTTTTAGGTGTAAAGTGTGGTGTGGCCATGAGAATGGGACCAGGTTCAGTTTCACTAGCGAGAAGGGAACCTTTGCAGCTTAGGATGGACTTTCTCAGAGGAGGGTGTAGCTGATCACTCATTATTTGGCTATCCTTATCCTCAGAACAGTTGACGTGAGAAGTCCTAGTTATCCTATAATGGTGGATTAATATGTTGATGTCTTTTATGATGATGTTTTGGGACTACCTCCTCATAGAGAGGTAGACTCCTACATCGACATATACCCCGGAACGACATCGATATCTACACCAGCATATCAGATGGAACTCATAGAGCTTTGTGAGTTGAGGGTATAACTGGAGTACTAGCAGGGCAAGGAGTTCATAAGGCCCAGTGTTTCTCCATGGGCAGCCCTGATTTTGTTTTCCAAGAAGGCAGACGGGAGTTTGAGGCTATGTGTGTACTATCAATGCCTAAACCAAGTGACCATGAAGAACAAGTATCCACTTTTTAGGATTGATGATCTCTCTGATCAGCTGAAGGGATCTCGGTGGTTTTTGAAGATAGACCTCAAATCAGGCTATCATTAGCTTAGGATATGAGATAAGGATATACTGAAGATAGCCTTCAGATGCTGGTATGGCCACTATGAGTTCTTGGTGATGCCTTTTGGCATGACCAACACTCCGTAAGTTTTCATGGGGATCATGAATAGAATCTTACAGCCTTACCTTGATTGCTTCATGGTGGTTTTCATTGACGACATCTTGGTATACTTGGCGTCGGAGGAGAAGCACGCTACTCATCTGCAAATAGTTCTGGATACACTCCGAGAGCACCAGCTTTATGGTAAGCTCTCGAAGTTCTAGTTCTGGACACGAGATGTCTACTTTCTAGGACTTGTTATCTCATAGGCTAGAGTTGTAGTGGATCTAGTGAAGATAGAGGTAGTGCTTTCTTGGGAGCCACCCAAGAGTGTGACCAAGGTGTAGAGTTTTCTGGGATTGGTTGGGTACTGCCAAAGATTCATACTTGAATTTTCCAGAGTAGAAACACCCTTGTCAGCTTTGACAGATAAGGGACAACCTTTCTTGTGGATAGAGAGATGCCAGCAGTGTTTCCAGGAGTTAAGGCAGAGACTGACGAGTGCCCCCATCTTGAGGCTACAAGAAGATGGCATTGGGTATGTAGTCTACTACGATGCATCAGGGAACAGAATGGGATGTGTCCTGATGCAGGAGTGATTAGTGATCGCCTATGGCTCATGAAATTGGAGGAAAAATGAATAGAACTATGCTACCCATGATCTGGAGTTAGCAGTTGTGGTCTTTTCCTTGAAGATATGGCAGCACTACTTGATGGGTGAACGGTTTACCATCTACTCTGATCATAAGAGTCTTAGGTATATCTTCTCATAGGAGGACCTAAACCTGAGACAATGGAGATGGCTGGAGTTTCTCTAGGATTATGACTTTGAGATATTCTATATCCCTGGGAAGGGAAACATGGTGGAAGATGCACTCAACAAGAGGTCTGGTTTATAGTTGCTGAGTGAGGCAACAGAGCAGCTATCCACATTGCAGATATCCTTTGCGGATAGTGATGGATCAGCTTACCTCCAGTCTATGATAGTTACTCCCCCACTTCTTCAGGGAGTTAGGGGTGAAAAGCTTGGGGACATTGACTGTGAGGCCCGACGTACTTAGATATCCTCATGACGGGCTCCTAAAGGATTTTTTGAAGGTGGGGAGAACGTCATCCTTTTCAGGGTACGCACCATTGTACCAATGATTCTATGAGAGGAGGTGTTAAGGTAGTTCCACACATCCCCTTTTGTGGTACATCTTGATGTGGTGAAGATGTACCAGGACCTCAAGAGTCAATACTGGTGGCCAAGGATGATGAAATAAGTGGAGGATTTCATTTCGTGGTGCCTCACTTGTCAGCAATTAAAGGCTAAGAACCAGGTTCCAGCAGGCTTAACTCAGCCACTTGAGTTGCCAGAGTGGAAGTGGGATGTCATTTACATGGACTTAGTGACAGGGATACCATGTACATCCAGGGGACATGATTCCATCTGGGTGATCATTGACCAACTCACCATGTCATCCCACTTACTACCCATCTGAGAGTAGGGATTGGTAGAGGGATTGGGATGCCTCTATGTATGGGAGATTGAACGGCTTCATGGGGTTCCATCGATGATTGTTTCGGATCGTGATTCTTGTTTTACATCTCGGATGTGGATGGGATTGTAGGAGGCATTCGAGACTCAGCTACACATGATAACCGCCTTTCACCCTCAGACAGATGGCCAGACAGAGCGGACCATACAAACACTTGAGGACATGCTTCGTGCTTGGGTCCTTGATTTTGGCCGTAGTTGGGACGACCACATGCCACTGGTGGAGTTCACTTACAACAACATTTATCACTACACCATCAGCATGGCACCATTTGAGGCCCTGTACGGGCGACCATGCAGATCACCTTTATGCTGGATAGACATAGGGGAGTCAGCACTTATGGGGCCAGAGTTGGTACGGGCTACCACTGAAAAGGTGCAGAACATCCAGGAGAGGATGAAGACTACACAGAGCCGGTAGAATTCTTATGCTGACATAAGATAGATAACCTTGAAGTTTGAGGATGGAGACCATGTCTTCCTACAGATATCACCCCGATGAGGATTACAGAGGTTTGGACAGGGCGACAAGCATCTCTAAGGTTCATCGGGCCTTTCCAGATCCTCATTAGAGCAGGCGAGGTGGTGTACCATCTAGCTCTTCTATAACATCCCAGGTAAATAAAGAATATAAATTTTTCATATTTATTAATATTTTTGGATTAAATATGAATTTTAATTTAAAAGAGACGCTATGTGTGATGTCATACTCGATACGCAACAATGGGTTTCTTTAAAATCTTACGTTGCACACTAATAATATAATATTATTATTTTAAATGGTAGTTAACGCCTAACCATTGTATTAGATTGAATGAATAGAACTAACTAAAATATGATTATACATGTTTGTTAAATGTTTTTACATTTATCTAATAAATTTTAGAGGCTTAAAATAAGAAAGAATCCAAATTTAAAGCATTAATAGTCTAATATTCTTTAAAAGGTCAATTTACTGCCTTTTGATGGAGAACCCTTTTTAAATCTAGTTTTTTTCACTTTTATATGTTCTATTTGAAAAAAATAAAATTCTTCTTTAGAATCGGGACATCAAAATTTACTTTTGGTAAATTTTTGGTATTTTTCTGATAAAGTTCATTTTTAATGAATAGTGAAAAATACTGTATTTTAATTCAAAACTGCCTTTTAATATAATTTATTTATATGGTTAGATTATCTTTTTAATTGGTTTTAAAGTTTAATTAGATTATATTTTTACCATTTAATCCAATTTTGTTCATTGGAAGTAATTTAACTTTGAAATTGGACATAAACAAGTGTCAATCATTTAATAGTTATTATTTCTTAAAAACACGCTTTTTGTTTTGACAGCGGGAATTAATTTTAAATTAATTAATGAAACTTCTATGTTTTTAATTTGGTAAAATATAAATAATTTTTGAATTTGGAATATTAAATATATCTTAGGATGATTTTTTGATATTTTTCTGAAAAACCTCAATTTTTGATGAATAGTGAAAACACTGAGTAGTAGTTAAAAAGCTGACTTTTTCATTTAAATGAAATTTTACCACTTCTGTGAATTGAATTTTGAAAATATGACATACATGATTGTTATTAGTAAGTAAAATTTGGTTCAATAAGATGAAAATATTTTTTGGTGAATAGTATCTTTTGACTTTTTTTACCACAGTTAAAGTTAAATAGGGTAATTCAAGGTAAAACAATATTATAATAATATAAAATTACTTTAACACTTGTCCTAACCTTATTGTATGAGTAATGTCCGACCAATACAATCCTTGGGTGAGAATTTTGTCCTTTGAAAGCCACTTGGGTAAGATAATGATATTAATTACTTTTTATTTAAAGTAAAAATGAAAAATATCATAAACATGTATTGTTTTACGAAAACAATTTTAATGTGGGGTTATATAATTGATATATTTGACTATAAATATTCATTATAAATCTAAAAATATTTCATACATTGTGGTATTTTTTTATAACTTTTAGACTTTAAATAAATTAAATTATTTATGACACAATAATGATGTCGTGTTTACCTCATTAATAAATGATTTAAATAAATAAGATTATAAAGATTAAAATAATTTACAAAACCTGTCCAGTTATTATTGAATGATTTTATTTCTAACATGATCCATCTTATCTTTGACTTTAAAAAGTTTTGGACATTTAGAAATCGAAAATCATTATATAATAAAATAATATTTTCACACTTTCCTAAATAACACCTCCTCCCCCTTATAAAAATTCCTCAATTCTAACCCATTCCTCACACCTCTCAATCCAATTGTCTCGTCCAACCCCAACCCAAATAAGATTTCAATATCCCTCTCTCCCACCTAGAATCCTTACCTTAGGCAGAAGGCACTTCAAGAAATCCTTTTGGTTCAAATCAAAGGGAGTTACACGATTTAAAGGTAACATCTTCTCTTAAGTTCTTTTGTTTTATTTTCCTTATCCAACCCCATAAACTATTTTTATTCCTTTATTTCATAAAAAACCATTATACTAAATAAACTAGGTTGTTTTTATGAGAATTATTTTAGCTACACTTACACACACCTCCATCTGATCGGTAAAGAACATATTGTTTCTGTGGACGGCGAACTAACATCTCACGAAATAATGATTGTTTAATCTTCTATACCACCTATTATGGTGGTCATTATAATGTAACTGTATTTATATGTGATATATATTATGTTTATGTTTTATCTATGCTTCTGTAATTTTTATTTACAAGCATACCTTTATGCTTTCCAATATGTGTAAACAGGATAATTTCATTTGAGGAAGTGCGGACTACCGCCCCCTCAAGGTGATATGATTCGTTTATGACATACATGGAATGTATAAAGGATAGAGTTAATGAAATTATGTAACATATAAATAATATTATATTATACTATAATTATAATATACCTATGCATTATTAAGTTTTCATTCATTTAAATATAAAATAGAAATGAAAGTAGCGTTCATGCGTACGTACGGCTTACCATCTCTATGAACGGTGCGTTCAATTTCTTAACTCCAAATGATATGGAATATTATAAATACATATACACTAGTTATATATGATATATATTATATATAAATCATTAATATAATTTTGTAGATAATGAACTTTTGAACACATGGACAATTTGTAATTATAACAAGTTCATTTTTTACTAAAGTTCTGAACATCGACCAAATGTCCGATATAAACTCAAATAATTAACTAATTTTTATAGAAAGATAATAAGTGATATAAAAGAAATAATAATCTTAAAAAAATGTTCTTAAGGAAGTATAAATTAACATAATTTTATTATTCAAGAAGAACACGGAACATACAAGTCAAGTCGGACACGAGGTAAGGGGTTTCTTATCTCACTTTTAATTCCATGAGATTTGATTGTGGTGTATTGTGTACTACCATTTGATATATATTATCATTATTCTATTTATATTCATGGTATTATATGATTCATTTGGTGGTTATTAACTTTTGTTCATACAACTCATTTGATTTCAACGTGGTAAGGGGTTTTCATCTCACTTTTTATTCCCGTGAGATTCATGCTATATTTGCCACTATTTCCTTTTGTGTGGTGTATGTACTACCCATGATTGTATTCTTTGTGTAATATAATTTAATTTAAGGGTATTTTCATAATCATTGTATAATCCTTATTTCATGTGGTGTATGTTTCGTACGTTACCAAATCAGTAAGAGAACTTTTTAACCCAATTTCCATTCCTTGGGTTTATCTTCTAATTCTTAATTATGCCATGATATGATTATGTGTGGAATCACTATTCATTTATTTATGTTGTAATTTCCACTCCCTTTTGTGTGGATATACTTTTTTTAAACATAATCACTACATTGATAAATTCTCAAGTCATCGATATGAACTTGATAAGAGTAATTTTAACTCAATTTCCATTCATTGAGTTAAACATCCAAATCATTGGTTTTGTCTTAAAAAGAACATGTGTGAATGTACTCTGATTTATTTACACTTAATTTCCAGTCATATTTAATGTATTTATATTTTTCACACATTATTATGTAATTGATTTATCCTTAATCTAAGGATACATTTTTTATAATGGATTTCATCTCAATTTACATTCAATTGAGACTTCATTGTTGTTATGCACCAATTCACTCTTATATAGTGTATATACTGTCCTTTGGCATATTATTTCATGAATCCATTTATTCTCATGATATTATAAAGTTCTAATTAATTTTTATTCCTCAATTATTTGTATTCAAGCATCTCTCTCTTTGTTAAAAACTCTTTAACTAAAATATCATTTTAAATGTTTTAATGATTTATTATTCTAAATATTTCTCATTAATGTCCATGTTTCCAAAATGGTTTTTAGGAATTATTTTTATGGACAATAATGTTTTCAAATGATAATTAATTTAAAAGTTTCAAAGTGGTATGGGATACATTGATTCAAAATCTCTTTATTAAATGTTTTAAATAGTTTTTGAAAATGGTTTGATAAAGAATATATTATGTCAATATCTTGAAATAATATATTGTGATAGCAATGTGGAAATGTTACCTTTCATTTTTCTTGTTTTATGTGTTATGACTATGTTATGGTTCTTTGGCATTGTTTACATATACAGGTGGTTCCGTGATAAACCTAGGGTGGGTGAGCCTGAGATAGCTCTCCAATGCATTGGGTAAGGTAATAGAGGTAAATGTGAATGTTTCTCCTAAGAGATTTAGGGAATATACTATGATGGGTATTCCAAATATAACTCCCTAAGTAGCTTTGAAAGCTACAATGTAAGTATGTTATAGATGCCACAAGTTACCTTTATGATTTAGGATTTCTTGGTGTTATTCATAAATCTTATGATTTCATGAGGTATGTAATGATCAAAAAGTATGGTTTCATTGATTTGTATTTATTGATGGGTTAATGTTTCCTTTCCTTATTTTATAACCCTTACTGAGCTTTTAATGCTCATACCAAGTTTTGGAAATGTTTTCCACATGGCTTAAAGATGAATAGGTTTAAGGATGGGATCAAGGAAAAGTCATGTTGTCTAAAACATGGAACTAGTCATGTTTCTTTTTAAGAGTTTTTATTTTATGAAAAATTTGGATACTTAGTAGTAGTGTATACATGTAATTTTCAAGTTGATATGTAATAGTTATGGCCTGATTATCTAAAACTCTAAACCTGAAAATATCCTCAATGTGAATTATTCATTTAATACAAGATTATGTAATGTTTTTAAGTTCATGTCCTTATAGTTGGTATCATAGGTTTGTTTAGATAACTTTATAGGTTAGGGTGTTATTTAAGCCTAAGTGACATAATAATAATGGTTAACATATTAGAAAGATCCATAGTTATTTTAGATAAATTGAATGAGTTTAAGATAACATGAATAAATCTATCTTAGTTTTTACCCTACTCATAAGATATTATATGATGATTTTACTGATATAATCACACTGACCTTTTTGGTTTTAGTAAATGGTTGGATCTAACAGGAACTGATTCTCGTTAAAATTTACCTAAGAGATGAAGGTAGAACGGTCCTTGTAGTCTAGCTTGGGTTTTCAAATCCACAGAGACCTAAGAAGTAACCTATAGACACGCACATTATAAGGATTTTTTTTAGCTATTAAGTGGCCACCTTTGGGTTGATTTTAGATGGGTTTAAGTTAACACTAAAAGCCTTAAGTGAATTCAAATTATGAGAAGGGTTGATCCTAGGTTATTACAAGGGGTGGATTAGATGTATTTCCTTTTCAATGATTTCAATTTCTTATATTTGAGATGGGTTAATTTAAGAAGATAAAACAACATCATCACTTACTGGTTTAATGCCTACACCCTTTAATAATAATCACTTATACACTTGAAGGATCAAATTTTTGATCACTTCAAGGTAAAGGTTCATATTAGCACATAAAGTGTGTGGCTTTAAATTCAACAAGGACGATGGAGTTTAAAAATCATCAAATAAAAATCTCAATTAAAGAAGTGATTATACATTAATGGGGTGATAAATAACATCTAACCCAGACCATTTCTACTCCATTAGATCAATCCATAAGTGGGTTAGCCCTCCATTGATGCTATGGTTTCAATGGAAGCGGGAAGTAGACTCATGAGGGAGGAAATGGAGAAGTAAAAAAAATGAAAAGAAAATGATCACTCCACCGTTGTGTGAATAATTTCACAAGGTTTGGTGTGAATAAATTCACACCTTGAACCAGAAGTATAAAATTGATATGAATAACAACATAATAAGAGGAAAATAAGATCTTTTATTAAGAAACTAATGTGAATTTAACAACTTACATGTGAAAGACAAACTTGAGACAACAAAATCGCAGCATAACATTACAATTGAAAAAAGAACCAAAGATTATCAAATCCTCCACCACCACTGCCTTAAATAAGAATTTTTGAAGCCTTGGGTAGAGAATCCAATAGTCCAAGTATTCTCAATTAATTTTGGTAGGCCATAGGTGGGTAGAAAGTTGAGGGAGAGTTGATTTTCCACCCTTGACCCGAGGTGGCAGCCAGCTTTGATTCACCGAACAGAAGTGCTTAGAATACCTTCTAGATGGCCGAATCAGAGTAGTACATAGACGAAGAAAATGGATCTACAGATTTCTCCTAACCTCCTGTAAAATTTGGTCCCATTTGGAGTTTTATATTCGGATATATGATTAGATTATTGTTCTGTTTTTCTGGGCCGCAGAATCTTGACCAGAATCTTGTCTCTAACTTGGGCCGCCTAAATGACCACCATGGAGGCCGAATTATCATTGGATCATGAAGAGTGATTTGTTCCTATACATGTATTCTAGCATCCCACGAATGTTTGGATTCATTGGGACTGTATGGTGGGCCCCACATTCGAATAAGTGGGCTGGTGTCGAATATGACTTCTCCAGAATTTTTTCCTTTCATCACCAAATATCCCCATCTTCTTCCATGAATTCTCCATTGATCCCTGAATGAAACATGTTCATATTGAAGTGTAGATCAATTTAACAAAATATCAAATTGAAAAATGGAAAATTAAATTCCTTAAAATCTGAATAATCATTGGGTACTTTAAATGATGTTCAAAAATGTACCACATAATTGTGCATTTTAAGAAGGTATTGCAATCATAATGTGAAATGATGTTCAAAGTGTAAAATGCACTAAAATGGTGTTTATGAATAATAAATCAAATGAATATTATATATATTAATAATTAATATTAGCCTCATTTAGTGGCTAATCACACCCCCCAACTTGAGTTTTTCTAGTCCCGAGAAAAATATATCTCATCAAAAATGAAATTCAAATTCCCTTATCCAAAAACATTTTAATACACAATGATCACCAAAAACAATTATACCAAACAATCATGAAACCCATAAAAATATTTTAATACAAGATAGTTTAATAAGCAGATCCCAATCCCAATCCCATTCCTTTGTTCAAATTCATTGTCATATTTCATCCAATATCAATTAAGTATGAGGATATGTTGTGCATCACAATAGAATGGGGGTTCATCTTTTTTCAAGGGGGAAATGACGGAAGCGCTAGGTGGAATCACATTTCAATATTAATATGAGTATTCAAAAAAAAGTTTTTTTTTTGTAACATATTTTTTTGTTTTTTTTTTGTTTTTTTTTTTTTGCAATTTTGCCATGGTAATTGAAATTTCACCTAAAAGAGTCAACCCCTATAGAGAGACTTTGCCGATGACTCCTAGGCTCAAGGACCATAGGGAACCAAGTGAATCCAACATACTCAGTCATCATCTCGAGTTAACTCAGTCAAAAACAAATTCAAATTACCAAAAATAGAGATAAAATTACTAACTCTGGGCCAGAAAACTATGGAGTCACGATCCCCAAGTGCCGAAAGCCACGCATTAGGTCATTTCATTGCTCTACACACAAATTTATTATTATTTTTATTATTATTTTTATTGAATACTCATATTAAAACTAAAATGATCACCAAACCTATGCTATTTATTTGGGGGACCCCATGAACTCAAACTAATACCCCACCATCCAAAGGACGTGCATTGTGATCTTTTTTTATTTGGATGAAAATATAAACGATGAAATATCACATTGGACAGACATACTTTCCAAAATCTATCCTCATGAAATTATAAAAGGATTAAAATCAGAATCAGGGCATTCTAAATTATTTGATATTTAGTTTCAAAGTGTGCAATGTGTATTACCATATTCAAAGTTAAAGGAATTGTTCCTTCCATTTACATGCATTTTTTTCAAATCATTCATTTTTTTTACACAAAAGAATTTTTTATTTTATCTCCCCCCCAACTTAAAATAACACTGTCCCCGGTGTTTAAAGAAAAGAAAATTTAGAAGGGGGTAGAGGAAGAGAATGAATGTTAAAAACGGAAATTGAAAATGAGGATCAAGGAATAAAGTCACCTGGTGGTTGAAGTTGAAATTATTGTTGCTCCCTTTTAATCCTTTGATATCCATGTCACTTGCAGCGTTCCCATGGGTCAGTGGTAAGCGCGCACCCCTGTCTCCCTTCGGTCCCGGGTTCGAATCCCCTCGGCTTCGCCGGTTGTAAAGGGGTCTATCCCATGACCCACGACGTGTCCCTTTTTATTATTATTATTATTATTTTATTTTTTATTTTTATCTTAACCTAAAAAATCATAAAAATAAAATAAAATAAACTGATGATACATTGTCTTCTTTTTAAATTTCTGGGTAAGGTATTACTCAAAGACCACACCACGTGACACGGATGAATATGGTACTCCCCTTTCATACCCATCCATACTCATAATAGAATAACAGGTCAACAGTCTATTTTTTTTATTTTTAAATATCAAAATGATTAATTAATCCTATTTGAAAAATAAAGATGACATGAAAACCACGGGTTTCCTCCCATGCAGCGCTTTGTTTAACGTTGTTAGCTCAACATGAACCCCCTAACTTACCCAATACCAATTTTCAACCTTTTAAGGACCCCATATTTCTCCATTTCCACTAGATTGATATTGATTATTTGTTTATAATTTTTTTTGTGTGCAAACCTAAGTTCTATAATGAGTGTTAAAATCCAAGGAATATCAGAAATGGTTGATCCAGTTTCGTTTTTAGTCCTTTAAAAGACATTAAAAATAATTACCTCTTTATTGGTTTCAAGATAAGAAATTGTGAAAATTGGAAGTTTTTGGCTATCCCTAATGAATGGAAACTTGAGGGTGGATGGAAAGTCCTTTCGTTCAAGTTCGGGTAGGCTAACACTTTCAGACATAGGTTGGGACTTTGAATCAAACTCAATTTCATTTTCAAAATTTCTCAACATAATTGGTTCCTTTTGAATATAAGATTCAACCATAAAATTAGAAAGATCAATTTTAGTAATGGGTATGGACTCAATGTTTGTGATTTCTCTCAATGGTTCAATGGTTTGTGTTTTTGAAAATTCATCAATGTAGTTATACTTTGCAGACTCAATCCATGATGTCAAATTCTCCTCTTTTGAATCCAAAAAGTCAATTTCCTCCTGATTTAAATACCCGTTAACAATTCCTTTATCCTCTTCATCTATCCCAAATCCAAAGGTTGGTTCTTCAATAAATTTATGAGAGGTTTGTGGGAGAAAAGAGTCTTCTATCAATGATGAGGAAGGGATATCATGAGTGGGAATGGGTTCCATAACCGTCTCAAAGTTTTTTAATTCTAATCTCAAAGATGAAACCTCAAAATTCATTTTCTCCATTTGTTGACACAATTTTTCAAGTAATGGTTATGGATCATGATGGTCAAGGGGTTGAGAAAGATGGTTTATTCCAGGTGGATAATTAAGTTGTTGGAATTGCACAGGAGGGTGTTCATATTGGCTTTTAGGGGATTGAAACTCATTATATGTTTGGATGTTTTGTGGATCATATGAGTAAAAACATTGTGGTTCATTAGGTTGTTGATGGTCCCACAAGTAGAAATTAGGATGGTCATTGTATATCACACATGGGGTTGGCTGATCAAAGTAGGGATAGGTTTCCCATGTTTGGACTTATTCAAAATTGAATTCCATAGGATTGAGGGGTGAGAAAAGAGAAGTAGGATAAAAAAAAGGATGATAGTGTCTAAGATAACTTAATTAGGTCCCCAGAAACGGCGCCAAAATTTGATTCTCTCAAATTTACCCAAGAGATGATTTGTTCCTATACATGTCTTATAGAATCCCACGAAATTTTGGATTCATTGGGACTCTATGGTGGGCCCCACATTCGAATCAGTGGGCTGGTTTCCAATCTGACATCTCCAGAATTGTTTCTTTTCATCACAAAATATCCCCATCTTCTTCCATTAATTCTCCATTGATCCCTAAATGAAACATGTTAATATTGAAGTGTAGATAAATTTCCCAAAATATCAAATTGAAAATTGGATAATTAAATTTCTTTAAAATCATAATAATCATTGGGTACTTTAAATGATGTTCAAAAATGTACCACATAATAGTGCATTTTAAGAAGGTATTACAATCATAATGTGAAATGATGTTCAAAGTGTAAAATTAACTAAAATGGTGTTTATGAATAATAAATAACATGAATATTATATATATTAACAATGAATATTAGCCTCATTTAGTGGATAATCATGAACCAACACAACAATAGATGTGAAAGAAACTATGGTGGCTTCCTTAATGAGAAACCGAATGACATGGGAGTTGCAATGAGAACTCTTGTGGTTAAAATATGTTGTGGTTATTTTTGAGGAATTTATCTCATTTTTTTAATGTTATAAAATTTTATAGTTTTTGAAAAACTGACAACATGTAGATCATGTGACAACCCGTCGCGTCGTATAAAGCTGTGGGAATCGAACCCACAACCAAAGTGCGATTGGGATTTATCGCCAACCACTAGACTACGTGATGTCCCTGGTTAGTATAACTAATTATTTTTAGTTAAATGATTTTATGGATCAAGAATATGTTTATTTTGGATCTTATTTTTTATCAAATATACATCCTTAGTATAAAAAAATGATTTGGTGATTAAGTAATGAAGGTTGTTTTAGAAGGCATTCTCGCTTTTGAGAACACTATATGCTTAAGGAAAACAAAATACTATGGGATTTAATTTGTGGAGTAATGGTTGAAATATTATTTTGGAATAATCTATGTTTTTATTATGGACATAAGGTGATTTGGATTATTTATTGAAATGATTAATCTATCATAGAGAATATGTTTTTAGGTTAATTACACATCAGTATGAGACTTGAAGAGTAGTCGATGTTTTTGGAGATAAATTTTAAGATTTACTATGGAAGACTATGTGATTGAATCCTTCTGAGTTTTGGGTTTCAATCTTAGTTTGGATTACTTTAAATAATTTTAAGGATAATTTTATATTGAATGGTATTTCTTGAATTTTGGGTTCTTTTTGTTGAATTTTGGAGATTAAGAGTATTATTTCTTTTTATAAAGGATTTTCCTTTTGGGGATTATCTGATCTTGTACTAAACAATTTTGGTTTTGGTTGATTTTTAAAGATAGGGGAAATATATAGTTCATCTTTTTTAGATTATGTGATATTCTAGAAGTTTATTCTAGCACTTCAGGTGTGACCAAGTCATCTTGAATACTTACAATTTAGAGAAAAATGAGTTTTTGGTAGAATTTTATTAAAGGATGACACTCTACATGACAAGTAAGTATATCTCCTTATGGTCTTAGTCTAGTTATTAATAAAATTCTTCAACTCTATGAAAAGGAACTTGAATCAAAAATTTTATAAGCTCTCTTTTATCATCAGACTTTTACCCAACCACAAATTTATGGTATTGTGGTGGTTAACTTTCTGTGATCAAGTTCTCTATCACTCTCTATTAATCTATGAGAGTTAGTTTCTCTCCCATATCCATGTTTTCATGGAATCCTAGTATCTGTTGTCTCGAGTGACCTTTATATTACTATTCTTTTATTTTAAAGTGATATTTTTTGGACTTTTTTTCCAATGAGGGACTTTCAATGAAGTTTCCAAGCCTAATTTTAAAATTGCGAGGACATAATTCCCAAAAGGGGGGAAGGATATAACATTCCAGGTAAATAAAGAATATAAATTTTTCATATTTATTAATATTTTTTAATTAAATAGGAATTTTACTTTAAAGGGAATGTTATGTTCGATGGCGTACCTGATACACAACAATGGGTTTCTTTGAAATCTTACGTTGCACACTAATAATATAATATTATTATTTTAAATGGTAGTTAACACCTAATCGTTGTATTAGAGAGAATGAGTAGAACTAACTAAAATATGATTATACATGTTTGTTAAATGTTTTTACATTTATCCAATAAATTTTAGAGGCTTAAAATAAGAAAGAATCCAAATTTTAAGCACTAATAGTCTAATATTCTTTAAAAGGTTGATTTACCGTCTTTTGATGGCGAACCCTTTTTAAATCTAGTTTTTGTCACTTTTATATGTTATATTTGACAAAATAAAATTCTTATTTAGAATAGGGACATCAAAATTTACTTTTGGTAAATTTTTGGTATTTTTCTGATAAAGTTCATTTTTTAATGAATAGTAAAAAATACTGTATTTTAATTCAAAACTGCCTTTTAAGCTAATTTATTTATATGGTTATATTATCTTTTTAATTGGTTTTAAAGTTTAATTAGATTATATTTTTACCATTTAATCTAATTTTGGTCATTGGAAGTAATTTCACTTTGAAATTTGACATAAACAAGTGTCAATCTTTTGATAGTTATTATTTCTTAAAAACACGCTTTTTGTTTTGACAACGGGAATTAATTTTAAATTAATTAATGTAACTTCTATGTTTTTAATTTGGTAAAATATACATCATTTTTTGAATTTGGAATATCAAATATATCTTAGGCTGAATTTTTGGTATTTTTCTGAAAAACTTCAATTTTTGATGAATATTGAAAACACTAAATAGTAGTTAAAAAGATGATTTTTTCATTTAAATGAAATTTTAACACTTTTGTGAATTGAATTTCAAAAATCCAACATACATGGTTGTTATTAGTAAGTAAAATTTGGTTCAATAAGATGAAAATATTTTTTGGGTGAATAGTAACTTTTGACTTTTTACCGCTGTTAAAAGTAAATAGGGTAATTCAAGGTAAAAACAATATTATAGTACTATAAAATTACCTTAACACTTGTTCTAACCTTATTGGATAAGTAATGGATGACCAAGACAATCCTTATGTGAGACTCTTGGCCTTTGAAAGCCACTTGGGTAAGATAATGATATTAATATCTTGTTATTTAAAGTAAAAATAAAAATATTAAAAACATGTATTGTTTTGTGAAAAAACATTAATGTAGGGTTATATAAATGTTATATTTAACTATAAATATTCATTAGAAATCTAAAAATATTTCCTACATTCTGGTATTTTTTTATAATTTTTATACATTAAATAAATTAAATTATTTATGACACAAAAATGATGTAGTGTTTACCTCATTAATAAATGATTTAAATAAATAAGATTATAAAGATTAAAATAATATCCAAAACCTGTCCAATTATTATTGGATGATTTTATTTCAACCATTATTCCTCTTATATTTGACTTTAATATTTTTTGGACATTTATAAACTGAAAATAATTATATAATAAAATTATATTTTCACACTTTCCTAAAGAACCCCTCCTCCCCCTTATAAAAATCCCTCACTTATAACCCATTCCTCACACCTCTAAACCCCTTGGATCGTCCAACCCATGCCAAAATAAGCTCTCAAGATCCCTATATTACACCTAGAAGCCTTACCTTAGGTAGAAGGCACTTCAATAAACCCTTTTGGTTCAAACCAAATAGAGTTACCCGATTTAAAGGTAACATCTTCTCTTAAGTTCTTTTGTTTTATTTTCCTTATCCAACCCCCTACACTCTTTTTATTACTTTATTTTATAACAAAACTAGTATCCAAAATATACTAGGTTGTTTTTATGAGAAGGATTCTAGCTACACTTACACACACCTCCATCAGATGGGTAAAGAACATACTGTTTCTGTGGACGGCGAACTAACGCCTCACAAAACAATGATTCTTCAATCTTCTCCTACCACCTCTTATGGTATCCATTATTATGGAACTGTATTTATATGTGATATATATTATTTTTATGTTTTCTATATGCTTCTATAATTTTTATTTACAATCATACCTTTATGCTTTCCAATATGTGTAAACACGATAATTTCATTTGAGGAAGTGTGGACTACCGCCCCCTCAAGGTGATATGATTATTTTATGACATACATGAAACATATAAAGGATGGAGTTAATGAAATTATGTAACATATATATCATATGATATTATAATTTAATTATAATATACCTATGCATTATTAATTTTTCATTCCTTTAAATATAAAATAGAAATGAAAGTAGCGTTCATGCGTACGTACGACTTATCATCTCCATGAATGGTGCGTTTCATTTCTTAACTAAAAATAATATGGAATATTGTAAATAAAAATACATTGGATATATATTATATATATGATATATAAATCATTAATATCATTCTATAGATAATGAACTTTTGACCACATGGACAATTTGTAATTATAACAAGTTCATTTTTTACTAAAGTTCTGAATATCAACCAAATTTCTGATATGAACTCAAATAATTAACTAATTTTTATATAAAGGTAATAAGTGATATAAAAAGAATAATAAAATTTAAAAATGTGCTTAAGGAATTATAAATTAAGTTAATTTTATTATTCAGGAAGAACACGAAACATACAAGTCAAGTCAGACACGAGGTAAGGGGTTTCTTATCACACTTTTAATTCCCTGAGATTTCTATTATTCACCACTTATTTATTGAATGTGGTGTATTGTGTACTTAAATTTGATATATATTATAATTATTCTCTTTATATTCATGTTATTTTATGATTCATTTGGTGGTTATTAAATTTTGGTCATAGGACTTGATTGATTTCAACGTGGTAAGGGGTTTTCATCTCACTTTTTATTCCTATGAGTTTCATGTTATATTTTCAAATATTTCCTTTTGTGTGGTGTATGTACTGACCTTGATTGTATTATTTGTATAATATAATTTAATTTAATGTTATTTACATATTCATTGTGTTATCCTTCTTTCATGTGGTGTATGTTTCATACGTTACCAAATTGGTAAGGAAACTTTTTAACCCAATTTCCATTCCTTGGGTTAATCTTTTAATTCTTAATTATGTCATGTTATGATTATGTGTGGAATCGCTATTTATTTATTTATGTTGTAATTTCCACTCCCTTTTGTGTCGATATACTTTTATTACACATAATCACTACATTGATAAATTCTCAAGTCATCGATATGAACTTGATAAGAGTAATTTTAACTCAATTTTCATTCATTGAGTTAAACATCCAAGTCATTGGTTTTGTCTTAAAAAGAACATGTGTGAATTTCCTATGATTTATTTACACTTAATATCCAATAATATTGAGTGTATTTATATTTTTCACACATTATTATGTAATTGATTTATCCTTAATCTAAGGATACATTTTTTATAAGGGATTTTGTCTCAATTTTCATTCCATTGAGACTTCATTGTTGTTATGCACCAATTCACTCTTATATGGTGTATATACTATCCTTTGGAATATTATATCATGAATACCTTTATTCTCATGATATTATAAAGTTCTAATTAAATGTTATTCCTTAATTATTTGTATTCAAGCGTCTCTCTCTTTCTTAAAAACTCTTTAACTAAAATATTGTTTTAAATGTTTTAAAGATTTATTATTATAAATATTTCTCATTAATGTCCATGTTTCCAAAATGGTCTTTAAGATTTATTTTTATGGAAAATAATGTTTCAAATGATAATTCATTTAAAAGTTTCAAAGTGGTATGGTATACTTTGATTAAAAAATATCTTTATTAAATGTTTTAAATGGTTTTTGAAAATAGTTTGATAAAAAATTGATTATGTTAATATATTGAGATAATATATTGTGATAGAAATGTGGAAATGTTATCTTTCCTTTATGCTTGTTTTATGTGTTATGAATATGTTACGGTTCTTCGGCATTGTTTACGTATACAGGTGGTTCTGTGATAAACCTAGGGTGGGTGAGCCTGAGATAGCTCTCCAATGCATTGGGTAACATGATAGAGGAAAACGTGAATGTTTATCCTAATAGATTTAGGTAATATACTATAATGGGTATTCCAAATGTAACTCCCTACGTAGATGTGAAAGCTACAATGTAAGTATGTTATGAATGCCACAAGTTACCTTTATGATTTATGACTTCTAGGTGTTATTCATAAATCTTATGATTTCATGAGGTATGTAATGATCAAGAAGTATGGTTTCGTTGATTTGTATTTATTGATGGGTTAATGTTTCCTTTCCTTATTTTATAACCCTTACTGAGCTTTTTATGCTCATCCCAAGTTTTAGAAATGTTTTCCACAGGACTTAAAGATTAATAGGGTCAAGGATGAGATCAAGGAAAAATCATGTTGTCTAAAACATGTATTTAGTCATGTTTCTTTTTAAGAGTTTTTATTTTATGAAAAAAATGGATACTGAGTAGTAGTGTCTACATGTAATTTTCAAGTTTATATGTAATAGTTATGGCCTAATTCTGTAAAACTCTAAACTTGAAATTATCCTCAATGTGAATTATTCATTTAATTCAATATTATGTAATGTTTTAAGGTCGGGTCCTTATATCTTCCCCCACGGATGCACCGGGTGCATAATGTTTTCCATGTGTCACAGCTAATGAGGTATGTGTATGATTCATCGCACGTTATCGACTAGGGTGAGATGGACATCGACGATGGGTAGATGTTTATGGAGTTCCAGGTGGAGATAGAGGATTGACATGATCGGGTCCTTTGTGGGCGGTCTATACCTCTGGTGCGAGTTCGGTGGTAGCATGGGAACCTCTAAGAGAGCACATGGGAGCAGGAGACTCAGATACATGCTTTGTACCCCCATTTGTTTCCCTAGTTTTGTTATGGATTTTGGGGATGAAAATCCCTAAGGTGGGAATAATGTAAAGACCCTGAATTTCCATGTAATTTTTTTAATTAAATGGAATTATTATGAGTCTGCAAAAATTGACAGCACGTGATTCCGAGACCCGGAGAGCCCGGAACAAAATTTTGTACTTTTTTTAAGGTACGTTCTGTAAACGTTCGGGTGGCGATTTCTATCTTTTGAATCGATGCTCGGATTAAAAATATGAGGGCATCATTGAATTTGTAGTGCCAGGATTCGCTTAAAGGAAGTTTAACTTCAGCCGGTAAGGGTTAGATGAATAGGTTAATTTTTTAAAAGTTACAAAAAAAATAGGAAAATAACTCAACGAGTTGTTTTATTTCTTTATTTGTAAGTATTGAGCGGCGGTGGTGGGACTGCTTGGTTGTAATACCATTAAATGGACGGTTACACTTGGTTGTGTAACCACACCATTGGGAGAATTAATAGTTTCATTAATTAAATTTATTAATGAACCTCATTAATTGTGTGGTGGGTTTATCTCCTCTTTTCTTCTATTTAAACGAAGCTCGGACATGGGTTTTTTGGCACTCAAGAGAGGAACCTCTAACAAAGTGTCATGGTGTCTTCCAAAAACCTAGAATGAGGCTTCAATGATCATTGGGGGATTTGACGACAAGCACCAAAGGATGTGAACCTTCTCCTTTTTCAGCAACACCCTTAAACTTGAACACTCTTTCCTCATCCACAGAAACTTCTAACAAACTTGAGGTAGGGGGTTTGTTTTATAAGTTAAATTATTCCATCTCCTTTGATTATGTTATACACTTCCCATGTTATAATGCTAATGCGGAAGGTGCAGGCTGAAAGAACAAGGCTCTGACCCTCTTCCAATCTCAGTAATGGTTGTGTTCTTTATGGGTAGTCGAAAGATATGGCGGTATGGGGGAACCAAGGGCTGTACAGCTTAGGCACCATCTCGGGAATCCTGTAGGTGCACACGAGAATAAAATCAAACCACCAGAGCTTCACCGGTGGCCTACGGAAGATCCTCCTACATGGAGGTGCCGAAAATTGAGGGAGGTAGCGGCCGATGACCGTCGTTCTCAAGGAGGAGGCAGTACCCAAAGGTGTCATGAAAGACAAGGGCGGTAGGCCGATGTCGGCCGCGTTGACAATGGTGGTGCACCGCAGTAGTGCGCCGCAGAGGAGGGTCACGGCTCTGAGCTGCAGTGGACTAAAGGGTTGTTCGTTCACCGCTGGCCACATTGATGTCGGTCGGTGCTCCATGGCAGCATGTCGTAGAGTAAGGTTGTGGCTTCGAACAACGGCGGAGGGAGGACCCACACCCCACGGGTCCCGTTGTTGACTGGTCCGAGCAGACCGGCCAGGTGGTGCAGCACCATCCGGCACTACTACTTTGAAGAACTGAATAGTTGAGCCATTCGGGAGGGGAACAGACCCCCGCACTCGGCCAGTGGGTTGGGAGATTCCACAGGCTACGTGATTTCGGGGCCCGGAGGGCCGCTCCCAGCCTAGTGAGCTAGAAAAAACCCATTGCTCAACAGGCCTAGTCCACGGCTCAGCGGGATGGACCAGGACCAAACAAACAGATTCGAGCCCAACCACTTTGGACCGGGCCCAGTGGGCGGGGTCGGGTCCGTCCGACCAGATCAAACCAGACTCGAACACCTTTTCAGCCCAGTTACACTTAAATGAGTGTATCTCTTAAACCAGACATCCTTTTTATGAACTGTCTATGGAATCAGAACCCTTAGGATGAGGCGTACCTTTTTTTATACTCCACTTGAGTTTTGGAGGATGTTGGAAACTTCCAGGTTGGATCGACCCCGAATCCAACCAGACCCTCGGTACTAAAATGCCTATAAATCATAGACCGGGTGTCCGATTGATATGTCGTTTGATGCATGGGAACCCTTATGACGTGGCGGTTCATCTAGTTACTTATTCGTGAGACTTAGTGGTAATTGAGGTATGACTGATGGATTGAGGATAGGTTCTCCCAAGATCAAGCATTCTTCGTATGGGAATCCAGTGGCTGGCTGTGAGGTGGAGAATAAAGGTTGGTCTTGTAGGGGTTAGTACCTATCGATGCTATGTGAGTCAGTGCTAAATGATCCTATGTGGGTCAGAGCATATCGATCCTGTGTGGGTTAGATCCTATGTGGGTCAGAGCTCAACGATTCTGTGTGGGTCAACACATACCGATCTTGTGTGGGTCAGATCCTTTGTGGGTCAGTGCTTAGAGATCCTGTGTGGGTCAGTGCATATCAATCTTGTGTGGGTCAGATTCTATATGGGTTGGCGCTCAGCAATCCTATGTGAGTCAGTGCATACCAATCCTGTGTGGGTCAGCAGCAGAGCCCCTTGACAGAATAAAATGATCTAGCTTTATGACTAATCATATGTACTTATGTCTTCAATTTATACCTGGTTTGGGATGAGTCTTTCCTTGTGCTCTATAATTGAGATCATATTTTTTGGTTTTACCTTTGTAGAATTCTGAGAGACCTTTAGGGGTCTCGGGGTCTCTACTGGGTATTGTTATACTCACCCATGCGCGGGCTTCACCCGCACCTTATTTTGTCTTGTGCAGATGATGGAAAACCTTGATCGAGAATTGGGGAGCTATGACTAGATAGTGAACGGAGGTGACCGGTTGACATGGAGAGATGTGGTGGCGAGCTGTACCTACCCTTCAGGTAGGATCCTTGTCGGATGATCTTAGGAGCTGTTTTCTATTGTATTGTCTCTTTTAGTTGGGATTGTATACTGGCCCCTTACTTACAGTTAACACTTTTAATTCAATAGTTTTACAATGTGTTTTACTTTTGTTTTGTACCTAGTCTGTGTGTGTACAGGTTTAAAGGCAATTACTTCCCATTTTAGGGATATTCCTTTCCAGTGCTAGTCACCAACCCCTGGCCTATGGATGGAGGGCTTGGGGTAGTCACAGCATGGGCCTCGGGGGACGGGTCACGATAAAGTGGTATCATAGGGGTCAGTTCTAATAAAAGAACTAAGAGTCTATGTTTTTAATGGAGCAATAGTTTTAAGTGTCTTGAGTTCAGGTTTTAGTTTGGGGAGTCTAGTGTTGGTACGGTGGCCAACGTATCCATACACCAGGACCCTGAATTCTGATTTCTGACTTGGTACATGGAAACACTATTTGCATGTGTTTGGAAAATGTTGTTTTTCTTTTGATCTCTATGAGTCATCTCACCAGGTATAACTTATTGATCATGGCGCACCTGTTTTATTTCATAATGTCTCCACATAGACAGTCAGCCCAGATTCTAGATAGAGATCATGATGATGGCCCACCAAGTGATGAGGCATTAGTGCAAGGCCCTCTTACAGTGATGGCACCTTTGGGTTGTGTACCAGCAGCACCACCACTCGTAGGGAAGCAGTTGCTACCAGCCCCACCAGAAGACTGTACACACTGACTGAGCGTGTTTCACAAGTTCTAAAGACAGAGGCCTCTGAGGTTTTTAGGTGAGAAAGTTCCCTAGTCAGCTGAGGACTGGCTAGAGGTTATGGCATGGGTTTTTCTCTTAGTTGAGACACTAGCAGATCATATGGTGATCATAGCTGTTAGCCTCTTCCAGGGCACTATAGGGAGATGGTGGAGTCTAAAGCTCTAGAGGCATGAAGAGGATACACTCTCCTAGTTGGACTTTGAGACCCTATTTAGGGTAGATTTCGTACAAGAGACTTTACGCTCAGTGTGTATCCAGGAGCTGTTGCACTTATAGCAGGGCATCTTGACAATGGCCCAGTACTCAGTGAGATTCACTGACCTCTCTCGCTACTCCACTGACATGGTATGAGACCCTTTATTTATAGACCAGACCTTTGATTAGGGTCTCCGATGAGAGATCAGAGCATTGATGATATCACTCAATATCCTGATGCTAGTTGGGTGCTTGAGCGAGCACTATTGGTGGAGAGCATCTTAACTGATCAGGTACCGATAGTGAGATCCACCACCAGACGATAGGTAGCCGAGTCATCTGCATAATTTAGTAGGTAGATGATGTAGAGGTCCAATCAGGACAGACCTTCCGAAGGGAGACCCCAAGATATAGGGTCGGAGGTGTGGATCTCACGAGATAGAGGGGGTCAGTAGAGGAGCATAGTGTGCTTCACATGCGGCGGGCAGGGTCAAATGGATCGTGACTTCCCAACCCACAATACTAATGATCAGAAGATGGTCGAGGGACCACCGAGACAGTGGCCGAGGTTCGAGCGAGGAGGTCGGCAGGGCGGAAGATGTGGCAGAGGAGAAGGTCGTGCAACAGTTGGTGGACAACAGTTTGAGGTACAACCATCACCACCCCCAGGTGGTCCACCCCAACCACAGGGAGTAGGTGGACAGGGGCAAGATCAGCTTCAAGTGGCAGAGACCTACAACCACGGTGCTCCATATATGATTAGAGGTACGATCTGTGTCTACTCCACCCTAGCTATAGTACATATAGACACATGTGTCAGTCACTCTTTCATTGCCACGACACTTATTCGGAGCTTGGAGATTCTGATGGAGTAGTTGGCTCGATCCTTACGATTAGAGACTTCTACGGGAGAGGATTCAATGATTACTCACTAGTTCCGGCAGTGTGAGATTACTCTAGGAGGTGAGAGATTCAACTGAGATCTCCTAGTAGTAGCGTCAAGGCCTTACAATGTCATCTTGAGTATGGACTGGTTATCCACAGTCCATGCTCAGATCGAGTGTTTTAAGCGTAAAGTGTGATGTGACCATGAGAATGGGACCAGGTTCACTTTCACCAGTGAGAAGGGAACCTTTATAGCTTGGGAGGACTTTCTCAAAGGAGGGTGTAGCCGATCACTCATCAGTTGGCTAGAATTACCCTCAGAGCAGTTGACGTGAGGAGTCTGGGTTATCCAATAGTGGTGGAACAGTTTGCTGATGTCTTTCTGATGATGTTCCAGGACTAACTCCTCATAGAGAGGTAGACTTCTACATCAACATGTACCCCAGGAAGACACTGATATCTACACCATCATATCGGATGGTTCCTGCAGAGCTTCAGGAGTTGAGGGTACAGCTGGAGGACTTTCAGGGTAAGGAGTTCATAAGGCCCAGTGTTTCCCTATGGGTAACCTCGATTGTGTTCACCAAGAAGGCACACGATAGATTGAGGTTTTTGCATGGAATATCGGTGCCTGAACCAAGTGACTCTGAAGAACAAGTATCCACTTCTAAGGATTGATGATCTCTTCAATCAACTAAAGTGAGCTCAGTGGTTTTCGAAGATATACCTCAGATCAGGCTATTATCATCTCAGGGTACAAGATGAGGATGTACCTAAGACATCCTTCATATACTGATATGGACACTATGAGTTCTTGGGGATGCCTTTTTCATGAATGATGCTATAGAAGTGTTCATGGGGATCATGAACATAATCTTCCAGACTTACCTCTATCTCTTCGCGGTGGTTTTCATTGACGACATCTTGGTATACTCAGCATTGGAGGAGGAGCACGCTACTCATCTACAGATAGTTCTGTATACACTCGGAGAGCACCCACTTTATGGTAAGCTCTCAAAGTGCCTGTTCTGGATACGGGAGGTCCACTTTTTGAGACACATTATTAGCGGTGCAAAATGGGTTGTGGGCCCACGGGTTAAGTGGGCTTGGGGCGGGTTTGGGGCGGGACGGGTTTATTAAAAATAGCCCACATTTGAAACGGGCTTATATGGGTAGTCCACACGAACATCCAACCCGTGCGGGTTTACCCGCACGGATATGGGCTGGCCCGCGAGTTAATGGTGTAATTTTTTTTGTAATAATTATACTGACTTTAAATTTTTTTAGGCCCTTCATTTCCCAACGCTGCATGCATGCCTCCCATCCCGCCGCCTCCCTTGCCCTTCATTTCCCAACGTTGCCGCATGCCTGTCTTCATTTATCTATTTATATTTATTTTATTTATCCCCACATATTCCCCCTCCCCTCCTTTACACTCAGCTACTGCATTTCACATCGACTCCTCCTTCGCTACCCCCGGCCCTGGCCTCCTACCCCCCAGCCCCATCCTCCCCCACCACTACCCCCCGGCACCGGCCTCCGCTGCTATCCCCAGTCCCCGGCGTCCTCCGCCGCTACACCCCGGCCTACTCCGCCGCTACCCACTGGCCTCCTCTGCCGCTGCTACCCCCGGCCCCAGCCTCCTCCGTCGTGACCCCCTGCTACCCCCCGGCCTCCTCCGCCGCTACCCCTGGCCCTGACATCCTCCGCCGTGTCGCGACCCCTGCTACCCCCGACCACGGCCTCCTTTGCTGCGCCATGAACCCTGCTACCCCCCATACCTGGCCTCCTCTGCTGCAACCCCCCATCCCCGGCCTCCCTCATTGCGACCCCCACTACCCCCCTGCCCCGGCATCTTCTACCGTTACCCCCCATCCCCGACGTTCTCCGCCGTTACCCCCCAGCCTACTCCACCTCTACACCCAACCTCCTCCACCGCTGCTACCCCCGGCCCTGGCCTCCTTCGCAGTGACCCCTGCTACCCCAGCCTCCTCCGTCACTACCCCCCGCTACCCCCCGGCCCTGTCCTCCTCTACCTCTACCCCCAGCCCTGGCCTCCACCACCGCTACCCCCATCCTCTTTCGCCGCTAAATTTAAAAAATTATAAAAAACAATATTGAATGCGGGTTACCCGTGGGCTTTCCCACATCCGCTGTGGGGTGGGGCGGGCTTGATAAATCCAACCATTTTTTATGTGGGATTTTGCAGGTCTATCCCGCGCGGGCTTAGCCCACCCCGCCTCACCCCGTCCATTTCTCATTACTACACGTTATCTCAGAGGTTGGATTTTTTGTGGATCCAGTGAAGATAGAGGCAGTTCTTGCTTGGGAGACACCCAGGAGTGTGATTGTGGTGCGGAGTTTCCTTTGATTGGCTGGGTACTACCAAAGATTCATACCCAAATTTTTCATATTAGCAGCACCATTGTCATCTTTGATAAAGAATGGACAACCTTTCTTGTGGAAAGAGGGATTCCATCAGAGTTTCCAGGAGTTGAGGTGGATACTGACGAGTGCCCCCGTCTTGAGGCTAATAGAAGAGGGAGTTGGGTATGTAGTCTACTGCGATGCATCAGGGACTAGACTGGGATGTGTACTGATGCAGGAGCGAGCGGTGATCACTTATGGCTTACGAAAACTGAGGAAACATGAGAAGAACTATGATACCCATGACCTGGAGTTAGAAGTTGTGGTCTTTTCGTTGAAAATGTGGCGGGACTACTTGATGGGTGAATGGTTTACCTTCTACTCCGATCACAAGAGTCTCAGGTATATCTTTTCACAAAAGGACCTGAACCTAAGACAGCGGAGATGGATGGAGTTCTTCCAGGATTATGACTTTGAGATAGTCTGCACCCCTGGGAAGGAAAACATGGTGGTATACACACTCAACAGGAGGTCTGGTTTATAATTTTTGAGTGAGGTGACATAACAGCTAGTTGTGTTTCAGATATCCTTCATGGATAGTGATGGAGTAGCTTACCTCTAGTATATGATAGTTACTCCCCCACTTCTTCAGCGAGTCAGAGAGGCACAGCTTGGGGATGTTAACTGCGAGGTCCTATATGCTCAGATATCCTCAGGACAGGATTCTGAAGGATTTTCTAAAGGTGGGGAGCATGTCATCCTTTTCAGGTGACGCATCATGGTACCAGTGATGCTACAAGAGGAGGTGTTGAGGGAGTTCTACACATCCCCTTTTTCAGTACATCCTGGTGTGGAAAAGTTGTACCAAGACCTCTAGCATTAGTACTAGTGGCCAGGGATGAAGAAAGAAGTGGCGGAGTTCATTTTGCGGTGCCTCACTTGTTAGCAAGTGAAGGCTGACCACCAGGTTCCAGCAGGCTTGACCCAGCCACTTGAGGTGCCAGAGTGGAAGTGACATGGAATTTCCATGGACTTTGTGACAGGGATACCACATATGTTTAGGGGGCACGATTCCATCTAGGTGATCGTTGACTAACTCACCAAGTTGGACCACTTCTTACCCATCTAATAGTAAGGATCATTAGAGGGATTGGGATGCCTCTAAGTGCAGGATATTGTACGGCTTCATGGGGTTCCATCGACGATCATTTCAGATCGTCATGCTTGTTTTACATCTTAGTTTTGGATGGGATTACAGGATGCTTTTGGGACTCAGATACGCATGAGCACCAACTTTCACCCCCAGACAGATGGTCATACGGAGCAGACCATACATACACTTGAGGACATGCTATGTGCTTGCGTCCTTGATTTTGGCCATAGTTGGAAGCACCACCTACCACTGGTGGATTTCTCTTACAACAACAGTTATCACTCCACCATTGGCATGGCGCCATTTGAGGCCTTGTATGGGACAAAAGGTTAATTTTTTAACTTTAAAAAAAAATAACTCAACGAGTTATTTTATTTATTTCTCTTTAACTATTGAGCGGCGGTGGTGGGACCACTGGATTGTCATACCATTAAATGGATGGTTACACTTGGTTGTGTAAACGCACTGTTAGGAGAATTAATAGGTTCATTAATTAAATTTATTAATGAACCTCATTAATTGTGCGGTGGGTTGATCTCCTGTTTTCTTCTATTTAAACGAAGATCAGGCATGGGTTTTTGGCACTCAAGAGAGGAACATCTGATGAAGTGTCGTGGTGTCTTCCACCAACCTAGAACGAGGCTTTGATGACCGTTGGGGGATTCGACGATGAGCGCCAAAGGACATGAACCTTCTCCTTCGTCCGTAAGACCCTCGAACATGGGCACTCCTTTCTCATCTGCAGTGACTTCCAACGAACTCGAGGTAGGGGTTTTGTTTTATGAGTTAAATTGTTCCATCTCCTTTGATGACGTTGAACCCTTCCCATGTTATAATGCTAACGCGAAGGGTGTGGGCCGAACGAAAAAGGTTCAGACCCTCCGCCGATCTTGGTAATGGTTTTGTTCTTCATTGGCGACTGAAAATATGGTGGTAAGGTGGAACCAAGGGCTACACAGCATAAGCATTATCCCGGGAAGCTTGTAGGCGGTGGCGAGAATAAAATCGGACCACCAGAGCTTCACCGGTGGCCCGCAGAAGCTCTTCCGGCACAGAGGTGCCGTCAAATGAGGGAGGTGGCGGCTGGAAACCACCGGTCGTGAAGAGGAGGTGGTGCTCAAAGGTGTCGCGATATACAAGGGAGGTCAGTCCAAGCCCTCCGCGTTGACGACAATGCCACGCTGCAGCAGCGCGCCGTGGAGGAGGGTTGTGGCTCTGAGCCACAGCGGACGAAAGGGGAGGTCGACCATCACTGGCCACGTTGACGTCGGGCAGTGCCCTACGGCAGCGTGCCATAGAGGAAGGTCGCGGCTTCGAGCCATGACGAAGGGCAGACCCGTGCCCCGCGGGTCCTGCGGGTGACTGGTCCGAGAGGACCGGCCAAGTGGTGTGGCGCCATCTAGTGTCGCTACTTTAAAGACCTGAATGGTCGACCCATTAGGGAGGGGAGTGGACCCTCACACCTAGACAACTTGCTGGGCGATTCTGTGGCCTGGCGGGATGTGCCCAGCCGGGTGAGCCAAGCCGAAACATGCGGCCTAGCGGCCTAGTCTACGGCCAGCGGGCCGAGCCCACACCGAGACCGCGGCCCAATGGGCCAGACCAAGCCCAGCCGAACTAGTCCAATCCCAGCCCCTTCAGACTGAGTCCAACGGGCCGGGTTGGTCTGACTGGTTCTGAACGGACTCAGACCCTTTTTCAGCCCAGTTACGCTTAATTGGGCGTATCTCCTAAACCAAACGTCTGTTTGATGAACCATCTACGGCGCCAGAACCCTTAAGATAAGGCGAACCTTTTGTGATACTCCACTTGAGTTTTGGAGTAAGTTGGAGAACATTCGGGTTGGATTGACGCCGAATCCAACCGGGCCCTCAGCACTAAAATGCCTATAACTCACAGACCAAGCATCTGATTGATGCGTCGTCTGATGCGTGGGAACCACTACCACAAAACAGGCCAATGCCAGCACCACCCTTTATCAGTGCTAATGAAAAAGTGCTGATAAAGGGGGGTACCTTTATCAGTGCTAAAAAAGGGCTGATAAAATTACCCCTTTATCAGCACTTTTTTAGCACTGATAAAGGTACCCCCTTTAACAGTGCTTATTTTTAGCACTGTTAAAGGGTACCTCTTTATCAGTGCTTTTTTTAGTAGCACTGATAAAGGGGGGTCTTTATCAGCACTTTTTTTTAAAGCGCCGATAAAGGGTCAACTTCCAAAAAGAATCATTAAAAAAAATATATTAATATTTAAATATATAGATATAGTTATATTGCTATAAATATAATATATTTTTTTAAATATAATTTTAAATATATTTTAGATAAGTATAAATAGGCAGTTACACTTAATATATAAGATATTTAGTGAAAATGGCTAATAAAAAAATTTAAAAAATATTTTTAATTAATAATTTTCTAATTATTACGGAGTAATATTCATTTAATAACAATTTTAAGACTAAAAAAATAAAAAAAGATCCAAAATATGTTGAAAACGCAACTCGAACTTCAAACGGACATAACTTTTGATCCGGGTGTTTGTTTGAGCTCTACCATATATCAAATCAAATCCTATGACAATCTCTACACACCAATGATTAGGAGAAAGCCCGGTCAAGGTTTTTTCAAGGCCAAAAAAGCCCCATAAGGCCTCCAAAACTGAGTTTTTAGTCGGGATACCCCGATTTTTTAACATTTTGTGGATTTTCAGCCTCGTTTAAGGGGGTATTATTGGCTTTTTTTGGTGGGGACTAAATTTATTCCAAGTTATTACATTCATATTGATATTATGTCTTTGAAATTTTATCATTTTTTATAATTCACTGCTATTTATAATCAAATATATAACAATATATACATATTTTTTATATATTCACACATAAAAATTTAATTATAAATATAAATAATAAAATATATTTACATATAAAATATATTATATTTATCTAAATAATAACTAATATCCATTTTATTTAAAATAAAAATATATGAATATTTATATACCTATATATTAATCTAACTATATATATTAATATAACTACATATATATATTAATATAAATATAAATATATATATTAATATCACTATAAATATATATATCAATATAACTATATATATATTAATATAACTATATATATTAATATAAATATATATTACTATATGAATAAATATAACTACATATATATATATAGAGATATCATGAAATGGAAAACAAATAAAAATAGAGGAGTGGTAAGGGCTTAGGCGCGCTGGGGGGGGAGGTCTCGAGTTCAAAACCTGGTGGAGGTAGGGGCATGCGTACATGGGGGAATATGGGAGCTAGCGCTGATAATGGGTGGGGGATATCACTGATAAAGGGTGGAGGGGGGTGCGTGGGGGCGTTGGAGGTGTGAGAAGGCGCTGATAAAGGGGGGGCTCAAGCGTTGTAAAAAGCCCCCCTGAGATTGCCAAGATTTTTTTTTAAAATTTTAATTTTTTTTAACTTTTATCAGCGCTAAAAATAAAGTGCTGATAAAGGAACCTTTTATCAGCGCTTCATTTTAACGATGATAAAGGGGAACCCCCCTTATCTATGCTAGCTTTAACAGCGCTTTTCAAATGCTCTTAAAGGCCATTTTTAACACTGATAAAAGGGGTATTTGTAGTAGTGAACCCTTATGACAACGCGGTTCATTGGGTTACTTCTTCATGGGACTTCGTGGAAGTTGGGGTATGACCAATGGCTTGAGGAGAGGATTCTACCGGAACTAAGCATGCTTCGTGCGGTAATCCAGTGGCTCGATGTGAGGTAGATAATGAAGGGTGATCTTGTGGGGGTTAGTACCTATCGATCTTGTGTGGGTTAGATCCTATGTGGGTTAGTGCTTAGCTATCCTATGTGGGTCAGCACATAGCGATCCTGTGTGGTTCAGATCCTATGTGGGTCAGTGCTCGGTGATCCTGTGTAGGTCAACGCATACTGATCCTGTGTGGGTCAGATCCTGTGTGGGCCAGTGCTCAGCGATCCTGTGTGGATCAGCGCATAGCAATCCTATGTGGGTCAGATCCTGTGTGGTTCAGTGCTCAGCAATCTTTTGTGTGTTAGCGTATACCAATCCTGTGTGGGTCAGATCCTGTGTGGGTCAGCAGCAGAGCCCCTTGATAGAATAAGATGATCTAGCTTTACGACTAATCATCTGTACTTAGGTATTTAAGTTTTACCTGGTTTGAGCTGAGTCTTTTCTTTTGATTTGTGATTGAGATCATACCTTGTGATTTACCTTTGTGGAATTCTGAGAGACCTTCAAGGGTCTTGAGGTCCCTAGTGGGTATTGTTATACTCACCCTTGCATGGGCTTCTCCCGCACCTTGTTGTGTTTTATGCAGACGACAGACAGCTTTGACCGGGGATTGAGGATCTAGGACTAGAAGGTGCACGGAGGTGACTGGTTGATGTGGAGAGTTGTAGTGATGATCTATACCTACCCTTTAGGTGGGATCATTTTCAGACAGTCTAAGGAGCTGTTTTCAATTTTCTGTTGTATTATCTCTTTCAGTTGGGCTTGTATACTGGCCCCTTACTTTCAGTTCACACTTTTAATTCAGCAGTTTTACTACATGTTTTACTTTTTTGTGTACCTAATCTTTGTGTGTATAGGTTTAAAGGCAATTCCTTCCCTTTTTATGGATACGCCTTTCCGGTGCTAGTCGCCAACCCCTGTCCAATGGAAGGCGGGCTTGGGGTAGTCACGGCATGGGCCTCGGGGGACGGGTCGTGACAGTTGGGAACATTATTATCCTCTTTGGGGTTCTCTAATTCCAGTGTTTACTCATGTACATTGGGAAAAGTTACATGTGTTGGTTTATCTCAAAGAAACCACACCCACGTTATGACTGGGGATAATCTACTGCAACTTCATGACTAGGGGCAGTAAAAACCTAGCACCCACTTGGGGGGTCAAACCAAGTATTATCCCTTATTTCTATCCCCTTCCTCTTTCTTTTTATTTATTTTTATTATGCCCTCTCATTTTTTTAATTTTAGTTTTAAAGTTGTATAAACTAGGAGATTAACTCAAGGTTTCCACTAAAAAATAAATCAGGTTGTGTCTTTCCTTTTCTTTATTTTATTTTCTGCCTAATATAAATTCTGTGTAAAAATTTCTCTTGATCTGATTTGATCTAAAAAGGGGGTAGTAAATGGAATAATTTTGGGGGAGGTATGTCAACCTATTTTAGAAATTTTTATTGTGCTTTCATTTTATTTTTCATATTATTTTTTTAATTTTCTTGTTTTCCTTTTTCATTTTTTGGTGTGTTTTTTGGATTCTTGAGCTAAATCGAGTGCTTTGGAAAATTTAAACCATCGTGGTATTTTTGGAACATTACTTGATTTTATTATTTGAGGATTTAAATTATTTATGAATTTATTTTGTTTCTAATTTTTGATCTTTTCATTTGAATAAGTGTTATTGATTGTAAAACTCATGTGCACAAGTACTGTCTAAATTGAAATTCATGACCAACCTGAGAGGTTTATAAACCTATTTGACATCTTATTATATTTCTTGTTTTCTTGAGAGTCTTGAGACATGTTGTGTGATCCAGAACTTGCTATTTTTCTATTTTTCAATGCTGTTATAGTTTATGTAATGTGTCAAGTATGATTGAGGCATCACTTTTAAATCTCTTTTGCATTGAACACTTATTTTGACCTACCTTTTCATATGACCTTTTTTAATCCCCTAGTATCCATTAAATACCTTGTTATGAAACCAAATTACAAGCCATTTATCCCTTTACAACCTGCTTTAGAAGTTAAATGCATGATTATTGTTGAACTCAAGTGCGGGGGAGGGAGAAGATGGACTGTATTTTTCTTTCTTGAAGAATCTGTTTGAGCTAAATTGAAAGTGTTTCCATATTTATTACTACTTGGGTGGAAGAAATTTAATGATTGGAAGATGTATGGGTGGCCCGGAATATGATTACAATGATGGGTTGAGTGTTCACCAATTTTTAAAGATCAAATGCTACCTCTCTTTTCCTCCAAAATATGATTCTGAAGAGAAATGCAGATATGCATTCAAGTTGAAACAATGTTGAAACTGGGGAAAATATGGAAGAAATTCATTGATGCTGAAATTAAAAGTGTGAAATTCCCAATGAAAGAGGTTTTTGGATGTGAATTATTTTTTATCTGATTGAAGAGCCCACCATTTTTTGAGTAGAATTGTTTTCATTCATTTACTTCACTTTAGAGCTTAACCCTCCTCATTCTGCCTCAAATGTTTTTATATTTAAAACCTACTAACCCTTAGCCTTAGAACAACCCATGAAAAAGACCTCATGATTGAAACATTTTTTACTATGGAAATGGAGATACTAGGAGGATATCAAGCCTATAGATATCACACATGTTCTTAAGAATGAGAAAAACTCCACACACACAAATATCCTTGAGTGAAGAGATAAATATTTTTTCAGGGAGGTAGGTACGACATGAATGTAAGGACTAACATTAGATTGAATGGATTCATATTATTTTTGAGGAGTTCTGAAATTTCTATCCATATAAGAGTCATAATATTTTCTTTGATATGATAATTGAGTTGTGTTGTCATTTATGCTTTAAGAAGTTTGTTTTGACCTTGGTATAAGATGATTTCCCAGGAGTGCAATGTTTAAGTATGAGGGAATTAAGAGAGAAAATATTTTCAATTATTTTATTCTTAATTTCAATGTTTTCAATACCACAAATGTGTTAATATAAGGTCATTTTTAACATTTTATATTTTTTGAAGCATTTTTATATTAATTACTAAAATGACGTATTTTAGAATTTAACTGTTTTAATTTGTTTTAATGTTGTGGACATAACTTTTTTTGAACTAATAAAAAATAAAAAAATTATTATTTTATAGGTTCCTTTGTTCGATGGGATTCATTTTATCCTTCTGTACCCAAAGTTCAATCCATCATTTGGAATCTCAAATCCAGTTCACAAGTTAGGCCTCGAAAACTGTGCATAGAATTGAGGAATTTTATTATTGGGACCATATCTCATAAATTTACAAACCATTGGAGCCTAGATTTTACTTGAAGTAGGAAATCATCCGGAGGAAAAAGTTTCTTTAATATGTCTGCACCTTATTCTTTCATTATCAAGGCCATTAATGCATTGGAACTCGTTGTATTAGAATACGAAGAGTCTGTCTGGAAGAAATAAATATTCGGAGTAATTTGAAAATATCTCTCTCTCCACGTGTCCAATGATGCTCAAATTTTTTTGGGTAGAAATAGGAGAGATATGCGAACAAAATTCAAGAAGTATTATTTCCAAAATTATGTCATTAAAGAGTTATACCATGCGTTAACTTTAGGAGGATGATTTTGGAGCCATATAATTCACTCCCTTTGCCTATAAAAGTGTATCCCTCTTTAATTTCAAAGGGTTGGAAAATTAGGGGTAGCCTTTGTTGGACATTTTTTCAGTTTAGTATTGAATTTTATTTTACTTTCATTTTGTAATATCATTTCATATTTTAATTCAAGTGTTATCCTTTCTCTCTTTTTCTTTATCGCTTTTGTGTTATTCCCCTGTTTTCTTTCCACTGTGAACTCTTATGCATGTGATCATGAGTACCTAACCCAAGGAAATTCTTGGGAGAGTAATCCAGTGATGAAACCAAATCCTTAAACATTCATGTTTTATGTTTCTTATTTTCTTAGAGTTAGGTTGAGGGGTATCTTATTGGGAAAGGCACCTTTGTGTCTTCACTTGCCACCTGAGGCTTAGCTTTCACTTCTGTAATATTTTCCCTCGATCAAAGAGGTGGATGTGCGGTCTCTCACCAATATTTGAGAGTACTATATATTCACAACCATATGTAGAGAAGTATTTTCATGAATACAATGGAGCATGTTCATTAAGTAAATATGAAATTAATTAATAGATAATGAAGATTCACTCTAGGTGATGCTCTTGGGAATGTCTCATTTATTCTAACATCATTCTGTTTGCATTTGTTCTATTTGCATTGCATCTGCATATTTAATTTTAGAATTTCATTCTCATTTATCAAATCTGCATTTCTGGTCATTTTATTTCATATATATATATATAGTGAATTATAATTAGCGAGTTATTGACTGAAAAAGATCTTCAAGAGATCGACCTTGGTCAGGCACTGTGTTGCACTTAGTATAAATATTTTTGAGAGCATGCATGACAACGCTTCATCAAATTAGCACCATTTCCGAGGATCCAAGTGGTATTCACTCACTATTTTTATTCACATATTGCAAATTATTTTTCTTCCTTTCATTTAATAAAAAAACAAAAAAAACATTAATTTCAAAAACTAAAAAAAACTTCTTTGTTCATGATGTATTTCAATAGTGATTATTCTGCATGGACTAACAAATATCAGGTGCAAGAAGATGAAATTCAAAAAATTCATATGAAAGAACTTCAATAATACATACAAAAACTGAATAGAAATTCAAAAAGGTTTGGGGAATATATTCTTTAACTGGTGAAACAACCCGAACCTAAACCTGAATCGGAACCTGAACTAAAACATGTGGGGGAAGAGATTTCACCGATCATTTTTTATGTCAAATAACCTAAGGAGGGTGAGAAGTAGATACTAAAGGAGTTAATAATATCATCATATACTCAACCATTTCTTGAGTAGGTACCTAAAGTACACATGCCAATTGATTCACTTATGGGAGACCAACAATTTTTGGAAGAATCATGGAATATCTTTGTTGAATATAACCTGAAACTTGATTTTCCTATCATTGATATTGAAGAATAAAAAACTTTTTACCTCTATATTGTTTTGGAATATTATGAATAAGATGCACCAAATGATGTGGATTTTCCAATGGTCTTTCCTAAAGAGATCAATTTCTAAGCTGGCTTACTTGAAAGAGAATATTTCTTGATTAAATCGTCATGTTTTAATCTTATTAAAACTGAATTATTTTCTGACTTATCCTTTCCTAAAATTTATGTTACAACACAAATGGATCAGACCTTGGATGATACGAAAGATACTACCCAAGTTTTGGTGATCAAAGAAGAAGATCTGGTGGTGGTAGAACTTCCTCCTCTACAACAAATTGAATACCATATGGAGGAGTACACTACTGAAGTTTACAAGGAGCACCCATATTTTCTTTCCCCTCCCACTTTGGATCTCAAATTTTATATTTTTTATTTATTGGGGGTCGGGAACATTATTATCCTATTCTGGGTTCTCTAATTTCATTGTTTACTCATGGAAATTGGGAAAATTCACATGTGGTAGTTTATCTCAAAGAAACCACACCCATTTTTTGACTAGGGATAATTTATTGTAACTACCTGACTAGGGGTAGTAAAAAACTAGAACCTGTTTGGGGGGTTAAACCAAGCCTTATCCATTTTTTCTATCCCATTCCTCTTTATTTTTATATATTTTTCTTATGTATTTTCATTTATTTATTGTAGTTTTAAAGTGGTAGCAACTAGGATCATAACTCAAGGTTACCACTGAAAAATAAATCAGGTTGTGTCTTTCCTTTTCTTTATTTTATTTGTTTCCCAATATAAATTATGTGTAAAAATTTCTCTTGATATGATTTGAGCTAAAAATTGGGTAGTAAATGGAATAAGTGTGGGTTAGGTATGTCAACCTGTTTTAGGAATTTTTAGTGTGCCTTCATTTTATTTTTCATGTTTTTTTTTGAAATTTTCTTTTTTTCATTTTTCATTTTTTTGGTGCATTTTTAGGATTCTTGAGATGAATCGAGTGCTTTAGAAAATTTAAACCATATTGTTATTTTTGTAACATTTCTTTATTTGAGTATTTTAGGATTTAAATTATTTTTGAATGGATTTTTTCTGATTTCTGATCTTTTCATTTGAAGAAATTTGATTGATTGTGAAACTCATGTGCACAAGTACTGTTTAAATTAAAAAACATGGCCAACCCAAGAGGTTTATAAACCTATTTGAAATCTTCTTACATTTATATTTTTCTTTATAGTCTTGAGACATGTTGTGTGATCCAAAAAATTTGTTTTTCTTTTCTTCAAAGCTGTTAGAGTTCATGGAATGTGTCAAGTATGATTGAGGCATCACTTTGAAAACCCTTTTTCATTGAACTCTTATTTTGGCCTAAATTTTCATCTTACCTTATTTAATACCCTAGTATACATGAAATACCTTGTTAGGAAACCACATTACAAACCATTTATCCCTTTCCAACCTACTCTAGAAGTTAAATTCATGATTATTATTGAACTCAAGTGTGTGGGGGGGAGAAGATGAGTTGTGTTTTTCTTTCTTGAAGAACTGTTTGAGATGAATTGAAAGTGTTTCCATATTTATTTCCACTTGGGTGGAAGAAATTTCATTATGGTAAGATGTATGGGTGGCCCGAAATATGATTAAAATTATGGTTCGGGTGTTCATCAATTTTTTAATATCAAATGCTTCCTCTCTTTTCCTCCAAAATATGATTCTGAAGAGAAATACAGATATGCATTCAAGCTGAAACAATGCTGCAATTGGGTAAAAGAGAGAATAAATTCATTGATTCTTAAATTCCAAGTGTGAACTTCCCAAAGAAAGAGTTGTTTATAGGTGAATTATTTTTGAGCTGATTGAGGAGCACACAAAACTATTTTCATGCATTTACTTCACTTTAGATCTTAACCCTCCTCATTCTACCTCAGATATTTTTAGATTTAAAACTTTCCAAACCTTAGCCTTAGAAAATACCATTAAAAATACCTCATTATTGACACATTTTTTAATCTATAAGTGAAGATACTAGGAGGATAGAAATCCTATGGAGACCACACATGTTCTTGAGAATGAGAAAAACTCCACAAAAAAATATCCTTGAGTGAAGAGAGAAATATTTTTTTGGGGAGGTAGGCACGACATGCATGTGAGTACTAACATGATATTTAATGTATTCATATGATTTTTGAGGAGTTCTAAAAAATTTATCCATGTAAGAGACATGATATTTTCTTTGATATGATAATTGAGCTGTGTTGTCATTTATGCTTTGAGAAGTTTGTTTTGACCTTGGTATAAGATAATTTCCCAGGAGTACAATGTTTAAGTGTGGGGAAATTGATAGATAAAATATTTAAAATTATTTTATTCTGAATTTAAATGTTTTTAATCCCACCAATGTGTTTATTTAAGGGAATTTTTCACATTTTATAGCTTTTGAAGCATTTTTTATCTTAATTGCTAAAATGGATTATTTTGGAATTTAACTCTTTTAATTTATTTTAATGTTTTGGAAATAAAATTTTATAAACTAATATGAATTAAAACATTATTCTTTTATAAGTTTCTATGTTTTATGGGATTCATTTTATCCTTCTGTACCAAAATCTCAATCCATCATTTGGAAGCTCAAATCCAACTCACAAGCCAGGCTTCAAATATTGTGCACAGAACTGGATAATTTTATTTTTGGGCACATATATCATAAATTTAAGAATCATTTGAGCTTAAATTTTACATGGAGAAGTAATAAATCAGTAGTAATAAGTTTCATTAATATTTCCTCGCCTGATTTTTTCATTATAAAGGCCATTGATGCATTGGAACTCAGTGCATTGGAATACAAAGAGTCTGTCTAGTAGAAATAAATATTCGGAGTAATTTAGAAATATATCTCTCCCTAAGTTTCCAATTATTCTCAAAAAATTTTGGGTATAAATAGGATAGATAGGGGAACAACTTTCAAGAAGTACTATTTCCAAAATTCGGTCATTAAAAATGTCTAACATGCGTTAACTTTTGGAGAATGATTTTGGATCCAAATAATTCACTCCCTTTACCTATAAAAGTGTATCCCTCTTTAATTTCAAAGGGTTGGAAACTTAGGGGAAACCTTTGTTGGCCATTTTTGTAGTTTACTCTTTTATTTTCTTTTACTTTCATTCTATAATAGCATTTCATATTTTAATTCAAATGTTATCCTTTCTCTCTTTTTTTTCTTCCCCCGTTTTCTTTCCACTATGAAATCTTATGCTCATGATCATGAGTAGCTAACCCAAGAAAGTTCCCAGGAGAGTAATCCAGTGATGAAACCAAAAACTTTAACGTTCATGTTTTATGTTTCTTATTTTCTTAGAGTTTGGCTAAGGGGGTCTTAGTGGGAAAGGCACCTTTGTGTCTCCACTTGCCACCTGAGGCTTAGCTTTCACTTCTGTAATATTTTCCCTCAATTGAGGAGGTGGATGTGTAGTCTCTTAGAGGTCATTGAGAGTCCTGTATATTCACAACCATATTAATAGTAGGATTTTCATGTATACTATATAGCATGTTCATTAATTAAATTCAAAATTAATTAAGAGACTATGAAGGTTCACTCTGGGTGATGCTCTCAGGAATGTATCCTTTCTTCTAACATCATTCTGTTTGCATTCATTTTATTTTCATTGCATCTGAATATTTAATTTTATTATTTCATTCTCATTTATCAAATATACATTTCTGGTCATTTTATTTCATATATATATATATATTGAATTAGAATTAGTGAGTGATTGACCGCAAAATCTCCTCAAGAGATCGACCTCAGTCAGCCATTGTGCTGCACTTAGTATAAATATTTTTGAGAGCACCCAAGACAACGCTTCATCAGCTCTATTTATAATAAAACTAGGGGAATTATTTAAGGGGTAAAAACTTTATAAAATCATACTTTTTGAATAGTGAAAACCATGTCATAAGAAATTATTTAAGAAAATAAATTTCTTAAAACTTTTTAAAATCCAAATCATATAACCATCATGAAATCTCATTTTTTTATAGTTTAACACTCTTAAAGAATCAAACATGAATTTATACCTGAAGTAATCCTTTTATATAAATTGATTTAAATGCTAAGACACTTATTAAAATGGATTAATTACTTTAAAGTATCCAAACATGCATTTTAATAAACATATGGTGTGTTTGGAATTTTAGAGAAAAAACTACATTTGAACCAAAGGAGGAATCCTTCCACTTTTCATGAAATTTAAAACAAAATTATCTTTGTTAGGAAAGAATCGGTAAACACACTTAATAATATTTGTGAAATTCCTCAAACAAACATTAAAACTATAACACCCCGACCCCTCTAGACTGGAGTCGGTGCGTTACTTGTGATATTGGCATGGTTAGAAGGAATGAAAATCCCGAACGAATGATTAGTTTAGTAGTCTTGAAGAAACTAGATACATAGATGCTACTCAAATTACATCGGAAAAGTTTAAAAAATACAATACATAATGAAACAAAAAACTGCATCCACAAGAACTCAATAAATGATCTCCACTTTGTCAGCTGTTAAAAGTAAACAATGAAAGGGGTGAGCTCAAATTCTCAGTAAGGATTACAAATAGCAGAAGAATGAGTACAATAATAAGTGAATCACAATCAATCTGACATAATCAATATGGAATAGTGAATAAATGAATAACTAATGCCATTAATAAACTAAGAATGAAATTTCATCCATTTATTTTGTCATAGTGAAAACCTCATGGATAATAATAACTGATAATTAATAAAGCTAATTATTATTAATTGGACATCATGTATCTGGCACATGAAACCATAATACCATAAAACGGTTTAGTTCTATGGGTCGAAACCCGTCTGATATTTGGAAACAAACTCGAAGGGTTTGTCGCCAAACTGGTTTGTCTCATGAGACTTACCGATGCATCGAGGGGATATAGCGGGCCCCACCCACAACTGCATGTCCAAATCATTCTTTATACATTTATTCAATACAAGAGAAATATGCATTTTCAATATCCGTATAGAGTAGAGTATACATATTTAACAATATTTCCATAATCAAAATAACTTTCCAAATAAACACCGTATGTAAAATGGTATACGGTTTAGAAAAAAAACATATCCATGATATGAGATTATGGATATTTAATATAATTATAATTTAAAATTAAAATTGATATCAAATGGGCAGTAAGTACACCACATAAAGATTATTAGGTGCACAATACAAAGTTAGTCACAACAAAATGGTAGTTGAGACAAAGGCCCTTGCCACAATGTAATCGGTCAAATCATATGAACAGAACTTAATAACCCTAAAATTAATCATTTAATAACATTAGTATGAAAATAATAATGTTATTATATATCAAATGTCAGTACACATATACCACATACAAGAAATAAGTGGCAAACAATAAAAATCCCACAAAAATGAAAGTGAGATGAGAAACCACTTACAAACATTTCAGCATGGTAATGAGTGTTATTGAGAGGGATTAATGAAAGGTAAAGGGGTATTAAATTATTTATATGTCACAATTGAAGTATGGGGGAGGTGTTAAATCATACCCCATCATTAGGAATTAAAAATAAAAGATCACAACATAGGGGATATTCTTGAACAAAAGTGAGAGAGAGGATCCCTTACCTTATGCTTGAAGGTGTTCTTGACTTGTTATTTAAGACCTGAATAAACAAATTAGACTTATTAATTCATAATTCTAGAACCTCTTATATATGTAAATGATTTATTATAACCATTTTTAGTTCGTTCAAGGCCTTTTTTATTAGTTATAAAGTTCAATTTCATTGTTCGGGCACATTTGTTTACTTGGTTTTAAATGATCGGTTCACTTATATTCAAGTTAGGATAAATATATAAGATGGATTTGGTTGTCCATAAATGAAGTTATATTCTATTAGTAAACATCCAGAAGATTACATGGTTTTAAATTTAATTTGGTTACTTAGAGTGAAGTCGAATTATTATATATATAACCTTAGTGACAACCGTTTTGGTTAAACGGTGGGTTTGATTACAATGAACATGTTTTACTTTATAACTTAATACCATTTGTACAAAAGGATTATAGAACTAAAAATATAATATATTAAATATATAATAATATAGTTCAGCCATAACACAAATGGTTTCAGGACCAAAATTAAATATTATAATAGAAATTGATAAATTGTTGTCCTTGAATGTGCTAAATTAGCACATCTCAAACGGTGCTTTCATTTCTTTCAAATAAATGGTGGGGAAAGGATAGAGAGTAATGAAATATAAAATTAGCATGAAAACATTTAAGTACATGTATGTTACTGGATTTATCATACTATTATGGTGAGGAAAGAAACAAAAAGAAAAGAACTTAAAAGAATTGAAATATTTGGAAAGAGAAATTTACCTCTTGAGACTTCCTCCTTTGAGAACCTCTTAAGGGGAGAGTTTTTTGTATTTTGAAGAGGCTAGGAGATTTTGTACATGGGGGAGGATCTTGGAGAGATACTTGGTCAGAATATTGTCAAGGAACAATGCTTGAGTGGTGTGAGAGGAAGAGGGGGTGAGGGGTGCTTTATATAGTGGAGGGGAGAGGAGTTTTCTTAATATAAAATTCATTAGTTTATTATTTCCTCTCAAGAAAACCAATAGTGAGTATTCCATGAACAAGAATAGTAATATATGCATGTGAATTAGAACTAATTGGTCTTACATCAGCATATCATCATCAATGACTCAATTAATCCATTATTTAGCATTTATTGTGAATTATCGGATTTTACTATTCATCAAAAATTCAAGTATTTCAAAAAAATCCCAAAAATTCACCCTAACCATTTTTCAATGTGTAGAATCCAAAAATGAAGTCCATTTTTCAAAAATAATTTTATAAATATTATTAATTAAATATTTAATTAAAATAATTATTTAATCGAAAAATATAAACACTTAAAATATTCATCTTCATTTTTAAAGTGCCTAAATTCATTTATATATTCAAGGGCATGGATACCGTTCATAAGAGTCATATTATTATTCATAAGGGTAAGTTATTGTTCATAGGGGTAGGTTATTATTAATAAGGGCAGGTTATTATTCACTGAGAATTAAGTTAATTCTATCATACTCTAATTATCATCTTGATCACAACCGTATATGTTAGATTTTTAAAATTCAAATCATAGAGCTGAAAAATTTAAGTTTTATAGCTAGGTTTTGGCTATATACTATAATTAACCATGTTTTGTTCCATAGAGGCTCAGTGATTCTTGAAATATAGGCTATAACTAAAATGTATTTAAGAGAAACATACCATAAAATTTTCAGGGTGCTACATTATTCCCTCCTTCGTAAATTTCATCCTCGAAATTTTATGTATAAAACTCACCAAAAAGATGTGGGTGGTTATTTTTCATGAAATCCTCTAGTTCCTATATTTCTTCCTCCATATTCTGGTTCCTCCAAAGAACCTTTACAAGACGAGTTTTCCAATTTCTCAATACTTTCTCCCTTGTGTCAAGAATCCCAATAGTCTTTTCATAGTATGAAAAATCAGGTTCCAATTCAATTTATTCATAGGTGAGTACATGTGTTGGGTCTGGCATGTATTTCTTCAACAATGACACATGAAACACATCGTGGAATTTGGAGAGGTTTGGCGGCATTTCTAAATGGTAACCTACTACTCCGATTATTTCTAGAATTTCATATGGTCTGATATACCTGGGGATCAGTTTCCCTTTCTTACTGAACCTTAAGACACCCTTCCATGGAGATACTTTTAGAAATACATGATCTCCCACTTGAAATTCCAATTCCTTTCTTCAGTTGTCAGAATAACTCTTCTGCCTACTTTGGGCTTCTTTAATATGGGCTTGTATTTTCTTCACCTTTGTCGTGGGCTCTTCAATAAGTTTTGGGCCTATAAGTTTCCTCTCACCAACTTCATCCCAACAAGTTGGAGTTCAACATCTGTTTCCATATAATGCTTCATATGGAGCCATTTTAATACTAGAATGGAAACTATTGTTGTAGGAAAATTCCACCAAAGTAAAGTATTAATCCCACATACCTTGGAAGTCAAGAGAGCGTGACCTCATCATGTCTTCTAGAGTTTGAATAGTCCTTTCAGACTGTTCATCAGTTTGGGGGTGATAAGTAGTACTCATAAAAAGCTCAGTATTCAAAACCTTCTGGAGACTTTTCCAGAATTTTGATGTAAACCGGGGATCTTGATCAGACACAATCGATAGAGGTGTACCATGAATTCTTAAAACTTCATTAATATAAAGTATTTCCAAGCACTCAAGTGGAAAATCCTCTTTTATAGGAAGGAAATGTTCTGATTTTGTGAGTCGATCAACAATTACCCATATTGCATCGTTCATTCTAGGTGTCCTTGGTAGTCTGGTGACAAAAATCCATCGTAATGTTATCCCACATCCACATAAGAATAGGTAGAGGTTGCATCACTCATTTGGGATGTTGTCTCTCTTCCTTCACTTGTTTACAAACTAGACATATTGACTCGTAGTCAGCAATTTCCCACTTCATATTATCCCACCAGAAATATTCCTCCATATCTCTATATATCTTGGTGATACCTAGGTGTATAAAGGAAATTTGAGCTATGACCATCGTCTAATAGTTCCCTTTTTAGCTCAGGTACTGATGGAATGCATAACCTCTTTCAAAATTTCATAACTCCTTCTTCATACATGAATTCAGCCAGTCTCCCATCCTTGACAACATTAATTTTCTTGTGCAGGTTCTCATCATCAGATTGAGAGCTTTTTATCTTCTCTAATAAATATGGTTTAGCAATCATTTTAAAGAGGAAATATGTTTCCCTTTCCTTAAAAATTCCCATATCCATCTTTAGTAGATCCAAAAATATAGGATCTCTCTCAATCCTCATTTGAGTCAGAAGTCCATGATCTTTCATGCTTAATGCATCTTTCACCTTATTCTCCTTTCTCGGGTGGTAGTGTATTGAACAATCATAATCTTTGAGTAACTCAAGCTATATCCACTGCCTCATGTTGAGTTATTTTTGTGTAAAAATTTATTTCAAACTCTTGTGGTCTATATAAATCTCATATCTCTCTCCATAGCGATAATGCCTCCATATTTTCAAAGCAAAGATTACAGCTGCTAACTCAAGATCATAAGTTGGATAATTTTTCTCATGATTCTTGAACTGTCTTGATGCATAAGCAATAACTTTTTCATTTTTCATAAGGATGCAACCTAGTCCATTCTTTGATGCATCACTGTATATTACAAATCCACCACTTCCAGATGAAAGAGTCAAAATTGGAGCATTGACCAATCTTATTTTCAATTCTTCAAAGAATTTTTTACATTACTTTGTCCACAAAAACTTAACTCCTTTACATGTGAGCTTGGTTAGAGGGTTAGCCAGTCAGGAAAAATTCTGAACGAAATGTCGATAGTAACCTGTTAAGCCAATAAAACTGTTCACCTCAGTTATGTTTGATGGTGTGGGCCAATCTTGGATTGACTTTGTCTTCATAGGATCAAATAGGATTCTATCCTTAGAGATAATATGGCCTAGAAAAGAAATTTATTGAAGCCAGAATTCGCATTTGCTAAACTTTCCATATAATTTATTGCTTTTAAGAGTTTGTAGAATGACCCGCAAATGATTCTCATGGTCTTCATAGATTTTTGAGTATATGAGGATATCATCGATGAATACCACAACAAAGTTTTCAAGATATTCCTTGAAAACTCTATTCATTAAATTCATGAAAATAGAGGGTGCATTTTTCATTCTAAAAGGCATTACTGTAAACTCGTAATGCCCATACCTGGCCCGAAATGTTGTCTTAGGAATATCTTCCTTTTTTATATGCAACTGATGATATCCAGATCGAAGGTCAATCTTCGAAAAGTATTGATCTCCATGAAGTTGATCAAATAAATCATCAATCTGTGGTAGAGGATACTTATTCATTATTGTAATAGCATTGATTTCCTAGTAATCAATGAAAATCCTCATGGATCCATCTTTATTCTTGACAAAGAGGACAGGGGCTCCCCATGGAGAAAAACTAGGTCGAGTAAATCCTTTTTCACTCAAATCCTATAGTTTTTTCTTTAGCTCTATTAATTCCACAGTAGCTATTCTATAAGGAGTCTTTGATATAGGTATTGCATCAGGAATTAAATCAATAGATAACTCAACTTATCGCTCTGGAGGATTTCCATGTAAATCCACTAGAAATACATCAATGTATTCTTGCACTATGTGAACATCTTCAATTTGAAGATTTATTTCCTCACCCATAGATATTGGTTTATCTTCCTCTCCAATTATTTCATTCAGTAGAGCTACTGGGGTTGGTTCTAGATAAGAATCAGGTGGTGAAATTTCTGCCCTAAAGACAAGGGATTCTACACCATTTTCAAAAATTGTAACTTCCTTCTTCTTAGAATAAATCATCGCATCATAATTTGACAGCCAATCCATACTGAGAATTATATCAAATTCAATCATTGGTATGATGATAAGGTTAACAACTAAAGCACGTTTTGGTGTATCAAGGGGGACTAGTCGACATGCCTTTGTTGCAATGATACATCCTCTGGGAGTTTTGACTGACAACTCCTTTATTAAATCAAATTGGACATATCTAATTTTCTTGGAAAACTTGGAAGATATAAATGAATGTGATGATATAGAATCAAATAAAGTGTTGGCTAAGTTTGAAGAAACAATTAAAGTACATGACACCATGTCATTAGGAACTTCAACCTCTGTAGTTGTAATTGCATAGTCTCTCCCTTGTTCTCTTGGATTTTTCTGTGGCATGTTTCCTTGGCACTTAGGACACTCATTTGCATAGTGTCCCATTTCTCTACAATTGTAGCATTGAATATCATTTAATTGTTTCTTCCCCTTACATTCATTAGATCGATGACCCTTTTCTCTGCAGTTATAATAGAATCCCATGCCTTTCAAGCATTTCCCAAGATGATTCTTTCCATAGTTCTCACATAATGGGAATAGATTTATTCCCTTTATCTTCTTTGGTGCTTCTTATTTTCCTTTTTTATCAGAGTACCGCTTCTTATCTTGGTTTCCTTTGAAAAGATTTGATCTAGCAAATTCCCTGTCTATTTTGATGGCACTTGATACAATTTCATCATATGATGAAAATGATTGAGAAACTAGTTCCCTTAGAAGACTTGGCTTAATACCTTCAAAGAAATTATCAATCTTGTCTGCCAAGTCACATATGTAATCTACAACATACCTGGCCAGCCCTGTGAAAGTAGCCTCATACTCTGAAACACTATCTTCTTCCCTTTGTTTTAAGCTAAGGAATTTCCTCTTCATTTCAGTTTGTTGCTCACGAGGGAAATATTTTTCAAAGAATACTTCCTTAAAAATTCCTCTATTCCATGTCTTCTATTTCTTCTTCCTCCATGGTATTCTGAATCAAGGACCACCATTGATCAACGTCACCCTTGAGACAATATACTGCCAGTACTACCTTTTCATTTTCATTTCATCTTAATTCCATGAATATCTTTTCAAGGGACTTGATCCATTACTCAGAAACCACTGGGTTAGTAGTCCCGTTGAAAGATGGGGGCTTCTGTCGCATGAAATGATCCAACATAGGTGTGGAATGGTTATTCGTTACAACATGAGTAAGTTGTCCCAATATGGTCATGATCTGATCTACTCCAACATTGACTGTGTTGACTTGCTCAGTAGGGAGATCCATACCTTTCCCATGAGTATTGATTCCCCTTCTTCAATTAAATGACATTTCTAAATAGTGGGATACACTATATTAGTTTTTTAATCTTAAATAGAAAATCACTCAACATAGATTTAAATTCTATGCATAGCTAATCTTATAAACATGATTTCTCTGAGGAAAAATTTACATTAAACTCCTTTATAATGGCTTGTAAAGAAAATATAAATTATCCTAAACATATCCTCTAAGATTGTTTTAAACAAGAGTGTATCAATTATCGTTGTTGTGCACCATTTCTCATTCGAGTATAGCTCAAAGTGGTGTTTTTGGGTTTTACCCCTAGATACATTTGTGTCAAAGCCATCTCTACCTACTCGTATCCATACAGGGACGCATTGCTTAAAATATCCACATAATCTATTCCTTACCAAAATACCAGTATGTTATTGTACATTTATCCTCAAATACTACCTTAGGACTTTGTTCCATACTATACATTTCTACTCTAGTTTCCAAGTTTTCTACTAAACTTCCTCTGATACCAACTATAACACCCCGACCCCTCTAGACTGAATCTGGTGCATTACTTGTGATATTGGCATGGTTATAAGGAATGAAAATCCAGAAGTAATTATCAGTTTAGTATTCTTTAAGAAACTAGATACATAGATGTTACTCAAATTACATTGGAAAAGTTTACAAAATATAATACATAACGAAACTAAAAACTGCATCTACAAGAACTCAATAAATGATCTCCTCTTTGTCACCTGTTGAAAGTAAAAAATGAAAGGGGTGAGCTCAAATTATCAATAAGTATTACAAATAGCGGAAGCATGAGTACAATAATAAGCGAATCACAATCAATCTGACATAATCAATATGGAATAGTGAATAAATGAATAACTAATGCCATTAATAAACTGAGAATGAAACAAAATTCATAGATTTTGTTATAGTGAAAACCTCATGGATAATAATAATAACTGATAATGAATAAAGAGAATGCTTATTAATTTGATGTCATGTATCTGGCACAAGAAACCATAATACCGTAAAAATGGTTTAGTTCTATGGATCGAAACCCATCTGATTTTTGGAAACAAACTCAAAGGGTTTGTCGCCAAACTGATTTGTCTCATAAGACCTACCGATGCATTGAGGAGATATAGAAGGCCCCACCTACCACTGAATGTCCAAATCATTCTTTATACATTGATTCAATACAAGATATATATGCCTTTTCAATATCCTTATAGAGTAGAGTATACAGATTTAACAATATTTCCATAATCAAAATAACTTTCCAAATAAACACCGTATGTAAAATGGTATACGGTTTAGACAACAAACATATCCATGATATGAGATTATAGATATTTAATATAAATATAATTAAAATGAAAAGTGATCTCAAATGGGCAGTAGGTACACCACATAAATATTATTAGGTGCACAATACAAAGTTAGTCACAATGAAATGGTAGTTGAGAAAAAGGACCTTACCACAATGTAATCGGTCAAATCATATGACCAGAACTTAATAAACCTCAAATTAATCATTTAATGACATTAATATGAATAGAATCATGTTATTATATATCAAATGGCAGTACAAATATTCCACATACAAGAAATAAGTGGCAAACAATGAAAATCTCACAGAAATGAAAGTGAGATGAGAAACCCCTTACAAACATTTTGGCATGGTAATGAGTGTTATTGAGAGGGCTTAATGAGAGGTAAAGGGGTATTACATTGCTTATATGTCACAAGGGTAGTATGGGGGAGGTTAAAAAGCATACCCCATCATTAGGAATTAAAAATAAAAGAGTACAACATAGGGGAGATTCTTGAACAAAAGTGAGAGAGAGGATCTCTTACCTTATGCATGAAGGTGTTCTTGACTTGTTATTTATGACCTGAATAAACAAATTAGTCTTAATAAATAATAAGTCCATAACCTATTATATATGTAAATGATTTATTATAACCCTTTTTAGTTCATTCAAGGCCTTTTTGATTAGTTACAAGGTTCAATTTCATTGTTCGGGCTCGTTTGTTTACTTGGTTTTAAATGATCGGTTCACTTATATTCAAGTTCGGATAAATATATAAGATGGATGTGGTTGTCAAGAAATTAAGTTATATTCTATTAGTGAACATCCAGATGATTATATGGTTTTAAATTTAATTTGTTTACTTAGAGTGAAGTCGAATTATTATATATATAACCTTAGTGACAACTGTTTTGGCAAAACGGTGGGTTTGATTACAATGAACATGTTTTACTTTATAACTTAATACCATGTGTACAAAAGGATTATAGAACTAAAAATAGGATATATTACATATATAATAATATTTTTACTCCATAAAACAAATGGTTTCATGACCATAATTAAATATTATAATAGAAATTGATAAATCGTTGTCCTTGAATGTGCTAAATTAGCACACCTCAAACGGCGCTTTCATTTCTTTCAAATAAATTATGGGGAAAGGAAATAAAGTAATGAAATATACCATTATAATGAAAACATTACAGTACATATATGTTACTGGATTTATCATACTATTATGGTGAGGAAAGAAACAAAAATAAAAGAACATAAAAGAATTGAAGGAATTGGAAAGAGTAATTTGCCTCTTGAAACTTCCTCCTTTGAGAACCTCTTAAGGGGAGAGGTTTTGGTATTTTGAAGAGGCTAGGAGATTTTGGACGTGGGGTAGGATATTGGGGAGAGACTTGGGCAGAATATTGGCAAGGAACAAGGCCTGAGTGCTGTGAGAGGAAGATGGGGTGAGGGGTGCTTTATATAGTGGAGGGGAGAGAAGTTTTCTTAATATAAAATTCATTAGTTTATTATTTCCTCTCAAGACAACCAAAAGTGATTATTCCATGACCAAGAATAGTAATATATTCATGTGACTTCTAACCAATTGGTATTATATCAGTAGATCATCATCAATGACTCAATTAATTCATTATTTAGCATTTATTGTGAATTATCGGATTTTACTATTCATCAAAAATTCAAGTATTTTAGAAAAATCCCAAAAATTCACCCTAACCATTTTTCAACATGTAGAATCTAAAAATGAATTCCATTTTTCAAAAATAATTTTATAAATATGATTAATTAAATATTTAATTAAAATAATTATTTAATCGAAAAATATAAACACATAAAATATTTATCTTCATTTTAAGGTGCCTAAATTCATTTATACATTCAAGGGCATGGATACCATTCATAAGAGTCATATTACTATTCATAAGGGTAAGTTACTATTCATAAGGGTAGGTTACTATTCACCGAAAATTAAGTTAATTCTATCAGACTCTAATTATCATCTTGATCACAACCGTGTATGTTAGATTTTTAAAATTCAAATCACATAGATGACAAATTTAAGTTTTATGGATAGGTTTTGGCTATCTCCTATAAGTAACCATGTTTTTTTCCATAGAGGCTCAGTGATTCTTGAAATATAGGCTATAACTAAAATGTATTTAAGAGAAACATACCATAAAATGTTTGGGGTGCTACAAAAACCCTACAAGAAATCAAGTTTTAAGTTTAAAGGCTTAGACATAGATCCACTTACGATTAATCTTGTCTCCCTCACAAACAGTTGTGCCAATATACTTTGAGAAGGCCCAAGAAGCCCAAGGAATCCAAGGAGAACCATAAAACATCCAAATCCAAAATAAAAATTGATCTATAGTGAAACATTAGGATTTTGTGACTTTATAGGGTAAGAAATGAAGTGGAACTAGAGGAGAATGGAAGAGGAAGATTCTAGAAGGAGTTTACCTTGAAGATTCATCCATAAACCACAAATAAATATGTAGAAAAATCACCACATTGGGGGGGAATGAAGGATAGGGAACATTGGGGTCATGGAATTTGAAAGGGAAAGAAATGGGTGTCTTAAGGGTTAAATTTGAATAGGGCCACTATGGTCTTTTTTAGATTTTTAATGAAAGTAGATTACCAGCATGTTTTGGTCACATGATTATAGAAAATTGTGCGTCAAATATGCGGATGGTCCCAACTCACCTAGAGCACAATGCATGGGTAATATGCGCGATTAGACTAACCATGCACCAACTATGTAATTTTTCACTGACATAACTAAATGTGTGTTGCATGGTTACTATACGATTAGTGCTAACCATTCAAAAACCATGTGAAATGCACTGCACACCCAAAATATCCAAATTTTAGGGAAATTCGACCTAGAAGGAAAGAGATGCAATAAGGACTCAAAAGTAAATAAAGTAATAGAGTGCAGTGAGGTCAGGGTGTGAATATATATATATATATTCATTTTAATAATAAATAAATATATGTATGTGTGTGTGTGTGTGTAATTTGATTTTTTTAATGTTAAAATTTAAATATAAAAAATAATCAATAGAATATTTTTTTAATTATGATTGATAGATAAATTAATACTTATTTTAATTATTGAAATTATTTTGTATTTAAATAAAATAGAGTTATAGTATTTATAAATATACTTAATAATTCCATATTTTTATTTTTCAGATAAACCCTTTTTTTATTTGGATTGAGAGTGAACTCTTACATGACCTGAAGACCCAAAATTCATGACTCGATGGCTTAGAGGTGTGAAGGCCTTTACACATTTGACTTGACTACACTAAAACAACCCCTCTTCGACACCACATCATTGTTTACGTCTTTCTCACCACCTAACGTTGTGGTCGATTTTCCTCACCCCACACAGAGTTGTACGGAGCCTGAACATAGTGGCATGTTTTCCATTTCCATCCCTGTATGGGGCCTATATGTTTTTATTTATTAAAAAAAATTATTCATTCACATAATTAATATTTTGTTTGAAAATATAACTAATAAAATTTAAATACAATTTATAATTATTAATATTTTTTATGTATAATACTACTAATATCCTACACATTTATATAATTAGTAATTATTAATGTTTATATAAAAATATTAATTAATATGATATTTTGTATATATTAGTAATTAATTTTAGTTTTTTTATAGATAAATTATAATAAAATTAATATTATATGAATTCTATATAGTTGGATATATGCATGTATGTGTTGAGTTCACCTATCACACACTCACACACATTTCATTGAGTTCTTTAGAGGCACACACACATAAACATATATTTATGTGTGAATAATTTTTATATATAATACTACTAATATTATACACATTTATATAATTAGTAATTATAAATATTTATATACAATATTAATTAATATAAATTTTTTTATATGCTAGTAATTATAATTTAAGTTTATTTAATATATGAATTTTTAATAAAATTAATATCATATGCATTTTATATAATTTGATGTACACATGTATGTGTTGAGTTCATCAACACTCACATGTTCTTGAGTTCTTCAGACACGTACACACACACACCCATATATATTTATATGTGAATAATGATATTCATATATGTAAATTAGTAATTGAAAAAAAAATGTAACTTCAAATAATTAAAGGAATTTATAAAATGAACTTATATTTAGATTTTTTTATAATTTTATAATTAAAATTTTATAAATATTATTACAATATTAAGACTGTTAATTAATATATATATTTGAGTAATGTATATTTCTAATATTTTTTCATGTATACATATAATTATTTATTAATATATTATACATTTATATAATTAATGATATATTTTTAAAAAATATTTACTCATTTATATAAATAATAATATTTTTAATTATAATTAATAAATAATTATAATTTTTATAAAATCAATACAAGACATGAATATATAATTAGTAATAATAATATATTTATATATTATCATTTTTAAATCTATTTAAATATAATCATTAAAATTTATACAATTAATTTTATAGTTTTACAATTAATAATATATTGTATATTTGGACCTATTTTTGTTTTTCTCTATTTATTTGAGGTGATTTCTATTTATTTGGTATGTATCATTTGGTTTGTCTCTATTAATGGATGCTTATTTTTTATTGCATGGGCATACAATGTATGGACACATCATGTTAGATTCTCAGTAAGATTACATTATTTTTTAATATTATTTATTTGGATGAAATCATTCCCACCTACTTATATCTAATTACTTGGTGCATGTCACTGGATTGGGGTGACTGAGAATTCACCTAAGTTCGTTTCATGGGTAGGCTCAAGCGCCCAATTCAGGGGTGGACTAGAGTGGTTTGTGACACTTAACGAATGAGGCACACCCTTATCCTTGAAGCAATCCTGTAATGCCCCGACCCTAGATACCCAGAGTCAGTGCATTATTACATAACATTGGCTTGATCACAAAGGATCAGGTCTTGAAAGACCGATTAGTTTAGAAGTCTTGGAAACACTAGATATATTCATAAGTCTTATATTACATCATAAGGTAAAAAAAACTACAACAACATCTTGTATTCATATCCCCTCATACTATCCCTACAGGTCAGTCATAAATTACTTCTTCACATCCTGGGAAAAATAAAACATTGAAAGGGGTGAGCTCAGATGCTCAGTAAGGATAACAATATAGCAGAAGCTTTCATAGATAAGCATAAACACTTAAAGCAATTTATAACTAAAACAAAAGACTTTTAAACTTGAAATTCAGCATAATATGGCAAAGATAAAATGAAATAATGTCATTTACTTATTCACATGTATATTCTACTAGTCGAATAATCACATGCAATATCAATAACCACTTTTATAATGACGGAATGCATAATTCCATACTATCATAACCACATAGCCAAGGCCTCCTGCCAAGACTACAAATAAGATTTTGCCAAGGACTTGTGCCAAGACACTAGTTTGTCTCATGAGACCTACCGATGCATCGAGGAGCTATAGCAGGCTCCACCCATCACTTACTAAGTCCAATGCATTCCTCATATGAAAAGTTTTAAACATAACATAAACATTCGTATTAAAACTAGCATACAAAATGTCAATACTTTATCCACAAACCATGAATGGTATAAAAATAGCACATCCATAGTCAAACATAACTCATTCGATACAATATGGAAGATTTTATTGTATCATAATAACCTCAATCGATAATGATGAAGGATATTGACATAGATGAACATAATCATCAAAAAAATTAGAGTGAAATATCCCCCTTTTTCTCGAAAACATTTAGAAGTCACACTATTTGTCAAGAATCCATTTAAAATATATTTTAGAATCAAAGTGTCCCATACCACTTTGAAACTTTTAAAAGTAATTTTGATTTGAGAACATTAATGTCCATATAAATAAATCCTTAAAACCATTTTTTAAAACATGGACATTAATGAGCAAGATAAGTCTTTAAAACATTTAAAAATGGTATTTTAGTTAGAGTTTCTAACCAAAAGAGAGACACTTGAATACAAATAATTGAGGTAATAAAAACTTTGTAATATCATGAGAATAAAGGGATTCATGATATACTATGTCAAAGTACTTTATATACACCACATAAAAGTGATTTGGTGTATAACAACAAAGAAGTCTCAATGGAATGTAAATTGAGATGAAATCTCTCATAAAGGTCGTATCCTTAGGATAAGGATAAATCAATGACATAGTTATGTGTGAAAAATATAAATACACTAAATATGATTGGATATTCAGTGTAAAACAATCAAATAACATTCACACATAATCTTATAAAAACAACACCAATGAATTGGATGTTTAACTCAACAAATGGATAATGAGTTAAAATTACTCTTATCAAATTCATATCGATGACTTGAGAAATTATCAATGGAGTGATTATGTGTATCCAAAGTATATCCACAGAAAAGGGGAGTGGAAATTATGACATAAGAAAATGAATAATTATTCCACACATAATCTTGGAGTAAAATAATCAATGATGTATGCATAAAGCTGAATAAGTGGAAATTGAAATTTGTAATTCCCTTACCAATTTGGTAACATAAGAAACATACACCCATGAAAGAAGGATCATAAAATGATGATGTAAATATATATGAATTAAATTATATTACACAATTAATACAAACATTGTCAATACACACACCACATGTAATAAATAAGTGGTGAACAATGGAATTCTCATGGAATTAAAAGTGAGATAAGAAACCCCTTACTTTGTACTTTTTCCTTGGTCGACGGTAGGTTAACCTCCTGTATAATGGTGAAATAATTGTTATTGAATTATAAAAGAATCATTTACATTAATATGATATCATATATGATCTTTTAACATTGATTTGTTAATAATATCTTAGTATTATCGTCATTTCGGGTGTTAACTTACTCGTTTTCCTTTATATTCTTTGTTATGTAAGTCATGTTTGTTATGGATAGGTTGTATCTTATTCATATCCAGAATTATATCATGTCCTTAAACATTATTTTTAAATCATCAAATGATAATTATACTTGAATGGATACGATGGAGAATGAATCTCATCGCTTTCGTGGAGATGGTAGTCCGTACGTACGCACGAGCGACAATATCATTCTTTTGATGTTAAAATAAAATATAATTGGATGGTATATAATATAGACAGAATAATTATCATGTTATATTTATTATTTACATGAATTACACATCATTATTATACCCATCCAAATAATAATTTATTGAATGACAATTACACCACGACGTGGAGACGGTAAGCTGTACGTACGCACGTATGGTGACATGTCATTCAAAGGATGGACAGAATACTGAATATGATTGTACCATATTTATAATAATATTATAGTATATATGAGATACTGGATTAATTATTTTAGAATGGGAATAACAAAGAAATAATAAGTTGAAGAAGAAAAGAATTTGAAAAAGGGTGGTAAAAACATTACCCCTTCTTTGGGTTCTTCCTTTTGATTTGATCAAAAGGGCTCCTTAGGTTGGCTTTCTGATCAAACTAAGGCCTCTAGGTTGTATTGAGGGAAGTTGAGAGAGTATTTGGGTAGGTGTTGGCTGAACCAAAAGGCTTTTAAGGTGTGAAGTAATGAGAAGGGGGAGTGCCCTTTTATAAGAGGGGTGAGGGGCACCTTTGGAAAAGCTAGAAATATTATTTTATAATAAATTCATATTAGGTTTATAATGGCTCCAAAGTGGATTATTTAAAGGTTAAGGTGGGTATAGGTCGAAAACCACTCAACAAATAGAATTTAGACATGTTTGTGTCATTATATTAACCTCATCATTGTGTCATAAATAAATTAAATTATTTAATGTATAAAAATTATAAATAAAATATCATTATGTAGGAAATCATTTTAGATTTCTAATGAATATTTATAATCGAATTTATCTTATGTGTAACCCTATATTAAAAATGTTTTAGTAAATAAACTTTGATTTTAACTCTTTTAACTCTTCTTTGAATTAAATAATAATAAATGTCCTAATCTAATCCAAGTGGACCTAAATGATAATATTTTATTTCTAAGGTTGTTTTTGGTCAAGATACACTTGTCCAATAGAATTAGGACATGTGTTAGGGTAATATTAATATCATTTTTACCCTTAATTACCCTATTTTCTTTTAAGCGTGGTAAATAAAAGTAAAAAGTTACTATTTACCAAAAATTATTTTCATCTCAATGAACCACATTTTACTCCTTGATATTAACCATGTCTCTCGGATTTTCTAAATTCTACTCACAGAAGCGGTAAAATTATGTTTTATGAAAAATTCAGTTTTTTAACTACCACTTAGTGGTTTCACTATTCATCAAAAAATGAAAGTTTCCAGAAAAATATCAAAAATTAGGCCTAAGCTATATTTGATATTATGAATTCAAAAATGATGTCTATTTTACCAAATTCAAAACATATCAGTTTCATTAATTAATTTAAAAATTAATTTCAGTCGTCAAAACAAATAGCGTGTTTTTAAGAGATAATAACTATCAAAAGATTGACACTTGTTTATGTCTGGTTTAAATGTGAAATCTCATCCAATGACCAAAATTGTATTAAATGGTAAAAATATATTCTAAATATACTTTAAAACCACTCAAATTAATAATTTATCACTATTAATTATTTCGAAAAAAAAGTTGTTTTTAATTAAAATTTAGTAATTTTCACTATTCATCAAAATATGAAAGTTATCCGAAAAGTACCAAAATTTCACCCTAAGATAATTTCGATATTACGAATCCAAAACTGAAGTCCATTTTGAAAGATAAAATTTATAAAATTTCAAAAAGTAGGTATTACTATTCATAAAGGCTAGTTTGATTGGTTGTGGTGTGTTAGAATCTTGAAGTTGCGTACAATGCACATCATTGCATTATTCAAAGGGAAACGTACCGTGGAAGATTGGGGTGTTACATTCTCCCCTCCTTCAATAAATTGTGTCCTCAAAAATTTTTTAAAATTTTTCTTGAGAATATAATGGAATGTCCCACATCGGAAAAAGAGTCAATAAAACTATCACTTTAAAAGAAAGGAAGAGAGGTATAAAGGTCACCTAAGATAACCCATACTAGGATTCCATGTAGGAAAACATGGATATAGACGATAAACTAAGTGTTCAGTTCTGATGGAGAGGGATAGAAAACATGATCAGGAGAAAGTTAACAACAAGAAAATCACAAACTTTTGTTGGGAAAAACGGTCCTTAGTCTCCCAGTAGGAAAAGTAAACATACAACATTTTTTTGTTTTAAGTTACATTACATAAGGACGAGGAATTCATTTATGATATTGACTAAGAACATAAAGAGATATACTTAATTTTTAAGTATAGTTTTATTCTTTAATAACTTTTTACCACTAACTCATTTTTTTTGAACAATGAGTATTCAAGAAGACTTGGTCACAATGGAAGAGCTAGAATAAACTTCTATAGAAATACATGATCCACATAGGATAAACTATATATTTACCTTGTCTTTAGAGATTAATCAAAACCAAAATGGTTAGTATAATATCTGATAACCCCCCAAATGGATATTCCATTAGAGAAAAAAAACACTAATCTTAATTTCTAAAATTAAACCATCAATACCCCAAAGTTAAATAAATACCTTAAAATCCTTCAATATAATCCAAACAAATATTGAAACTCAAAACTTATAAGAATGTAGTCTTCCACGTTAAATTGTATCTGCAAATGACATTAATTACTCTTAAAGTGACATACTTAAAATTAATTAACTTAATCATTTCAATAAACAACCCAAATCACTATAAATCCACAATAAAAACATAGATAAAAATCCACCATTACTCCTCAAATGAAATCCCATACTATTCTATTTTCCATACAACAAAGCGAACAACTTCCAAAATAACATTTATCACTTAATTACCAAATCATTTTCCTATATTAAGGGTATTAATTTGATAAGACATAAGATCCCAAATCAAATTATTAATGATCAATAAAATCATTTAACTAAAAATAATAGTCACACTAACCAAGGACTTCACGTAGTCTAGTGGTAAGCGATAAATCCAAATCTCACTTTGGTTATGGGTTCGATTCCCACAGCTTTGTCCGACGCGACGGGTTGTCACACGGTCCGCGTGTTGTCCTTTTTCAAAAACTATATTTTATAAAATTACCAAAATGAGATAAATTCCATCAAAATAACCATACCATAATTTAACCACAAATCTTATCTCATACCTTTCATTTTCATCCCAAATTATAATAACTTATAATTTCCTCAAACCCAACGATCATATAAAACCAAATGGTTATTTATAACTATATTCACAAGAGAAAATATAATTATTCCTCAAATATCATTCTCACATGGAAAACTGCAGGGTTAAAAATACAAGAGAAAATTATTCCAAAGTAAACCCAACAACAAGGATCACTAATACTTTTTAAACATTTCTCTAACCATTTATTTCCACATATATTCTTCTTTGACCAAGAAAATATCCTATAGAATAGGGCATTCACTCGGGTAATGGTCAGGTCCCCTACATTTACGGCAAATGACTGTAAATGGACTCTTGGGACCTTTTTTATCTTCTTCTATAGTACTCTTCATTTTTCTTCAGCAATTATTCACTTTATATCCTTCCTTCCTGCACGTAAATCATTTCTTTGTCCCATTGAGACACTTTCCTGGGTGTCTCCTTCCACATTTCCTGCATAATGGAAATTGAGGATTCCTTTCTCCATGGTCTCCACTGCTGGAGCTCTTATCATTCATCACCTTTCACTTCTTTGTTGAGTCCGGGAATTGGTTAATATATATATTGTTGATCATATTTTTGGAAAATTGATTTGGCATAAAGACAATATCTTTTACGCCTATCAGCATTCCATTTTTTTCTCATTAACACCATCGTTCCCACCTTATACATCATTCTCAAAGTCACTATTACTTCCTTGGAATCCATCCATTGACTAAAACCAGAAAGCATTGTGTGAGTAATAGTAGTCATAAAATTATTTAGAGATTAACATGTCACCATATTCTCAAATTGAAACACATTAGGATTAACCAAGGTCATTTACTCTCATCTTATATATTTAATACTTCAAATCGGTTAGTAAAGAAAATGTAAATTATCCTAAGAATATCCCCCGGGAGTGTCGTAACCAAGAGTGCAGCAAGGCCCGTTGTCGTGACCCAGTTCCCGTTCGAGTCTAGCTCAAAGCAGTGTTTTCAGGTTTTACCCCTAGGTACATCTATGCCAGAGCTGCCTATACCTGCTCGTATCCAGACAGGGATGTATTGCTCGTAAAACTCACAAAATCTCTACAATACCAAAATTCTAGGAAGTTCTTCTATACTAATCCTCAAAGTTCATCTTAGGTCTACGTGCTCTAATCAGAGTTTATCTAAATCTAGCTTCCAAGGTTTGTACTAAACTTCCTCTGATACCAACTATAACGCCCCGACCCTAGATACCCAGAGTCGGTGCATTATTACATAACATTGGCATGATCACAAAGGATCAAGTCTCAAAAGACTGATTAGTTTAGTAGTCTTAGAAAAACTAGATATATTCATAAGTCTTACATTACATCATAAGGTAAAAAAACTACAACAACATCTTGTTTTCATATCCCCTCATAATATCCCTGCAGGTCATTCATAAATTACTTTTTCACATCCTGGGAAAAATAAAACATTGAAAGGGGTGAGCTCAGATGCTCAGTAAGGAAAACAATATAGCAGAAGCTTTCATAGATAAGAATAAACACTTAAAGAAATTTATAACTAAAACAAAAGCCTTTTAAACTTTAATTTCATCATAATATGGCAAAGATAAAATGAAATAATGTCATTTAATTATTCACATGGATATTCTACTAGTCGAAAAATCACATGCAATATCAATAACCACTTTTATAATGATGGAATGCATAATTCCATACTATCATAACCACATAGCCAAGGCCTCATGCCAAGACTACAAATAAGATTTTTCCAAGGCCTTGTGCCAAGACACTAGTTTGTCTCATGAGACCTACCGATGCATCGAGGAGCTATACCGGGCACCACCTATCACTTACTAAGTCCAATGCATTCCTCATATGAAAAGTTTTAAACATAACATAAACATTCGTATTAAAACTAGCATACAAAATGTCAATACTTTATCCACAAACCATGAATGGTATAAAAATAGCACATCCACAGTCAAACATAACTCATTCGATACAATATGGAAGATTTTATTGTATCATAATAACCTCAATCGATAATGATGAAGGATATTGACATAGATGAAAATAATCATCAAAATAATTAGAGTGAAATATCCCCCTTTTTCTTGAAAACATTTAGAAGTCACACTATTTGTCAAGAATCCATTTAAAATAGATTTTAGAATCAAAGTGTCCCATACCACTTTGAAACTTTTAAAAGGAATTTTGATTTGAGAACATTAATGTCCATATAAATAAATCCTTAAAACCATTTTTTAAAACATGGACATTAATGATCAAGATAAGTCTTTAAAACATTTAAAAATGGTATTTTAGTTAGAGTTTATAACCAAAAGAGAGACACTTGAATAAAAATAATTGAGGTAATCAAAACTTTTCAATATCATGAGAATAAAGGGATTCATGATATACTATGTCAAATTACTTTATATACACGACATAAAAGTGATTTGGTGTATAACAACAAAGAATTCTCAATGGAATGTAAATTGAGATGAAATCTCTCATAAAGGTCGTATCCTTAGGATAAGGATAAATCAACGACATAGTTATGTGTGACAAATATAAATACACTAAATATGATTGGATATTCAGTGTAAAACAATCAAATGACATTCACACATAATCTTATAAAAACAACACCAATGAATTGGATGTTTAACTCAACAAATGGAGAATGAGTTAAAATTACTCTTATCAAATTCATATCGATGACTTGAGAAATTATCAATGGAGTGATTATGTGTATCCAAATTATATCCACAGAAAAGGGGAGTGGAAATTATGACATAAGAAAATGAATAATTATTCCACACATAATATTGGAGTAAAATAATCAATGATGTATGCATAAAGCTGAATGAGTGGAAATTGAAATTTGTAATTCCCTTACCAATTTGGTGACATATGAAACATACACCCATGAAAGAAGGATCATAAAATGATGATTTAAATATTCATGAATTAAATTATATTACACAATGAATACAAACATTGGAAATACACACACCACATGTAATAAATAAGTGGTGAACAATGGAATTCTCACGGAATTAAAAGTGAGATAAGAAACCCCTTACTTTGTAATTTTTCCTTGGTCGACGGTAGGTTAACTCCTATATAATGGTTAAATAATTTTTATTTAATTATACAAGAATCATTTACATTAATATGAAATCATATATGATATTTTAACATTTATTTGTTAATAATATCTTAGTATTATCGTCATTTCGAGTGTTAACTTACTCGTTTTCCTTTATATTCTTTGTTACGTAAGCCGTGTTTGTTATGGATAGTTTGTATATTAATCATATACAAAATTATATCATGTCCTTAAACATTATTTTTAAATCATCAAATGATAATTATACTTGAATGGATACTATGGAGAATGAATCTCATCGCTTTCGTGGAGACGGTAGTCCGTACGTACGCACGAGCGACAATATCATTATTTTGATGTTAAAATAATATATAATTGGATGGTATATCATATAGACAGAATAATTATCATGTTATATTTATTATTTACATGAATTACACGTCATTATTATACCCATCCAAATAATAATTTATTGAATGTCAATTACACCACGACGTGGAGACGGTAAGCCGTAGGTACGCACGTATGGTGACATGTCATTCAAAGGATGGATAGAATACTGAATATGGTTGTACCATATTTATAATAATATTATATTATATAGGAGATACTGGATTAATTATTTTAGAATGGTAATAACAAATAAATAATAAGTTGAAGAAGAAAAGAATTTGAAAAAGGGTGGTAAAAACATTACCCCTTCTTCAGGTTCTTCCTTTTGATTTGATCAAAATGAATCCTTAGGTTGGATTTCTGATCAAACTAAGGCCTCTAGGTTGTATTGAGGGAATTTTAGAGAGTATTTGGGCAGGTTTTGGCCGAACCAAAAGGCTTTGAATTTGTGAATTATTGATAAGGGGGAGTTCCCTTTTATAAGAGGGGTGAGGGGCACCTTTGGAAAAGCTAGAAATATTATTTTATAATAAATTCATATTCAGTTTCTAATGGCTAAAAAGTGGATTATTTAAAGATTAAGGTGGGGATATGTCGAAAACCACTCAACCAATAGAATTTATAAAGGTTTGGGTCATTATATTAACCTTATCTTTAAGTATTAACTCTTAGTTAATTAGTTTCACTTTTACAACGTCTCTTTGTATTTTTATATTATATGGTCAATAAACTTACTATATACATCAAAGAGACCCCCAAGTGGTCCATTAATGATACACCTATCATGAGAAAAGTCTCTTGGCCGAACCTTAGATTTTTTGGAATTTAATATCAATTAATAATATAATATTGTTTTTAAAAACTCTTTTATGTCAATTTTGACACTATTCAATAATTGATTTTTGTGAAACTCATAACAGAATGATTACTTCAAAAAAAGTCAATTAAATCAATCCTAATATGTCATATTAACCTATAAAATTAGTTTAATTCAATAAAAGTCTCCAATTATATTTATTTGGGTATTTATAATATCAATTATTTTAATTTTTCACTATTATGGTAATTACTGCATCATCATTGTGTCATAAATAAATTAAATTATTTAATGTATAAAAATTATAAATAAAATATCATTATGTAGGAAATCTTTTTATATTTATAATTAATATTTATAATCTAATTTATATTATGTGTAACCCTATATTAAAAATGTTTTAGTAAATAAACTTTGATTTTAACTCTTTTAACTCTTCTTTAAATTAAATAATAATAAATGTCCTAATCTAATCCAAGTGGACCTAAATGATAATATTTTATTCCTAAGGTTGTTTTTGGTCGATATAAACTTGTCCAATAGAATTAGGACATGTGTTAGGGTAATATTAATATCATTTTTACCCTTAATTACCCTATTTTCTTTTAACCGTGGTAAATAAAAGTAAAAAAGTTACTATTCACCAAAAATTATTTTCATCTCAATGAACCACATCTTACTCCTTGATATTAACCATGTCTCTCGGATTTTTGAAATTCCACTCACAGAAGTGGTAAAATTAAGTTTTATGAAAAATTCATTTTTTTAACTACCACTTAGTGGTTTCACTATTCATCAAAAAATGAAAGTTTCCAGAAAAATACCAAAAATTAGGCCTAAGCTATATTTGATATTATGAATTCAAAAATGATGCCTATTTTACCAAATTCAAAACATATCAATTGCATTAATTAATTTAAAAATTAATTCCCGTCTTCAAAACAAATAGCGTGTTTTTAAGAGATAATAACTATCAAAAGATTGACACTTGTTTATGTCTGGTTTAAATGTGAAATCTCATCCAATGACCAAAATTGTATTAAATGGTAAAAATATATTCTAAATATACTTTAAAACCACTCAAATTAATAATTTATCACTATTAATTATTTCGAAAAAAAAGTTGTTTTTAATTAAAATTTAGTAATTTTCACTATTCATCAAAATATGAAAGTTATCCGAAAAGTACCAAAATTTCACCCTAAGCTAATTTCGATATTACAAATACAAAACTGAATTCCATTTCGAAAGATAAAATTTATAAAATTTCAAAAAGTAGGTATTACTATTCATAACGGCTAGTTTGATTGGTTGTGGTGTGTTAGAATCTTGAAGTTGCGTACAATGCACGTCATTGCATTATTCAAAGGGAAACATACCGTGGAAGATTGGGGTGTTACAAATCCTTTTAAATAAATTGATTTAAATACTAAAACACATCCTCAAATGGATGAATTCCTTTAAATTATCCAAACATACATTTTAATAAACACCAAGTGTTCTTGGCATTTTAATACAAAATTATACTTTAGAATCAAAGGAAAAAACCCTCTCATTTTCATGAAATTTCAAAAAAAATAATTATTAGGTAAGAATAAATAAATAAACTTAATAACATATGTGAAATTCCTCAAAAAACATTAAAATCCTATAAAAAATCATGATTTTAATTTTAAAGGCTTTTATATTGCGACACACACCATTAATCTCATCACTCTCATAAACTACAGTGTTAATCCACCTTGATAAGGCCTAAGAAGCCCAATTAATCCAAGGATAACCCTAGAATATCCAAATCCCAAATAAAAATCAATCTACAGTGAAAACCAAGGTCTTCATGACCTTACTAGGGTAGGAAAGGAAGGAGAAAGAATGAGAATAGAATAGGAAGAGACTATAAGGAGTTTACCTTGAAGATCCAACCTTAATCCACAGAGAAATCTCTAGAGAATCACCATGGAGGAGGGAAAAATGAAGGAGTAGGTGCACTGGAGTTGTGGGAGAAAAAAGGGGATGAAATGGGTGGATTGAGGATTAACATTTTTAATGGAAGTAGGTGACCCACATGGTTAGGGGAAACTGTGTTCCAACCATGCTGATGGATTTGATTCATCCCGAGCACTACGCATGGGTGGGCCTTGTGGTTAGAAAAACCATGCACCAACCATGTAATTCATCATTAACGTAAATGTAGGTATGTCTCACGGTTTATGCACTATTAGTACTAACAATGTATAAACTGTGAAAAATCTACTATACTCCCAAAATCTCCAAATTTTAAGGAAATTTTACCCTGAAGGAAAGATAAACAATAAAGACTCAAAGGTAAATAAAATAATAGAGTGAAATGGGGTTAGGGTGTGATAATTATCCTCAACATAACAATTTCTTCCCCTATAAATTCTGGGATGGAAGGTTGGTTCAAGAAATATAAAGGTCCAAGTCCCTCATTGAAGACATGACACAAGAAACTGAGAAACACTAAGATCAACTGAGATGACTAATAATAATCATACATTTTATCATTAATATGGAAATAGAGCATACTAAAAAATTCATATCCCCATTATCTAAGATAACCCTCAATGATTCCACATGAGAATATATAAATACTCAAAAAGTTATAGCGAGACACCTCAAGTAATGAAAACCAAGGAACACCCTGACTCACAAGGGGGAAACAGATGACTAGAGAAAATCAATAATGATTCCCAAATAAATATATCAAGTGAAACCAATGATCAATGAGTAATGCTCCTTTTTGGGTGGGGTCATCAGGGAACAATCACAAAACTAGACCCAAACAAAATATCACTACTTCCTCTCAAGACGGGGAAACACACACAAGGTACTCGAATTATACAAAAGGTACTCCATGGTGTTCTCCCCACCATATAAAAACTTCACTAGTGCACCTGTAAGATTTGGTGTCCTAGAACCAACTAGTTTTACTTTGATTACATGGATATTTAATGTATTATTACATATTGTTCATTTTTTTTGCATGACTATGATGTAATAATGTCCTAGAATATTTGTTGCATTGATAAGGTCATGGAAGTTCCCCGCTATAATGAGAACCTTGAAATGATATAACAATATTCTTAAATATAATTCTGCAGTTGGATGACATACTATGACGGGACACATAGCATGTAGACTGTCAGGTGCGAGTACTCATAAGCAGATGAGACTTCCTCTCATAAAATTTGTACTTGGTAATCTCCAAGATTGGAGATTATGAGAACAGACCTGCTAGTAGGAATTCCATATGTTTTAGTTTCATCGGATATTTCTATCTATGAGCATGTGTAATGATCCTTATACTTTAATATTATCATTAATATGTTTCACAACTCATGCACTTTGATTTACTAATGAAAACTGTCACACGGGAAGTTGGTAGGAAGTAGGGTACATTGGGTGCGTCACGAGTGGCATATTATTAATGGATAAGTCAAGGAAGGATTTTCCCTTCAATTTGTGGAAGTTGATATCTTAGCCCTTTGATTGAAATAGAACCGTCGCGCGAAATTCCATGGTCATGGTGTAATGATGAGTTTATTTCAGATAGTCAAAGAACAATGTATCAAGCATAAAATTTGGTGACACAATCATGAAACCTGCTTGATGAGATATTACAACAAAGGTATTATATTACATAGTGAGCTTTTGTATGTGGATGTCATTTTTGTGACTTTACGTTATTTCTCTTAGGTTCCTTAACCCATTGCTAAACAGTACTCTTGGACTTTAGGTAAGCCTGCCTAATGACAATGAGAAAGAATCCTAGAGGGTCACACACTAAGTGTTTTTGGTGGTCTTAGTTAAATTTTATTTGAATTTAATTAATGAAATAAATATTATTCTCAAGACTGTGAAATAATTTTATTCAAGTTAAAATGATCACATAAATTAAATAAGATATATTTATTTATTTTATTGAACATTTAATAAATATTTATTTAATAGAATAATTTATTTATTTATTTATTCAGGTGTTCAATAAATGTAAGTGGAGTTCGAGCGGACCAAGGTTGGTCTGGTAGTAAAATAATTATTTGCAAGACATTAAATAATTATTTAACTAGTTGGCACAAATTAATATAACGCTGCTATTATTTTGTGACGCGGAATTTTATTTATAATTCTATTTTTCGCAAGTTGGTGCACCATAAATAATGACGTGGTATTATTATTAAATGCATGGGTTTTTTCTAATTTCATGAATGTATTTAATTTCTTCTATGAAATTAAATATTGGAACAGAAATTCCATGTATATAAATAGGCATGTACACCTATTGTGCCATACATAAAAAAAATCACACCGCACGCCTGATGGATTAAGAATTATTGAGCCAAACGATTTCTCTCTTGAATCCTCTTCTCTCCCCTCTCAAGAACGAGAGATTTTCTTCAAGGCTGAAGAACAATTGATTAATAATGACTGACACAATACACTCGCTTCACCACGCTAGCACTCGGAGAATGAGCGGTGTCGATCAGAGGCCATCGGAGCATGTGTGGATCACCACTAGAGGGGTTCTAGTTTGGATCCTTAAAAGTGCAATGAGATAATCTAGAAGGGTCATTCCAGACGATAAACATCATCAACTAAGAAAAATACCAAAGATCCAGGTATTATTTTTCTTTATGAAATTAATTAAATTAATTATAAACATGATGTGCAAGATCCTCTCTAAAGGTTTCTGGATTATTTCTTCTTTATCTAAATCTTTGATTATATTCTGTGGAGACTGGCGTTCATCGTCGTATTGATCTTGGAATAATCATTTAATCATGGTAAAAATCAAAGCTGGGTGTCGTCCCAACCACGCTTCCACTGTGCCCAGAACCTTCAACTGCTATCAGAGCGGTTACATCATAGTTTATAATTATTTAAATATTTCATTGATGACTTATTCATTTAATAATTTAGTTGTTTTAATTCAAGTTAATCATTATGAAAATATGAATCTCGAGATCTATTCCTCCTCTTTCGTTTCTCATTCACCTTATAGAAATGATCTTTTCTTTTAATTTTGATTAAAATAAAATAGAGGATCTCATCCGGAGGTGCCAAAGCTTCTTAGCCATACAACACCAGAACACACGGCGTGTATTCGGAAGTACACGCCGTGTAGTCAAGATTTAATGCATCAGATCGGTCCTCTAAACCAAGCCATGTGTTGGAGTCTTTCTAAGTCTTAAATGACTCTATGTGTTGACTAGGAACAGGTGGCACGTGGTTTTCGGATTACACATTGTGTGGCATAATAGACACGGTGTGTAGTCCCTTCGGGTTAGGGTTGGACCATGTACCCCATACACAGCTTTCTCGACTGGAGACCATGTAAAGAGGAACTACACGATGTGTGGCCCACTGGACATGCCGTGTACTCCAAAGATTTCTGAAGTACACTCACATTTCATTTCCCTGGGTGTGTACTTCGGATAGATGGTGAAAAATAGTACATGTCGTGTAGTTAGAACTACACGTCATGTACTCATCCAAATTACACAGATTTATTAAAATTTATTATTATATTATACAAACCCTTGAGATGTGTACCATCGTGCGGGCATAAAGCTAAGGCACAACATGTGATAGGTGTTTTATATATATGTTTTTAATTTAACATTTGTGTAATGTTCATTTCTACTGATTAGGTAGTTATGAATAGGAATTCACTGGGTTGCCTTCAATGTACAAGTTACGCACAAAGATAATTTTAAATAAATTTATTTTTAAAAAATTATGATGGATGAGAATCTCAAGGAAATTCAGAAAAGGGTTTAAGATAAAAGGATTGATTAATTAAAGATGATAATTAATTGATTCAAGCATGATTTATCTTAAACCAGAATTATTAAATAATTGATTGCTAGTTTTATTTATGCGTAAATATCATTGCATGTATTGATGATCATGAGCAAGACCAAGACCTTTGTATATGGATGGTTGCTTTTAATTTATTTATTTGAATTATATTTGTTGGCCTGCGAGCCTTCTCCTCATTAATATGTAGGGCCTGTGTGCCCAAGGTTTCTTTTATATAAAAACCCCTTTTACCCCTCACCTATATGTGAGTTAAAAAATCATATGTAATGCATGGAACTCTCAAGCTAGTAGAGGTGGTTCAAGCTGGAGCTGAGAAGAAGCCAATCCCAGGAGATATAGAGGTGGATAGGTGGAAGCTGTAAACATGAACCCAAAAGGTTCAAGGTGTTTCTCTCCTAGGACAGGGTTAGTTTATCAACTTCTAGATAAACTAACCCTTAGAAAATCTTATGATCATTCCATTTACTTTATTTTATTTTTGTTATTTTCATGGTTTATCATTATGGATGTGTTGTTATGATCACATAATTAATGAATTAAACAAGAATGCAAGATGGAACTAAAATAAACCATACTTATGCGTAAATATTATCAAGACATGGTTAATCACTTAAGTAAGTTCTACTTAATATTAACAAGAATTTGATAAAAAAAATCATGAATAAGAGATAAAAATCACTCAAATAAAATATTAAGTCAGACCAAGCTTTCTGTTACTTGATTAAGGAAAAACTCAATAAAAATATGTGTTTGGACAACCCTTATTAGGGAACTTACTTTTATAAAGGAATCCCTTATGAAAGAGTTCGGGTTGAATTAACCATATTACATCAAGAGGAGTGGCCCTTACTAAACTTGGTGTAATATTGGAGGCAATAGTTGAGGATGAAGTTTCCAGTCATCATCCAAGTATCACTGAGAGGGGGAGGGGTGAATCAGTGATATATTTTTCTTTTTATGTTTCCTTCGAATTGAAACAACCTTCACCTCCTGTTAAAGATTTTCTTCTCTGCTGAATACACACAACCACAGAAACACAAGATTTACAAGGTTTACTACTCAACAAGAGTAGTTACATCCTTGGTATGGTACAGAAATAATCCAGTACCACACAATCCACTAGAAAACAATCCTTTGATGTGGAATACAATGAGTAGGATATACCCTTACACTCGTGTAGCACTTGGAAAATAATCAGCAAGAGCGTGTGCACCCTCTTAGAACAAATAGGGAATTACACTATTTTAGTGCTTCTTTACAATTGAACAGTTGTATTCTCTGAAATACAAATATTTATTTTCCTACCCATAAGCTGTTAAGAACTCCCATATGCACAACTAAATATGTGTGAAGACCCCAAATTTTTCGCGCAGCCTTTAGGGTATCTTGCACGCAATTCAAATGGCTGGCGCGTAAAAAACCCCTTTTGGTGCAAAAAAAATTTTCGCGCAACTTCCCTTTTCACACAAAATTTTCTCTTTTCGCGCAACTTCTCTCTTTTCGTGCAACACCCCTTTTTCACGCAACTGTTTCTCTTTTTCACGCAGCTATCCTCTTTTCGCGCAAACTCCTTTCTTTTCACGCAACTCCCTTAGTGTAAAATTTTACGCACACCAGAGCTCGAGATTTCTTCTGAGTGTCGAGCATTAACAAATGAGAGGGGTTCAGCTTGTATTTATAGGCCTTTTTAACCCTGCACGAAAAACACTAATCCTCACATAAAACCCTCTTCATGCGCGTAAAAAAACTCTTTCACGTAACATCGCATTTCATGCATTGCTCCAATTTTTCACACACCTCATGCCTTTGCCAATTTTTGAGCTTCTGGTCTCGAAACACCTCTTGCATGAAAAAATTCATTCCTCTATTTCGCACACCACACCAATATTTCACGCAACCTTTATTTTTCACGCATCCTGCTGATATTTTGCACATCTCGCTACTATTTTGAAAATACCGCTACTATTTCACACACCGCATTATTTTTTCGCGCAACTTGCCTAAATTTCCACGCACTCCATGCCTTTTCCATTTTTTGATGTTCTGACCTTGAATAATTCCTTGCATGAAAAAATCTAAACCATCTTCAATCTTGTGTGCAAAATTCATTGTCAAAAACACATTTGTTCATCTCCTGATTTTCAGGCACTAAAATTTGGAAAACACTGGAAAACGGAACCACCTTAAACTGTGCTTTTGTGCCGCATCTAGACTGTCCATTGCTTTGTAATTTCTCTCTTCACTGTTTCCCATAACCATTATTCAGCTTTCATCATGAACTCCACTATCGTGATATATATCCTTTCATAGACCAGATTTAGCATCGTCATAATTGCAATGGAAAGTACTAAAACTTCCCTATCTTCTAGCAGCATCATTCCTTCCAATCAAAATTGTATATGACTGGCCTCATCATTTATCCCCCTTTCCTTCATAAGTCTTGCATCACAAGTTCTCCTAACTTATGATATTTTTGAAATACATATCAGCAAAGCATCGTCTGGTTTCAAGTCCTTTACAAAGTGAATTGATTTATCTTCTTTGACAACAAAAGACAACACTTTGCAAAAGCTAACTCTTCAAACATCCTTCTCCATACAACTTGGTCCCAACAGAGGAAATCCAAATTCATGATTTCAGGATTGGGGAGTCCACTCAACATTTCAAGGAGCTGCAAGCCCGCAGTTGGCAAAGACCTTCCTACCTAAATACCTTCTAATAGCTTGACCAACCCTTGTTGGGGTTATACAAAGGGGAATATGGATCCTTACTGCTAGAATGTCATGAAAACTAGACATTCCAAGTTCGATGGTGAGGTCTATTGGGATTTGATAAAATAGTGGGATACTTAATAAAAATTATTATTTCTTATAAAATGTAATCAAGAAAGTACTAATGATCTGCTCTTTTAATTGTAGAATAAAAATGACAAACTCGTCAACCACACTATCCCTATGATCAATTCTGGATAAAGACAACATCCTCACCGGTAGTAGCTTCCAAGAATGGTTTAGATGCCTTCGGGTTATCCAACGCCATGAAAAGAAGTCTTACGTGTTGGAGTCATCATTACCTGATCCGCCTGCCAAAGAGGTGAGTGATGAGGATTTCCTGGTCTATGAGAAACATATGAACGATGCAGTCGACATTCAATGTTTGATGTTATCATCAATGTCTAGTGAGCTCATGAAGTCTCGTGAAAACATGGATTCTTATTGCATGCTTGAGCACCTACGTGGTCTTTACGAGGAGAGAGAAAGACAAGAAAGGTTTGATATATCTAAGGCACTCTTTCAGAGTAAGCTTAGAGAAGGTTCCCCAGCTGGGGATCATGTAGTCAAGCTCATTGGCTACATTGAGCGCCTGGAGGTTTTAGGGTTTAAAATCCCTGAAGAACTGGGCACCAATCTCATTCTCGCATCACTCCCTTAGAGTTTCTCTAACTTTGTTGTCAATTTCAATATGAACAACATTGTGAAGTCTCTATCTGATCTTCTTATCCTCATTCGCCAAGAGGACAAAGATATGAAGCGCGGAAAGCCTTTTGTCCTTATGGTGAATAAGAGGAAAGGGAAGGCGAAGAGCTTTAAGCCCAAAGCTTCTTCACATCCTTCCAAGAAAAGGAAGATCAAAGGGGAGGCAGGGGAATAGGAGGCTGTTTGTTTTTCATGTGGCAAGAAGGGCCACTGGAAGAAGGACTGCACCCAACCTAAGAAGCAAAGGGAAGCTTCAGGTCCATTTGTTATCGAATGCAATCTATCTGTTTCTAAAACACTATGGCAAAAATAAGTATTTGCAATGGGTTATTTGCGATGGGATTTCGTCGCGTCGCAAATAACCCGTCCAGGAAGCTATTTGTGACGGGGAAAGGAGTACATCGCAAATAATTGGTTATTTGCGACGGGATTTCGTCTCCCTGTCGCAAATAGTTTGGTGCAACTTGCGCGCCAAATTGCATGAAAATTATTTACGCCGGGGAGATGTCTCCCGTCGCAAATAGTTTGGCGCGACTTGCATGCCAAAACGCGCGGCTTGCGCACCTAACCGCGTAGGGTTATTTGTGACGGGTCCCGTCGCAAATACCCAGCGGCGGTCAATACTTTTTTGCAACGGGATGTCGTCACGTCGCAAAAAGACTGTCGGTGGGTACTATTTGCAACGGGACCCGTCACAAATAACCTTTTAACCGCCGACTGTAATTAATGCGGGCGAGGGTATTTGCGACGGGGCCCATCGCAAATACCCTGGTCGCAACTAATCTAACCTATATATACCCTCATCCGTTTTTTTCCCAAATCATTCAGATCTTACTATCTCTCTTTCTTCATTCTTCAGTTTCAAAGCGAAATTTTCTTTTTAGTTGAAGTTTTTTATATGAGAGCAATCAGAGGGCGTCAATATATTCAGAATATCAAAGTTTAAGGTATTTATATTTTATTTTTTTATATTTATTTTATTTTTTATGTTAATTTTAATTGTTGTTTATTAGTTCTAATTTAATTAGATTTCAATTGATTTTTATTTATATTTAGTTTTACTAAGAAATTGATATTGTTAGTTATAATTATAAATAATCAGTTATAATTAATATTAATTAAATATAATTAGGAATAAATTGATATAATTAGCAATAAATAGTTATAATTAGCAATAAATAGTTATAATTAGCAATAAATAGATATAATTAGCAATAAGTAGATATAATTAGGAATAAACAGATATAATTAGGAATAAGTAGATATAATTAGGAATAAGTATATATAATTAGGAATAAGTAGATATAATTAGAAATAAGTAGATATAATTAGGAATAATTAGATATAATTAGGAATAATTACTAATAAATGGTAATAATTACTAATAAATTGTAATAATTACTAATAAATTGTAATAATTAGTAATAAATTGTAATAATTAGTAATAAATTGTAATAATTACTAATAAATTGTAATAATTACTAATAAATTGTAATAATTACAAATAAATTGTAATAATTAGTAATAAATTGTAATAATTAGTAATAAATTGTAATAATTAGTAATAAATTGTAATAATTAGTAATAAATTGTAATAATTAGTAATAAATTGTAATAATTACTAATAAACTGTAATAATTACTAATAAACTGTAATAATTACTAATAAACTGTAATAATTACTAATAAATTGTAATAATCACTAATAAATTGTAATAATCACTAATAAATTGTAATAATCACTAATAAATTGTAATAATCACTAATAAATTGTAATAATCACTAATAAATTGTAATAAATTGTAATAAATTGTAATAAATTGTAATAATTAGTAATAATTAGTAATAATTAGTAATAATTAGTAATAATTAGTAATAATTAGCTGTAATTAGTAATAATTAGCTGAAATTAGTAATAATTAGCTTTAATTAGTAATAATTAGGTGTAATTAGTAATAATTAGCTGTAATTAGGAATAATTAGCTGTAATTAGGAATAATTAGCTGTAATTAGGAATAATTAGTTGTAATTAGGAATAATTAGCTGTAATTAGCAATAATTAGCTGTAATTAGCAATAATTAGCTGTAATTAGCAATAATTAGCTCTAATTAGAAATAATTGCACTAATTAGCAATAAATTGCACTAATTAGCAATAATTGCACTAATTAGCAATAAATTGCACTAATTAGAAATAAATTGCAATAATTATCAATAAATTGCAATAATTAGCAATAAATTTCAATAATTAGAAATAAATTGCAATAATTTGCAATAAATTGGAATAAATTGGAATAAATTGTAATAAATTGTAATAAATTCTAATAAATTCTAATAATTAGTAATAAATTGTAATAATTAGTAATAATTAGGAATAATTAGTAATAATTCAGAATAAGTAGATATAATTAGGAATAAGTATATATAATTAGGAATAAGTAGATATAATTAGGAATAAGTAGATATAATTAGGAATAAGTAGATATAATTAGGAATAAGTAGATATAATTAGCAATAAGTTGATATAATTAGAAATAAGTAGATATAATTAGCAATAAGTAGATATAATTAGAAATAAGTAGATATAATTAGGAATAAGTAGATATAATTAGGAATAAGTGGATATAATTAAGAATAAGTAGATATAATTAGGAATAATTACTAATAAATTGTAATAATTAGTAATAAATTGTAATAATTAGTAATAAATTGTAATAATTAGTAATAAATTGTAATAATTAGTAATAAATTGTAATAATTACTAATAAATTTTAATAATTAGTAATAAATTGTAATAATTAGTAATAAATTGTAGTAATTAGTAATAAATTGTAATAATTAGTAATAAATTGTAATAATTACTAATAAATTGTAATAATTACTAATAAATTGTAATAATTAGTAATAAATTGTAATAATTGGTAATAAATTGTAATAATTAGTAATAAATTGTAATAATTACTAATAAATTGTAATAATTACTAATAAATTGTAATAAATTGTAATAAATTGTAATAAATTGTAATAATTACTAATAATTAGCTGTAATTAGTAATAATTAGCTGTAATTAGTAATAATTAGCTGTAATTAGTAATAATTAGCTGTAATTAGTAATAATTAGCTGTAATTAGTAATAATTAGATGTAATTAGAAATAATTAGCTGTAATTAGCAATAATTAGAACTAATTAGCATTAAATTAGCACTAATTAGCAATAAATTAGCAATAAATTGCAATAATTAGCAATAAATTGCAATAATTAGAATTAAATTAGAAATAATTAGCAATAAATTGCAATAATTAGCAATAAATTGCAATAATTAGCAATAAATTGCAATAATTAGCAATAAATTGCAATAATTAGCAATAAATTGAAATAATTAGCAATAATTAGCAATAAATTGAAATAATTAGCAATAAATTTTAATAAATTAGCAATAAATTGTAATAAATTGTAATAAACTGTAATAAATTGTAATAAATTGTAATAAATTGTAATAATTAGCTGTAATTAGCAATAATTAGCTGTAATTAGCAATAATTAGCTGTAATTAGCAACAATTAGCTGTAATTAGAAATAATTAGCTGTAATTAGCAATAAATAGTTGTAATTAGCAATAATTAGCTGTAATTAGCAATAATTAGTTGTAATTAGCAATAATTAGCAATAATTAGCAATAAAATAAATTATATTATCAATATTTATGAAAAAACAATATTAATATTATTAAAATGATAAAATATTTATAAAATATTAAAATTATCAATATTCGCAACAGGCTTTGCTCTATTCTTAACATGTTCAAATCTCAAAGGGTTGCCAATTGTCAGGTCATGAATAATAAAAAGTTTGTGTCATTCATGTCCAATGTAAACTCTGTAATTGTCCTTGCATGGTTGATCACCTCACAAGTAGTGTTGCAATCGGATAAACCAAGTCATGCCCTTCTTATCTATAAGAATTATCTCACATGAACCTTTACATAGACCATTCTTCCTTGAAAATTTAAGGAAAAAATAATGATATCTCCTCAAATTTTTAAGGAATAATGATCTATGTAAAGTGTTATGTGAGACGATTCTTAGAGATGAGAACGTCATTACTTTGGTCGTCCTATTGCAACACTACTTGTGAGGTGATCAACCATGCAAGAAAAATTATAGAGTTTACATTGGACATGACTGACACAAACTTTTTATTGCGCACGACTTGATAATTGGCGACCATTTGAGATTTGAACATGTTAATAATAGAGCAAAGCCTATTGTGAATATTGATAATTTTAATATTTTATAAATTTTTTATTATTTTAATAATATTAATATTGTTTTTTCATAAATATTGATAATATAATTTTTTTATAACTAATAATTAGTAAACGAAATCTGCTAGGATAATGAAGGGAAAATTTGTAATCATCTCCACAACAATGATTACCAAAATTTCTTTCATTATTCAAGTAGTTTTCCTTTTTCTAAGTATTGCTAAGTATTTCTATGTATTGCTAAATTAGTAATAATTAGTAATAATTAGTAATAATTAGTAATAAATTGTAATAATTAGTAATAAATTGTAATAATTAGTAATAATTAGTAGTAATTTGTAATCATTTGTAATAATTATCAATAATTAGAAATAATTAGGAATAATTATCAATAATTAGAAATAATAAGTGTGAGAAAGATGCAATTAAATGAGTTGTTGGACAAAAGAGTAGTCGTCAATCTACTGGAAATTGTGTCACCCTTAATTAATGATAATTATTAAGTAGTTGTAATTATTTATCTTCTTTTTCAAATAGTATTTTTATAATTTCAAACTATACAAAAAAAGTGATGATTTTATATTTTATGTAGAAAAATATGGAACAAGTAAGTCGACATCAGTCAATATTAGATGATCGAGCTTGGATAAATATGCGCAGAAATCCAAATGGTTCTGGTTTAAATTCTGTATATATTGAGGGTGTTGAAGCTTTCTTAGCATTTGCATCATCAAAACTGGAATATGTTTCAGAAGGAAAAATTAAGTGTCCTTGTAAAAAATGTGCCCTGAGAATGTTTGACACATTTGACAAGGTTGGGGAACATCTCTTGCGGTTTGGTTTTCAACCAGATTATGTTTTTTGGTATCAACACGGTGAATGCAGTTCCAGAGAAGATCCTAATAACTTGATTCTGGATCCATCACGATTTCAAAATTTAGTACATGATGTTGTAGGTCCATCTGTGCAACAAACTGAAACTCATGATGATATTGATTTAACTCCTGAGTTGGCACCATCTAAATTTTATGAGTTTTTGAGGTCTGTTAAGGATGCATTATATCCTGGTTGCAAGATAAGCAAATTAGAAGCGGTTGCAAAATTTATGGCTATTAATGCAGATAATGCAATGTCAAACAACTGTTTTGATCAGATATTTTCTTTGGTTAAAACACTGTTACCTGAAGGAAATGTGTTTCTTGTAAATTACTATGAGAGCAAGAGGCTGATTCGTAATTTGGGCCTTAGTTATCAGAAGATTCATGCATGTCCAAATGATTGCATCTTATATTTTGGAAAAAATGAGTCATTGGATATTTGTCCCACATGTGGACAATCGAGGTATAAAGAAGCTCAACCAGGGATATCTAGATCGATTCCAGTAAAACAGTTGAGATATTTCCCCCTTACACCCAGGTTACAGTGTTTATTTACATCTCAGAACACAACATCAATGATGTCATGACACAAAACCAAGATTTAAACTTATAAAAGCTTGAATCATCCATCTGATGGTGATTCATGGAAACATTTTGACCGTCTGCATCCGTCTTTTGCTATAGAAGACTGAAACGTGAGATTGGTTCTTTCTACTGACGGTTTTTGTCCATTTGGTTCTTATGGTAGTCAGTATTCATGTTGTTCTGTCTTTATAACTCCGTACAATTTGCCTCCATGGATGTTGATGAAGGAGCCTTATATCTTTTTGACTCTATTAATCCCAGGACATCCAAAAAATAATATTGATGTTTATTTTTTAATTATTTATTGATGAGTTAAATGCATTGTGGAGTGATAGTGTTAATACATATGATGTTGCTGCGAAACAAAATTTCATATTAAAAGATGCATTGATGTGGATGATTAGTGACTTTATGGCATATGGCATGTTATCTGGTTGGAGTACACATGGTCTGAAATCATGTCCTTACTGTATGAAAGAAAACAAAACCTTTATGCTGGTCAATGGAAAAAAACCTTACTATTTTGATTTTCACCATAGATTTCTTCCAACCGATCATCTTTTTCGGTGGAACAAATCTCATTTCAGAAAAGGTACAATTGAAAGGGATGAACCTCCAAAGGTGATCTCAGGTACAGAGTTAAAATCTATTGTATTTTCATTACCCCCCATCACATTTGGACCAACAGTAAACCAACAGAAAATTCATGGCTTTGGGAAAAAACATAATTGGATAAAACGAAGCATTTTTTGGGATCTTCCGTATTGGTCTGATTTGTTGGTCCTCCACATGTTGGATGTTATGCATATTGAGAATAACTATTTTGATAATTTATTTCATACAGTTTTGGATACACCAGGTAAGACCAAAGATACTGTAAAGGCATGATTAGATCTTGCCCAAATTTGCAGGCGACCAGAACTTGAATTATTTGAAAATGTCAGATCACAGAGGTTAATGAAGCCAAAAGTAGCTTATACTCTGTCCAAATAGAGTCGCTTATTATTTTTTTAGTGGATTGTAGATTTGAGACTTCCAGATGGCTATGCTTCCAATTTGGGCAGATGTGTTAAGAATGGTTATTTTACTGGATTAAAAAGTTATGATTGTAATGTTATAATGAAAAGACTTATGCCGATTGGATTCAGAGTTTTTTTGAATTCTATGATTTGGGATTCGATAACAGACATATCATATTTTTTTTCGAGATATTTGTGCAGCGAAAACAGACTACGATGCGCTAAGAAAATTGGCAGAAGATGTTGCTGTAATTATATGTAAACTGGAAAAAATATTTCTTTTGGATTTCTTTGACTCAATGAAACATCTGATATTTCATTTTCTACATGAAGCTAAATGTGGAGGTCTAGTATAGTTTCGATGGATGTACCCATTCAAGATATGCATGCAGAAATTGAAGAAAAAAATACATAACAAAGTATCAGTTGAAGGCTCAATTGCTGAAGATTATTTGCAAGAGGAAATTTCTTTTTTATACTCTCATTATTTTGAAATTAAATATCCATCAAAATATAATCATATGGGAAGAAATGAGGGGAATGTTAATGACGAAATGGACAATAAATTAATAGTTTTTAATCATCCAAATCTTGGTTTCGGTGGAGTTCATGAATGATGGCTTTCAGATGATGAACATTACAGAGCTCATACATACGTTCTGCCCAAATGTGAAAAAATGAAATCATTTGTCTTGTGAGTGCTTCCAATCAATTATTCTATAATTTATGTTACAATATTTAAACTTATTTTATTTTTAGGTTATATGATAATCGTATCAAGAAACAACTTCCACAAATTACAGCAGCTGCTCTTGAAGAACGCAGACAAAAAAAAATTTCTCAATGGTTTCAAAAACTGGTAACATAAATTATTGATGGTTTAATATAAATTCTTTTTATTATTTATTATATTGATAATTTTTTTACAAATTTTTAGGTGTCTCAATATGCTGATAAAATTGATAAGTGACTGTGTATATTGAGTAACCCACCATCCAAAATGGTTAAATATTATAATGCATATGTGGTGAATGGCTTTCGATTTCATACACATGCATACGGGGAATAAAAAAACAATGAACGGTGGAGTTTTCTTGAGAGGATTACATCATAGAGAAATTGAAGTTGAATTTTATGGCATTTTGGATGAAATTATTGAGTTGTGTTATCTAGGATAGAATTACATAACAATGTTTAAATATTGGTGGTTGGATACTGAGAGAGGTTTGCGTGTTCATCTGACTCATGGAATCATTGATATTAAATATAAAATTCTTCTTGCAGTAAATGAACCATTTTTACTAGCTCAACATGCACATCAAATTTATTATGCAAAGTATTATGCTACTTCAAGAGACTTGAGCGATTGGTGTAGCATAATAAAAATAAAATCTCAGGAAAATCAGTTTACTCAAACTGAATATGGTTCCGCTGAAGTGGAAGGAATTGAAATTTTTCAAGAGACGGCTCAAAATACATCTAATTCACAAAGAGACGTGAATATCGACGATGACACCCCATAATTAAGGATCGATGGTGATGAAAATGTTAATGATGTTACAAATGAATTTGAAATGAAAAGAGATGCTGAAACTGAAACTCATATGGATATTGATGATGTTGAGGAGGAAGATGAAGACATTGACATTGACAGCTATGGAGAAGAGGATGAAGATGAACATTGACATAGTTAAATGCTGGTTATAATCATAACTAATATATATCTATATATAATAGTTATTTTTAACTATCTGCTAACAATAATCATTTTGTGCTTCAGATGGAATCTGATCTATTGCGTGAGTTAGAGGAGGTTGAGCTACCTTTGGATGATGAGGATGTGAGATCAGCTGACCCTCAGCCTACGGGTGGTTCAGGAGGTACGCGGAGGGGGTGCAGTCTTGCGCGACTGATGATTCTTGACCCTACCCCCGAGCGACGTCCATATCTTGGTTTCGATCCACACACACAGAGGTATGGTAACCTGTATATTTTAGTTAGATTTCATTAATTTATTTATATATATACTAATTTTTTGATTATTTATTCCTTTTTCACAGTTTTCAGCATGTAGCTATTGGACAAGAGAGTTCTATATTGCGCAATTATTTTTCTTAGCCATGGATCACATGGGAACAAATTCTCGTTGATGTGCGACGTGACATGTTCCAGCATTGGCTGGTACATAAATAAATAATATTTATTTTGAAATTTATTTTATTAAGAACTTGATATTATAAATTATTTGTAGGGTTTATGGCATCCTATCGATGATATCATGTGCGACGTTATCCATGCGGCATGGAAGGTTTCTATACGTGACCGTTTTTGCCAGTTTTTGCACAATTTGAGAAGGACAACCATTAATAAAGTAGGGGTGACAGAATTTGATGAGTTGTGTAGATCCCACCGACCAGAGTACATTTCATCACACATTTGAGATGGATTATTTTTACATTGGTTGGGTGGTGGATTTCAGAGGAGATCTTCAGTGGGACGACCGAACTGGGAGAGACAGGAGGTGGCGAATCGAGCTGGTATCCGTACATTCAGTTCACATAGAGAGCATCTGGTAAGTATATTTTTTAAATATTTTATATAACTTTAAATATAAACAGTTTATTTTTTATTTATGTAGGCAGTCGAGCATCCTGATATTACGGAGTTCGATGTTTATCGGAGGATGTACAGTGATCCAGCCACTGAAGATATTAGAGGTGATCGCCATTGTCAGATTGTAGTTAGTATTATTTTTTCAGTTTAACAATTGACTGCATATAATATTTTGACAATTTTAATTTTAAATTGGAATTGAAGGAGTCATATGAGGTTGTGACCTCTCAGACACAGGCTGAGGGTCAGGAGGAGACGGCTGAGCAGACCAGTGCTCACCATTTCGATGAGGCGACATGGATGTAGGTGACTCAGTATGGCTTTGAGAAGGGCAGAGTAGTTGGCATCGACTCTCATTTGACTCCTGGTACTTATTATGGTACTGTTGCGATGTCGGCGTCCAGCTCAAGAGGATCTTGTGGAGAGGCATCATCTTCTGGCTCACAGTATCAAGAGCAGTTGCGAGCTCAGGCTGATCATATAGAGACTTTGCAGAAGCAGCAAGAGATGTGTTGGCGGCAATAGCAGCAGGAGCAGCATTACGAGGAGCAGATGCGTCGATGGCAGCAGCAACATTACGAGCAGATAGAGTACATGCGTTGTCTGACTTGTAGTTTAGGGATGGAGTTTCCTCCACCAGCTCCTTCAGCTCCTCCACCTCCTCTAGAAGATGACCCCCTCCAGTGATTTTTTTATGTTACAAACATTTGAATTTAATATTGTAATATGAATTATTTACATTTTTTGTCTTTTATATCGGTGCAAATATTACATAATTTAATTTTTAATATTTTTTTATTTTTTTATATTTTTTTTGTGAATATTGATAATTTTAATATTTTTTATTTTTTTATTGTTTTAATAATAGTAATATTATTTTTTCATTAATTGTAATTTTATTAAATTTTGTTTTTTTTAAATTAATTTATTATTTGCGACGGGGCCTTCTGTGATGGGGTCCCGACACAAATAGTCTAACTAAATATTTTTACAAACATATTTGCGACGGTACTACTTGACCGTCACAAATAATTTGTTGCGACGGGCCCGTCGTAGAAAGTGTTATATATATATATATATTTTTTGCGATGGGACAAGGGTCGTCGCTAATAGTTTTTGTGACGGGCCCATCACAAAAATGTTTATGTATATATAATACATATAATCGGAAGATTATTTACGACGGTGATGTTTCCCGTCGCAAATAAAAAATTTTGCGATGGGCCCGTCGCAACTACTTGTATTTGCGACAGCGTTTTCTGCAACGGGCTATTTACGACGGGTCCCCATCGCTAAAGCCTATTTGCGATGGTATCCTGTCGTAAATAGCTCGTCGCAACTATTAAGAATTCTAGTATTGAAAATTGGGTATTAGATATATACTTTGGTGCTCACATATGTATCCAATTACAGGAACCAAGTATATTCTCGAAGATTGATCAAGGGGAGGTAGATCTACAAGCATCCAATGGAGACAGACTTGTTGTTGTAGCTATTGGGGACTACCACCTCACGTTTCTAACTATGAAGATCTTGGTGTTAAAGGGTTTTTTTATGTGTCTTCTGTTACTAAAAACATTATTTATGTATCTAGATTAGATATAGATGGATTTATTTTCAAGTTTGGAAATGAATGTTGCTTCTTTTACAAAGATAGAATTTGTTACGGTAGGGTACATATATACAACAAACTTTATGTGTTGGATTACACAAACCAAGTAATGGAAATTGATAACAAAGATACTTCACATGACTTATACCACACCCAACTTTGTCATCACTGGATAGGTCATGTAAACGAGAAACGCTTGAAAAAGTTACATCAAGATGGATATTTAGATTCTTTCAAACTAAAACCACTAGGCGTATGTCATGCATGTTTACAAGGAAAAATGATCAAATCCCCATTTAGTGGGAAAGGTGAAGGGCTAAAGAACTTATTGAATTGGTTCATACCGATGTGTGTGGACCATTTCCAGTTGAAGCAAGGGGAGGGTACTCATACATCATAACTTTTACTGATGATTTTAGTAGATATGGATATATCTACTTAATGAGGTATAAGTTGGATTCTTTTGATAAGTTCAAAGAACACAAGCATGAAGTTGAGAACCATCTTGGTAAGAATATTAAGAAACTACACTCAAACCAAGGTAGAGAATATCTTAATCAAAACTTCATTGATTACTTACAGGAGTTTGGGATCCTATCCCAACTCACTCCTCTAAAAATTCCCCAGTGGAATGGTGTGAGTGAAAGGAGAAACCACACCCTGTTGGATATGGAGAGATCAATGATGAGTCATGCGAGTCTTACATTATCCTTTTGGGGATATGCGTTACAAATAGTGTCACACATACTAAACCAAGTACCAACTAAATCAATAAATGGTATTCCATACGAGTTCTGGAGTGGAAGAAAATACATGTTATTGAATTTAAATGTGTGGGGTAGCGAAGAATTTGTTAAGGCCTCTTCAGGTAACAAACTCACACCCCGAGGCACAAAGTGTACCTTTATATGATACCCTAAGGAAACAAGGGGATATTACCAATATAACCCCTTAGACAAAAATGTTATAGTGGAAATACATTCCATATTCTTTTAGAGGTAGCACATCTCTAAAGGAGATAGTGGGAGCGAGATAGACTTTGATGAAGTCGAGGCTCAAGGTACACAAGATTTAGTATAGGAACATATTCCACAAAGCCCTATGGAAGAAGAATCTGTTCTAGAGACACAAGCATTACGTAGAAGTACAATAGAGGTTAGAGAACTGGAATAGTACGGTTTTCTAGTTACCAAGGATGGTGACTCCTTATTAGTTGATAATAATGATCCTCTAACCTAAAAGGAAGCAGTAAGTGGAAAAAATGTTTCCAAGTGGAAAGAAGCCATGAATTATGAAATGGATTCTTTGTACCAAAACCAAGTATGGATTTTGGTAGATCCTCTAGTTGATGTAAATCCTGTTGGTTTCAAATGAGTATTCAAGAAGAAACTGGACATGGAAGGACAAGTCAGTAACTATAAGGCACAACTGGTTACAAAAGGGTTTAAACAGCATCAAGTAATTGACTATGATGAAACCTTTTCACCAGTTGCAATGATGAAATACATCAGAATTTTACTTTCCATTGCAGCTTACCATGACTATGAGATTTGGAAAATGGATTTCAAAACAACATTCCTTAATGGGAACTTTCAAGAAGATGTCTACATGACACAATCTGAAGGTTTTGTGACTCCAAAAGATTCCAATAAGGTATGCAAGTTGCAGAAATTGATTTATGGATTAAATCAAGCATTCAGGTCATGAAACATTCATTTTGATGAAGCCATAAAATAATTTAGTTTTATCAAGAATGAATGTGAGCCTTATGTCTAAAAATGGTTTAATGGGAGTGTAGTCATTTTCTTAATAGTATATATTGATGACATATTACTTATTGGAAACGAGATACCAGTCTTACAGTCTGTTAAGGCATGGTTGAATCAATGCTTCTCCGTGAAGGACTTGGGAGAGGCAGCGTATATTCTTGGGATCAAGATCCATTGTGATAGATCCAAGATATTTCTAGGCCTAAGTCAAAGTACATACATTGATAAGATACTGAAGAGATTCGGTATGGAACATTCCAAGAGGGTATTGTTTCCAGCATCACATGACATTCATATTTCCAAGAAAATGTGTCCTCAGACACATGAGGAAAGAATGATAATGGCAAGGACTCCATATGTATTAGCGATTGGGTCAGTCATGTATGTCATGTTATGTACTAGGCTGGATGTCACCTACGCGTTGAGTGTGGTAGGAAGATATCTAGCTGACCCAGGTGACCGCCATTGGATGGCAGTCAAGACTATCCTAAAGTATCTGAGGCGTACTAAGGATATGTTCCTGATTTATGGAAGAGATGAAGAACAAGTAATCAAAGGATATGCATATGCTAGTTTCCAGACTGATCAAGATGACATGAAGTCGCAAACTGGATACATCCTCACTTTTAATAGAGGTGCAATGAGATGGAAGAGCTCAAAGTAGAGTGTGGTCTCAGATTCTACAGCAAATTCTGAGTATATCACAGCTTCTGAGGCAGCTAAAGAAGTGTTTTGGATGCGAAGCTTTGTTTGGGAGCTAGATGTGATACCTATCAGTAAAGATCACATCACATTGTATTGTGATAATACTACAGCGGTGGATCTTGCAAAAGAGCCAAGGTCACATCAGTGGAAAAAGCATATACTTCAGAAGTATCATATCTTGAGGGATTTTTCTCAAAGAGGTGATATAAGGACTAGGCCTTAAAACATTACATAATCATGAATTAAATGAATAATTCACATAGATGATCTTTTCAGGTTTATAGTTTTAGGGAATTAGGACATAACTATTACATCTCAAAAGATTACAAAGTAGACACTTCTACTAAGTTTTCATTTTTTTCATAAAATAAAAACTCTTAAAAAAACATGTCTAGTTTCAAGTTTTAGATAACATGTCTTTCCTTGATCCCATCCTTGACCCTATTAATCTTTAAGTCCTGTGGAAAACATTTCAAAAACTTGGAATGAGCATAAAAATCCCAGTAAAGGATACACAAAGAAAGAAAACTGTTAGTTTTTCAAAACAATAAGTAAATCATGAATACTTTATCATAAGTAATACTTTTAACCTTTATGAAGTAGAAAATACTCTTCACTGAATAAAAGATCATTACTTACCCTTTCGTAACCAAAAGATTACCATAATACCCATATAAAGAAAACATAATATATAAAGGTAACTTGGGACATAAACATACTTAAATGGAATAATCATACGGTCAACTTCCACACATATCACAAAATGGAATAGCCATACGGCCGACTTCCATACCCAATGCATTAGAGGTTATAACGTAACCACCCATCCTGGTTTTCATGGCACCACCCATAATTTGGTTTATCACGTAACCACCCATCAAATGTCCAAGTACCATTATAAAATCATAACACATAAATCCAATATAAAGGAATGATTACATTTCCACATTTCAATCACAATATATCATTTAAATATATTGACATAAAATAATCATTTATCAAAAAAATTTCCAATACAAAAATACATAAAATAGTATATGGTGTTTATTTTCTTTTAAAAACATTACGGCCTGTTGAGGAAGCCAAATATCAAATAACACTCGTGGCGGCGGAAAGGTCGTTGTCACCACGTACGTTAAAAAGAAACATACTTTTTGTCATTTAGTAAAATAATTCGTAGAGAAAAGATTCCTTTTGAATAAAAGTCCAAGTCAAATTGGTTTATACACCGTATAAAATAAAGTTGTGTATAAAACAAAATATGCCTCAATTAAAGGAGATCGAGACGAAGTCCCTTACGAAGTCGGTATCCTTAGATTAAGGATAAATCAATTACATAATTATGTGTGACAAATATAAATACACCCAATATAAGAGGATATTAAGTGTAAAACAATCAGAAGTCATCCACACATATTTATAGCACGACATAATCAAGAAGTAGAGGTTTAACCCAAATAATTGAAATTGGGTTAAGAAGTTCCCTTACAGAAATTCGACAGCCTAACAACATCACTTTAAAATTCAGAAAATGAGATGATGAGAGTTAAAAAGGGTATCTCATCACTTGGACATAACATTTACAGAAATAAGGATATATAATAACATATCCCAACATAATAAGATGTAAATTAAAATACCTAACAAAATAAGTCTTTTAAAAAAAGAGGAGGGTGAAAGGTTCCCTTACCGATTTGGGTAACTTTTGAAACGTACAACCCATGAAAGAAGGGTCATACAATTAAGATGTAAATACCCATAAATTAAATTATATTACACAAATAATACAATCATGGGCAGTACATACACCACAAAAAATTAAATAGTGGCAAATGTAGCATGAATCTCACGGGAACAAGTGAGATAAAAATCCCTTACCTCGTTGTGATCAATCGAGTCATATGAAAAAAAGATAATAAACACCAAATGAATCACATAATACCATGAATATAAATAGAATCATGATAATATATATGAAATTAAAGTACACAATACACCACATGCAATAAATAAGTGGCGAACAATGGAAATATCACGGAATTAAAAGTGAGATAAGAAATCCCTTACGAGAATTTGGCAGCCTAACGACAACACTTATAACTTTCAAAAATGGATTGATGAGATAAAATAGGGTCTCTCATCATATGAACATTAAAATTATAGTAAGAGGAATATAAAATAACATTCCCCAACATAATAAATACAAGCTTAAAAGGAATGACATAAAAGAGAGTACTTAAAAAGAAAGAGAGAGGTAGGATCTCTTACCTCAAGTCCGACTTGTCTTGTTCGTTTCTTTATATTCCCGAATAATAAACTTTGGTAAATTTATAATTGCTTAATTAACTCTTTTAAATTTTATTATTCAATTAATATCACATATTATAATTTTATAACAATTAGTTAATTATGTGAGTTCATATCAGACGTTTTTGTCGATGTTCGGTACATGAGTCAAAAATGAACTTGTTTGAAAAGAATTGTCCATGTAGTTATAAGTAAATAATCTCCAGAATAGTATTGATGATTTAAATATCCTATATATCCATTATAAATTAATTTTATACTATTCCATAACATTTGGAGATAGAAAATGTAATGCACCGTTCATGGAGACGGTAGGTTGTACATACGCATGAACACTGCTTTCATTTCTTTGTCATATTAATGGAATTAAAACTAAATGAGAGATATATATATTATAATTCAATTATAATATATATGTTATATAGGTCACATAAGTTCATTAATTTAATTATTTATACATTCCATGCATTGCATGAACGAGTCACATCACTTGAGGGGGCGGTAGTCCACACTTCCTCGTATGAAATTATCGCATTTGCACAACATGCAAAGCATAAAGGTATGTTTTAAATATAAAGTACAGAAGCATATAGAAAACATAAATACCATATATATCATATATAAAATATAGTGACATCATAATGACCACCATGAGAGGTGTTGAAAGAATATTGAACAATCATCGTTTCGTGAGGCAGTAATTCGTCATTCACAGAAACAATATGTTCTTTAACCATTAGACGGAGGTGTGTGTAAGTTTAAATAAAATAATTCTCATAAAAACATCCTAGAATATTTAATATACTGGTTTTGTTACAAAATAAAGGAATAAAAATAGTTTAGGGGGTTGGAGAAGCAAAATAAAACAAAAGGACATAAGAGAAGACATTACCTTTAAATCGGGTAACTCCCCTTGGTTTGAACCAAAAGAGTTTCTTGAAGAGCTTTCTGCCTAAGGTAAGGCTTCTAAGATGAAGAGAGGGATGTGTAGAGACAATAGGAGCATGGGTTGGACGAGCCAAGGGCTTGAGAGGTGTGGATAAGGGAGTAGAGGTGGGGGCCTTTTATAAGAGGGAGGAGGGGCACTCTTGGAAGGTCATGAAATGTTACTTTATTATTAAATGATTTTCGGATTTTAAAGGTCCCAAAATGATATATTTAGAGGATAAGGTGATAATGGTTCTAAATACACACATCCAATAGGTTTTAGACAAGTGTAAGTCTTATATTTTACCTTATCTTTTCATTTTATTTAAATCATTCATTAATGAGGTAATCACTACATCATCATGGTGTCATAAATAAATTTATTTATTTAATGTCTAAAAATTACAAAAAAATTACCATGATGTAGGAAATATTTTTTATATTTATAATTAATATTTATAGTAAAAAAGATAACTTATATAATCCCAAGTAAAAATTGTTTTAGTAAAATAATACATGTTTGTGACATTTTTATTTTAACTTTAAATAAAAAGTTATTAATGTCATTTTCTTACCCAAGTAGCTCCATAGGGTCCCCAAGTTGACCCATGGATTGTCTTGGTTGGCCATGAATCATACAATAATGGTAGGAAAGGTGTCAAGGTAATTTCATATTATTAAAACATTATTTTTACCTTAAATTACACTAATTACCTCTAATCGCGATTAATAAAACTCAAAAGTTATTATTCACCAAAAATTATTTTCATCTCATTGAACCACATTTTACTTAATAATTACAACCATGTATGTTGGATTTTTAAAATTAAAATCACAGAAGAGGTAAAATTTCATTTAAACGAAAAGTCTGTTTTTTAACTACCACTTAGTGGTTTCACTATTCATAAAAAATTGATGTTTTTCAGAAAAAAAACAAAAAATTCATCCTAAGCTATATTTGATATTCCGAATTCAAAAATTATGTCCATTTCACTAAATTCATAACATAGAAGTTGCATTAATTAATTTTATAATTAATTCCCGCTGTCAAAACAAATAGCGTGTTTTTAAGAAATAATATCTATCAAAAGATTAACACTTATTTATGTCCAATTTCAAAGTCAAATTAATTCCAATGACCACCATTGGATTAAATGGTAAAAATATATTTTAATTACACCTTAAAACCAATTAAAAAGATAATCTAACCATATAAATAAATTAGACTGAAAGGAGGTTTTGAATTAAAATACAACATCTTTCACTATTCATTAAAAAATTAACTTTATTGGAAAAATACCAAAAAACATACACAAAGTAAATTTTGATGTCCCGATTCTAAAAAAGAATTTTATTTGGTCTAATAGAAAGTATAAGAGTGACCAAAACTATATTTAAAGAGGGTTCTCCATCAAAAGGCGATAAATCGAACTTTTAGTGAATATTAGAGTATTTACGCTTAAAATTGGATTCATTCACATTTTAAGCCTCTAACATTTATTGGATAAAATTAAAAATATTTAACAAACATATATAATCATTTTGTAGTTAGTTCTGTTCATTCCCGCCATTACAATGGCTAGGCGTTAACTACCATTTAAAATAATATTATTTTATTATTAGCGTGCAACGTAAGATTTCAAAAAAACTCATTGTTGCATATTGGGTACGCCATCGAGCATAACATTCCCTTTAAAGTAATATTAACATTTTATTCACAAATATTTATAAATATGAAACTGTCATATTCTTTATTTACCCGGGATGTTACAAGTGAAGTTGCAGTGAGCAGTATTTTCACAGAAGACAACGTGGCAGACCCCTTGACTAAATCCTTGACTCAGCAGAAACATGATAATCATGTGAGGGCTAGCGGAATGAAAGTCGTAGGTAGTTGGCTCTAGTCCAAGTGGGAGTTTGTAAGAGTTGGTGTCCTAGAATCACTGGTTTTACTTTGATTATATAAATATTTAATGTATTATTACATATTGTTCATTGTTCTTCATGACTATGATGTAATAATGTCCTAGAGCATTTGTTGCATTGATAAGGTCATGGCAGTTCTCCTATATGATGAGAACCTTGAAATGATATAACAATATTCTTAAATATAATTTTGCGGTTGGATGATATACTATGATGGGACACATAGCATCCAGACCGTCAGGTGCGAGTACTCATAAGCAGATAAGACTTCCTCTCATGAAGTTCGCACTTGGTAATCTTCAAGATAAGAGATAATGAGAACAAACCTGCTAGTAGGAATTCCTCATGTTTTAGTGTCATCGGATATTTCTATCTGTGAGCGTGTGTAATGATCCTTAGACTTTAAGATTATCATTAATACGTGTCACGACTCGCATACTTTGATTTACTGACAAAAACCGTCACACATGCAGTTGGCGTGAAGTAGGGTATGTTGGGTGCATCACGAGTGGCATGTTATTAATGGATAAGTCAAGGAAGGATTTGTCCCTTCCATTTATGGAAGTTGATATCTTGGCCCTTGGATTGAAATAGAACCGTCACATGAAATTTCATAGCCACGGTGTAACGATGAGTTTATTTCAGGTAGTCAAAGAACGACGTATCAAGCATAAAAGTTGATGGCACAATCATGAAACCTTCTTTATGAGATATTGAGATAAAGGGATTATATTACACAGTGAGTGTTTGTATGTGGATGTCATTGTTGTGACTTTACATTTTTTTTCTCTTGGGTGTCTTGACTCATTGCTAGACAGTACTCTTGGACTTTAAGCAAGCCTGCCTAATGCCAACGAGAAAAAATCCTAGAGGGTCACACACTAAGTGTTTTTGGTGGTCTCGGTTAAATTCTATTTGAATTTAATTAATCAAATAAATATTATTCTCAAGACCATGGAATAATTTTATTCAAGTTAAAATGATCGCATAAATTATATAAGATATATTTATTTATTTTATTGAACATTTAATAATTATTTTTTTACTAGATTGTAAATAAAATATTTATTTAATAAAATATTTATTTATTTATTTATTCAGGTGTTTAATAAATGGAAGTGGAGTTCGAGCGGACCAATTTCGGTCCAGTAGTAAAATAATTATTTGCAAGATGGTAAATAATTATTTAACTAGTTGGCACAAATTAAAATAACGCTGCTATTATTTTGTGATGCAGAATTTTATTTATAATTTCGTTTTTCACAAGTTGGCGCACCATAAATAATGATGCGGTATTATTATTAAATGCATGGGTTTTCTCTAAGTTCATGAATGTATTTAATTTCTTCTATGAAAATAAATATTGTAACTGAAATTCCATATATATAAATAGGCATGTACGCCTATTGTGCCGTACACAAAAAAACCACACCACACGCCTGGTGAATTGATAATTGTTGAGCCAAACAGTTTCTCTATCGAATCCTCTTCTCTCCGCTCTCAAGAATGAGAGACGTTCTTCAATTCTGAAGAACAAGTGATTAAGAACAACTGACACAAAACACTCATTTCGCCGTGCTAGCACCCGGAGAACGAGCAGTGTCGATTAGAGGCCATCGGAGCACGTGTGGATCACCGCTAGAGGGATTCTAGTTTGGATCCTTACAAGCGCAACAAGATAATCTGGAAGGGTCATTCCAGACGATCAACATCATCAATGAAGAAAAATACCAAAGATCCAGATATTATTTTTCTTTATGAAATTAATTAAATTAATTATAAACATGATGTGCAAGATCTTCTCTAAAGGTTTTGGGCCTCTTTCTTCTTTATCTAAATCTTTGATTATATTCAGCATAGATTGTTGTTCATCGTCGTATTAATCCCGGAATAATCATTGATCATGGTAAAAATCAAAGTTTGGTGTCATTCCAACTACGCTTCTACTGCGCCCAGAAACTCAATGCCCTTAGGGAACCAAAATTTCAAAAAACTGGAAAATTTACCATTGTGTATGGTTTAGCCACATGATCTGGAAAACCGTTTGAGTCCCACTGGTAGCTATTTGGCCTGCACATGGTTTCTAAAAACCATGCACAATAAACCCTGCAACTATGGATTGCTCCTCAATTTCACCTCAAAATTATAGATCACTCAAAATAACCTATAAATTCTCAATAGAAGGCATAAATACTCAAACAAAGACTTAACATCTCAAAAAATCTAAGAACCAAGATTGAATTCAACTTGTATTCATCCTGTAAAACCTTGGAAACTCAAGAGTTCAATGAGAAAAGTGTTGTCTAGACACTCATTCTCACCCACACCTTGAGTTCTGACTATCCTAGCTCATGTCTACCATGACCCCTTCCCCCCCCCAATGTCAAGGGAGATTCTAGAACCTAGGCCCTCTTAAGAACCTAGGGTATGATACCATTTTTTTCATGAACCAACCCGAGCCACCCCTGATATGGGCACCTGTGTCGACCCGTGACATGGCCTCAGGAGAGTTCCTGATCCCTCTGAGTTGAAAACAAGTGGCAGGGCATCAAGTAACAAATATTGGGAATGATTTCACCAAATAAATAAATAAATAATAAAGAGATCATTCCCAGAATCTTTGCATGGCCCTTCCATACCTTGTAATGGAACACTATAGAGTATAATTTTAAAATAAATGCATAAACAGTATGGAATATGAAGAAATAAACATCTCACATACATAAAATATAACCAAAGAATCAAAACCAAGCATCCAAACAGATACCAAAACAAGTTTTGATAAAATACAAGAAGTTTGATGTGGAAAGTACATCGATGATACAAAAAATTTAAAAAAATAGTACCACATCTATCCAACTCCATGAACAAGAAAAATTTCTCTACTTACTATCACTATCAGACCTGGCCCAAGAAAACGATAGCAAATTGTCATGTCCCTATAGAACTGGTCAGGCCTATAATATGATAGGTGTAAGATAAAATTTCCTAGTATATATCCTCCCCACAACCCATCCACCGCCTTTAAAGATAAAATTCATTTCAAGCTAGTTTGAAATACATATCAAAAATAGGTTTTTATATTTCTGTTTAAATTAAGTAACAAGTTGCTTTCCTTTCAAACCATAATTTTAATATGAAAATAATGATTCTTTTCAAGTAAACCCATTATATTTACCTTTCATAAAAGAAACATTTTATGATAAATGGATATCGGTTTTAAGATTGTTTTTTTGAAGAAATCAAAGTATGTGATCGTAAAACAATAAACACAATAAAATCTCTAGGAAATACAAGCGCGTGTGTGTGTGAATGAATCTCAAACATCGTCGTGAGAACCTAGGATCCCTGCGAATTAATAGGACAAATCTAACATAATATCAATAATAAAATTCTGGCACCAAATACGAAACAGCATGCTCTAACACACAAGATTACACTACCAAGACTAACCGAGGGGGGGGGGGATCCCTTAAGTAGAGAAAGTTATAAAATTGGGGAGGCTAGTTAGAGCATGAAACTAAACTAGTGGAACAAGTGTTCTTAGATTTCCCACTCAGCTACCCAAGGTTGTCCATTATATCAAAAAGGAGGTTAGTGCATCAATTATCATATAATAATAAAAATAATAATATAATCATTTCATTGAACAAATAAACTCACCCTCACCCCTGAACACCCTTCACATAAACAACCCTGTTTTCCATGTATAACAAAATGAATATAAACTTCCCCCAATGGGACATCTAACACATTATAATTTCAAAGATCTCTTCATAATAAAATTAGGGGCACGATTCAAGGGCTAACAACTCTAGAAAACCATTCTTTTTGAATGGTGCCAACCAAGCCTTGAGACATTCTTTAAGAAAATAAATTTCTTAAAATAATTTAAAAGCCAAATCATCTAACCATCATGAAATCTCAACTTTTTTTAAAGTAGTTTAACACTCTTAAAGCATCAAATACACATTTATCCTTGAAGTAATCCTTTTATAGAAATCGATTTAAAGACTAAAACACTTCTTCAAATGGAGGAATTCCTTTAAAGGATCCAAATATTCATTTTAATAAACAGTAGGTGTGCTTGGAATTTCAAAACAAATTTATACATTATAGTCAAAGGAGGAATCCTTCCGTTTTTCATGACATTTCAAACAAAATATCATTCTTAGAAAAGAATCGGCACACACACTTAATTATAATTGTGAGATGCCTCAAACCAACATTAAAAACCCTACAATAAATCGTGTTTTAAGTTTAAAGACTTAGACATAGACCCACTTACCATTAATCTTGTCTCCCTCACAAACAGCAGTGTCATCTATAATTAGTAATAATAATATATTTATATATCAGCATTTGTAAATCTATTTAAATATAATCATTAAAATTTATACTTTTAATTTTACAATTTTACAGTTAATAATATATTGTGAAAAACATTTAAACATTTATATATTTATACTGTTGATAAAAAAATATTACATTATTAATTTATATATTTTTTTCTTAAAATAATAACAATTTAGTATTATTCTAAATATAATGGACATTAAATTTAATATTAATTAGTAATATATTAAAAATAATCCTCCTAAATTGAAAACATAGTTATTAGTTTATATATATATATATATATATAATTTTATAATTTTATAATATTAAATATTTATTGGGGAGATGGTGGTACTCAAGAGGTCTGCTCGCGGTTACTATGGCATTCAGGGTTCTTGATCTTGATGGCATTCCCGACCAAATGTTATTTTAATCCCGCGGAAGTGTTCATCTTCGAGATTCGGGCGAATGATTCTCCTGTTGGTGGTATGATGGATAAGTTTGATTTAGATAATTTAGGGAAAGAGAAATCGGATTTGAAGAATCCCAAGGGTTCGGATGATATCAGGACCTTTGCAGCTACGAAAGATCAGTTGTTTGCAGATTTGTGTCTTCGTGGGTCATCTCTATCCAAGCGCGTCACGAAGAATGGCTCTCTGGCTATCGTTGTAGCATATCAGAGCTTCATCGAGGAGTGTTTAAGTGAATGCAGGCTCTCTGTTATTATTCATGTCACCTCATAGGGATCGCTGTTGGATTTTTGAAGATTTGAAGAAACGTTTATCCAGCATTTGGGGTTTTAATGATTAGAGAATGTATTCTCTTGGGAAGGGCTTCTACCATGTCATCTTCCCCAACCTGAAACTCAAGATCAAGGCATGGGGGTTCGGTTTCATTTCACCGAATCTGGGCATACTGAGGATACAAGAGTGTGGTCCGTTCTTCAAATTTGACTCTGTCAAAAACTCTTGCCCAAATTTGGGTTGGTATCCATGGTCTGAGTTGGTTCCTCTAGCATCCATATATTTTATGGGATGTCGGTTCTATGATTGGTGTTCCAATCAAGTTTGATCGTGAAACTGAATGGGCTAGGTATGGTCATTTTTCTAGAATTCTTATCAAGATTGAGTTTTGTTCTTTGTTGATTGAGTCAGTTATATTGGCTGCTGAAAATTACCGTTTCAAATTGTCTATGGAATTTGAACGGCTGCTTGTCTTCTGTAAGAAATGTGAAAGCATAGGTCATAGCATGGATAAATGTTGAAGGGGGTTGCTTTGTTCCTTCTGTAAAAAATTTTGGCATCTCTCGGATGTTTTCAGACATAATGCTAGAGCGGATTTAGGGAATTCTGATTAGGATGACACTAAATTGCCCATGGATTCTCATGGGAATATGTTGGCGGTTGCTAAGGCCCCCCCTGCCACTTTTGCAGATGTGGTGGTTGGCACCTTCTCATTAGCCAAGCATTCACTGGTGATTTTTGATCTCACTTAGAATGTTGCATTGGGGACTCATCCGCCTGACCAATTCTCACAAGGCAGGGTCTCTGAATTGAATGGGACGGATGCAGTTGCTGGCATCTCTCCACAGAAGTTGTCTCTTGAGGAATTATCCTTGCTGATTGCTCCTGATGGATAATAGGATGCGATTCAGGCTGACAGCGGGGATCTTCACTCATCTGGTGATCACGGGTCATTTGACAGTGAACTTGAGGCTGATATAACTGGTGTACTTGAGGAAGAATTCATGATGGCTGGTAGCGGTAAAGGGAAGAAGACTATGGGGGTTGACTCTTCTGTGAAAACAAAATCTCAAGACTTCAAGACTTTCACTCTTGGCAAGGAAGCTGGGACAGTTCCCTTAACCACCACATGCAATCAGGATACCCATCACAGCTCTGGTGGGATCATTTCTATCAATCAATAGGCGCACCAGTGCAGCTCTTGGGTAATAATGAAGTTGCCAAGACTCAGGGCAAGGACTCTTCATGCCTTGCTGGTCCTTCCTTCAACGATAAGGGTTCTGCTTCCAGGAACACTCTTACCAGTTGTAGTGCGGGTGATGGCCCACACAACTCAAATACCTGTAAGTCTGTGGGAAGAGTCACTTCTGTGGATGCTGCTTGCTCCATTCAGCTTAATTCTTCTAAGTTGGTTGGTACTATCAAGAAGGCTGCTGTCATGCATTTGGATGTAAGAGGCCAACAGGCTGTGGTTGAACTGGGTTCTCCAAATGGCAGCAAGCCTACATCTTTATTGTCTATTAAAAGTGTCTCAACTGGAGGAATGGATGTGGTATCTGCTCCACCTCAGATCTAGGAGGCTTCAAGGCAGGGGGGTGAAATTAACTCCTGTTAATGCAAGCAATCAACAGATCAGAGACGTTTTTAATACCCCTGACATTGGATCCAATAAACTAAAGAAACTAGAACCTGTTACCTCCAAGGTTGTTGAGCTGGGAAGTCAGCCCCCCCGGTACTAAGAAGTGTTTGGATTCAACATGTGATCCTCTCAAAGGGGGAAAAGAATCCGTTCATCCCATTAAGGGGGCATCTAATCCGGGAACCTCAATGAGTAGTAATGTGAAAAGCCAGGTGTCTACATCGAACTTTTTTTCCACATTGGATCCGCTTGATGATTCTGCTGGTTGAATAACCTTTTTAGAGGATAATGTGAAGTCTCAGGTAAGGGTACATGATTTTGGCAATCTTAATAAGGCTGTTGAAGTTGATTTTGCTCTTAGAATAGATGTTGCCTCTGCAGAGAGGGACTCTGAGGATCAAGGTAATCCTTGGAAAATGGACAAAAGTTGGAGATGAGGACGTCGTCCAAAGGGCCGGGGAGGTCGGGGTACCCTTCACAATATGGGTACTCGGTCTCCAAATAAGCTCTAGTAGGGCCAGACTTCGACGGAGTATGGTGATTGCGGTTTTCTACTGGTGAAGCTGAAATGAAGCATTTGCTAGTGTCTGTATGCATGGGATGATGATTCTGGGAATGAAGATCTTGATCTTCTTTTTGCTCTGTTTGGATTGCCACTTCTGTATAAATGAGGGCATATAGTTAATAAAAGTTTTTAAATATTATTAAATAAATTTAAATACAATTATTATTAATATTATATATATAATTAATATTATATACATTTATAAAATTAGTAATTTATTCTAAATATTTTATATTTTAATATATTTTTTTAATATTTTTATATTTATTTATACATTTATATATAGTAAAAATTATTTACACATTTATATAATTAATAACATTTCTTAAATAAAATTAGTCACATTGAAATGTAATTATTAACTATAAATTTTTTATATAATTAATAATATATAGACATTTTTATTATTTTGGTATTGTTTTTTTTATCTTTGGGATTTATCTTTTATATGTATAGATATAATTTTGTATGACTATAATTATACATTTATATAATTAATGATATTTTAAAAAACTATTTATTCATTTATATAAACAATAATATTTTTTATTATAATTGATAACCTCTGAAAATTTGGAAAGTATGAAGTTTTACGTATCTCTTCAGGAGATTGGAGATTACCTCTACTTAATTGATTAAATTTGTTACGTATTGATTTTTGGTAAAAGGAAAAATCATACGTATTGAAATTATCTTATATATTGATTAAATTTCTTATGTATTAAGTGTTTATTAGAGTTGATAAATCTACCGATATTAGCGCTAAAGTTGGCACCGATAAAGGTAGTAACTCTTACGTATCAAGCGGTAAACCTTGCGTATCAAGCTAACGACACTTATGTATTAGATGTTTATCAATGCCAACCTTAACACTGATAAAGATTGTCTTTATCATCGCTAAAAGTAGTGATGATGTAATATTAAATTATTGAGGCTTATGATTTTAGCACTAATAAATGGCGCTTTTGTCAGTGCTTTTTTGTAAGCACTGATAAAGCTCTTACCATCTTTATAAAAGAACCATAACTGCATCACCAATCAGACCTGTATTTCAAGCTATTGTAGAAGTTGTACTCTGGTGCACCCCCTTCCATCATTTTGTAAATGATTCGACTTCCAAAATCGAAGGTATGCAATCTCTTCTTATCATGATGTTTTTTTGGGTGATTTGGTTCGAATGAAAACGTTTTCAAAGGTTTTATTAATGAAAAACTCATGGTTTCTTTGGGAAGGTTTGAAAAACGAAGCTGGTTTCAAGTTTGTTGTACGTAAGTATTTAAAGGGGAACGATTTTTAAAGATTAATGTTATGTTTGGCTTTAGTGTATTTTCAGAAAGACATCTTTTTTTAAAATGCATAGCTTTGTACTAGAATTCTTATTGAAGCTTAATTAGTTTTGATGAGAGGAAGTGTATTCTAGGTGTTTAAGGCTTCATTTGGTTTTCATTTTAATTCAAAAGTTATTTTCACAACAAATTGCTTGAGTTGTGTAATAATGGATCCATGATGAATTTTGATTTGATTTAATTTATTTAGATCTCTTTTGGTTATTAAGGATGTGTTTTCTTGGTATGTTTTTCCTGGAAGTGTTTATTTTAAACAAATTTTATAATGTTTGATGGCTATATGTTGGTTTGTGTTGCACAAAGATTCAAAACTTGTAATTCTAACTTTGAACCATGTGTAACATGCCCGAATGACCCGAATGCCTTCTTTTTATTTTTATTTTATTATGGATAATCCCCCTTTTAAGAGTTGAAGAGGAACCCGTACATGACCCATAGGCCCAAAGCACAAGGCCCGACAAACCCGCAATACATGACCCGAAGGCCCAGAGGCATACCATGCCCAATACATGACTCGTAGGCCCAACCCACTTGAACTGCCCCTCTCCAGCTTTCTGCGTCATTGATCATCTAGCTACCACCTTACATTGCTGATTGGCTAGTATTGCCCCGTACAAAGCTGCACGGTGCCTGGTCCTGATGGCGGCTGTCATACCCTTTCATTCTTCCAATCTGATTAGCTCTGCATCTGGTGTCTGTTACTCCTATTGCTCTGATCCTCTTCTGGGGCCTGTTCTGTGTGAACTGGGCTACTCTATGGTCAACGTGACTCGAAGGCCCTGTGGCCCGAAGGCCTTTGATGACCCGAAGGCCCTGGAGACCCGTAGGCCCAAACCGGTGGCCCGAAGGCCCAAATTGGGTGAATAGTTTCGGCTGCTACAGTACCGAACAGTAACTGCTACACTAACTGCTACATTACTGCTACAGTAACTACTGCAGTACTGCTACAGTGGCTGCTGCAGTAACCCGAAAAATTCACCTCCACCCGGTTTTGAACCTGGGTCTCTTGGATGCCAAGCAGGAGCCCTTACCACTCGGGTACGGGCTCATTGGCAAATACATTACTTGGTTCACTATTAGTATACAAACATCATCAAAACAAATACCAAATAGGCATATTGAGATTTGTTTTGATGATGTTTGTATACTAATAGTGAACCAAGTAATGTATTTAGTATGACATTGATCATAACTGATGCATACTCTTAATGATCTAAATAAAGGATAAGGCAAGACATGAACACCATTTACGACATATAAGTATAAAAGTAAATGTACCTTATCTAAATATGTTTTCTACATTTGAAACCTAATTTAGAAAAGAAAAAAAATGTTTATCGAATAAAAGTTTTCGTATCAAGTTAAGGTCTACCCATGTTACCCATATTTAAAGAGAAAAGTTTTACACTTTAGATCTTTATATAAATTAAATCCATTTAGTTTGGGGTGGAAAATGAGTTTTAAATAAAACATTTTATAGAAAGAAACTACCCAAGGTTATGGATTCACTAAGAACAACAATAAATCATGAAGTCTTTATTTAAAACCAATTTCATACTCAACTCTTTAAGAAAATAAACACCATTAGTATTTATAAAGTTTTAAGTTTAGTTTAGGAAAACAACCTAGTTAATGAAACCCAATAGCTTTAAGAACCAAATCATTCATTTTCACTTGGTCAAACCCAACCATTATCTCACCACCAATGTAATTCTTAACCAAGGTTAAGTATTGTTTGTTGCATTATAATTCATTGAAGTTTTAGTGGAAAGAAATGTCACGAGCCATCCCCCAGGGCCCGTACCGTGACTCCCCCAAGCCCGCCTCTCGAAGGCCAGGGGTTGACGATTAGCGCCGAAGGCGTCAACCTGCAAGTGGGAGGCATTTTCCTGAGTACCTGTACACACACACACACACACCCACATCCTAAAATCGGAAAGAACAAGCAAGCCACTATAAATAACCACTGAGTACAAGTACAACTGAAAGTCAAATGAGTCAGAATACAAATCTAACAAAAGACTAATCGGGAAACAAGAAAGTACAAAAGAAAGTCTGGATAGCCATCCACTAAAAACCTCACCTGATGGGTAAGTGTGGAGTAGCTGCTGGAAGCTATAGAAGTGTGTCCTGTCTACCTGGTCTCACTGGGCACCACCGGGTCCTAGGCCACCAGGTCCTCCGTCAAGGCGTCAATCGTCTACACCATACACAACACATGCGGGCGAAGCCCATGCAGGGGTGAGTAACAAAATACTCAGTAGGGATCCCAAAACACAAAGGAAAGACCACAAAGTAATCCACAAAACAAAGCACGAAGCTTGATCACGAAGTAAGACAACTCACACTAGGTATAATCTAGAGTAGAAAAGTAGAATCATCAGTCATATCATCAAACACCATGGGCTGCTGGAGAACTCTTCCACAATGAGTACAATGGGTCTGCCGGGTCACACAGAAGCCGCTTCCCACTAACTTTGGATTGCTGTGGTACTCATCCCTGATGAGTACCATGGGTATGCTGGGTCACACAGAAGCCGATCCCCACCGTGGGCATGCCAGGTCACACAGATGCCGCTTCCCACTAGGCCATAGTAGTTGATCCACATAGGGTCTCTTGTGAGCAATCTTTAGGTGTCAGCCAACTGCAGGGTTTCCGCACGTAGTGCGTTTGATTCCGGGAGAACCACTATCCAAGCCATTCGTCATATTTTAACATCCATTAAATCCTCCTTAGATTGTACCAAAAGATCTGCCTCGTCGCGAGGGTTCTAACGCCGCAAACGACTCATCAATCAGATGCCTAGTTTACAAGTTATTGATGTTTTAGTAAACATGGGTCAGTAGCGTCTAGGCCCGGTCTGACCCGGTCGGATCGACCCGACCAACCCGGCCTAGGGGCCCCACATGCCCCAGTTTGATTCGACTGACCCGATCTAACCCGATTCGGCTCAGGGTTGGTCTGGTCCAGCCTGACCATTGGGCCTCACTAGACCTGGCCCGATTTGGCCGAGGGTCTAGCCTGCCGGGTTTCCCGGCGACCCGGTCTCATCCGGCTCGCCCCAAAGGGGCGGGTCCAGTTCATTGGGCATGGGTACGACCCGCTGGGGTGGCCCACTCCCTGCCCGACCTGCCTAGGGTGGGCCCTATCTGGCCGGGACGCAGCAGGTGGCCGCATCCCCCTCCTGCCTCGCGGGTCTCCGTGAGGGTGCCTTCTCCAGCCTGGACGCATGATGCGTACGTGGCGTCGCCACGTGGCCTACCAACTGGCCGGAAGACCTTTCGTACGTAGTCAGGGGACCGGGTGCCCCAAGAACCGCGGCCCGTGGCTATGGGCACCTTTATCGACGCGGCCGAGGGGCCGCGTCCTTCCACCAGCCGTCGGCCTGGCTGACGGCTCCTCCCCCTGTGCTGCGGCCAGAGCCAGATACAGGTGCCTTCATCGGCGCACCGCCACCCGCCTGCGGTCATTGCCGCTGACGTGCCAGCAGGTCCACACGGGTGGTCAGTTCTTCACGTCGTCTGTGCCTCCGGCCTCTGTGGGGTGTCACCTTCACTGCGAAGGCCTCAAATCCGCTTTGCCGGCATTTCGAAAACTCGATCACGAAGAACGTACAAGCAGAGGGGCTCGGGCCTTGTTCTTGTCGACCCGCACCCTCCACATTATAATTTGAAAACAGGAGGAGGTTTGGGGATATCGTTTTATCAAAGAAAATAATTAAATCCCGATACAAAAGTGCCCCGAGAAAAAGGCACCCTCCTGCATTGACGAGTGATCCGCAGGTCAACCTGTTTGTGGGTTGACCCACGTTCGTTGTTTTAGAATGAAGTTTGGAAAAAAACTTAAAATAAATCAAACCCCAACCTCGATTGATGTTCGTCCCTGGAGCATTTCGTCCGTAGGGATTTAGGTTCCGATCGAAGCCGTCGGCGTTCGTCGCCCACCAGTCCCATTTTTCGTCGATGCCGTTAGAGGTTCGCCGGCGTTTGACGTAAGTCGTTGGAGAGATTTCTTGGCGTAAGTTCGTTAGAGAATTTCCATGGTTTAATTCTCGTTTCTCCAATGCGTTAACCTATTAAAAAAAACATGTTGCATCGTTTCTGTTACGCTGCGTCGTCACGTCGTTACGTTGTTTCATTTATGAAACAACGTATCTGTTAACTCCATTTAATACGTCGTTACACTATACATTTATGATCCATTAACGATCTTCCTTCAATGCACCTCATCATCGCACCGCAGTACTGTCGTCCGCTCGCCCAACGGTTTTGAAAAACAAAATAAAATATATTTTAAGTTATTTTATTTTTTTCTGAAAAGTTTGAAAATTAAATTTTCCGTCCGACCTTTGTCGGTCGAAGTTAGGTCCTTTCTAGGCGAATCCTGGCGTTCTAAGTTCAATGGTGCCCTCAGGTTTTTGATCCGAGCACCGATTCAAAAGTTAAAAAATCTCACTCGCACGTTTACTTAAACGAACTTAAAAAAATGTTCAAAATTCCATTCCAGGCTCACCGGGCCTTAGAATCACGTGCCGTCAAAGCGTCTTGTCTCGAAATAATTCCATACAATTTTTAAAAAAATTATGCAGAAATTACAGGGCATTAAATTTTCCCACCTTAGGATTTTACGTTCCTGAAAGACAAAACAAGGGCTAATCAAACAAATGAGGGTACTGAGAATAAATCTAAGCCTCCCGCTCCCATGTGCTATCTTGAAAATTCCTGTTCTGCCACCAAATGCGCACCAGAGGAATCGACCGTCCATGAAGGACGCACTCCTATCGGTCCTCTATCTCTATTGGGAACTCCGCAAACGTCGCCCCATAGTCAATGTTCAGTTCGCCCCAGCCGATGACGTGTGATAGATCATGCACATACCTACTCAACTGTGACACGTGGAAAACATCGTGCACTCGATACATCTGTAGGGGAATAGCTAGGCGGTGCGCCAACTCACCAACTCTGCTCAAAATCTAAAAAGGTATGATGAACCTCGAAGATAGCTTGCCACCCCAACCAAATCTCTGCAATCTCCATCGGGGTGAGACCTGAAGGAGCATATGGTCTCCCTCCTCAAACTCCATGGGTCTCTATCTCCGATCTGCATAAGATATCTGTCTGCTTTGTGTAGTCCTCATCCGCTCCTAGATGATCTGCACCTTCTCAGTGGTAGCCCTTACCAACTCTGGACCTATGAGTGCTAACTCTCTTGGGTCTGTCAAGCATAGAGGTGGTCTGCAAGGCCGCCCGTACAAATCCTTGAATGGTGCCATGTCAATGTTGGAGTGATAACTATTTTTTTATGCAAACTCCACCAGAGGTAGGTGGTCCTCCCAACCACGACCAAAATCTAGAACGTAGGCACGAAACATGTCCTCCAAGGTCTGTATGGTCTGCTTCGTCTGACCATCTGTCTGGGGATGAAAAGATGTGCTCAAGCGCAACTGAGTCCTGAATGCCTCCTATAATCCCTTCCACAACTGAGATGTAAAGCGTACATCACGACCCAAGATGATCGTTGAAGGCGCCTTGTGAAGCCACACTATCTCCTGGATGTAGAGGCATCCCAAGCCCTCTATTGACCCCTGCTCTCTGATGGGTAGAAAGTGAGATGAATCAGTGAGTTGGTCAACAATAACCCAAATAGAATCATGGACCCTAGATGCGCGTGGTAATCCCATCACGAAGTCCATCGAGATACCATCCCATTTCCACTCTGGTACCTCAAGTGGCTGGGCCAAGCCTGCTGGAACGTGATGCTCGACCTTCACTTGCTGGCAAGTGAGGCACCGTGAAACAAACTCTGTCACCATTTTCTTCATCCCTGACCACCAGTACTGACGTTAGAGGTCCTGATACATCTTCGCCACTCCTGGATGTACCACCAAAGGGGATGTATGGAACACCTTCAACACCTCCCCCTTCAACGTCACTGGTACTATGGTGCACCCTATGAAAAGGACAACGTGCTCCCCACTTATCGAAAATCCATCAGGAGCATGTCCTGAGGATAACTGAGCATGTCGGGCCATATAGTAAACATCCACAAGTTGTGCCTCCATAACTCGCTGTAAGAGTGGGGGAGTGACAATCATCGACTGAAGATAAGATCCTCCATCATTATCCATGAAGGAAATCTGTATCGCGGCTATCTGTTCCGTCGCCTCACACAGCAGTTGTAAACTGGACCTCTTGCTGAGAACATCTGCCACCACGTTCCCCTTCCCAAGAGTATAGACTATCTCGAATTCATAGTCCTAGAGGAACTCTAGCCATCACCGTTGTCTCATGTTCAGGTCCTTATGGGGGAATATATACCTGAGACTCTTGTGGTTGGAGTAGACTGTAAACCATTCACCCATCAAGTAGCGCCACCACATCTTCAAGAAAAAAATCACTGCTTCTAACTCCAGGTCCTGGGTCGTGTAGTTCTTCTCATGCTTCCTTAACTGCTATGAGCCGTAGGCAATCACTGCTCGCTTCTACATTAGGACACAACCTAGTCCGGTCCCTGATTCATCACAGAAAACTACATGCCCAACTCCCTCCTCTGGTAGTCTCAAGATGGGGGCACTTGTCAGTCTTCGCCTCAGCTCCTGGAAACTCCTTTGGCACTTATCTGTCCACACAAAGGGCTGTCCCTTCTGAGTCAAAGATGATAAGGGTGATGCTACCCTGGAAAAGTCAGGCATGAACCTTAAGTAGTATCCAGCTAACCCCAAGAAACTCCTCACCTCAGTCATGCTCCTGGGTGGATCCCAAGCAAGAACGAACTCTATCATCACTGGATCTACTGCAACTCCAGCCTCCGAGATGACGTGTCCTAGAAATTGGACCTCCCGCATCCAGAACTGGCACTTCGAGAGCTTACCATAAAGTTGGTGCTCTTGGAGTATATCCAGGACTATCCACAGGTGTATAGCATGCTCCTCCTCTGACGCCGAGTACACCAAGATGTCATCAATGAAGACGACCACAAAACGATCAAGATAAGGCTGGAAGATTTTGTTCATGAGTCCCATGAACACTGCTGGGGCATTGGTCATGACAAAAGGTATCACCAAAAGCTCATAGTGTCCATATCAGCATCTAAAAGCTGTCTTTGGTACATCCTCATCCCATACCCGAAGCTGATGATATCCATACCCGAGGTCTATCTTTGAGAACCATATCGCTCCCTCAAGCTAATGAAAGAGGTCATCAATCCTTGGCAGTGGATACTTGTTCTTCACAATCACCTGGTTCAGGTGCCGGAAGTCCACACACAACCTCAAACTCCCATCTGCCTTCTTGGAAAACAACACCGGGGTTGCCCATGGTGAAATGTCGGGCCTTACGAACCCCTTCTCCTAAAAGTCCTCCAGTTGTACCCTCAACTCTCCTAGCTCCACAGGAGCCATTTGATTTTCCAGTGTGGATATCAATGCCATCCTAGGGTACAGGTCGATGCAGAAGTCTACCTCCATACGAGGAGGTAGTCCTGGAACATCCTTAGGAAAAACATCTTCATACTCATTAAAAACTACAAGAAATATTGGACTCCTCTCATCCACCGCACCGAGGGTGAGGCTAGCCAACTAGTGAGTGATAGACTGCTCCCTCCTCCGAGAAAGTTCGTCCAGTGTTGCAAAAGTTTCCTTCTCTCCGGTGAAGGAAAAATTCAGTCCCATCCTTGCAGACACACTGCACTATACACCTAAAATAGTCGATCTGAGCATGGATTGTGGATAACCAGTTCATACCCAAGATGACATCGTAAGGCCTTGATGCAACTACTAGGAGATACCAGTCGAAGCTCTCTCCTCCAAGAGTAAACTCACACTACTGGCACCAGTGTGTAATCATAGAATTCCCTTCTGTAGGAGTCTCTAGTCGTAAGGATCGAGCCAACAACTCCACCGAAATCTCCAAGCTCCAAACGAGAGTCGTGGTAAGGAAAAAGTGACTAGCACCTATGTCTATAATAACTACAGCTAAGGTGGAGAAGAAAAATATTATACCTCTAATCATCTCTAGAGCGCCATGGTCATAAGCCTCTACTGGCTGAAGCTGAGCTCGCCCCTATCCACTTGCTCCCTAAGATCGGGGTGGACCACCTGGGGGTGGTGGTGGTAGTACCTCAAACCGTCGCCCACCGCTTGCTGCTCGGCCTGCTCCCATACCACATCCACCGCCATGCAGACCACCTCACTCAAACCTTTTCCTCTACCTCGGTGGCCCCTCGACTGTTTGTTGATCGTTTGTACGATGGGTTAGGCAGTCACAATCTATGTGTCCCTGCCTGCTACACGTGTAACAAAGCTTGGCTCCCTGTTGAATCCCTCTGGTCTGGGAGCCTCGCATTGCTGACCCTGAGTCCTGGGGTCTCCCCCTGAAAGACATGGACCACTTGGGCCCCCATGTCTATTGTCTACTACTCACCACTGATGACTCTGCCACCTAAGGTTTGATGGTGTCTCTAGCTGTCGATGCCTGCTCTGCCAGGAATCTCTCTACAAGAAGGGTTCACTCCAGCTCCCCAGCCTGAGTAGGGATGCTGAGAGACACCATCGATGCCTAGATCCCCTGTCAGAGTCCCTTCTCAAAGGCTCAATCCTTGAAGAAAGAGTATCAAACCATATCTGTAGAGTAGCGAGAAAGATTGGTAAACCTTGCTGAGTACTCATCCACTGTCATATTACCCTACTGTAGATGAAGCAACTCCTAAATGCGCACAACGAACAAAGTTGTGGGAAAAAAATCCTCTCGAAAAAGTTTCTCGAAGTCTGTCTAGGTGAGGGTTGCCTCATCATGCGTCTAGATGGTCACATTCCACCATCACCCCGCCGAGCCCTGCAGAAGGCTCATGGCCAAGATTGCAATCTGGTCAAGAGGTGTCCTCACTAAGAGGAAGACCCGCGTCACTACCTCCAGCCAATCCCCAGAAACCTGAGGATCTATCTCTCCCTTGAACCTAGGAGGTCTCTGTATATGAAAATCATGAAAGGCACTAAGTCTGTGTACGTCCTCTACTAGTAACACCGACAATAACTGTTGATCAATGGGTAGTGGAAACACCAATGCACCACCAGGAGGGGCCATCTCTAGCACTGGTCCCTGAACCGACACCTCATCACTAGGCGGTCTGTCCACATGACCACGTATCGGAAGCCTAGATGGCTGTCTGCATGGAGGCATCCTAAAATAGATCAAGATGTACCACAATCAGAAGATTATACCTGGTGAGATGGATCTTATTCAAGAAGATCATAAGGAGACACTTATATAACCAGTGTTTTCATGTATATAGTTGAAAAGCAAAATTCAGGGTTCTAGTGTATAGATACGTTGGCTGCCGCACCAACACTGGACTCCCTGAATCTGAAAGTCGAACTCGAAACATTCAAAACTGTTTCCCCAAAAACAAAACAACATACTCTCAGTATCTGAGGTAGAACTGATCGCCCTCTAATATCACTTTGTCATGAACCGTCCCCCGAGGCCAGTTTCGTGACTCCCCCAAGCCCGCCTCCCGAAGGCCAGGGGTTGGAAACTAGTGTCGAAGGCATCAACCTACAATTGGGAGGCATTTTCATGAGTACCTACAGACACACACAAAACCACGTCCCAAAAATGGAAAGAATAAAAATCATACCACTATAAATAACCACTGAGTACAAGTACAATTGAAAGTCAAATGGGCCAGAATACAAACCCAATAAAAGACTATTTGGAAAATAGGAAAGTACAAAAGAAACTTTGGATAGCCATCTACTGAAAACCCCACATGATGGGTAAGTGTGGAGTAGCTACTGAAAGTTGTAGAAGTGCATCCCGCCTGCCTGGTCTCAACATGTGAGGGAAAATCCCATGCAGAGGTGAGTAAAAAAAAATACTCAATAGGGATCCTGAAACACAAAGGAAATACCACAAAGCAATCCTCAAAACAAAGCACAAATCTTGATCACAAAGCAAGACAACTCACACCAATTATAATCTAGAGTAGGAAAGTAGAATCATTAGCCATATCATCAAACACCATGGGCTACGGAGAACTTCTCCTCAATGAGTACAGTGGGCCTGTCGGGTCACACAGAAGTGACTTCCCACTAACCTTGGATTGAGGTGGTACTCATCCCTGATTAGTACCATGGGTATGCTAGGTCAAACAGAAGCCGCTCCCCACCGTGGGTATGTCGGGTCACACAGAAGCCACTTCCTACTAGGCCATAGTAGCTGAACCACACAGAGTCGCTTGTCAGCAATCTTTAGGTCTCAGCCAACTATAGAGTTTCCGCACATAGTGCGCTTGATTCCAAGAGAACCGCTCCCCAATCCATTCATAATATTTCAACTTCCATGAAATACTCTTTAGAGTATACCAAAATATCTGCCTCATCGCAAGGGTTCCAACCCCGTAAACGGATCGTCAACCGGACACCCTGTTTGCAAGTTATTGGCATTTTAGTAAACAGAGACCGGTTGCGTCTGGGTCCAGTCCGACCTGATCGAACCGACCCGACCAACCTAGTCCAGGGGCCCCACATACCCCAGTTTGATTCGACTAACCTGACCTAACTTGTTTTGGGTCTGGGTCGGTTCGGTCTGACCTGGACAGTGGGACAGACCCATTGGGCCTCGCTGGACCCGACCTGGTTTGGCCGAGGGTCTAGCCTGTCGGGTCGCCCGATGACACAATTTCATCCGGCTCAGCCCGCTGGGGTAGCCCACCCACTACCCAGCTCGCCTAGGACGGGCCCTGTCTGGTCGGGATGCAGCAGGTGGCCGCATCCCCCTCTTGCCCTGTGAGTCACCACGGGGCCACCTCCTCTAGCCCGGATGCACGATGCATCCAGGACGATGCCACACGGCTGAATGACCACCCGCATACGGTCAAGGGACTGTGTGCCCTGAGAATTGTGGCCCGCAGCTACGGGCCGCTCCACCGACACGGCTAAGGGGCCACATCCTTCCGCCAGCCATCGACCCGACCGATGGCTCCTCCTGCTGCACCGCGGTCTGAGCTGGCTGCGACTGCCTTCACCGACATGCCACTCCCCGCCCATGGCTTCCACCACGGGCCACTACTGGTGCGCCGGCGGGGCCTTCTGCGGACCATCGGGTCCGCACCAGCGGGTCCTTCCCCGGACCACTGAGTCCACACCAGTGGTCCGTTCTTCACGCTGTTAGCACCTTCGACCTCCATGGGGTGTCTCTTTCCCTGGGAAGGCCTCAAATCTTCTTTGCTTCCATTTTGAAAACTCGATCACAAAGAACCCACAAGCGGAGGGGCTCGGGCCCTGTTCATGTCGGCCCGCATCCTTCACATTAGAATTTCAAAATAGGGGAGGGTTCGGGATGATGTTCTATCAAACAAAATAATTAAATCCTGATCCAAAAGTCCCTAAAGAAAAAGGCACCCTCCCACATTGACGATCCATCCACGGATCAACCTGTTTGTGGGTTGACCCGCGTTCGTCGTTTTAGAATGAAGAATGGGAAAAAAATTAAAATAAATCAAACCCCTACCTCGATTGATGTTTGTCGCTGGAGCGTTCCGTCTGCAGGGATTTAGGTTTCGATCGAAGCGGTCGGCATTTGTCGCTCACCGGTCTCGTTCTTTGTCGATGCCGTTAGAGGTTCACCGGTGTTCGACGTTCATCATTAGAGAGATTCCTTGGCGTAAGTTCGTCAGAGAATTTCCATGGTTTAATTCTTGTTTCGCCAACATATTAACCTATTAAAAAGAAAAAACGTCGCAACATTTCTATTACACCGCGTCGTCGCGTCGTTACGCTGTTTCATTTAAAAAACATCGTATCCGTTACGCTCCATTTAATGCGTCGTTACACTACACATTTATGATCCATTAATGAGATTCCTTTAATGTGTCTTTTCATCACACCGTAGTTCCTCCTTATGCTCTCCCAATGGTTTTGAAAAACAAAACAAAATATCTTCTAAGTTATTTTTTTTCCAAAAGTTTTGAAAATTAACTTTTCTGTTCGACCCTAGTCGGTCAAAGTTAGGTCCTTTCTAGGTGAATCCTGGAATTTTGAGTTCAATGGTGCCTTCATATTTTTGATCCGAGCACTAGTTCAAAAGTTAGAAAAACCCACTCACACATTTACTTAAATGAACTAAAAAAAGTTCAAAATTTCATTTCGGGATCACTGGGCCTCAGAATCACGTTTCGTCAAAGCATCTTGTCTCAAAAATAATTCCATACAATTTTAAAAAAAATTATAAAGAAATTCCAGGACATTATAAGAAATGACTTATGTTGTAATGTATAAAAAAGTACAAAAAGGCATGCTTAACTAAGGTATATCCATACCATTCAAATTCTATATTTATAAACTAAAACTAGATTTACCAAAAGGACCCAAGATAGAACAAAATAAATATGAATCAAATATTAATTTCCTTTCTTGACCCAAGGACTATGACATGTAAGCATTTATTTTACTTGATCAAAATAAAGTTAGAGGGCATAACCTGAACATGTGAAAAAACACTTCTTTATAGATTGTTAAACCATTTTGAGTTGTATAACATTTATAAGCATGAAAATATACAAATAGAAGCATGCAAGAAATTAAAAAACATAATTCTACACACTGAGTTCATGGAAACAATAGTACAAAATGTATTTAGCGCATCAGCTTTTTCACGTCGGTTATCCATAATCGACCTGAAAAATTCCTATATATTTCTTTATCACATCGACTATTATATAAACGATGTGAAAAAATTCATTATCATGATTTATCACATCGGTTATACAGTAACCAACGTGATAAATCGGTTTTTTACGTCGGTTATATTTTAACCGACGTGATAAAGAACATTTTTCAAGTCGGCTATTGTATAACCAACATGAAAAACCATTAAAATTCTCATTATCACATCGGTTATAATATAACTGACGTGATATAAAATTTAAAATTTTATGAATTTACATTCTGAATCATTTCAGTATTATTCGATATCACAAAAGCAAACTCGTTTCTCTCTCATGCGGAAGCCCTAACCTCATTTCCTTGATCCAATGGCCTCCAATCTCGGTTTTACATCTTTATACATCACCAGGTTTCGTTGGCCTCATTTTTGCGAATTTGATCGGCTCATCTCTCAACTCTCAAGTAAGTCTCACACATCAATCTCTCTCACAGATGCCTTAACTCTAGTTTTTTTCGATTTCATTTATTCAAATCTTGTATTACCATCAATTTTTTCGATTTCGTTTATTCTAAAGTATTTTCTATTGAACTATGATACAATATTAAATCACACTTTCATATAGAAAACCTTTTTTGTGGTTTACTATAAATTCTTTTCAATCCCTGAGCTAATTATATTAATTTTCAGTCTTGACACTATTGGAATGTCCGAGCTAGTAATTTGAGAATCTTGAGATGGAATTATAGAAACTAGGGATGAGGAGTAGATCTAAATTGGGAGAAAATGTTAGTGACTATTCATACATCATATATTTAGCGGAACATTAGGTTATCTATATTACTTTTGTATAATTACTATTATATATGAATTTCCACAATTTATTAAATAACAACTCATAAAGTAATCATAATTCTCCTAAAAACCTTATTATATGTTATATAATTAATTAGAGTCACTCTGATATTTTTCTATGTTATGATTAGTGGCTTACATCCTATTTAGTATTGTATTGTAGAATATTTATATAGTTTGAATTCTTGAGTATGTTATCCTCCATCTATTCATTTTCTTATTACATAACATCCTACATGTTGTCTTTTCAGTATTCTATAATATATAATATTATGGTTTGTTATGTTGAGAATTCTGTATTTGGATTTTTAAAATTATCCACAATAATGGGTAATCATTGTTTTCTAGCCATGATGATATGAAGTTTTTGTTGTTGAAAATGTTCTAGTAAGGGAAAAATGTTTTTTATTCAATTTAAAGAAATAATTCATTAAACCTTTTATTTAAATATGTGTTTTTTATTTTAGATGTGATGTATATTTTTAAATAGTTCTTTTTTTTTCTAAAGTAAAACATTGAAAATGTTTTTAATTAAATTATAATGTGAAATGATTTGATCTTGTAAAATAAATTATTTTTGAAAAACTATTGTGACATATTATTTTAAAAGTAATTTGATGTTAATGATTTTTTTTAAATATTAATATTATGTAGTGGTATTTGGGATTAGAAATTTAAAAGGTGATGAATTTTTATTTATCAATTATATTTAAACTTATATTCAATTATTGTCTAGAATTTATAATTATACTTTTCAAATACACATTTTTTTTAAATTTCAAAATTTTTTTACTTTCAAATTATGACATATTTGATATAAATTTAAACTTGGTTTGACTTGAATAATTTATTCTTACTTTTGTCACCACTATATTATTTTAAAAAAATATTTATTTTTGATATTTGTTATAGATAATAATGAGTTGAAGTTAGATTATGACACTTCGAATAAGTGATGACTATGAGGAAGGTGTTGATGATTTTTTTGGAATTTTCTTAACAAAATGTTCCAAACAACATCATATTTTTCTATCCATGTCTAAAATGTTTAAATATGAAGAAGTTGAAAAGAAAAGAGATCCAAAATAATTTAATTTTTCATGGTTTTAATCCAAGTTACAACCCTTGGATCTGGCATGTTGAAACTAGGTAGAATTTTGAATCTATGGATGATGATGCTTTATAAGATGATAACTTTGATGAAATTGAAGAAATGATTCGTGATATTAAAGTAGAGGCAATTGAGAAAGAACCAAAAAATCGAGTGTCTATATAGAGATGTTGAAAAATCATTGTATTTGGGTTGTACAAAATTTATAGTTTTATCATCGGTGTTATGAATGATTAACTTGAAGGTGAAACATGTTTATAGTGACAAGAGTTTCACTAATTTTCTATAATTGTTTAAATATATTCTCCCTAAAGACAATGATCTTCTTGATTTACATTATAAAGGGATGAAAATATTATGATTGATGGGATTAGGTTACAAAAAATACATGTATGACCGAATGACTGTGTGCTATATAGGAAATAATATGAATTTCTGTCAAAGTGTCCTAAATGTGGGACATCATGGTATAAGTTGAAAGAAAAATTACATGCTGATTTAAAAGTTGTAGAGATCCCTTCCAAGATATTTTGGTATCTTCATATAATTCCTTATTTGAAATGTTTATTTTCAAATTCACATGATAAAAAAAGGTTACGATTCCATGTAGATGATCAGATATGTTATGGAAAATTACACCATCCAACTGATTGTCCACAGTGGAAGAAAATTGATCAACAGTTTCCTACATCCAAAAATGAATTTAGAAATCTCAGAATTGGACTGTGCACATATATAATGAATCCACATCAAATACTTAGTAGCACACATAGTTAATGGACTATTTTATTGGAAATTTACAACTTATATCCTAAATTTTGTATGAAGTGAAAATATGTCATGTTGAGTTTAATGATCTATGAACCAAAACAGATCGAAAATGATATTGATGTTTTATTGTCACCATTAATTGATTATTTGAAACTCTTATGGGAGGATAGTATTAGGGTGTATGATTCTTTTAAAATGGAATATTTTCAACTACATGCAACGATTATGTTCAATATAAATGACTCCCCAACATATGGAAATTTTTCTGGATACAGTGTTAAGGGGCATAAAGAATGTCTAATTTGAAAACAACAGACTTCATATTATCTATTGCATCATGAGAGAAAAACAGTATACATGGGTCATCAAAAGTTTTGTTTATGGATCACTCTTATATAAGACTAAAAAGGCATTAAATGGATCACAAGAATTTGATATTTCTCCAAAACCTTTATCCACTGATCAATATTTTGAGAGGGTGATAAACCTTGATGCGACATTCAGAAATACACATAAATATGATAATGATAGAAATATTTAGAAGATACGATCCATATTTTTTGAGATACCATATTAATGATATCATGAGTTCAAATATAAAATTGGTTTCATGCACATGGAGAAGAATATATGTGACATCTTGATTGGAACATTGTTAGATATTAAACAAAATAATAAAGATGGATTGAATGCAAGATTGGACTTACTCTCAATGGTAATATTTCTGGAGTTATCTCCCACTCTTGATGGAAGGTGAAAATTACTACCCCTGGGTTGTCATACATTATCCAAGAGAGAGAAAATTTTTAAAGACCTGTAAATTTTAAGGGAAATTTTTTCTTAATTTCCTTTGGGATTTTACGAGTACGCAGTTTCTGACGGCACCTGATTCCGAGACACGGTGTGCCCGGAATCATGTTCCGAAGTTTAGCTCAGGTATGTTCAGTGAACGAACGAGCGGGTTTTCCTAACTTTTGAACTGGTGCTCGGAATCGAAATCCGAGGACACCGATGAAACCGCAACGCCGGTAATTTCTTAAGAACACCTTTTCTGGAGTTGCGTATACTCGGGTGAGGTTATTAATTAAATGGGTTAACTAAAGAATAAAATAAAATATTGTGCTACAAATTTTATTTCTATTCTAAGTAGTGATAACCTAGGCATGGTGGTTGGAGTGGGGCCCACTAATATCCTAACTCCACTAGGTAGGATATTAGTAAGGTGGGGCCCACACGATCCCCACTCCCTTTATTTCCTTTTAACCTCCCATGTGCATTTTTAATTTTGTAACTCACCCACAACCCCCTTTTAAATGCCAAGTCAACTCTCTTAATTAATGAATTGAATTAAGTTATTCAATGTAATCAATTCTTGAATTCATTTTGAATTTCGAATTGAATGTTGGCTTGTGTGTGTTAATTAAATAAGACAAAGTCTTATTTCTTTAAGGGTTATTTCGTTGTGCGAGAAGGTTGGAGAGGAATTGCTCAAGCCTTGGAATCTTCATCTTCCTCCTTGAAGAACGCGAATAATGCACTGTCACCGACAAAGAACGCCGACCTCCGACGAAGGACGACGAATAACGCTGATTCCTCGGAGATCGACGACACGGCGCCGTGTACCACGACACCGACGGTCCCCTTCTCTGCGACGCCGTGTACCGCGACACCGTGTACCATGATGCCGAAGATCCTCCTTCTGCAACGCCGTCTTCCGCGACGTCCCTTTCCCGCAACAAACCTCGTTTGACGACTTCATCGAGGTAGGGGTTTGATTTTGGTTCATGAATATTCTTTGACTGTCCAAACGTCAATTTCGTAGCCGCTTGATATCAGATTAACGGGAGGGGGCCGGACCGCACGAACACGACCGACCCTCCTCCCCCTTTGATGATGTGTTTCTCGCGGCACGAACAAAGGTAGCACGGTGCAACGACACCGTGCGGAAAAAAAGAATAACGGGCGAAGAAGCGCGGTGCCGTCGTGCGGCGCCGTTGAGGCCGAACAAAGTCGCGGCGCCGTCGCGCTGTGCCAGAGAGCCACGAAGAGGCCGCGGCCAGAGCGGGACCGCGGCGGAGGGGCGCGGCGCCGTCGCGCGGCGCCGGTCGGACAAGGCCGCGGCTCAAAGCCGCGACGGTGCAAGGCGGGGTGGCCGGAACCGCCGGCCGCCGGCACCTCGGAGGGGCGGGATCGCGGGGTCCCGCGGCGGTAGCACTGGCCGGCCGGACCGGGCCGACCATTTCGGAAGGAAGACCGGGGATCGTAACCCTCGGCTGGAAAAGGAGAGGCCCCAAGTGGGGCCGCAGTTTCAATCAAGGGGGACAACCGCCCCCCCCTTTCCGCTCGGCTCGGCTAGCGCCAAGCTGGCCACACCGGGCCGCGCCCGCGCCAGGCCAACCGGCCGCACTGGGCCGAGCCGCGCCGGCCGGGCCGGGCCGTGCCTACCAGACCGGGCCGCATCCTAATGGGCCAAACCCGGACCCGGTTCGGGTCGAACCGGTTCGAGCCGACCCAGGGGGCCTTGGATCGGGTCGGTCCGGGCCCAAAACCCCCTATCTTTAGACAGTTCCGTTCAAACGCCCGTATCTTGAGCTACGAACCTCCGATCGATGCACCGTCAGTTGTGATGCGATCCTTGGATCGAGATGGTCGTTTAGGTATATTACACTAAAGGTTTTGGAGAACTTTGGGTATGTCCGGGTTGGTTCAAGCACGAAACCAACCGGGCCCTCGGAGCGGAAACACTTATAACTTGAGCTCCGGACATCCGATTGACGTGCCGTTGACTTTGTTGGATTCCTCTTAGTGAGATGGACCTTTTGACTTACTCCGATCGAGGTTTGGAAGCATATGGAGTATGGTTGGGTTGGTTTTGACTTAAAAACCAACTGGGCCCCTGGAACGAAAAAGCCAATAACTCTCAGACCGGGCGTCCGATTGATGCGCCGTCTGTCGCGTTGAGTTCTCATTGTCGAGACAGAACTTTGGGATACATCAACTCTGGACTACGTGTCAGTTGATGTATCGACCCCTTGGCTCATGGAGTGGACCCTCCCAGAAACGAGCATGCTGTGTGCGGGAACCCTAGAGCTGGCTGCGACTACGACGATGATGATGACTGCACTGAAATCCTCTGTGGGTTCGGCAGCAACGATGACTGCACTGAAATCCTCCGTGGGTTTGGCAGCGATGAAGACTGCACTGTAATCCTCCGTGGGTTCGGCAGCAATGAAGACCGTACTGAAATCCTCCGTGGGTTCGAAGACGACGACTACTATTCTTGTATCCTATGTGGGTCCGACAGTACTATTGTTCTTGTATCCTACGTGGGTCCGGTAGTGTTTGAATTTGTTCTTGTATCCTACGTGGGTCTGGCAGAGTAGCTGGTCTGTATCCTATGTGGGTCCGACAGCTTAGCTGGTTTATTATCCTACGTGGGTCCCAACGTAGATGAATCAGTGACTACATCTGATCATCTCTATTATCTTACGAAGAAGTATACCTGTGTGAGCTGAGTCTTGACTTTCAATCATATGATTGACTTGCTTTCCTATGTGGATTTTTTTGTGCTTTCCTATGTGGATTGGGTTGTACTATCCTGTGTGGACGTGATCGAACTTGGGCTCGGATGTTGGAGCCGAACTGGAATTGATGACTTAGGTATATGTATAGGCATATACCTAAGTAGTGTTGGATGTTACTTCTTGATTGTATCTTTCCTTTGTGGATTATCCTTTGTGGATTCTGGGAGACCTTCGAGGGTCTCGGGGTCCCTACTGAGTAGCGTATACTCACCCCTACACGGGCTATGCCCGCACTACGATGTGTTGGATGCAGACGACGGACATCGCTGATCGTGGTTGAGGCTTGTGGAGCAGGTCGGTACCTGGAGGTGGACCACTGGGTGGGACGTACACAGAGCGGACGGCTGGACCCGAGGAGCTGAGGAGGCTATCTGTACCCACCCTTCAGGTGGGACTTCCAGTGGACGACTCGAAGTTGCTGCTTTACTTTCAGTTGTTGTACTTTCTTTCCAGTTGTACTTTACTTTCAGTTTGGGTTTGTATTCTGGCCCATTTACTTTCCGTACTTAATTTTGTACCCAGTTTTACTTAGTGTTTACTTCTGCTGGCTTACTCTATGGTATTTGTTTACTTTATAAAGGAAATTCCTTGCACTTTTTCGGGATTTACGCCTTTGGTGCTAGTCGCCAGCCCCTGGCCTATGGGAGGCAGGATTGGGGTAGTCACGGCACGGGCCCCGAGGACGTGTCGTGACAAATTGGTATCAGAGGAGTTCAGTTCTACCGTAGAACTAAGGACTCTGATCTTTATTCTTTGTGAAGCAATAGTGTTAAGAGTATTGAGTGTGGTTATCAGTCTAGGGAGTCCAGTGTTGGTGCAGCGGCCGACGTATCCGTACACCAGGATCCTGACTTCTGATTTCTGACTCAATGCTCGAAAACATTGATTGCATGTGTGTTTCAAAAGTTTTCTTTGTGATTACTTTGTGTCAGCTCACTAGGTATACTTTTTTGACTGTGGCGCACCTATTTCCTTTCAGGATGGACCCACGAAGGCATCCATCTAGGGTTTAGAGCTTTGTGAGAGATGACCACCCACCGAGCGACGAGGCCTCGGTGCAGAGCCCTTTTACAGCGGAGGCACTGGCGGTACCTCTACCCGCCGAGCCATCGATTCCACCAGCCCCAGCTGCTGAGAGTGCACGTCGCCTTAGTGCACTGCATGAGTTTTAGCGTCAGAGACCACCCAGGTTCCGTGGGGAGACGGACCCTCAGGCATCTGAGGATTGGATGGAGGCAGTTGTGCGAGTTTTCAGGCTAGTGGGGACACCAGCTGACCTCATGGTGATCCTTGCAGTGAGCCTCCTGCACGCGGAAGCAGGAAGATGGTGGAGCTTGATGCTCCAGGTGCACGACGAGGCATCTCTTATCTGGACGGACTTTGAGAGCCTCTTCCCCTCAGAGTTTGTCCCAGCCACCCTCCGTGCGGTGCGCATCCAGGAGCTAATACAGCTGCGGCAGGGCAGCATGACGGTCGCCCAGTACTCGGTGAGATTTACCGATCTCTCGCGCTATTCGACGGACATGGTACGAGACCCATTCTTCCGAGCCCGGACCTTCGAGCAGGGATTGAGACATGAGATCAGGGCATCTATGATCTCCCTCATCATTCCGACACAGGCAGGAGTACTGGAGCGAGCTCTTCTTATAGAGAGCTTTCTTGCTGAGCCTACACCACCAGCGAGACCTACCGCAGGGCGGCACGTAGTAGAGTCGTCTGCAGCTGGAATTCGATGGATGTCACAGGGGTCCAGGTGGACCGGACCATCATGAAGATGACCTCAGGACACTAGATCAGAGGTGCGGGGCACACGGTGTAGAGCTAGCCTTCCGAGGAGCAGACAGTGCTACGCATACGGCGGGCAGAGCCACATAGCTCGTGACTGCCCAACCCACCGTGCTGAGGAGCAGCAGACGGTTGAGGGGCCACCCAGGCAGAGGCAGAGGGTCGACCGTGGCAGTCTGCCGAGATTAGGGGAATGAGGCAGGGGAGCTGGCCGAGCAGCAGGTGGTGGGCGACGCTTTGAGGCTTTACCACCACCACCACCAGGAGGTCCAACCCGACCACATGGAGCTGGCGGGAAGAGACAGGCTCAACTTCAGGCAGCGGAGGCCTATGACCACGGCGTGCCAGAGATGATTCGAGGTACTATCTGTGTCTAATCCACCCTTGCTGCAGTTCTTATAGACACAGGAGTGAGTCATTCTTTTATTGCCGCTGCCCTTGTTTGGAGCTCAGAGATTCCAACGGAGCCGTTGGCTCGATCCTTACGGCTAGAGACTCCTACGGGAGCAGAATCGGCGATTACGCACTAGTGCCGGAAGTGTGAGCTTACTCTAGGAGGCAAGAGCTTTAGCTGGGATCTTCTTATAGCGGCATCGAGGCCTTACGATGTCATCTTGGGTATGGATTGGTTATCTACAGTCCATGCTCAGATCGACTGTATTAGGTGCAAGGTGCGGTGTGTTCGCACCGATGGGAGCAGGTTCACCTTCACCGGCGAGAAGGGAGACTTAGCAGCGCAGGATGGACTCACGCAGAGGAGAGGACAACCCATCACTCATCAGTTGGCTAGCCTCATCCTAGGAGCAGTTGATGTGTGGAGTCCGAGTTTTCCTGTAGTGGTGGATCAGTATGAGGACGTTTTCCCTGATGATGTTCCAGGACTACCTCCTCGCAGATAGGTAGACTTTTATATTGACCTATACCCTAGGACAACCCCGATATCCACTCCAGCATATCGGATGACTCCCACTGAGCTTCGAGAGCTACGGGTATAGCTGGAGGACTTGCAGGGCAAGGGATTCATCCGACCTAGTGTTTCACCCTGGGCTTCCCCGTTATCATTTTCCAAGAAGGCAGAAGGGAGCTTGCGACTGTGTGTCGACTACCGTCGCCTGAACTAAGTGACCGTGAGGAACAAGTATCTGCTACCAAGGATTGAAGACCTCTTCGATCAGCTCAAGGGAGCATGGTGGTTCTCAAAGATAGACCTTAGATCAAGCTATCATCAGCTCAGAGTTCGAGACGAGGACGTGCAGAAGACGACCTTCAGATGTCGGTATGGCCACTATGAGTTCTTGGTTATGCCTTTAGGCATAACCAAATCTCCAGCAGTATTAATGGGTCTCATGAACAGGATATTTCATCCATACCTCGATCGATTTGTCGTGGTCTTCATCGATGACATTTTGATATACTCGACCACTGAGGAGGAGCATGCCTACCACTTTCAAGTTGTAATGGACACACTCCGAGAGCACCAGCTTTATGGAAAGCTCTCGAAGTGTCAGTTATGGATATGTGAGGTCCACTTCTTGGGACACGTCATCTCTGAGGTGGGAGTTGCAGTGGATCCTGCGAAGATCGAGGCAGTGCTAGCTTGGGAGCCACCCAGGAGTGTGACGGAGGTGCGGAGTTTCTTGGGTCTAGCTGGATACTACAATAGGTTTGTGCCAGACTTCTCTAGAGTTGAGGCACCACTTTTAGCTTTGATGAAGAAGGGGAAACCCTTTGTGTTGTCAGATAGATGTCAGCAGAGCTTCCAGGATCTGAGACAGAGATTGACCAATGCACCTATCTTGAGGCTACCAGAGGAGGGAGTAGGGTACGTAGATACTGCGATGCATCAGGGACCGGACTCGGAAGTTTCCTGATGTAGGAGTGGGCCGTGATTGCCTATGTATCACATCAGTTGAGGCAGCATGAGAAGAACTACGCTTCCCATGACCTGGAGTTAACAGTAGTGGTCTTCTCTCTGAAGATGTGGAGACACTATCTGATGGGAGAGCGCTTTACAGTCTACTCTGACCACCAGAGTCTCAGGTACATCTTCTTGCAGAAGGACCTGAACCTGAGACAGTGACGATTGATCGAGTTCCTCCAGGACTATGACTTCGAGATAGTCTATAATCCTAGAAGGGGGAACGTAGTAGCCGATGCTCTCAACAGAGGACGGGAATTCAGCTACTTGGAGAGGCGACGGAGCAGCTAGATGCTTTACAGATATCCTTCGTGGATAGAGATGGAGAAGCCTTTATTCAGTCACTCACAGTCACTCCTCCACTACTGCAGCGGGTCAGAGAGGCATAGCGTGGGGATGTTGACTTTGAGACACAGTGTGCACAGATATCCTCAGGACAAGCACCTGATGGATTCTCTGTGGGAGGAGAGCACGTAGTCCTTTTCAGAGGACGTACCATGGTACCAGTTGCTTTACAGGAGGAGGTGCTGAGAGAGTTTCACACTTCCCATTTAGCGGTACATATAGGAGTGGCAAAGATGTACCAGGATCTCAGATGATAGCACTGGTGACCGGGTATGAAGAAGGCTGTAGCAGAGTTCGTTTCTCGATGCCTCACCTGCCAGCAGGTGAAGGCGGAGCACCAGGTACCAGCAGGCTTGGTACAACCCTTAGAGGTCCTGTAATGGAAGTGGGATGGGATATCAATGGATTTCGTGGTTGGACTTCCACGTACTTCCAGAGGTCACGACTCCATTTGGGTGATTTTCAACCGACTCACCAATTCGGCCCACTTCTTACCCATTAGAGAGCAGGGCTCAGTAGAGAGCTTGGGACGTCTCTACATTCAGGATATTGTACAACTTCATGGTGTGCCATCATCTATCATCTCCGATCAATATTCTCGCTTTACTTCCTGACTTTGGAAGGGGTTTCAGGAGGCATTCGGGATGCAGCTATGTCTGAGCACCGCCTTTCACCCTCAGACGGATGGTCAGATGGAGAGGACCATTCAGACTCTTGAGGACATGCTCCGTGCATGAGTCCTCGACTTTGGTCGTAGCTGGGAGGACCACCTACCCTTGGTGGAGTTCGCATACAACAACATCTACCACTCCACCATCGGGATGTCACCATACGAGGCATTGTACGACCGACCTTGCAGATCACCTCTATGCTGGACAGACCCTGGGGAGTCAGCACTTGTGGGACCAGAGATGGTCCAGGCTATGACAGAGTGGTCTAGGTCATCCAGGAGCAGATGAGGACAGCTCAGAGCTAGTAGAAGTCTTATACTGACAGGAGGCAGAGACCACTAGAGTTCGAGGATGGCGACCACGTCTTTTTGCGGGTCTCACCTCGACGTGGATTACAGAGATTTGGTCGGGGCGACAAGTTATCTCCGCACTTCATCGGACCATTCCAGGTCCTCAGAAGGATAGGGAGGTGGCTTACCACCTGTCTCTACCACCTCAGTTGCACCGGGTGCACGACGTCTTCAACGTATCTCAGCTGAGGAGATACGTGCACGACCTGATGCATATCATCGACCATGGGAAGCTAGACCTTGACAATGGGGCGACCATTGCGGAGGTCCCGATGGAGATCGAGGATCGATAGGAGCAGGTCCTAAGTGGGTAGTCGATTCCTCTAGTGCGCATCAGATGGCAGCATGGGAACCTCCATGAGAGCAATTGGGAGCGGGAGGCTCAGATGCGTGCTCAGTACCCTCATTTGTTCCCCTAGTTTGTGATGTATCTTTACGGGGACGTAAAGCCCTGAGGTGGGAGTAATGTAAAGACCCATAAATTTCAAGGGAAATTTTTTCTTAATTTTCTTTAGGATTTTATGAGTACGCAGTTTCTGACGGCACCTGATTTCGAGGCCCGGTGTGCCCGGAATCATGTTCCAAAGTTTAGCTCAGGTATGTTCAGTGAACGAACAAGCGGGTTTTCCTAACTTTTGAACCGGTGCTCAGAATCGAAATCTGAGGACACCGATGAAACCGTAGTGTCGGTAATTACTTAAAAACACCTTTTCTGGAGTTGCATTTTCTCGAGTGAGGTTATTAATTAAATGGGTTAACTAAAGAATAAAATAAAATATTGTGCTACAAATTTTATTTCTATTCTAAGTAGTGATAACCTAGGCATGGTGGTTGGAGTGAGACCCACTAATATCCTAACTCCACTAGGTAGAATATTAGTGAGGTGGGGCCCACACGAGCCCCACCCCCTTTATTTCCTTTTAACCTCCCACATGCATTTTTAATTTTGTAACTCACCCACAACCCCCTTTTAAATGCCAAGTCAACTCTCTTAATTAATGAATTGAATTAAGTTATTCAATGTAATCAATTCTTGAATTCATTTTGAATTTTGAATTGAATGTTGGCTTGTGTGTGTTAATTAAATAAGACAAAGTCTTATTTCTTTAAGGGTTATTTCGTTGTGTGAGAAGGTTGGAGAGGAATTGCTCAAGCCTTGGAATCTTCATCTTCCTCCTTGAAGAAGGCGAAGAATGCACCGTCACCGAAGAAGAACGCCAGCCTCCGATGAAGGACGACGAATAACGCTGATTCCTCGGAGATCAACGACGCGACGCCATGTACCGTGATGCCAACGGTCCCCTTCTCCACGACGCCGTGTACCGCGACGCCATGTACCGTGACACCATGTACCGCGACGCCGTGTACCGCGACACCGACGATCCTCCTTCCGCGATGTCCCTTTCCCGCGACAAACCTCGTTCGATGACTTCATAGAGGTAGGGGTTTGATTTTGGTTCATGAATATTCTTTGACCATCCAAATGTCAATTTCTTAGCCGCTTGATATCGGATTAACGGGAGGGGGCCGGACCGCACGAACACGACCGACCCTCCTCCCCCTTTGATGATGTGTTTGTCACGGCACGAACAAAGGTAGCGCGGTGCAACAGCACCGAGCGGAAACAAAGAAGAATGGGCGAAGAAGTGCGGCGCCGTCGCGCCGTACCGTTGAGGCCGAACAAAGCCGCGGCGCTGTCGCGCCGCGCCAGAGAGCCACGAAGAGGCCGCGGCCGGAGCGGGGCCACGACGGAGGGGCGCGGCGCCGTCGCGCCATGCCAGTCGGATAAGGCCGTGGCTCAAAGCCGTGGCGGTGCAAGGTGGGGTGGCCGGAACCACCGGCCGCCGGCACCTCGGAGGGGCGGGACCGCAGGGTCCCGCGACAGCAGCACCGGCCAGCCGGACCGGGCCGACCGTTTTGGAAGGAAGACCAGAGGTCATAACCCCTAGATGGCAAAGGATCGGCCCCACGTGGGGCCGCAGTTTCAATCAAGGTGGGCAGTCCCCCCCCCCCCTTTCCGCTCGGCTCGGCCAGCGCCGAGCTGTCCACACCGGGCTGCGCCCACGCCAGGCCAACCGGCCGCCCAGGCCGGACCGGCCGCACCGGGCTGGGCCACGCCGGCGGGGCCGGGCCGCGCCGGTGGGACCGAGCCGCTCCCTAATGGGCCGAACCTGGACCCGCTTCGGGTCGACCCGGGGGTCTTGGGCCAGGTCGGTCCAGGCCCAAAACTCCCTATCTTCGGATAGTTCTGTTCAAACGCCCGTATCTTGGGCTACAGACCTATGATCGATGCACCATTAGTTGCGATGCGATCCTTGTATCGTGGCGGTCGTTTTGGTATATTACACTCAAGGTTTTAGAGAACTTTGGGTACGGCCGAGTTGGTTCAAGCATGAAACCAACCGGGCCCTCGGAGCGGAAACGCTTATAACTTGAGCTCCGGACGTCCGATTGACGTGCCGTCAAATTTGTTGGATTCCTATTAGTGAGAAAGACCTTTTGGCTTACTCCGCTTGAGGTTTGGACATAGATGGAGTATGGTCCGGTTGGTTTTGACTTAAAAACCAACCGGGCCCCTAGAACGAAAAAGCCAATAACTCTCAGACCGGGCGTCCGATTGACGTGCCGTCTGTCGCGTTGAGTTCCCTTTGTTGAGACAGAACTTTGGGATACATCAACTCCGGACTACGTGTCAGTTGATGTATCGACCCGTTGGCTTGTGGAGTGGACCCTCCCGGAAACGAGCATGCTGTGTGCGAGAACCATAGAGCTGGCTGCGACTGCGACAACGATGATGGCTGCACTGAAATCCTCCGTGGGTTCGACAGCGACGACGATTGCACTGAAATCCTCCATGGGTTCGGCATTGATGAATACTGCACTGTAATCCTCTGTGGGTTCGGCAGCAATGAAGACCGTACTGAAATCCTCCGTGGGTTCGACGACGATGACTACTGTTCTTGTATCCTACGTGGGTCCGGCAGTACTACTGTTCTTGAATCCTACGTGGGTCCGGAAGTGTTTGAATCTATTCTTGTATCCTACGTGGGTCTGGCATAGTAGCTGGTCTGTATCCTATGTGGGTCCGACAGCTTAACTGGTTTAGTATCCTACATGGGTCCCAGCTTAGATGAATCAATGGCTACATCTGATCATCTCTATTATCTTACAAAGAAGTATACATGTGTGAGCTGAGTCTTGACTTTCAATCATATGATTGACTTGATTTCCTATGTGGATTGTGTTGTGCTTTCCTGTGTGGATTGGGTTGTACTATCCTGTGTGGACGTGATCGAACTTGGGCTCAGATGTTGGAGCCGAACTGGAATTGATGACTTAGGTATATGTATGGGCATATACCTAAGTAGTGTTGGATGTTACTTCGTGATTGTATCTTTCCTTTGTGGATTATCCTTTGTGGATTCTGGGAGACCTTCGGGGGTCTCGGGGTCCCTACTGAGTAGCGTATACTCACCCCTGCATGGGCTATGCCTGCACTACGATGTGTTGGATGCAGACGACGGACATCGCTGATCGTGGTTGAGGCTTGTGGAGCAGGTCGGTACCTAGAGGTGGACCACTGGGTGGGAGGTACATGGAGCGGACGGATGGACCTGAGGAGCTGAGGAGGCTACCTGTACCCACTCTTCAGGTGGGACTTCCAGTGGACGGCTCGCCGTTGCTGCTTTACTTTCAGTTGTTGTACTTTCTTTCCAGTTGTACTTTACTTTCAATTTGGGTTTTTATTCTGGCCCATTTACTTTCCGCACTTACTTTTGTACCCAGTTTTACTTAGTGTTTACTTATGCTGGCTTACTCTGTGGTGTTTTTTTACTTTATAAAGGAAATGCCTTCCCCTTTGTCGGGATTTACACCTTTAGTGCTAGTCGCCAGCCCCTGGCCTATGGGAGGCAGGCTTGGGGTAGTCACGGCACGGGCCCTGAGGACGGGTCGTGACAAAATTAGCTTTTTTTAGTGTCTTCATGATATCAAAGTGTCGCATGGTTATTATTTAAATGTAAAAAGTTTGTTTATTTAAAGGATTTGAAGTTGATAGGTATGAAATCTCATGATCGTCACATCATGATGAAATAGATCCTACCAGTGGAATTACGTAGAATATTTACCATTTGTGTTAGAATGACTATCATGAAGGTGTGATATTTTTTCAATTCAATTTTTAATATGGTGATTGATCTGAATGCTTTGAACAATTTGGAAAATGAATCAATTTATATACTTTTTCAATTAGAAATGTATTTTCCTCCGTCTTTTTTTGTTATCATGGTGCATTTAATGGTTCATTTGGTGTGAGAAATAAATCTATACAGACCTGTATATCTACACTGGATGTATACTTTTGAAAGGTATGTGAAGATATTGAAGGGGTATGCTAAGAATCCATATCGACTAAAAGCCTCTATTATTGAGAAGTATATTTCTGAGGAGGATGCAGAGTTTTGTACAAGATACTTTTCTATAGTAGATCACATTAGTTTGCCTCCATCTCGCCATGAACGAGTTAATTATGAGGGAAAGGGGATCAATGCTTGAAAGTCAAATCATTGATAGGTGAATAAATAAATAAGGTACATTTATACATATTAAATAACATAGATGATGCTCAAACATATATAACAATGCATATTAATGTGTTGAAACTATTTTATCCAAAGAATAATGATATTTAGATTTTGAAAGAGCAAAATAAATTTTTTTTCCATGGTTAAAAGAGATCGTGCTTAGTATATCAGATGCATCAGAAAAATTGAGATGATTAGTGGGTGGTACAAATTTAAATTTGATAACATGGTCTAGGTATGAAATAAATGGCTATTTATTTCATACGAAAGATCAGTACAATAGAAGTGTAGTTCAGAATAGTAGTGTATTGGTATTCGTAGAAGCAATGCATTTTTTGAGTGCTAAAGATACAAACCAAATTTACACATCAAGTACATATTATGGAGTCATTGAAGAAATATTGGAGGTTGATTACATTAAATTTAAAGTTCCAGTGTTTAACTGAAAATGGTTTATTGGTAACAAAAATTTCATACATGATGAATTTGTAATAAAACTTGTTAATCTAAATAAATTGTAATACATAGATGATCCTTTTATAATGGTAACACATGATTTTTTTTCAATGTTCTTGATCAATCTGATATGTAGTGGTTTATTGTTTTACCAGGAAAAAATAGTATGTTGGTGATGATAAACTTGACAAAGATACTAATTTATGTGATATCCCTACTTCTATGGAAATATTAGCAAATAATATTGATGAGAACATCATAGACATGGTTTGTGCCATACAGAACGATCATGATGAAGAAATTTGGAAAAAATTTCCTTTAGTAAATTCCTAATATTACATGTAATATATGTTTATTTCTTATTTACTTTTTAAAATTTCATAAAATGTTAGATATTTTAATTTTATTTTATTTATTAAAACACATATTATAACTAATAAGTTTAATTGTTTGTTTATATTAGTTTATATTTTTTTAATTTACCAACTTTACCCTTATATAGCTTGTTTATTAATTGATTTTGTTGAAAAACAATTATTTTAAATCCAATATGTTAAATAAAACAAAAAAAATGTATAAGAGTATATTAAAAAAATATTCTTTTTTTTGTGTAAAAAATGATTTATTAGGTCAGAGCATTTTTACTATTAACACCATTTTTGGATTTGTTTTTATTTGTTTATATGAAATTTCATATTTTATAACTGTTGTTATCATTTTTTTAACTATAAAAAATATGAATAAAAATTTGTTAATTTTAATTTAGTTTACTTTTTTTTGATAATTTTTCATTTTTTATTTAAATTAGTATTGTAATAGTAAAATTTGTATATTTGTGTACTAATTGTTTATTGCTTTGATTTTTAGGATAATGAAAAATCAATCAACTGATCCACCACATACTTATGGAAATGATCGTACTAATACCTATAGTGAGGAATGTGCACATACTTCTCTTGATGATCCCCGTCCTTCTTTATAAGATACATATACTCCCACATGGCCAAAGAAGAGTTCAAGGGTTGGTAAATGTGGAATCACAAGTTTACCAAAATTATTAGTTTCCCATAGCCAGAACCATAGGATACTAGTAGAATTTGATGATAATGATATTCCAAGAGGTCCTAATTCAAAATAATTCAAGAGTTTTATATCAGTTCAGGCTAAAATAAAAGTTAGTATTTTGATTGATGGTTTAAGAAGTGTTAAAAATTGATACTATATCACTTGTGGGAGACCGTTTTAGTAAGATCATTTTTTTTATTTTACTTATCTTGAAATTTTTATAGTAATATATGTTTTCCACTTATTATCATATGAGATATGATATACCTGATACTGAAGGAGTTAGGAGGAAATGTTTATTATTATCTTCTAGGAGATGAAGGAATTTCAAATCAACCTTCAAAATAGATTTCATTTTTAGGCATAGGAAACATCATAATCCTTGTGATATATATCCATTTATAGATGAAGATATATGGAAGTAATTTGTTGAAAGTAGAAGACAAGAATAATTTTTGGTAAGTGAAATGTTACCTTTTAGAAGGTTTTTTATATTAATGATCTTATTAATGATTTATTAATGATTTTTTATTCTTAAATTATAGTTGTTGAGGAGATCTCATTAGGGGATCCAATCTAGAAACGTATACCCTCATACTTTATCCCAGGGAGAGTATATGTTATTGGAAGAACAAGCGATGACTAAAAAATTTCAAAAACCAAGAGCTGAGTCTTCAAGCTCTGTAGAGGTTGCCCCTCCACCCTCGGTTATACATGAAAAATGGAAGAGGGCTCAAATGATCAAAGAAGGACAATATCTTACAGAAGAGTCTAGGGTTGTAGCTAAGAGGATTGTAATATGATTACTTTATTTATTTATTTAAGTTAATTAAATTCTTTATATATTTTGATTCATTATAAAATTTTTCAAATAATTAATACAGGATTATCTTGAGAAGAAGAGAACATAGGGGGTATTTTTAGATGAGGGTAGGTAGGATATTTTAGCTATAAAATTGGGAAATCCCAAACACTTGGGTCATGTATGAGGATTTCCAACATGTGCATCTACGAAAAAAGTATTTCCACGTTCTTCAGTTTATGTAATAGAGGGTGTTTATGAAAAAAATAGAATCTTTGGAGGCTCAATTTCAGGATATTCATGCAACGATGAAGGATAGGATCAGAGCTTCAATACAGTTGATGTTTTCAAACATTCAAAGACAGTTTCAGACTCCATATCCCTCTCCTTCACCTCTGCCAGTATCTCCCACTCCTCCACCTATTTCTACAGACTTCACTCTTTATCCTACTCCCAAACTCCTCCAAAAATTACCCATTATTGTGAGTTATATGTTGATGATTTGAAACATCATATTTTTGTATATGGGATAATGTTTTATATTAGAGATACCATTCATCATCAACAGTTAGAGATAGAGCATCACAAGGTCACTATAAAAGATATTATAGATATATCAGCTGAAGTATCGTTACCTATATATGAGGTGAGTACAATTGGAAAAAGTATCAGCCACTTTTTAGTTTTTCCATCTCAACTTCCGCAATATATTACAATATATTTACGTGTATATTTTATCTTTTATTTAATTTTTTTATTAAATTTGTTTTAACATTTTAAAGTTTATATATTTATCTATTTTTTATAGGAATACTTAAAGGTAAATAAATACTATATAGAAAACAACAAATACAAAGTGATATGACTTCAGATACAAATTCTAGTAGTCTTGACAGATTGTCAATACATTCAAATTTCTTATCAGATATTTATGAGAATCTAATGGTAGTTGGTGTTTTTAGGTGTGCGATGACTATGGTGATTTTAAAAAATGATATCATGGAGCTTGTAACTCGAGACCAGTTGGGCATCAACATGATGCAAGTTTTTTCATGGAAGTCTTAACATAAATCTTTTCGTGTGTTTAATTTATTGAAAATTTATACTTATGTTTGTTTTTTATTGGGTATATTTATAAAGTGTGTATGGATCATGAAAATACAGATGTATATGAATTTATGGACCCACATTTAACTTCACCTGTAACTAGGAAAATGACTAAAGTAGAAAGAACAGTTTATATTGCTAAAAGATTTCAAAAGGATGAAATTATTCAAAGTTGGATGTTTTCTTATCTTCAATAGTATGAAACATATATCTCACAAAGTGTTATATATATTTTTAACATAATAACCACTAATATTAAATTTTATTTTATATCAGTGGACATTGGATGTTAGGTGTTTTATGTCCAAGGGAGAAGAAACTTTACTGGTTATACTCTATCCATGGAGAAGTGAGACAAAATTTTAAATATGTATTGGACATGTAAGTTTGAATTTATTAATAATTATTTATATTATAATAAATTTTTAATTTATTTCATTCATATTATTTTATAATAGGGTATCTAATTTATTTTGAGAGACCATAAAGAAAAAGAGCTCAAAGATCAAATATGTAAAATCAAAGGTGAATTTTAATTTATAATTAGTATATTTTGGATATATTACTTAATTTTATTTTGAATCAACAAACTCATTTAAACAAAATTATCATAAACAAGAAGGCATAACATAATATGGATATTATGTGTTAATATTTATGTATTAAATAATTTCAACTGCGACAATTAAGAAGTTCCAGGAGGTTTGATTTCTTAATAAAATTTTCCTTAATATTTCATTTGTTTTATTCATAATAAATGTTAAATTATTTTTTAATTTGTAGTTTTTTGATGACCCTTATACTCATAGTTTACAAGAGCTCAGAAAATTAAAAGTTTAATGAGAAAATAATTTTACAGGTTTGGTTGGATTTTAGTTTGTTTTTACTATATATTGTAATTTTGAATGTTGTAATTTTAAATGTGTATTGCTAATTATTTTTCTGCTACTTCTACTTATCTTATTCTTGTTTATTTGTTTGGTCGGTTATGTAGAGGAATGTTGAAAGGAAATATTTTTTCTAAAAAAATATTTTTCATGTCGGTTATAAAATAACTGACATGAAAAATAATACATCAACAAATTTTCACATCAATTATTAGATAACAAATGTGAAAACCCCCTTTTCACATCCATTTTCACATCAGTTATCACATAACCGATGTGAAAAACCATTCTTTAAGGGTTTATCACGTCAATTATCAAATAAATGACATAAAAACCAATTTGATAATTCATTTACAATATCCATTTTTAAACAATGTTAAAGATATATTTACAATGCCACATTTAATAACGGTGCCTGATAACTTACTTGAAAAAGAAAAAGAAACCGATGTGAAATGGCATTTTCTGCACTAGTGAACATAGAATTATAAAATATGAAAACTTGATTAATGGAACTTACACAAGAAAATAAGAATAAAAATATAATAAAAACATGTTATTCATAGATACAAATACTTTAAGAAATGCTAAAAACCATATAATAACATGTAATTATATAATAATGAACCAATACAAACAAACCGTTATAACATGCTGGAATTTACTTATTAAAATTAAACATTAACATGAACAAAAAAATCTTTACCAAAAACCAACATCCCATAAAGTGATAAATCAATGTTTTAATTAAATTATAAATAAAAAACCATCAAATAGTATCATATAAAATTCCATTCAAATCCTTTAACTTGAAGTATCAACATAATGTAAAACCCCCCATTTAAATCCCATTATTTTTTTAAAACCAAATGGGATATACTAAATATATCTAATCTATATGAATTATAATATATAATTATATTTTTCTAAAGTAATAGTTTATATAGTTTACGCATATAAAAAATGATACATTATATGGATACCTTTAATGTTTTTATTTATTTATTGTTAAATATGAATATTGTTAAACTAAATAGGATGAATATGAATAAAAAATGGACAGGTTCCAATAATATAAAAAAAGAGTATGAGGATGGGGTTAAAGAGTTCACTAATCTTGCAATAGAGCATGGAAATAACCCTTCTCAAATCATTTGCTTGTGTTTACATTATTTTTATTCAAAAAAAATTTGTCCAGATAATTTGGAAGAACACTTGATCTATCAAAAAATAGATCACGGTTATAAAATTTAGATTAAAAAAAAGGAAGAACTAAATGTAGTTAGTGATTGGGATAACAATATGATTTATGGATCATTTAATATGAGTAAAAAAATAAATAAAGGTGGATATTATATCAAGTAAATAACAATGACCGTTGTTGATGAACTTTGTGATTATCCAAAGCTATTTGATAAGTTAAAGATCCATGAAAATATTTCATTATATGTTGGTTTTACTAAATATACAACATTGTCAGTTATGTTGAAGCTTTATAATTTGAGAGATAGTGATGGATGGAGTAACACCAAATTTATAGAATGACTTTCTCTATTAAAAGATATGTTACTATAAGCTAATAAGCTTCCTTGTTGAACACATGATGCTAAAAAATGTTATGATCAATAGGTATGATCTATGAAAGAATACATGCCTATCTAAATGACTATATATTGTTTTAAGGACCATAAATCACTTAAAAAATTTCCTAAGTGTAGTGCGGCATGATAAAATAAAGATGATTAAAGTCCTTTGAAATTTTTATGGATCATTACAATCATTATAAGTTTTAGACGACTATATAGAAGTGTAGATACTACATGGAAATTAATGTGGTATGTAGATAAAAGGATTAAATATGGGAAACTTTGTCATCTAGCTAATCATCCTTAGTGGAAAAAATTGATCACGAGTATCCTAAATTTGTAAATGAGATAAGAAACCTACATCTTGAAATATCTATCAATGGAATGAATCCTTTTGGCGTATCATTCCTGTTTGTATCGGTAAATTATAACTTTCCACCATACTTATGCATGAAGCACAAGTAAATTATATTTTCTTTTCATATATTAGAACCAAACCAACCTAGTAATGAAATTGATATTTATTTGGATCCATTGATCTAGCATTTGAAATTGAGGTGATATTCATGTGATATGTTATATAATGCTTATAGAAATTAAGAGTTCATGTTTAGATCCATATTGTTCAGGATGATAAATTACTTTCCTACTTATAGATTTTTTTCCAGATATAACACTAAATAAGTATTAGGGTGTCCCATTTATGAATATAGTACACACTCAATTAGGTTGAAACATTCATTGAAGATAGCGTTTCTAAGAAATCTTAAATTTTTACCCTAACAACACAAATACTAATCTTGGACAACATCATTCAATGATAATTCAAAATAATTACAATAACTTCTCCATTAACATGTGATACACAGTTTGATAAATTAAAGAATATTGTAGCTATTTTTTTAAACCCTTTTAAAAAAACCTAATGATAATCAGTTGGAAAAAGAGATCAGTTTTTTTGAATTACTATATTAAAATTGATTGCACATCAATTTTTTTCTTGATTTCATGCACATATACAAAATATATGTTATAGTGTCATTGAAACATTACTAAATAAACCCACAAAAAAATGATGGAATTAAGGCTAGGTCGGACATAATTGATATGATGATAAGGAAAGATTTGGAACTAGTGGAGGGTAAAAGATAAAATTTTATTCCTATAGTGACTTATGCTCTTTTTAGGAAAGAGAGATTTCAATTTTTAAACTTCCTTAATGGTATAAAGTTTCTAGAGGGGTATTCATCCAATATAAATAATATCATGTAGATGAATTATTTTAAGTTAAAGGGATTAAAATTACATGACTATTATATTTTGATACAATATTTAATTCTTGTGACTTTGTGTTTCATACTACCTAAAAATGTTTGGCACACATTAAACATTATTTTCTATTTTTTAGATCTATATGTAGTAAATTTATAGACCTAGTGAAGTTATCAACTATGAAAAAGGAAATTTATATCATATTTAGTAAATTATAGATGTTCTTCCCACCAAAATTCCTTGATACGATGGTTCAATTGGTTATAAAGATCTGAATATGTGGTCCCATACATTACAGATTGATATACCCCATTGAATGGTATAATATTATTTTTAAAGGGTACATAAAAAATTAAAGTCGTCAAGAAGGTTGTATTTTAGAGAGATATATTTTTGAGTAATTCATTGAATTTTGTATTAATTACTTGTCCAATGTGTCTGTCATTGATCTCCCAAAATATCATCATAATAGGCACCTTGTTAGTAAAGTAATTTCTTGAAGAGATTTCACAATTACCACTACAGCTCTAGAGCAGGCTAACCTTTACATTTTACATAGTAGTATAGAGGATTCACCATATGTTGAAACTCGTAAAGTAATTATTAGGTATTAATATTCATCAAGTGATGAAATATGAACATAAAATACACATAATCAATAGTTTATAAGATGATTTTGAGGCCCTATTTTTAAGGAGTTACCTAAAAATATGAATTCAATTTTAAAAAAAATCAATGGATTTCAAGAGGAACAAATTTACATGTATTATATTATAATTATTATATAAATAATAGTTATACCAGGAAATTCAATCAGAGGTAGGCCTCTGACTATTTATTACGATTACATATCATAACCATCATAACCATCACAACCCCCAAAAGAGCCTCCTTCCGCAGTGGCCAGCTCCCATTCCGAGATTTCATAGTGATTTAGGATCTTGGCGTACTTCCTTCTAAGGTTCAATTTTTCCAAATATATCAGTTCTTGCGAAGATTGTTTGAGAGAGGACCTAGTGGACAACGACTTTGGCAAATCAGAGTAGTCTTTCCTCGTCATTCTTTTTGCTGTGGTGGTTACCACCTGTCCATATTTCCCCTTCCCTTCCTTTAGAAATAACATGATAAAAATAATATGATAAAAAATAATGGGGTTTCTATTATGGAGGAATTTATTATTGTATATGTTACAAATTGTAGGAATCTAATTTACATGACTATTTCATGCTGTTGTGGTTACCTCCTGGAATCATGATAATAATTATACATTCTATGGAAAATAACTTGATAAACATAATATGATAAAAAATAATGGAGTTTATATTGTGGAGGAAGTTATTATTGTATATGTTACAAAGGGTAAGAATCCAATTTACATGTCTATTTCATGCTTTGACATCATAAAAAAATATGGAATTTGGATTATAAAATATTGAAAGTATTAATTTTTTGATTAAAATGAGTTGATAACAAGAGTGATGTTAAAAGTGATGAATTGGGATTCATAAAAATTAATTTTAGTAAGGGTACAAGGATGAACCATTTATAATGTTATCACATGTAGAACATGTATTTTATGCCTCAGATCTTGGAAACATAAATTGTTCAGTTGTTCTATTGTCGACAAGAAAAACTATAGGGTCAACTAAAAATTCCATTGATAATTACCCTTTCATTATAATGTTAAAATCATTTCACAGTTTCTCCAATATATACCACAAATAGGGGATTTGGATATTCAATAAAGGGAACAAATCCCTTAAACCTTTAAAGAAAAAGGATTTTAATTAACATGTCAAATTTCACCAATTAGTTTTTTATATACAATTTGTTTCCTGATAATATTATGTGTTAACTATTGTATTTATGTAATCTAAATTAAATGATTAAATATTTGTGTATAAAATGGATTCTACACTTGCTGATGCTACCAGTCTCAAAGAACAACATATTGAAGATGTTAAAATTGAAAAAAATTTAGAAGATAAAAAACCTATAGTTTTAAAAGGATAAGATCAATGTAGAAAAAACATGTTAGTAAAAATTATTATGGACAAAATTAAATGAAAAAAATTTGAGGTTGGATGGAATGCACTTAGTTAACCTATTTACCCCAACAAGCCCATTTTCATTAGTTATATTGGGGTTAATACTCAAATGAACCTGTTGATTTCTATAGATACATTACTTAATATTATGCTTACATCAAAGGAACAAATTTGGAAAGAAATTAGGGATAAATTATGATACACTTACTCTATTTTATTGAAAAATAAAGCAATGAAACATTGATTTCTTATTCATTACACATCATATAGTATATTTAAATTAAAATATTTATAGATAAAATTCATATTAATGGTCACTGGAAAGGTTCACAAAGTATTTAAAACACTTCATAAAAAACATCATCTTAGGGATGTTGAGGGGAAAGTGAAATCCCACCCACCAACCATATATGAACATATCAAAAACCAAGTAACATGGGATTCTTTTTTTGTCCATTGAGAGGAGGAAACATTTAAGGTAAATCATAATTGGTAATGCTGTATTTGATATTGCATTTATTAATCACTTTGATTCATATTTTTTTAATTTATAAAATAACGGAGGAGTGAAAAAAATAAATAGCATGAATCAAAACCACCTTACTCTTACTATAAATAAAGTATGTGAGACACTTCACCTGAAAAAAATGGTTTGTATTTTAAATCTACAGTAAAACTTTTCTATGATACGAAACAACAACATAGTTTTGTTCCTTTTATTATCATAATATTAATCCAATTTGATCACATGCCATGTTGTATTGAAGGATTACCAGGTAAATAAAAATGGATAAATAGTTTATGAAAAAAACAAAAAGTATGATAATCATATGTAAGTATGAAATAATAGATTTTTTTATTTTTTAAAAAATTATTACGTAACAATGACTACTTATTTTCATATTTTTTTATCTGGTTTAGACATAAGAATAGTCATATAATATATCTAATAAATAACTAATTTTATTGTATTTGAATCATTCTAAATAGTATGGCCATGTTATAGGTGAATGTTTTGGAGTTTCACCATGATAATACTTTGATAAAATAAAGACATAGGGAATATAGATGAAAAAAATGAAAACGATGCAAGCATAAATAGATGCTATACCAATTTTTTTGGAATACTGGTGTGATAAACTAATTATTTTAAAGGATAAATGAGATGAATCAACAAAATAAAAAACACAACATGAATATCCAAACCCCAATATTTTAGGATAGTCATTCCCCTCAAAGGTCTACCTTACATAAGGTTCAATTTTTTCATAATTTTTTTTGCTTAATGTGAATCAAATAACTATGAATACATTTCTTATACTAAAACCATATTGGGTGAAATTTATTATGATTTATATCTATCATTTATTACTCATAAACTTATTTTGAGAGTTATAATGTACAATATACATTGGGATATTCTTATAACACCCCAACCTCAGAAGCCTGGAGCCGGTGCATTACTTTATTACATTGACATGATTATAAGGAATCAAATCATGAAGGACTAATTAGTTTAGAAATATCAAAAGACTAGTTTAAATACATGAAACCTATAATAAATTGTTAAATATAAAATAAAACATGATACATAATAAAATGAAATAAAATGCGTCCATGAAATCTTATTCAATGTTTTTTTCTTTATAACCCGAGGAAAGGAAATATAATAAGGGTGATTTTAAATGACATTAAGGGTAAGTAAAATAGAAGAAATAATGAATCAATACAAATAAATTAACATGGAAAAGTAAATAACTGATAACACATGCCATTTAAATAACTAGATAAGGTAACATCAATATGTCAAGGTAAGGAATTGAAACACATTCCATTAGTCAATAAAATGAGAATGAAATTCATCCATAGATATTTTGATGCAAAATATCATGGATAAATAATGATAATAATTGAATTCTCAATAATGAGAATTCTTATTTATTGGACGTGATGTTTCCTAGGTACATGGAACCATTACTGCCAAGACCTTTCACAAGATGGTTTAAAATATACTAGTTACAAACCGATTTTGTTTGTCCTATATTAACTTTACTGTCAAGACCTTTCAAAAAATAGTTTATATAATACTGGTTACAAATGAGAAGGGTTTTTTCAACCTAATTTTATCCCATGATACTATTGATGCATCAAGGTTCTTTCATTAACTGATCCCCAACCCATAGGGATTACCTTAAACAGTCCCCAACCCGTGTTTTACCTGTCCAAAGCATTACTCATATCAAATAAATAATACGAATTATCAAATATTCATATTTAATAAAGGATAAAAATTTATCAAATATTCCCTATTGGAGGATATTTAATGAATTTAGATACCATTGAAAGACCATTAAAACATTCTTGAAGACAATAATCTTTAAACATCCCAAAGTATCCCATACCACTTCAAAACATTAAGAACCTTAATTTCTATGGAGGAATAACATTAAATTAAACTTAGAATATCATGAGAATAAGTATATTCATGATATAACATGTCAAAGGTAGTATATACACCTTATAAAATAAATTAGGTTCATAACAATAATTAAGTCTCAATGGAATATAAATTGAGACGAAAATCCATTACCTTAAACTTCTTTATGGTGTATGGTACTTATAATCCTGTATAGTGGTTTAAAATATGTTAATAACTTATACTATAACCATAATAATATTTATAATATCATATATTAATTTCTTATAATATTTTATTACCTGTTTGTTAACACTCTTTTATTATTTTAACTATTTTAGTTGTTAATTGACTAGTTTTCTCAAGTATGTTTTGACTTGTCATTTGTTGTTCATATTAATTAGATCATGATTTAATCATATAAAGAATGTAAAAAATGAATTAATTATCATATATATTCTGTACATATGTTTTTATAATAATCTATAATATTTGTAGATAATAAATGAAGTGCACCGTCTATGGAGACGGTTGACTGTACTTACACATCAAAGCTACTTCCATTTCTTTGTCATATTAAACGAATGAAAAGTAATTAATACATATTTATATTATAATTAAAGTATAATATCTATTTCATATATGTTACATAAGTTTATTAAAACCATCCTTTATACACTCCATGTATGGAATGAACGAGTCATACCGTTTTGAGGGGGCGATAATCCACACTTCCTCAAACGAAATTATCATATTTACACAAGATTGAAAGCATAAAGGTGTGTTATAAATAAAAATTAAAGAGGCATAAATACATTATAAGTATCATATATATCATATATAAATATAGTTTCCATCATAATTCCCACCATGATAGGTGGTAATGAAAAAATGAACAATCATCATTTTGTGAGGCATTAGTTCACCGTACACAGAAACAATATATTCATTACCCATTAGATTGAAGTGTGTGTAAGTGTAGGTCAAAACCTTTGCATAAAAACATTATAGTATATTGTTGATATTTATTTTTTATACAAACATGGAATAATAATAGTTTAGGGGGGGGGAGATAATAGAAATAAAACTAAAGATCTTAAGGAAAGATATTACCTCTTAATTGGGTAACTTCTTTTGGTTTGTAACAAAAGGCTTACTTGGATGGATTTCTTCCTAATAATAGGATTATAGGATGATTGCAGGGATGTTTAGGAGATATTTTTTCAGATGTTGGATGATCCAAAGTGTATTGAGAGGTGTGTGGGAGGGGTAGAGTGCTTGCCTTTTTATAGTGGAGGGGGAGTGTCACTCTTATAAATACCAAAAGGTATTTATTAATGGGAGGTATAACTTACCTAATGTGCCTCCAAAATGAAAAAATAATAGAGTAAAAAAGAAGCATGGTCAAGAAAAACCTCTAACACACACAAATAAATGAATTTTTTATAATTTTGTTCCTTAAATTCTAAGTTTACCTAATTTTATTATTTTGGATATTATTAAAGAAACTAGTTTTATAACCTATGTAATTTAACCCTTCTTAAACTCGAACTGTGATAACAAGGTTTTTACAATATATGAGTCAATATGTTAATTATAAAAGATAAATTGGTTCATTAATAGACCATATATAATATATATTAACACTTAAAAATCAATTGGCATAATATATTTTTTTTATTAATTTTAAATCCATTAATAAAATATCATTTATTGTAAAATAATAATAATGAAAATTTTGACATTATTTATTTAATATTAATTTTAAAATTTCAAAATAATATTTTAATTTAAATATATCAATTTTAAATCTATATAACCTGATATATTCATCTAAAAAAATAATTAAAGACATTAATTCAATCAATTTACTTCATTTTTAATATTTAGAGTATCATTTATTTTAGTTAATTATTAACTAAATAATCATTACATTGGTGTTTCTTAATAATTTTAAGTAACTAAATCATCTCTAAAATTTATGGATAGATAATTATGATAAAAATAAACCACTTATCTTTCAAAAGGATAGGCATAACTGAAAATATGATGTTTTGTACATATCAAAAAGTTTTATAAGTATTAAAGGTAAGGAAAGTTCCTTTTTTTTATCCTTTTCCTTACTTAAATCTCTATATAGAGAAATTCCATTTAATAATATCCTAATAACCCATAAAATTTAAACCAATAGGGGATATGGTCTAATTATTGGCATCCAATGGCCTTTGGACAAGTGTCCATGTCATTTTGGTCCTTAATATTAAGTTTTAATCCCTTATTAAGCTTAATTTTACCTTAATCACCGTAATTAATTTCAATCACCTTCACTAATATTTTTTTTGTAAAAAATTAAGTTGACATTATTACACAAAAAATATAATATTTATTACAACCATATATGTCGATTTTTCAAAATTAAAATAATATAAGTGGGAAAATTGAGTTTAACGCTAATCCCGCAGACGTGGCGAGAAAGTGAGTTTTCAAAGTAAAACGTTCAAAAGTTCATTACGTGTTTATATCTAATTTCAATATAAAAATTATTCCAATGAACTAAATTGGATTAATATATTTATAATTTATCTATTATGACTTTAGAAATAAATTTTAAATATAATTTAACATTAACAATTTTTTAAATGAAAAGGCGATTTATAACTAAAACACAATATTTTTCATTATTCCTAAAAAAAATGAAGTTTCATATAAAATTCACAAAAATTTACCCTAATATAATTTCAAAATTATTAATCAAAAAAATATGTTATTTTTTTAAATAAAATTCATAAGATTTTTAAAATTTAGTTTTAAAGTAGATGCACCATTAAAAGGTAGTAAAATTCGGTTTTGCGTGTAATGAAACTAACTTAGTGTTGTGGGTAGAGTAAGCTTATATAGGTTTTATATATAAGAATGATAAAAAAATAAATTTATTTTAAAATTAAAAATATTGTAATGTATTGGGGTGTTATATTCTCCCCTCCTTAATTAAATTACGTCCTCGCAATTTAAACTTGATCTCAGAAATCCAGGGATTGATATTTGGAAATACTATTATTGAAAAACCCATATCATAAATAGGGTTAATAAAACATATCTTAATAATATGGAAAATTAAATGATAATTTCACCCAAAAATAGGCTTTCAAATAAGAGAAAAAACATGGTTATGGAAGAGAAATCTAACTATCAAGTTCTGATGGAGAGTGATAGAGAACATGTTCATTTGAAAGTTTTAAACCAAAAAACCATAGACCATAGGCGAGAATAAAGGTCATTGGTATCATAAAAAATGATGATAATAGGGAATTTTTTTTGTTTTAATACCCTTTTCCTAGAGTTGATAAATTATTTCACACTCTAAGAATATATGTAAATATACATTTCTATAATCATAATTTGTTCCTTTGATTATGCCTTGAATTATTTTCACTTCACCTCATAGCACAAGATGCTTCATATAGTGAAGAAACACATTAATATCTAAAACCTCATTCAGGGATCAACTTAAACCATTTCATAAATGGAAATTTTTTCTAAAAGTATTGTGATATAACACTTTATAAGGAAATTCAAAATGAACTTATCATTATCCTTCAATTAATTAAAAGTAGATCTTTAATCATCACATTCCGAACATGTGAATAACTTTATCATGTATTCTTTTGAAATATAGTAATAACTTGAATTACCATAACAATTTATTAGAAACATTCATTCCTCCTTATTCTTTAAGTAAGAAACATGTTATTGGATATATTCCATAAATACAAAAGTGATGTAAACTCCATTAATGATGGTATAAATCATTACTCATTTCCAAGGTAATCAACACTAATCTAATTTACATTATCTAAAACAATAATTTCTTTATCTAAACATCAATGTATTAACTTAAGAAATATATTAAGGGTTATATTTCCCTTAACCATATGTTTTCTAATAATTTTTAATTTTTACTGAAATAACTTTTCTTAGTACCATTCAGTATATGATCTCAAATCCTTAACGAAAAAGTACAACAGTACAATCCTTACATATTTCATAATTCTTATAACCAGTACATCACTGATAAAATAATTTTACAACATTACTTAAATATCCAAATACAGAGGCAAATTAATCATCCCACTTCAGTTGTATCAATAACATAAGTATGACCTTGATCCCTTAGTGTCTTATAATGTATTTTCCCTTGACATTTGGGGCATTCATTTTCATAGTGACCAATATCCTTAAAGTGGAAGCATTGCACATTATAATATTATTTATTTCCATTTCAATAATGAACTTGGTGGCCCTTTTATACACACTTATAACAAACCCCCATTTCCTTTAAGCATGTACTAGGGTGTTTCTTTCCATAATTATCACATATAGGAAAATCCCTCATTCTCTTCTATCCATTATCCTTTTTTGATCCACCATCCTCTTCTTATATGGATTCCCTTAAAATGCATAGTACATAGAGAATTCTTTCTCTATCTTGATAGTACATAAAACTATATCATCATACAAAGAAAAGGTTTGAGAAACTAGTGCCCTACGGAGGTTTGGCTTAAGACCTCCAAAGAAGTGATTGATCTTGCACTTTTTATTGCGTATATAATTCATAGAAAACCTAGATAGCCTTGTAAATGTAGATTCATAATCTGAAAAACTTTATTCTACCTTTTTTACTTAAACTAAGGAACTTCCTCTTCATCTTAGTTTATTGATCAATAGGGAAGTATTTATCTAAGAATGTCTCCTTAAAAGTCCTCCAATCCATGAGTTCAATTTATTATTCCACTACTAGAAAAATAGTTTTTTGCGACGGGATTAATTCTAGTTGCAAATAGTCCATCCCATAGGTTATTTGCGACGAGGGGTTAATCCCATCGCAAAAAGTAAAGCGCAGTTTGGTGCGGGTTGCACGCCAAAGCGCAGGAAGGTTATTTGCGACGGGGGGATTCCTCCGTCGCAAATAGTGCGTCGGTCAGAGAGTATTTGTGACAGGACCCATCGCAAATACCGGTGACCGTAAATAGGTTTTTGTGATGGGATGTTGTCCCGTCGTAAAAAGTGTGTTAGTAGAAAACTATTTGTGATGGGTCCCGTCGCAAATACCCTTTTAACCACCGACAGCAATTAATGCAGGTAAAGGTATTTGCGACGGGTATCCCATCACAAATAGTCCCGTCGCAACTAATCTAACCTATATATACCCCCTTTTCGTTTTTCTTTCTCTTCCTCTCAATTCTCACTTTCTCGCTCTCTCTAAACTCTATTTTTAGAGTGAAAATTTCTCTGAGTTAGTTTTTTTTACGAAGAAGTTGTGAAGTCGTCTACATCAATAGGAGTTCAAGTTTATAGGTATTTATATTTTATTTAATTAAGTATTTATTTCATTTATTATGTTAATTTTAATTATTGTTGATTAGTTGTAATTAAATTAGATTTAAATTGTTTTGTTATCAGTATTTATTTGTAATAATAAATTGAAATTATTAGTACTAATTCTTAATAATTAGTAATAATTAATAATTAGTAATAATTAATAATTAGTAATAATTAATAATTATTAACGAAAATTAGTATTGTATATAAATAATTTGTGGTAATTAGTAATTAGTAGTTGTAAATTGTAGTTATTAATAACAATTAACGCTAATTAGTAATAGTTACGAGTAATTAGTAATAATTACGGGTAATTAGTAATAATTAGGGGTAATTAGTAATAATTAGGTGTAATTAGTAATAATTAGAGGTAATTAGTAATAATTATGGGTAATTAGTAATAGTTATGAGTAATTAGTAATACTTAGGGGTAATTAGTAATAATTAGGGGTAATTGGTAATAACTAGGGGTAATTAGTAATAATGAGGACTAAATAGTAATAAATAGGAATAATTAGTAATAAATAAGAATAGTTAGTATTAAATAGGAATAGTTAGTAATAAATAAGAATAATTAGTAATAAATAGGAATAATTAGTAATAATTAGAAATAATTAGTAATAATTAGGAATAATTAGTAATAATTAAGAATAATTAGTAGTAATTAGTAATAAATAGGAATAATTTGTAATAAATAGGAATAATTAGTAATAATTAGTAATAAATAGGACTAATTAGTAATAAATAGGAATAATTAGTAATAATTTGGAATAATTAGTAATAATTAGTAATAATTAGTAATAATTAGTAATAATTAGTAATAATTTGTAATAATTAGTAATAATTAGTAATAAATAGTAATAAATAGTAATAAATAGTAATAAATAGTAATAAATAGTAATAAATAGTAATAAATAGTAATAAATAGTAATAAATAGTAATAAATAGTAATAATTAGTAATAATTAGTAATAATTAGTAATAAATAGTAATAATTAGTAGTAATTAGTAATAATTAGTAATAATTAGTAATAATTAGTAATAATTAATAATAATTAATTAGTAATAATGAGTAATAATTAGTAATAATTTGTAATAAATTGTAATGAATTGTAATAAATTGTAATAAATTGTAACAATTAGTAATAAATTGTAATAAATTGTAACAATTAGTAATAAATTGTAACAATTAGTAATAAATTGTAACGATTAGTAAGAATTGTAACCATTAGTAAAAATTAATAAGAAATTGTAAGAAATTGCAATAATTAGTAATAAATTGTAACAATTAGTAATAAATTGTAACAATTAGTAAGAAATTCTAACAATTAGTAAGAAATTGTAACAATGAGTATGATGTTTATCGGAGGATGTATAGTGATCCAGCCACTGGAGAGATTAGAGTTGATCGCCAATGTCGGATTGTGGTTAGTATTATTATTTTTTTCCATTTGACAATTAACTACATATAATATTTTCACAATTTTAATTTCAAATTGGAATTGAAGGATTCATATAAGGCTGCGACCTCTCAGACACAGACTGAGAGTTAGGACGAGATGACTAATCATACCAGTTCCCACCATTTCGATATGAAGGCATGGATACAGGTGACTTAGTATGGATTTGAGAAGAGATGAGTAGTTGGTATCGACTCTCATTTGACTCCTGGTACTTATTATGGTACTGCTGTGATGTCGGCGTCCAACTTGAGAGGAGCTCATGGAGAGACATCATCTTCTGCCTCATAGTATCAAGAGTAGTTGTAAACTCAGACTGAGCTTATAGAGAGTTTGTAGAAGCAGCATGAAGAGATGCGTCAACAATAATAGTAGTAGCAGCAGTACGAGGAGGATATGCATCGATGGCAGCAGTAGTAGCAGTAGCATCATCACGAGCAGATGAAGTACATGCACCGTCTGACTCGTAGTTTAGGGATGGAGTTTCCTCTACCATCTCCTATGGCTCCTCCACCTCCTCCAGAAGACGAACCTCAATGATTTTTTTATGTTAAAAACATTTGAATTCAAGATTTGTTGTAATATGAACTATTTACAATTTCTGTCTTTTATATTGGTGCAAATATTGCATATTTTTTTTATTTTTAATATTTAATTATTTATTATTAGTATTATATTTTTTAATATTTTTTATTTTACTAATAATAATAATAATATTTTATGATTTTTTTATATTTTTTTTGTAAATATTGAGAATTTTAATATTTTTTTATTTTTTTGTTATTTTAATAATATTAATATTAATTTTTCATTAATCATAATTTTATTAAATATTTTTTTAGTATTATATTTTTTAATTTTTTTTTATTTTACTAATAATAATAATAATAATAATAATATTTGATTATTTTTTTATATTTTTTTGAGAATATTTAGAATTTTAATATTTTTAATATTTTTTATTATTTTAATAATGTTAATATTATTTTTTTCATTAATCATAATTTTATTAAATATATATTTTTTACTTTGTTTAGTATTTGCAACGAGACCTTTTGTGATGAGAGCCCGTCACAAATAGTTTAAATATATATTTTAAAAAAATATATTTGTGACGGGACGATGGGCCCGTCGCAAGTAGTATTTGCGACGGGCCCATTGCAAAAGGTTTTTATATATAATGTATATAATCAGAGACTTATTTGCAATGGGCCCGTCACAAAAGATTTATTTATATATATTGTATATAATCAGAGACTTATTTGTGATGGGCCCGTCACAAAAAATAGTATTTGCGACGCTATTTTCTGCAACGTGCTATTTGCGACGGGGCCCCATCGCTAAAGCTTATTTGCGACGGGATTCCGTCGCAAATAGTTCATCACAAATACCTCTAATTCCTATAGTGTTCCTCCCTATTATTTTAGATCAATGACCACCATTGATCGACATCATCTTTGAGACAATACACTTAAAGTATAACCTTTTCCTTTGCACCACATCCCAAAGCCATAAATATCTTTTCCAAAGACTTAATCCATTTCTCAACTACAGTTGAATTAGTAGTCCCACTAAATGATGAGGGATTCTATCGTATAAAGTGATACAACATAAGTGATTCTCATTGTGGAATAAGTTGATCCATTCGAGTGAGTTTATTCATCATAACCTAATTAAGTTTCCCTAGTATCACCATAAATTGTTCTGTTCCATTACCAGTCGTATTGGTTTCCTCAAGAGGACAATCTATGAATTTTCCATGAGTATTGATATAGTTCATCCTCACATGCACCATTTCTAAAAAATGGAATGTACTAGATTAGATTATAAAATTATGAAATTTTTATAACTCTAAATATGGTATAACACATGACATGAATTATGCATCGCAAATCCTAGAATCATAAACTTTAGATACTTTAGAGAAATCATTACTTTCAAATCCTTCATAATGGTTTATACAAGAAATATGAATTATCCTAAGCATATCCCCTAGGAGTGTCAAACCAGGTGTACAATAAGGTCTATAATTGTGTACTAGGTTACCTTGAATCAGGCCTGAGACACATTGTCAAAGTTGTTACTCGTAGGTAAATTTGTTCCAGAACCACATACACTTGTAATATCTAGACGGGGATGTATTCTTAGGAATACCCACATAATCTCTACCTTTCCAAAATTCTAGGATGTTATTGAATTCTTATCCTTAATGTATATCTTAGGGTTGTGATCCATAATCTAACTTTTCTAAATTTACTTTCCAAGGTTTCTGTTAAACTTCCTCCAATACCAACTGTAACACCCTGACCCCATAAGTTTGGAGCCAGTGCATTAAGTTATTACATTAGTATGATTATAGGGAATCAAATCCCGAAGGACCGATCAATTTAACAGTTTTGGAAGACCATATTACATATATGATACCCATAATACATTGGGAAATATAAAATAAAACACGATACATAATAAAATTAAATAAATCGTGTCCATGAAAGCTTATTCAAAGTTTTCTTCTTCATAAACTTGGGAAATGAAACATAACAAGAGTGAGATCAAATTCCCATTAAGGGTAATTAAAGTGTAATAAATAATGAATCAATGAAAATTAATTAACATGGAAAGGTAAATAACTATTAACACATTCCATTAAAATGACTAGATAAGGAAATATCAATATGGAAAGGTAAGAAAATGAAACACATTCCATTAATCAACAAACTGAGAAAGAAATTAATCCATATATATTTTGATAAAAAATATCATATATAAATAATTATAATAACTGAATTCTCAATAAGGAAATTTCTTATTTATTGGATGCCATGTATCCTAGGTACATGGAACCATTACCATTAATACCTTTCACAATACAGTTTAATACATAATGGTTACAAACCAATTTGGTTAGTCCAACCTTAAATATACTTTAAATAACTTTCACTAGACAATTTATATCATACTGGTTATAAATGTGAAGGGTTTTCCCAACCCAATTTTATCCCATGAGACTACTGATGCATTGAGGGGCTTTCATTAACCGATCCCCAACCTATAGGGGTTACATCAAATGATCCCCAACCTGTGTCCTACCTGTCCAAAGCATTACTCATATCTAATAAATAACATGACTTATCTAATATCCATATTGAATAAAGGATATATATTTATTAAATATTCCCCATTGAAGTATAGGTAATGAATTTAGATACAATTAAAATACCATTAAAAAATTCTTGAGGAAAATAATATTTAAACATCCCAAAGTGTCCTATACCACTTTGAAATATTTAGAACCATAATCCTCTTAAAGGAATAAAATTAAATTAAACTTATAATATCATGAGAATAATTATATTCATTATATAACATATAAAAGGTATTATATACACCATATAAAATAAACTAGGTGTATAATAACAATTAAGTCTCAATAGAATGTAAATTGAGATAAAAATCCCTTACCTTAAACTTTCTTTTTTTGTGTGGTCTTTATTCTCTTGTATATCACTTTAAAATATTTTAGTAACTTATAAAAGAAACATAATCATGTTTATAATATCATATATTAATTCCTTATAATATTTTATTACATGTTTGTTAACACTCTTTCATTATTTTAACAAAATTTGGTGGTAATTGCCTAGTTTTCTAAAGTACATTTTAAATTTTCATTTGTTGTTCCTATTAATTAGATAATTATTTCATAATCTCTAGTTAAACCATGACTTAAACATAATATATATTCATTACACATTCTTTTATAATAATCCATCATATTTGGAGATAAGAAATGAAGTGCACCGTTCATGGAGACGGTAGGCCGTACGTACGCATGAACGCTACTTCCATTTCTTTTTCATATTAAATGAATGAAAATTAATTGATACATATTTATATTATAATTCTAGTATCATATATATGTCATATATGTTACATATTTTTATTAAAATAATCCTTTATACATTCCATGTATGGCATGAATGAGTTATATCACTTTGAGGGGGCGATAGTCCACACTTCCCCAAACGAAATTATTATATTTTCTTGGTGTTTGTCTCATAGGGTGGATATTTGATCCTAATAAAGGTTGTCACTTTTGAAGGCCTTGACCATTTCTACCCTTATTTTACTGTGTATTCCACTACTCCTCTCAAGGCCAGATCTGGAGTGATGGATACACTGTGGTTTTGGGTTATCCGGTTCAACATTCATGGGTTTTTCAGGCGCTCCTGTGCCAAATCTTTCTTGTTTTTGGATTCTTGTTTCAGCTTTGAAATTACGCTGATATTTAGATCCCAAGGTCATTAAAATCTTTGACCTGACCTCAAGTCCCTCCACTCCTCTCTGAGTCGGATCAGGAGCAGTGATTCCTTAGAGGTTTTGGGAGGTGGGATTTTGTGGCTGACGACACTCTCAATGCAGTTTGATTCAGTTTGTCTTTTTGTTGATGTTTTGGTTTCTCTTCCTCCTTATAAGCTAAAATTAGATTTCTTCTTGTGTTAGTTTTGGTTTTTCAGTTTTCTAACCCTTGTTTTCGGTGTTGCTTTGGTTTGCTGTTTTATTTTTTTGATGATATTGTGTTTTAGTTTTAAGGAGGTTCGAAGGTCTCTGACGATCTCCGAAGGTCTCTGATGTTCAGGTGTGTGTTTGAACGATGAAAATGACAGTGGATTTTGGATGATGATAATGAAAGATTGGTATATAATGATGTTGTTTGTAGAATTATATGGAATCTTATGGACTCTGAAAACTGGTGCGGTGGACGGAGACCCCGATGGTGTTGATGATGGTGATGTTGACAGTGGGTTAATGATGATGGTTTAAGGCGACGAGACTTCGACTGACGAACTTGGATCACAATTGTCTTGGGTTATATGAATTATCTAGGTTTTTGATTTTCAAATTTTGAATCAGGACATATTTTGTTTTTTATCCCTCCTATTATCTCTTATCCTTAAACCGGTTGTTCCAGAAATCAAATAAAAATGAATTTTCAGTCTTAAGGAAAGATGTTACCTCTTAATCGGGTAACTTATTTTGTTTTGTACAAAAAGGATTCAGTGGATGGATTTATTCCAAAGGGGATGCTTCTAGGATGAGGGTATGGATGTTGAGGAGATATTTTTACAGAGGTTGAATGAGCCAAAGTGGATTGAAAGGTGTGTGGTAGGGGTAGAGTGCTTTCCTTTTTATAGTGGAGGGGAGTGACACACTTATAAATACCAAAAGGTATTAATGGTAGGTCAAAATTATCTAATTTTACTCCAAAATAGAAAAATAATAGATTAAAGGAGAATAATTTTCGATAAAAACCTCCACCACACAAAAATAAGTGCATTTTTATAATTTGGTTCCTTAACTTCTAAGTTTCCCCAATTTTATCATTTTAGATTTTATTAAAGAAACTAGTTTTCTAACCTATGTAATTTAACCCTTAAGACTAAATTAAAGAGAGATTTATTATAAAATATAGATCCAATTAACTATTAATATGATATGTAATTTATAAAATAAAAATACCACATGTTTTTCAAATTAAATTTAAAACAGGTTCATGTGACACACAAAAACACTGCTTAAACTCAGATCGTGCTAATAATGTTTTTAAAATCTATGGGTCAATATGTTAATTATAAATGATAAATTGATCCATTAATAGAATATATATAATATATATTAACACTTAAAAATCACTTGGCATAATATATATTTTTTATTAATTTTAAATCATTTAATAAAATACCATTTATTGTATAATAATAATAATTTCAATTTTGACATCATTTATTTAAATTTTAATTTTAAAATATAAAAATAATATTTTAATTTAAATATATTAAGTTTATATCTATATAAAATGATATATTTATATAAAAAATAATTAAATACATTAATTCAATCAATTTAATTCATTTTTAATATTTATGGTATCATTTATTTTAGTTAATTATTAACTAAAAAATCATTACATTGGCATTTATTAAGCATTTTAAGTAAAAAAATCATATCTAAAAATTATTGATAAATAATTAAAATAAAAATAACCCACTTATATTTCAAAAGGATAGTTATAACTAAAAATATGATGTTTTTTACATATCTCAAAGTTTTATAAATGTTAAAGGTAAGGAAATTTCCCTTTTTGTCCTTTTCCTTACTTAACCCTTTATATAGAAAAATTCCATTTAATAATATCAAAATAACCCATAAAATTTGAAACAATAGGGGATATGATTGAATTATTGGTAGAAAATGGCCTTTTTACAAGTGTATAGGTAATTTTGGTCTTTAAGATTAAGTTTTAGTCCCCTATTAAGCTTAATTTTACCTTAATCACCACAATTAATTTTAACCACTTTCACTAATATTTTTTTTTGTCAAAAATTCATTTGATATTATTAAAAAAAATCATTTTTATTACAACCGTGTATGTATGTTTTAAAAAATTCAAATCACAGAAGTGGGAAAATTGAGTTTAACGCTAATCCTGCAGACGTGGCGAGAAAGCGAATTTTTAAAGAAAAATGTTCAAAAGTTCAATAACTGTTTATATATAATTTCAATATAAAAATGATTCCAATGACCTAAATTAGATTAATATATGTATAATTTATCTATTATGACTTTTTAAATTAATTTAAAATATAACTTAACATTAATAATTGTTTAAACGAAAAGGCAGTTTATAACTAAAACGCAGTATTTTTCTCTATTCATAAAAAAATGAAGTTTCTAAAAACATTAAAAAAAATTCACTCTAAGATAATTTACACAACCTGAATTCATTTTTTTTACAAATAAAATTTATAATATTTTCAAAATTTAGTTTTAATGTAGGTACGCCATTAGAAGGTGGTAAAACTCAATTTTTCCTGTAACACAATTAACTTAGTGTTGTGGGTAGAGTAAGCTTATCTTGGTGTTGTATATAGTAATGATAGAAAAAAATTAAATTTATTTTAAAAGGAAAAATATTTTAATGTATTGGGGTGTTACAATTCTATATAATAAACAACATCCAAAAGATCACTTTAGAGTAGGGATTCACAAATCTCATAAGCTGAGAACCGAGCTACCAATTCCCATTGATGATCTTGATGTTCACATAGAAAATATTTTTATTGGAAATTTCATAGCATATTCATTTAATATTATTAATATACATGATGATAATGAGGTATACCCTTTCTAATTTATTATATATTCATTACTTTTTTTAATTAATGAAAAATGTTCTGAACTGAGGAATGTTATTATAGGAGAAACATAAGGGGAAATAAATAGTAAAGTTAAGAAAATATAAAATATTAACTAATATATCTAAAGGAAATTAAAATATTACCTTTAAAACACCAATTTCATTACAACATTTAATAACATTACAAGTTCATGTAGATACAACATTCCAAAATAAAAATATATCATACATTAAATATGAAGAACAAATGTACGGAGAGTTTATTATTGACATAATTAGTCTTGAAAATGTAAATGAAATTATCAAGCATGAATGGATGGGAGACTTTATTTTTATTTTATACATGAATTATATTTTTATAATTTTTTTGTGTAATAATTGATCTATTATGTTTATAATATTTAATACTATTTATATTTTTAACAGGTTTATATATCACACTAATGTAAATGGAAGACTCTATGAAGAAAAAAATGGATTCTTTAGTACTCATTTCACATTTACATAAAAAAATCAATTAATAAAGATGAAATTTTAGTAAGAACTCACCAATTAGCCACAATGTTTTCATATAAAATAACAGATGACATGTTATTTTTAATTCCTCAATATAGGGTTAAAAATATATACTCACATCATATAAAATATATTTCCCTTTTTTTTCTATTTATTATCCCTTTTTGTTTTTTAAGAATCATTGGATGATCATTGTGATCAATTTAGATACTCCAAATATATATTTTTTGTATCCAATACATGAATATCCAACAAATTGGCCATATAGGATGTCCCTTATGAATTTATAATACTCCACATTCAATATTTTAGAAATAAACTTCAAATTATATGTTTTATATTATGTTTTAACAAGTTTTTTATTATAGGTAAGTGTTTATTTATCATAAAAACCATGATATAATGAGGGATAATGCGTATATGGATCCTATGGATTTCTAAAACTGGATAAGTATTAGGGTATATATAATTATATTTCACTATGAGAACATATATATATATAAATTAATTATTTTTCTCAATGATTATGTAGTGTTTGAAACAAAGTAATCACATAAATTATTGTTATTACATTTTTAAATTTATGAAAGATATCATATACCTTCCACAAACTAGTATTCGTGAAGAGGTATTTACAAATATAATTACAATTTCATTAAAAATATGTCTCAACTATTGATTTATCTATATTTTTTTAGAACTAATAAGAATTTAAACAATATATGTTTATAAGAGGAAATATATATATTTTGGAATGAGTGGGAAGCTTACATGATGTCAGAATGTTCACATATATCATGAAGAGGTTGTTTCTTATTAAATTTGGATTTTTTTATTTTACATAGATCAAAAAGAGGTGTTTTATTTACTACTTATTTAGTTAATTTTATTATAATTTTATATCAGAGTTATGGATGGAGACTTTATAATCAAAAGTATTCCATTATAATAGGAATAAAATAAAATATATGAATTATCATTTTAGAAAAGGATTGTATAGTAATGTTTTGGATGTGAGTTTAGGATCCCACTGTATTTCAAAAGTTGATCATTTTTTATATTTAGGATCATTTTAAAATGCAATGGGGATTATAATTCATATGTATATCATATAATTCAAACTAGATATATAAAATGGAGAATAACTTATGGGTAGATTTTTTATTGTAATTTTTTTTGAAATTGAAGAGTAAATTTTATGGGACTGTTATTAGACAATATATTCTATATGATAATGAGTTTTTGAATTTAAAGAGACACCTAGAACAAAAAACAATGGTAGCACAAATTAAAATGTTAATACGTTCATCTGGACATACTAATTTGGATGATATTAGAATTGAATGTGTTTGATAGAAAAATAGAGTGTTTTTGATTGGAAAGAAGATGTTTGAGACTAGATTAAGGTGGTTGGGACATGTTAGTAGAATACCTAGATATTAATTGTTAATAAGGTAATATTAATGATATATTCAATTTTTAAAAAGAGTATAGTTATACCTAAAAGCTAATTTTAGTTCAAAATGAACATCACATTATCAAAACTAAGAAGAATCACTCAGATTATATTGATACTTTTCAAAAATGATCAATGATTCATTTATGATGTGTAAAAATCAACCAAAAATAAATTTCACACATGATGTAGTTGATATGATTCAAAGTGAATGTTTTTAGTATAAAAGTGACATTTTAGTTAACCATGAACATCACATACTAAAAATCAAGAAAAAAATTCTTGTATTATATTGATCCTTAAAGAAAAATATTGATAATTAATTTATTTCATGAAGGAGTTAATATCACATTAATCCAGGAAAAAATGTGGATAGTATGACTAAAAGTGTATATTTTCTATTTAAAAGTGACATTTTAGTTCAAAACATGCACCACATACTCAAAAAATAGATAATTCACTTGGATTATTTTGATACTTTTAGAAAATTATTTTTCATTATTTTTTATATATAAGAATTAACCAACTCTCAATTAAACACATGGTGTGACCGATATAACTCAAAGTGCATGTTTTCAGTATGAAAGTAACATTCTAGTTCACAACATGTGTCATATACTCAAAACCAAAAAAATGTGCTTGAATTATCTTGATACTTTAGAAAAAATATTAAAAATTCATTTTTCACATGTAGGAATTAATCTCACATCAATTTGATACATATTGTGGTTAGTATGACTAAAATTTTATGTTTTTAGTTTAAAAGTGACATTTTAGTTCAAAACATGCATCACATATTCTAAACTGAGAAAAATCCCTTAGATTATCTTGATACTTTAGGAAAAAATATTTGGTTCATTTTTGATGTGTAGGAATCAACCACACTTTAATTTGATACATATTTTAGACAATATGACTCAAATTGTGTTTATTTTTAGTATAAAAGTAACATTTTTAGTTCAAAACATGTCTCATATACTCAAAATCAATAAAACACACACATAATATCTTTAAAATTTAGTAAAAATATTGAAAATTAATTTATGAAATATATGAATTAATATCAAATCAATCAGATACACAATGTGAATGGTTTGACTAAAAGTAATTTTTTTAGTTTAAATGTGACATTTTAGTTCAAAACATACATTAAAAAATCAAAATCAAGAAAAAACACATATATTGTCTTGATACTATAGAAAAAATATTGAAAATTCATTTGGTATGTGTAGAAATTAATTTCATTTCAATCTGACACATGGTGTTTCCAGTATGACTGAAACTTCATGTTTTCAATTAAAAGTTAAATTTTAGTTCAGAACAAACATCAAATAATCAAAACTAATTAAATTAACTCATATTATCATAATAATTTATAAAAAATAAATATAATTTATTTGTGATAAGTATAAATTAACCTCATGTCAATGTAACACACTGTGTGATTGGTATGAATAAAAGTGTATGTTTTCATTTAAAAGTTACACCTCATTTGAAAACACACATCACATACTCAATAAATAAATAAAATATATCTAATTATCATTCTAATTTAGAAAAATATCCGGTTATTCATTTATCCTCCCCAAATACATTTTTTAAATTATTTATAATCCACTATGAGTTTAAGTGGGAACCATATAGAAAATGTTCACATCAATATCAAGTTAAACGAACCCTCAAAAAAACTAATATCGCATTACATATTACAAATTTTAAAAAATTAAAAATACCCAAAAACACCGCACCACGAAACCCCCATCACAAACCCTATTTCAAAATTTAAATAACCATCATCACCACCTCGAGCCTACCACCACGTGATGTGCACCCTCACCCACGTTAGTTGGAGTCAGACCGTGTCACGAACGAAGCCAGGGTGTCATCTGACCCGATGCCTAACCCGGTCCATGGAATGATTCGAAGATCATTCTTGATCTCCATAGAATGACAACAAGATCTTGATTATGACCAATATCACTTAGGAATGATTTCTCCCGATTACATAAACATAACAAACTAACAATAATAAAGAAACCAAAACTAGATAATCATAACCAAAAATCTAATAATTGTTTTTAGATTCAGTTTAAAAATTTAAATGGAAACCCAAAAGTTCTATAAAAAAGGGAAAAAATAACTATCCAAAAAACCACCACATTATAAGAGGAGAATCTTCCTCATGCCACCACCACAACACCTACAAGGGAAGACCTCTAGAATTATAAACCACCATATCCAAACACCATTCCTTTACCTGTATCAAACATAACCAAGTATACTTACACCCAAATGTGTAAGTAGGGTGTGAGAAAAATCTGATAAGGATTCCACCCAAAAAGATATTCCATTCTATAAAAATTATAAAATAAATTAATATGCATGTTTTATAAAAGGAAATCTTGAAACATTTTTTATAGAATTTTTTTAAAGAAAAACATGCTTTGATTTTGGAATAACTAACAAAGTAAACCATATGCCAGTGGTAAGGGAAATATCAGAAAAGATAACTAAGTCAAGGGGATTCCCTCTAGGATATCAATGGGACACTAGGTACATCGTATCTCGGTGAAATGTGGCATAACAACTATGAATAACAACATTATCATGCACGAGCCACTAGGAAGGGACAACCCATAGGCCTAGTGGTCTCCAATCATCATCAATATTTAGTTAGTGTTGTAATAATCAATCATTCTAGAAGAAACTAGGACAATACACTTTCGAATCAAATAGTTTACTAGTCCTAGTTCACCCACCTAGTTAAACAAGTTTTCCTTTATGCTCATTTACCATCTCACATATCACATACAATATCACTTTCATGCATACTTAAACTAAACACCATAAAACATATGATAAAACACCCTCTCCACATTTAAAACCCATTTTGAGACCAAACACACACCCAAACCATTTCAAAATATAATTCTCACCACACACACATTTTATCAAATACCTTTAATAAATAAAACAATGAAGCACATATGAAACACACATGTAACATAACACATTTCCTTTAAAAACCTATTTTTGTAACATCAAGGCACCTTGAATCATTCTAAAAACCTATTTATCACCTCATATATAATCTATATAATGTAAAAAAGAATCAAAGAAAGAATATTAAATTCATAAAACAATGATTAAGCATGGAAATAACTACTTTAAGTGAAGAAACTTCTAGAATCTAGTGAAAAACTTCAAACACACCTCAATCTAACCCTACAGAGGAAATATTAAACCTTAAACATCAAGATTAAACTCTAATAATGAAGAACTAACCCTAAATTAGACACCAACCCACTGGAGATGTTAAAACCCAAAGAAAAAAAGAAGAAAATCCTAGAAAAATGGAGAAACCAAGAGAGAAGGGGAGTTACTTGAGAAATCTTAAACAAATATCACTAAATATGCCTAAAAAATGAAGATCCAAGGAGGAAAAGTGAGGGAGGAGAGGCTCCTAGAGCTGGAAATCCTGAGTGGGGGAGAAATGGGGTGATTTGGGGTTAAATCTATAGAGGGGGAAAAGGGTAAAATCTATATTTTTAAATACCTAGAAAGACTGCACGACTTTCTTGCATGGTTTTCTGAACCGTGTGGCAATCGTATAGTCACCACTGTCCACAAGGGACATGTTGCACGGTTAGCCCGCATGGTATAAAAAATTTATGCTAATTGTGCGATAGTACTTTATCCAAAAATGAAACCTTCATGCACAATTTCCTAGTAAATGTGCACAATTTACTCTAACCATGTTCAATCCATGCACTACCCCTTGTCAAGGCCGAATTTTACATTTTTATCAAGAAACTCAAAAGAAACCAAAGGAATAAACATAATATCAAAATAAATCGAGTAAATACCTGAAAATAAAGACACAAATGTGAAGTTATTTTGGGATGAGTCTGGATAGATAGGATCTAGGATTGTCAGGGATTGATGTTCTAGTTGCGAGTATCATTCCTAGCCAGCATAGCTCATGAAAAATATTAAGTTTCCATGGGATGTTGGTATTTTTGATTTGGCTTATCTAGGTGAGATATTCAGGATGAAGACTACACATAGACACTGGATATGTAAGTGGAGTAGTTTGGTTTTTTTTACATGTCATTGTGATGAGTTTTATTTGATTGGATTTATGGAATGTTGGTATTTGTTTTCATTGCTGATAAATTTTCAGAATGGTTGTATTGATTTTTTTTCTTATGATTGTTGCTTCTTGTAGAAAAATGCCTCCCTAAAGACTTCCTATGCAACTGAAGGAAGAGGTCAGAGAGAGTTATACCTCATAAATTGATCAAAGACTAGTGGAAGCTATAGTTCAATCTATTCAAGCTTTGAAAAAAAGAGTAGGCTCTAGTACTGTTCAGGTCAGAGAAACCAAACCAGGTCCTGTAAAGGAAAAAGCTCAGAAGTTTCTCAAGAATAAGACTTCTTCTTTATGGGGAAATTCTGAACCATAGGAAGTAGAGGATTGGATTTAAATGATATATAGGATGTTTGAGTTTCTTAATACTCTTTATCCCATCAGGGTGAAATGTGACTCTTTCTAGAAGGTCCCAGGCAGAGGTGGTGGGACTCAGTGGTTCAAGCTGGGAAGACCGACCAGATGAGTTGGAAAGATTTCAAGATCATATTCAATGATAAGTATTGTCTTGAGGTATTGGATTATGAAAGATATTGAGAGTTTTTGGATCTTACCCAGGGAGATATGAAAATGATGGAGTATGCCCATCTATTTACAAGCTAGTGTGGTATGAACCCGATATTATTTCAAATGAGCTGATGAAATCTTAGAAGTTCGATACGAGACTACAGCTCGAGATTTATTCTCAGGAATTTTTGTTTAATATGAGGGCCTACATTGAGGTGGTATATCATGCCTATATGATAGAGATTAATCAAAAAGGAAGGTTTGGATCCCTTGGATAATTTTTAGTTGTGGGCAGTGGTGGTTAATTAGAAAAGAAGAGGAACCGGGATGAGTAGGGGAAGAAGGAATGTGGTAGTTTGGGCCATCATTCCTTGCTTTCTTCATTTATGTCTTCTGATGTAGGATCCGTTGTGTGCCACCAGTGTGGGAGGGTAGGGCACATTCGACCTGTGTGCACATATCCTCCCAAAACTTGTCACCAGTGTAGAGCTATGAGGAACCTAAAACATTTTTTTCAAAGTGAAATGTTCCTATCAGTGTGGTGTGAGATTTGTAGATTCTAGGGGGATAACAGACCAGTCAGAACCATCTAGGATGGCAGGATCTTGATTTTGTGGTCATGGTTCTAGGAGTAGATCCTCTTCTAGTAAGATTCATTTTAGGGTAAATCCGTAGTTCAGTGGTCGTGTTCAGACTTAGCCATAAACCATGCATCTTTATATTGTGGACCAAGCACCAGCGGAACTAAATGTAGGGCCTTTAACAGTTCGAGGTACCATTTTGATTTCATCATCTATAACAACTATTTTGTTTGATATTGGTGCTTCTTTTTCATTTATCTATACCCATATTGTAAACTTTTTTTAATTTTCCAACCAATATCATGTTATATGCATTGGAGTTGGTAATGCCTATTGGTAAGAAGTGAGATAAGGGTCTCAGGTTTCCATCTTGTGAACTCACTGTGTTTGGGGTCGATCTAGAATGGGATTTCCTGGTATTATAGATTTACCTCTTTGATGTAATCCTCATCATGAATTGAATGGTATGATTTCGGCCTCATATCGATTATTATATGCAGCGAGTGAGCTTTGTGGCACCTGATGGTAGTACCTAGGTCTTTCATAGTGAATGGGATCCTCGATTGGGTCGTACTGGACATCCACTCATAGAATTGGGTAATATTGTTTTTCTGTTTTCATTACTCGCATTGAAGGATGATGGTAGTGATTCTAAGGGTGGATTACCTCATATGGTGTATGATTTCCTAGAGTTATTTCCATATGAATTTTCAGAATTGCCTTCGGAGTGGGATATGGAGTTCTCGATCAATTTGGCGCTAGGAACATAGATCATATCTCTTCCCTCATACTGTATGACCCCCACCAAATTGATGGAATTAAAGGTATAACTGAAAGATTTGTAATCCAAAGGATTCATTCATCCGAGCATCTCACCTTGGGCCACCCGAGTCTTGTTTGTAAATAAGGTTGATAGATATCTCAAGATATGTATTGATTAATGGAAGCTGAACAAGGTAACCATCCAGAAAAAGTATCCCTTACCCCACATTGATGAATTTTTTGAATAGTTAAAAGGGGTGTGGTGGTTCTCCAAGATTGTTCTATGTTTTAGTTATCACCAAGTCAGTTTGAGAGGGGAATACATCCAAAAAATAGATTTCCAAAGCAAGTACGACCATTTTGAGTACTTGGTCATGCCTTTTAGATTGATGAATGCTCCAACGATTTTCATATAACTTATGAAAAAGGCATTTAAACAGTATCTTGATTATCTTTTCGTGGTATTTTTGGAAGGAATATGGTTTATTATGAATATAATAAGAAGAATTAGTGGAATTTTTGGATCGTATTGATCAATCTTAGGAAAGATCATCTCTATGAAAGGTTCTCTAAATTAACCTTCTGAATTAGGAAGGTGAAGTTTCTAGGCCACGTGATCTCATAACGTGGGGTTTTAGTGGACCCTGAGAAGATCAATGTGGTTATTTCATGGGAACAACCAAATAATTTGTTTGATATCATAAGCTTTCTAGGACAGAATGGATATTAAAGGATGTTTTTTCAGGACATCCCTCAACTTGCTTTGCCCATGACAACGCTCACTCGGAAATGGGTGTAGTTTGAATGGATCCCAAAATTCCAAGCATCCTTCGAGAAGCTAAAGATGTAGTTTACTACTACCCCTATTTTGATTCTTATAGAATTAAGAAATGGGTATGTGGTTTATTGTGATGCCACAGGTATGAGTCTCAGGTGTGTTCTTATACAGAATGACCATGTGGTGGAATTTGGTTCGCTCCAACTCCGACCACATGAAGAGAACTGTCCGACCCATGACTTGGAGATAGAAGCGGTGATGTATTCCCTAAAGATGCGGCATCATTATATTTTTGGGGAGAAATTTTTGGTTTATTCTGATTATAAGATCTTATCCAACATTTTCTCCTAGAAAAATATGAATATTAGGTAGCTTCACAAGGTTGAGTACCTTTAGAGATTTTAATTTGATATATTACATACCCCTAGAAAAGAGAATGTGGTGTAAGATTCTTTGAGCAAGAAAATTCTAGTGCAGGCATTGAAAGAGTCCAGTGATGAGTGGACCTTGATGGGGCTTTTTGCTCAGATGCACTTGGAGACCAAGGAGCATAGTGGAGGTGCATTCATGGATAGTGTTCATTTCGATCCTTCCTTTATGGAGATAATCCAATGGGATTATCCTAGCGATGAGATATTCTAGTAGTCCATGTAGTTTCTTCATGGTGGGGAGACACCATGTGATCGGTCGTTGTCTCTCGAGGGAGTTTTATATTTCAAGGGACGCTTTGTGGTGATGTTATCTCTAAGAAAGGTGGTGATGTAGGATAGCCACCAGTATTAGTATACCATCTATCCTATATTCACCAATATGTATTATCATGTGCATTAGTAGTTCTGGTGGCTAGGTATGAGGAAATATATAGCTGAATTTGTATCCAGGTGTAATACATGTCAGTAGGTGAAAGCTGAGCACCAAAGAACCTCTGGTTTGATTCAGCCACTTCCCATTCCTACCTGAAAGTGGGATGAGATAAACATGGACTTAATTATATTATTTCCTTATAACCCTTAGGGAAGTAATTCTATTTGGGTAGTGATCAACCATTTGAACAAATCTTTCCATTTCATTCAAATTAGATATTTAGAAAAGGTAGAAGAGTTGAGCCAGATATATGTTCAGGAGATTGTGAGGCTTCATGGTGTGTTGTCAGTAATTTTTTTTTGATAGAGATCCTAGTTTTACCTCTCAGTTTTAGTAATTTCTTCAAAGCTATATGAGGTTACATATCAAAATGAGCATGAAATACCATCCACAAACAGATGGTCAGACATAGCAAGTGAATCAGATTTTGGAAGACATGCTTTGAGCATGTGTTTTGGATTTCAGAGGCTCATGGGATAGCCATTTTTGATTGGTTGTTTTTTCATATAACAATAGCTACCAATCCTCGGTTTTAATGGATCCTTTTGAGGTTCTTTATGGACAGTCGTGTCAGTCTTCTTTGTGTTGGGATGAGGTAGGTGAAACGTCATTATTGGGGCCGATCTTAGTGCAAGATACATATTAGAAAGTCAAGTTGATCAGAAAATGGCTATTGAAATATCATAGTTTTCAAAAATATTATACTAACCAGAGATTCCAAGATCTAGAGTTCACTGTGGGTGACCAGGTGTTCCTGAAAGTGGCACCTGATTTGGGTCATCGTCATTCGGGTAAGCAAGGGAAGCTAACACCAAGGTATGTCGAAACTTTTACGATAAAAAAGAGGATTTTAAGGGTGGAATACATGTTTTACTTTCCTTTGTAGTTGATTTCAATTCATGATTTATTCCATGTCTTCTAGTTTAAGAAGCACAACCCAAATCTGTCTCATGTACTAAATTGGGAATAGTTGAAAATAGTGCCCGATTTTTGTGTGTTTGAACGACCAGTGTAGATTGTGGATTCTTAAGAGAAAGTGATTTATGGGAAGTCTATTCGATTGGTCTATATCCTTTTGAAACATGGTAATTATATTCATGATACTTGGGAGTAGAAGTCTTGGGTTGATCAAGAGTATCCATTCTTATTCTCTGACCAAGTTTCAGGTTGAATTTCTGTGGTGGAAAGTTTTCATGATGGGGAGAATTTTCATATTAGTGTCTTTAATTTTAGGTATTTACTCTATTTATTTTGATCCTATATTTATTACTTGGGTTTATTTTTAGTTTCTTTAGAAAAATGTAAAATTTTTCCTTGTCAGGGATGACGCACAACTTTCACACAATTAGGGGAAACAGTGTGCCTTGCCCTTGAAACTGTATGTAAAGGTTTCATTTTTGGAAAAAGACTTATCACATAGTTATCACATGGTTTTTAAACTATTCAGTCTAATTTTTCGACATATCCTTTGTGAACAGTGGTGACTGCACAATTGCCGCATGATTTGGAAAACCATGCGAGCAAACTGTGTAACCTTTTTAGGTTATTTAAAATGTGGATTTTACCCTTTTTCCCCCTATCCAAATTTAACCCCAAATTACATCATTTCTCCCCACTCAGGATTTCTAGACCTAGTCACCTATCCTCCCTCTATTTTCCTCCTTGTATCCTCATTTTAAGGCAAATTTGGTGAGATTTCTTCAAGATTTCTCAAGTAAGTCCCCTCTTATTTTGGTTTCTCCCTCTTTTCTAGGGTTTTTCTCTTCCTTCTTTGGGGTTTCACATCTCTAACATACTGGGTATCTGATTTAGGGTTAGGTATTGATTCTTAGGGTTTAATATTGATGTTTAATGTTTGATATTGCCTCTATAGGGTGAAATTGAGGTGCAGTTGAATATTTCCACCGAATTTTGGAAGTTTCTTCACTCAAGGTAGGTGGTTACATGCTTAAGCATTGTTTGATTAATTTAACATTATTTATTTAATTATTTTTTTACATTTTATGGATTATATATTAGGTTTGAAATGTGTTTTTATAATGAATCAAGGTTCTTTTATGTTGAAAAATATAGTTTTAAAGGAAATGTGTTATGTTCTATGTGTGTTTCACATGTGCTTCCTTGTTTTGTGTATTCAAGGTATTTGATAAAATGTGTGGATGGTGAGAAGCCTATTTTGAAATAGTTTTGGTGTGATTTTGGTCTCAAAATGGGTTTTTAATTTGGAAAGGGTGGTTTATCATTTTTTATGGTGTTTGGTTTAAGTATATGTGAAAGTGATATTTTTATGTGATATGTGAGATGGTAATTGAGCACAAAGGGAAACTTGGGTAACTAGGTGGCTAAACTATGACTAGTATGCTACTTGATTAGGAAGTGGATTATTCCGGTTTATTCTAATAATATTAATGATTAAAACACTAAATAAATATTGATGATGATTGGATACCATTCGACTGATGGGATTTTCCCTCCTAGTGGATCATGCATGAGAACACTATTAGTTGTTGTTTCTATACCACATTCCACTAAGATACGATGTACCTAGTATCCCATTACTAGCTAGTTCCTAGAGGGATTCACCATTACTTAGTGCTCTTTTTTGATATTTCTCTTACCATCGACATACAGTTAACTTGGTTAGTTATTTCAAAAGCAAAGCATGTTTTTCCTTAAATTGTTTTCTATAAAAAATGTTTCAAGATTTCATTTTATAAAAAGTCTATGTTAATTTATCTTATAATGTTTATAAAATGAAATATCTTATTGGGTGGCATCCTACTGTAATTTGGATCACACCCTACTTACACATTTGGGTGTAAGTAAACCTAGTTATGTATGATATAGGTAAAGGAAAGGTGTTTGGAGATGGTGGTTCATAATGCTAGTGGTCTTCCCTTACAAGTGTTGTAGTGGTGGCATTCATAAGATTCCCCTCTTGTCACATGGTGGTTTTTGAGATAGTGATTTATTCCCTTTTTGTTGTATACCTTTTGGGTTTTCATTTAAAGTTGTAAACTAAATTTGAAAATTTGTTATGTCATGTTTGGTTATGATTATCTAGTTTTGGTTTCTTTATTATTATTGGGGTTTTATGTTTATGTAATCAGGTGAAATCATTATCAAGTGATATTTTTGATACCCATGCACTTTTTTTCATCTCATGAAGACCAAGAACACTCTTCGGGTCATGCCACAGACTAGGTAGGGTACTGAGTCAGATGATTCCCCGACCTAGTTCGTGACACATCACCGCCACCCACTATCATTAGAGGAACACCACCACCATCGTCAATTCTATCCATAACCACTAGTGCTAATTCCTAGATAAATAAAAACTAGAATATCCCTTCAAACTTTCAACCATGTCATTGACCACTCACTATGTCACCTTCGACACCATAACACCACTAGAGCCGATAACCAGAAAAATATTTCTAAGAGGAATAACTAGGACAAATATCCAACCCACCATCATCATAGACACGTTCAACCTTTTCATTGTCAAAACACCAATTATGTCTCCAAGAACCAACACCATATGAGATCACCACCATACAAGAATAAAACCTTTTCACAAATTTGAAACAAATCTAAAACAAACCCTACCCACTGACGATGTTTGATTTCCTTGACACTGAATCATCACTACACACATCATCTTCCATCATTATGCAATGATCCCTTGAACACTATAGATAAAAAATGAAGATGCAATTGCACCAGAAGCATGCATCATCAGACTAGAGACACCACAACTCGGATCAAATCCAATGAATGATATGCCTCCTAGAATTCTAGTGACCAATTAAACATCACCTCCCTAATAATCCTTAAAACCACCATAGAAGACTGACTGAGAGTGAAACAAAGGAAAAAAATCTAGGGTAGATTTAAAGTGAAAGGTCCTATATGGAAAAGATCATCCTTTCCTGGACCACCAAACTAAACCTTCGAAGACACCACTGTGATAGGAACACACCAATAACCAAATGATAAAGAAAAAATTCTCCCTGAAGGAGAGAACCATGAAAGGATGAGACCGAGCATAGACTAAGATCCTGAGACACTGAAGTGACTCAAACCGAACCTCCCAAACCTCCACTGGAAGACCAGTGCAGCAGACCAAAATGGGGTTGGAAACATTGGTTATTCATTTATGAAATTTAGGAATTAACTACATATCAATATGAAATACAGTGTGACCAATATAACTTAAAGTTCATTTTTTTAATTTAAAATAGGAATTTTAGTTCAAAACATGCTTTACATAGTAAAAATAGAGAAATTATGTTTGGATTTCCATGATAAATAATCAGAATGACAAGTTATTGATTTTTGACAAGTAGTAATTAACTTCTTGTTAATTAGATATGTAATGTGAACAGTATGACTAAAAGTTAATCACACACACAAAAATAGTCTAAACACATTAGGAGTGTCATATTAATTTTAAATATTTTTTATTTATGTATTGTGTTATTATTTTTTATTTATGCGTTATGTTTTATCATTCATGTTGTCATTTTTTATGTATGCATTATTGTATCATAAATATGTTTTATTTATTTATTTATAGAATCACTAAAATAATTATTGTTTTTTATTACAGACACATGCTTCTTTTCTTAAATATAGGGGTGACATGTTTGAAAAATAGTGGTATGATCACCCATATTGGAAAGGGGTCCTAAGGGTAGCAGAATATAGGGCCACCTGGTCTCCTATAAGTTGGATTGATTTTGAGTTGGTTAGAAATCATAAATATTTGTAATAAACATATTAATGTAATTATAATATATTGAAATTCCTATAATGTAAACTTATTTTTAATTAATTAATTTTTTATTTATTTAGATTCATTAGTTTTATATTCAGGTATCATGACACTACTACTTGTGAGAACTTTTATCTTCTCTAAAATCAGTATTGATAAAATATAAATTTTATGAGAGTTAAGTCTAGCATTGATAAAAAACACCTTTACCAGCGCTTATGAAAAATCCCAAATTTTATAAGAATTAGAGACATCAATAATTTTTTAAAACTTATAAAGCCAAAATTACACACTTTTTAAACCTTGATATGTATTAGTTCTCTTTGAATATCATCTGGTGAAAAATTCCAACCTCCTATGATAAAATTTCACCTTTATGTGATAAAACTCCACCACCTATGAAAAAATATCACCACTCAAAAATATTCATCTAAACATGAATTGTCATTGAATAATCAGTTTTTAACTAATACAACAAATTACCTTCTATAAATCTAGTATGGTTCTTATTATTCAATTAATTATCCACCACGTGTCTTAAAAACATCACCATGATAGAAATCTCTATAATCCATTACATTATTCCATACTCTCTAATACATTGAATTTTTTTCTATGTGTGAACCACCAAAAAATATTCCATCACATCATTTAATAAATTCACCATTTTTACATCTCTAATTAATTTGATCAGCATTCATTTTTTCTCTCCATTAATATTGATAAAATTTAACTATTAATTAATTTTTCTCACTCTAATTTCAAATGATTTCAAAATATATTTGATATTTAAAAATTAAAATATATCGATGGGATGAGCCATAACATTATCCTCCTTGAACCCATTATAGAAGGAGATATCATCTAATAAACTTATACATATCAAAAAATAGTTGGTGTCACACCAACCATTATATTTCATAAAAAATATGACATCACCATTTTTCAACTCTAATAAATAACTAAACCCCCCCCCACAAGAAATCCAAACATTGAATTCTTCATCATAACTGTATAAACACTATACTTCTTAAAAAGACCATATCTAATAACATCTCTCTCCCCTATAATAATTATTTCCACATAATTTGGAGCACCCAGATAAAATATTTTCTCCCCTACTTAATATCCCCTAAGATGACAATATCAATATCACCATTTGAAATAACTGCTCCTCCAATGGCCTGAAGGCCTTCATTTTTTATTGATTTTGATAATCCACCTATCAAGGGGTGAGGTGGAACCCTTACAAGGCCCATAGGAGTAAGTATTACATGGCCTGTAGGCCATAGAGGAATTCATTTCCCATAGGCTCAAACATTACATACAACCTAGACAAACACTTGGAACTGCTCCTCCCTAGCATCTTCATCATGAAATCAGATCTCCACCTTCACATGGCTATTCGGCTAGGAATTCCTGTTCATGCACAGGCTTGTACCAATGGCAGGTGCCATACCCTCTCATTCTTGCAATCTGTTTAGCTTCTGCTATGGTGAAAGCTCCTTGCTCATCCTCCTTATAGAGCTTGTTCCTTATAGGTTGTCTGGTTTGTATCGGCACTTAAGGTGGCCCGAAGGCCTTGAGGTTACACAAAGGCCTTACTGACCCGAAGGCTTGGGTGGCCCGAAGGCCTTACAGGACTCATGGACCAAATCGGTGGCCCGAAGGCCCAAACAGGGGCACATTCTCGACTGCTACAGTTCCAAATAGTTCCTGCTACAATACCTGCTACAGTACTGCTACAGTAATTCTACATTACTGCTACAGTACCCCTACATTACTGCTACAATACCCCTGGAAATTCTACCTCCGCATGGATTTGATCCCTGGTCATTTGGATGCACTTACGGAGTCCTTACCAACCGGGCTAAGGCTCATGTGCCATTTGAAATAACTTCCATATCACTTCAATCTTCAATATTAATCTTTACTTCACTAGTGGAACTCTCTAAGGAAAAATAATTAAGTGTAAGGTATAGAAAACCTAAACTGACCTACTTTAGATTCCAAATCTACTTCTTCCGAGTCAATAATCTTTGACTCATGTGATATGATTGTCCATTACATAAATTTGATGAATACCTCTTTGTAATTATATTCACCCCTTTATTGCACACCTTTACCTTATTCATATAAATAATTTCAACCATTCTACCTCACACATACACCATAAAACCTCTTTAATGATTCCATAATTCCCAGGACATATTGCAAGCTCAAACCATTAGCTTTGATACCACTGTTGGGGAGATTCCCAATCTCCGGAAGAAAATCACTTGTGAAATATTTGTGAGAAATACAATGATATAATGGAAGTTATAAATCAAGCTATTAAAATTAAAATAAACACTCAATTATTTAATGTTTAAATAACCTATAATTCAAAGGATTAAAAACCCATGGTCCTAAAGGTTCCATGGTGCAATAGAAGTAGTTGGGACCATTCTAAATAGTGGTTTTCATTGGTTTCTTGAGATAAATATTCATAAATAAATGATAGAAACCCCAAAATATTCTAGGATCAAACATTTTCACATATAATTTATAATTAATTTATAAAAAACAATTACCTGGGATGGAAATTATTTCTTCATTGATGATCACAACTAACCCTGTCATCACATCATCATTATGATAAAGATTCAAAAATAGAAATCCTCCAGTGGTATCCAGACATGATTTACAAACATCATAATGTCACGGATGGATCTTCATGTGATAGAATAGAGGTACCAATTATATTGAATCATTCTCCATCAATCACAACATGAATAACTTCAGTCTTGAAGGATTCTTCCTTATTCTATCAATCTTGAGAGGGATGAGGAGGATATAAGTCTCTCATTTTTAAGATCATTCTTGAAGGAATTATCTTAAGTATTTATAGATTTATCTATGGATAAATGTTATAAGAAATAATTAACCTTAACCTATAAATTATATACAATGGATTATATATTCATCTTTAGAGAATTAGTTATTTCACATAAGTCTTTAAATAATATCTATTTCCCAAGTAAACCCCATGCATAATAATATTATTTCCATGGAGTGTGCTAACTCATGAATTGTTTAAATATAATTTTTTATAAAATAATTAAATTAATATTTATTTTAATGATATTAAATAAAATATACCATTTCCATCCTGACCCTTAACTCAAACTAGTTATCCTCCATGTAATTTATCAGAACTTAAATAATAAATATTTATTCAATAAAGATACACTTAGTGCATCACAATACAATATTTTTCTAGGAATTGCCTTATTAAACACTTCACATCCCCACAAACGTAAGTTTGAAAACATGGATTTACCCCCACACCAAAGATCATGTGGAATACTATTTTTTTCTTTATTTAGAACTTGGTTTAGTGTATATTATTTATTTGTAATGAATATCCCAAAGAGGATAATAGAAGAGTCGTATAACTCATCATCGATGTCACCATTTCCAACAAGGTATGGTTCCCCCTTTAATTTAAATCACTACACTATTTATTATGAGGTTAATTATGTTGATATAGTATCCTAAACTCCCTTATATATTCAAAGAAATATTTTTTTAAAGATATTATCCACCTTGTTATGAGCTAAGTTTATTTATCTTTTTACGAAGTTGATTCTCTACTTCATTATTGAACTCCTTAAATTTATCAAAAGAGTAAAAGTTATAGCCCATTAAGTGGATAAATCCATATCTACTAAAGTCAAAAGTAAAAGTAATGATAAAAGAGTATACACCCTTAAATTTATTTGGAAAAGTCACATACATATTTGTATGAAGTAATTCAAGAATCTATGTGGCCCTATCACCCTTTCCACTAAATGGATATTTAGTTATTTTACCTTGAAAACAAGTGTGACATATACTTAAGGTTTTTAGTCAAAAATAATATAAATATCCCTTTTGATATAGTTGTGTAATGATCCTCTCATCTATATGACCAAACCAGTGATGCCACAACTGGGTGTTATATGAGTCATGTGAACTTGATTTGTAATCAACTTCCAAAATATGGCTTTCATATTCATGTCTATAAAGATAGTTATTTAAATTTGTCATACCATAAAGAATTATATCATTATAAAAGTAAAAAATCTCATTTTCAAACATGAAAATAAATCTATCCATATTTAAAATAGACATGGATATAATGTTTTTGGTAAAACGAGGTATATAATAAAAATTATTTAAAACTAAAATTAAACACATAAACAAAGAAAGATGGTAGTCCCCAATATCCAGTGCAATGAGTCTTGATCTATTGGTAGCTTGAAGATCCACCTCACCTCTAGAAACCTTCCTAAATATACTCAGTTATTGTATTTGGGTAAAAATGTGAGTACCATAAGGTGCATCTAATACCAAATTTATAGAAAATAAAAATTACATTCTATAATTAATTCACTTTAATAATCCCCTTGATTTTTCATTGAGGTGGATTTCTTCTTCCAGTTTCCCTTCTTAACACATGAAAAATATACGACTTCTTGTTCCTTTTCATGCTTTTGGATCCTTCTTCTCTTAGCTGGGCATTGTGAAGGTGCCTTATACTTGGTGTTAGTCTTGAGGAATTTCTCCTTTACCTTACTCATGTTCACCATAAGTACTAAAGTATTTTCATACCTCATGTCCTTATCTTCTTATAAAATAAAATTCAAGAGATCTGGGAGTGAATTATCAATATTCTTCGCATTAAAATTCATAATAAATTAGATGATATATGAGGTAGTGAGAAAAGTATAAGGTTGGATCACAATTGTTTAGGTATCTTGAAACCTAGAATTTTTTTATGATTAATATAGAAATTCATTTTGACTACATTAGGCTTGAATAATGCACATTCTCTAAGATTTCATGTGAAATGTTCCTTTTATATATCATACCTCTCATATCTATCATTCTACTGATAAATATCATGAGAATGGGATAACATGGTGTATGAATCTATATCCTTATAAAAATTATGGATATCACTAATCATGGATGATATCATGAGTCACTATACATATAATGTATCATTTACATGTTTCTAGAAGACAATATGATCCTACTCACTAGCCTCCTTAAAGGAATCTTTATATGAAATAGAGGACTCCATCAGGTAGAACTTTTACTCACGGTGCAGTATGATGCACAAGTGATTGTATGACTCCTAGAAGTTTGGGCTGATTAAGATACTCTATTTCTTTAATATTTATCATAGGGATAATTTTAAGTCCATATTACTTTCTATTTTCTAAAAAAAACTAAAAGAAGGTTTTATTACTTTTTCTTGATTACCAAAATGCGACATAATAAATTTCATTATATTAATATCCCAATATTTTATCAAATCCCAATATCCCTCACCAATACATTCAAAATATCTTGTTGTGTGGATATTATAGTGTAAAATATTCAAATTACAAATCTCATAACCCATATAAGGGTGTAGTCTAATTATTTGATGTTATTTAGGTAGAAGGTATGGATAACTGTATAAACTAGAAGCTCTTTGACCCATTGAGTGGACTCCCAAATCCTGAATTCTTAGAATTGTATTTCCTCAACACTGTCCTCTAAATTACATCATGTCTTGTGAGGTAAAATACTCTTTATTCCAATTTGTTCAAGTAATCCCAAAACTCATATTACAATTCCCTAATAAATGAATGTGTATTGATTAGGTCCATACCAACACTTAGTTATATATCTTAATTATAAATCAAGTTATTTAATGTGTATCTAACTTAATATTTTCTTTAGGTTTATTTTATTTTATGTGTAGATATTATTTATTTTATCTTTTTACATGATTTTTAACATTATACAGGTTTAAAATAATTAATTATCAATGTCTTGATAAAATAATTTACACATAATCCATTTATTTTATTTTATCTTATCATTATTGTTATTTAATAACTTTATGTAATCACATTTAATCATAAAATAAACACACATCACATAAATAAATAACCATCCATTGGATAAATAAAAGAATCATTTGGAATAATCATGAGATTTTACTGCTGGTTGGCTTATCGAATAGATGATATACCAACCCATTGACCCTAGGGTAATAACTTATTAAGCTGGGGATGAGCTCGAGTTTGAGTATTTCACCTCTTAACCTATGTATCTCCTTAGTTGGTTTCACATCGGCTCATTTTGGAATTGTCTATTATTTCATGGGGTCTACTTTATATATTCATACTCACTCATATGTGAGGGGAACTAGAGGTTTTGGGTTACATAAAAGAAACTGTGGGAACACAAGACCTTACATAATAAGGAGGAAAAGGTAATATGTAGATAATCATACTTAATTTAATAATAAATTATAAAAAATCTCATATAATAATAATTAAATTAAATAGAAAACCAACATACATAGGGTTTTCAAGCTCATAATTATCCATGTATAAAATGACTATGCATTTAAATAAACTTTCTAGCATTAATTTCAATCCATTATTTATTAAGATATTTTTTTGAACTAACAAATTAATTTTATTATTATTAATTAATTAATTATTATTATATATACATCAAAGATTCCTTGAGATTCCAAACCAATATAATTTTAAAAAAATTAAATCAATTAATTTTTATTTAAAATTAAATAATTAAATAGCATGTACTGGTGGTATCAAGACGTGTACCCTTTTTTTACTTACCCATTTATAGAATTTAACTATTATATCTCATGTTCCATCACATGACACATTGTGTAACTAATACTATGTATGGTTCTTATCATATACAGTGTGCTTACATGACATGTATGGTTACACAATGTGTCAATATATACCAGACATGTTGTTTCACAAGTCAAGTCAGATAGCCTATGCATCATTTGTGACTACACAACACACCTTTAATATATGCAACATGTACCATTGAAAATGATTGTCAAGTATATGGTGTAAAAAAAAAATAAACATCATGTATTTACATAATTAATTCAAAAAATAATTAATTAAGAATTTAATATTTCATATTACCCATAAAAAATCACTCAACATGTAATCTACATGAAAACCATGTCTCATGGCATGTAAAACAGGCTACACACTATATAGTTCAGTTTAATTTATTTGACTACTTTTATTTCAAAATATTGACTCACATGATGTGTCTATCTCATCTTGTCCTAACATGAGTTTTACTAAATTGAATGTGGTGTTTAGAATGCTACATGGCATGTGATTCATTATTGGCCACCTGCATTAGATGCCTAAAGGATCTATGTGAATTTAATTCAGTTTATTATGCATTACACAACTTGTATAACCCACCACATGCCATGTAATACATGTATAACCATGTAATTTGGATTAAAGTCATTACACAGTGTGTATTAATTACACGCTGCATACTTTGACCACATAGTTTTCATAATTTCTTTGGGGACAAACTATGTGGGGTTATACAATGTGTTCACTAGCTACACATTATTTACCCCTATTAAACTGCATGCCAATTGGAGGTCAATACAAAACATATAATGACTCCAAATACCAAACCCCTACATGAAGTACCATGATTTGTGTGGATATTATTGGTGTGGATGACCATGGGTACATAATGTATATATTTCTTTTACACGTCATGTATCTGTATCATGTAGCCATAATTTTCAGCACCCCTGGATGGGATCTTTGAGAATTATTCATCTGTTCTTGGACTATTCTTGGTCATATTAAACTGAATGATCAAAATATCTTTAATTTTGGATTAAATAAAAAATGAAAATAAAATTATTATAAAAAATGTATAATTGATCTAATATTAATAAATAATTATAAATTAACATGTGAGTGCCCTGATACCACTTGGAGGTTTCGATGCCTAGCAGAATCGGTTGGGCATGTTCCAAATGATAGTTTTCATACATTTCTTTAGATAAATATTTAGAACTAGAAAATAGAAACCCTAGATGATTCGAAGATAATATATTTTTCACATATAGTTGGTAATTAATTTTTTAAAAATAAATACCTTGGCTAGAAATTCTTTCTTTGTTTATTATTTTGGCAGACCTTCTCATTGTACTATCATTATGATGATGATTTAAAATAAGAAATTCCTTAGTCATATCCATATGTGCTCTATTAACCTTGTAACATCACCAATGGATCTTCTAATGCTAGTGTAGAGGTACCGGTTATCTTATATCATTCATCATCGATCTCAATAATAATTAATTCAGTCATGAAGGATTATTCCTTATTCTCTTGGTCTTGAGAGGGAGGAGGTGGATAAAAGTAACTTATTATTGAGATATTTCTTGAGATAATTCTCTTCTATCTTTAGATAATTCACTAGAAATAAATGTTGTGTACATCAACTCACCTTACCATAGAAATGATATAGGTTAGATTATAATCTTATATTTAGAGAATGATTTATTTCACATAGTCCCTTAACTAATATCTCTATTACAAGTGAACCCCACACCACATAATAATATTAATAATTCCAAGGCATGTGCTATCTTGAAAATTATTTAAATACAATTTTTCTTAAATAAATAAATTAATATTTGTTTAAATGATATAAGATAAAATATTTAATTTCCATATGGGCGCTTAACTCAGCTCATGAATCATTCACAAAATTTATCAAATATTGATCAATAAATATTTATTAAAATAAATAAAAATTATAATATTATTCATCCAATAAATAAATAAATAATATATTCACTAATAGGTGAATAAATATTTATTTAATATTCAACTCACATATAATTCAAATTGAAATAACTGGTGATTGAATTTTTGCAATCGATATTACCTGAATAATTTTGATTTCTTGGTCTTAAGAATAATATTTATTTTATATTAATTTATAATATAATTTAACTAATATTTTGGATACACTTAGTGTGTGACCCTTTAGGCCTCTTTATCTGTGGTATTTGGTGGTCTTTCCTAAATTCCAAGATTAGTGTCTAAAACATGTTACAACACCCATAAATAAAGGTGTTAATGTTGTAATGATAATAAACTCATATTAACACTTATTTTATAATATAATACCTTTGTTTTGATATCTCACCAAGGAGGTTTAATACTCATTTAATCAATATATTTTCTTAAATATATTTATTTGACTCTAAAAAATGAACTTGTCTATTAAGTTCCATAACCATAGACTTAATATGATAGTTCTATTTCAATCAAAGGGCATGAGATATCATCTTTCAGCCTAAGAAGGAAAAAAATTCTTTATTGACTTATCAATCAATTTTATATCACTAATAATGCACCCAACATATCTTACTTCACAACGAGCATATGTCTTCATGGTTTTCCAACAATACACAATAATGTGTGATTCATGTTATATATTAATAATAATATTAAGTCTAAGGAATAATCTACACATCTACAGAAAGGAATATCCAATGACCTATATAATATGTTTAATTACTATTAGTGGAATTATCCTCATAACCACCAGTCATGGAGATTTCCATGTGTGAAACTTTATGAGAATAATCCTTTTCCACTTACAAGAATCCATCACATGATCTTTAAAACATCATATGTGTCCTGTCAGAAGATGTAATCTATACCATAGGGCATATTTTTTTAGAAAACCATCATGGACCTTCAAGGCTATAATCATATCAGATAACTGATAAGACATTTTTATATAAAAAATACTCTAAGTACATTATCATAGTAATATTATATATAAAAAAATTTATCATGTGATAAAATATTTATTAATATTCATGTATTTGAATATAAATATAAGAAAAAGTGTAAAGTTAGTTGATTATAGGGAACCAAATATAATAGGGGAAACATTGATAAATCCATTAAAATCAAAGAGTCTATAAAATCTATGTTTATGCCTTAATTTTAATTAAAATGACAAAGAAAGAACCTATGTAAAAACCACACCATAAACACCTTTAATTACCACTCTAAAAATCATCCATTAAAATTTCCACCCTTCTATGAAAAAACATCACCATTATATGAAAAAACACTACTACCTGTAATAAGAAATATTCTTATGAACATCCATCATCATTATATAATCATTGTTGTTATACCATTAAAAAAAATTCCTTTTTTCAAATTAGGTATGATGGTTATCTTCACGGTAAAGATCAACCACATGTCTTGAAAGCACCACTAGAATAGGAATCACCACAATAGGAATCACTACAAACCACTATATTATATTTCACCCTTTGTATCCTTGAATTTAGTTTTATATGTGAACAACTAAAAATTATTTCATTGAAAACCTTTATCAATAAACCATATCTATATCTCTAATTAATGTGGTCAACATTATTTTTTTCTATTCATTAATGTTGAGAAAATATCTCCATTAATTAATTTTTCTCATTCCCAACTAAAAGGGTATCAAAATATATTTGAGATTTAAAAATTCAAATCTTTGTATGGGTTGAACCACAATAATATGGAATGTTATTATTTGATAATATAGTTTTACAAAATCAAACCAATCATTTGTATATAACACACTACCCAATTGATAGGATTTTTTTTAAACTTTATGAATAAAATATCATATAAAGATAAAAAAATTCATTAACTTGGTGATTTTGATAAAAAATGAAATAAAATAAAAAATACAAAATACAGTTATTTAAACATTTTAGTTCAACTTGGATCCATATGCATAACAAAAGTACCGTGATGATATTATTTTTATTATAAATAATAATTATAAAAAATAAAGAACAAAGTGAAGAACAAAAATTATCAGATACAAAACTATTATCAAATAAATGAATACTCACCAATTTTTTCATAATATATTGAAATTTATTTACCATTTTATAAACTCTAGTGAATATTAATGGAGTGAACAATGATCATGAAAATACTAGAAAAAAAAGAAAACATAAAAAAGTTTTCAAATTATATCTATAAAAAAAATGTTTGGTAACTTGCATATAAATAGATAAGAAAAATACCTCATTTCAAGATCAAATCATAGTCACAATGTCAATAATTAATGTCACATTCCTAGTTCATTAGGTGAAAATCATGACCTTATCTTATAACAAGATAAAAGGCTGACCCTTATAGAGGATCACTAACACCAAATAACTAGAAAGGAATAATAGATACCACACACAAAGGAACAAAAGATATACCAAACAATGACTATAATTAAAATGAAGTGAATGAGTCAAGAGATACAATTGAGGCATCTGATGGTGAGGTTTTCTAACATGGGTAAACATATATAAATCATATGATCCTAATTTCAAGTAACTAATAAGGTAGTAGCTAGTAAAGATAGGAGATCATGTACATTAACTCAACTTATTGGACAAGAAGTTAGGCTCATGGATCAAGAACTATATAAGAGTGAACATAAGAGTAAGCACACCAAGATCCAATTACATTCACTAGACTAATATCAGTGAACAACTAAGATAACCTAGTAGTAGAAAGGTGTAACTCAAGTAGTTGTGTGGGCCTTCAAAAATGGTTCTTGGATCTATTCAAAATAAATTATATGAATATATAAAAATGGTATCCCATGGGAGTGGTCCAAATCCTATATGATCATCTCAGACATAAGGCCCAAATGAAAATCCCAAAACCAATGGAAAATCATGAAAATAATTTAAATATATAATGAACACATATAAATGTAATTATGAAAATTATGTAATTTAATTTAAAAATAAACCATAAAATTAAAATATTAATTCATAAATATCCATCTTTAATATTATAAAGGAATGGTTCTATTAAGTTTGTAATACTGTAGAAACCTTTTTTATTGTATTTTCCCAAAGTTTAATACATCTAAAAAATATTCAAATTTTTTCGAAGGGGTTAGTTTTGTCAACATTTGTGTTGGGTTTTCATCAACATGTAACTTATTTAAAACTATATGGATTTATTTAGTAATGTCTCAAAAAAATATAGACATGCATATGTTTGTGCGTTCATTTATATCACATGCACTTAAACCAAAATAGAAATCTAGGTTATTTTCCAAATTTAAATAAAACTGATTATCATAATAGATAGTTATATCAGAATAAGATAAAAAAAATTAATTTAATGGGGATTTAATATAGTGGCCTTATTTTATTGATTCAAGAAGGGATATATACACAATTCTTTGGTGGATAGTACCTCCAAAAATATCATTTCTATGAGGTTGGTCACATTAATGAAAAAAGATATATCTAGTTATTGATTTCATATTATATACATTTGAAACATAATAAAATTATATATTTTTTATAAATTCATGATTCATATTAAAAAAAATCATGACATAAAGTTAAATTAAAATAAGTTGTGACATACCTGAGTAATCACTTTAAATTATACCAATAAACCTTCCATAGTTACCCATATATTTAATACTAGAAGACACAAATAAGGATAACTCTAGGATTTAATAGATCATGAAATACATTATGTTATAAATTATATTAGAATAACATATGATACTCCTCAAAAGTTTATCAAATTAACTGACAGCTGATTGAGTTCGTGATATTTTGTAATTCTAAAAAATAAGGACATTGAAAAGTATAATACTTTAAAAAATTAATCATTGAAAAAAACTTATATAAGAAACTTCTGATAAATTTTAAATTTTTTTTCTCAATAACTATTACTATAAAAAAATTCTTCTTAACATATACATAATATTTAAATTTTAAAAATAGATCTAATTTTGGATTTAACTTGATTTATTAACCTCATATATTTTTAAATGATAAAAATTTCATCAACATAAAAAAAGAAAATCATATCATATTTTTCATGTTTAAAATAAACAAATAAATCATATTTTTAATAAATAAAACCATTATTTAAAAATAAAATAATAAAATTTCTCATATCCTTTCCTTGATTATTATTTCATACCATACACTTATTTAGAAGGAAAATACGATTCTCCTTGAATATTTTGGAAAATAGACCATGAGATTTATTATAATTTTATCATTGAAATAATAATGTAAGAAAGAAATATTGTCATCTAAAAATTAAAAATAATAATTTTCAATGGTATTAAAATCATGTAATAATCTAATATAATAATTTTTTTACAATAATATAATTTTTTTAATTATATTAAACACCTTCATCTTTTAATAATATTATGGAAATTAATCAATATTTGTATCAAACTTTAATTTCTCTTATATTTTATTTTTTATTCTTAAATATAATTTCACACTCTATTATCTTATCATCAATTCATTTATTAACCTATTTATAGGTATTATTTCAAATAATGGGTTGAATTTCTTCACCTAGAATAACTGATAATTTTTAGGATTTTTTATTTAAAATTAATTACTTATAAGTTTGTGGTTTAACATCTATAATATCTTCATATATACAAAAATAAAATAAAATAATTTTTAAATGGTCAAACATGAATTAAGGATTCGTCTCTCTCCTAAAATTATCTTTAGTTAGTTGATAATTGATGAATCCACCAGAATCACCACTATCTGATTTTTATTTTGATTCATCCTCTATAGGGTGGTTAATATATCCAGTTTAATTTATTTTCATTGATTTTACTTGAGTTTATAAATTTATTAAAATAAATACTAATTATCAATTTAATTTAATTAAATTAAAGGTTTTTATTTTGTTAATATATCAGGTTTATGGAGTAAAAGAGGTTTAGAGAAGACAATGTGCTAATTTTTAATCTTATATAAAATAAAGGGGTCTTCTTGAGTAGTAGAAGATCCCACCATGAGTCTAGTAGAGGTCATTAAAGTTTTTATTGGTCGGATAGATGGTCCCTTTAGACTTGTTTTCATTAGGGTATCATAGTAGGACACCTATAATATGATATTTATTTAATTTTCAATCATAGTCCATTGATAATATGGTGGAGTGGATGTGGTATTTTAGTTATGGATATTAATTAATTTGGGGTGGGGGGGGGGGGGTATTAACACCCATTTTATTTTTCATCCAAGGTGAGCACAAAGAATATTTTCCCTCCCCCTTTATTTTTTTATTATATCTTCTTCCATTTAAGTTTCTATTTTTTGATGAAAAATTAGATAATTATTTAAGTTAGTGTGGAAAAAATAGAATTAATGGGTTAAGCCCTATGTTTATTATAACCATAATATATATTTTCTTAGATTGGTTTAAAAAATGAGAATTTATAAGGGTTTATCTATATTACTTTATAATTTTAAGTTTTTGTGGTTTTTTTCATATGATATTTTATTGGATGTATTTGAAAGACATATATGGTATGAATCCCTAATATTATTCCATTTGTTTCATTTTTTACATTTACACATGTATCAGTGGTGATAGAAACCAAAAACAGGTGCACTAAAGGTAAAATGATGATTACAAAAATGAAATAATCATTTAGTAGATCCTAATTGTTCCTTAAATTGAGAATTATTTATGTGGAAAATTAATTCAAAATTAACCCTATGAATTTTTGGTATTTTACATGTGAGTGAAATATAAGGGAAAATGGGTTTTTAGGGATATAATTACTATAGAAATAGTAAATTTGATTGGTTGTGGAATGAATTATTTATTATTATGATAGAGGTAATATATCAATGAATTATATATATATATATATTGGTTTCATAGAAATTAGAATATGAATAATAGATAAATAATTTGCATCGATGAGATAATATCAGAGTAAGGGGAAATATTTTGATTGTTATAATATTTTATGTAATTTCCATGAATGAAATAATAGAACTAAATAATGAGATTGGGTAAAATTTATTATGTGATAACCATGAGATATATTTATGCATATATTGGTGATGAGTAGCATGATAATATATATTTATAATGATTTATATTTATGATAATAGTTATATTTAATATTCCACCATACATTATTTTGGATTTATGGGATTTTAACATTGGTTTGATGGTACCTCCATTAGTGATTTAACTCATTCTTCCTAGTGTATTATACTATTTGGACATGGGTGGAACTTGTGAGATGATTGTGAATCTATTAGATTATGGTCTTCTTTGGTGATTGTTATATTTTAGTCACCATCAATCGTGTGATTGGTCAACACTATCAAATGTGTTTACAGATTGTATCTTAGTTGATACCCTAATCTAGATTTTTCATCTTATGGTTAAATATTTATTGATTAATATTGATTTTTCCATTATTTTTTATCATGTTTTATCTATGATTTTTAGATTTTATCCATATAATTCCTTCATTTATGGTTGATATCAATCATGATTTCATCAATTATATTTGATGCATTATTTTATTTCCTTTAATTCAATAATTGATCATAGTGAGAGTTTTTAATCACCTTGGTTTGATTTTCTTTAGTCGTGTTACTAACTATTGAATATCTTTGTTTAAAAGAAATTATCTATTCTATAGTTTAAAAAGGATTTTCTATTATTGGATCACAAGATCTATTCTCAATGGGTTTATGTGTTTCTATGTAGATATGGTGTTAATTATAGTGGTTATTAGTCCTTATATTATCATTTCTCTAGTTTAATATTTGACTGGTGTTCTTGGTCCCTAATCTAATATAGAGGGACAACTTTTTCTCCTCCTTCCTTACCAGTATTACCCCTTAAATTTTCTCTTTGTTTTGATATATTAATTTATTTAATGTTCTTATTGGATTCAACTATAGAGACCCAAATCTTGACGTATATGGAAATTACATTACTTTTGCGGAATACTTAATACATAACAAAAACAAACACTAAAGGACCATAATAGTTTAGTGTCTTTGGAAACTCAGAATATAATCTTCTAATCGTGGTGAAAGATCTTCAACATCTCCCATAAATATATTCCCCTTTTTTTTCTTAACTAAAACCATTATTTATATCCTAGGGAAAAGAAAACATATAAATGGTGAGATCAAATGCTCAGTAGGGTAATCATGGAGAAAATAAAACAAACCATATACATTTGAACTTCAAAACATGAACATAAGGTTTACACATCAAAATCTTGAGTTGTGAAATAAATATTGGCAGTACGTAAGGCATAGGTAATAAAGGAACATTAATCATGATAAAATATTATGGTAATAAAACATTTAATTGTGGAAAACCATTAATCACATGATATTATTTCCATAGTATCCAAGACATTGTTTCCAAGGCCATCTTAGTGGACAAAGTCCCTTTCTGAATCGAGTTCACTCCTTGTTCCAGTCCTGTATCACTGAACTGAATTAACTTTCCATTCCAGCCATGTCTATACCATGAGATATAAATATTAACCAATGAATTGGATGGAGATATAGGTCCCACCCATCTCATAATGAAATCATTCTTACTTGTGCCACAACATGAACATAAATCATTCATCATTACCCAAAGTATAAAATGGGTTTCATAAACATCATCCCATTATAACAAAATCCGTAAAAAAATGGATATCATTTCATCATAAGAAAAGTGAAACAATTTAAATCATATAGACATTATACTTGAAACATACACATATGAAATAATGTCATCTTATATGGAAAATGGTTTTGATAAAACACTTGAAATGAATTCTTGAGGAAAATATCCTTTCTTCTTCAAAATCATTTTCTTTTCACAAAATGCCATGAAAATATTAAAAGAAAAGGATTTTTTTGAAAATAGACATGAAATATTGTAGATTAAGATTCATGAAAATAAGGCGTTATAAAACCGTAAAAATCTATTCATGCCGTATAAGTTAAAAAAAACATTCTTCTCGTACTTTTGCCGGAAATTCAAAAAAGTACCTCGTATGGTAAACAAAAGAAAGATTCCTTCCATAACACAATGTAAAAGTCAAAGAGGGGTAAAAATGACTTTAAACATACATAGAATAAAAGTAAACATTTTATGAAAACTTTTTGAGAACATATGGACATGGATGATAAACACAACCCCAGTAAATACTTATGAATAAACAATCTCCGATAAGAACGAGATTGAAAATGTTATCCCTTACCTTATGTTCAATTTCTTAAATATGTTTCCAAGACTCCTGTATAGTGGGTTTAAACATATTATTAAGTTGTAATAGAACCATAATAATATTTATGATATCATATATGATTCACTTACGACTTTATATTATCCGTTCATTTGTCAATTCCATGTTAAAGCAGCGTTTTGGGTAAAATCGTTTCATTTATCGTCTGTGTTTTGACTTTTAATTATTAATATGATTACTTAGATCATGATTACTTAATTATAGAATATAAAACCTGATTTATATATAATATATATTCATAATATACATATATATATAATAGATCGATAAATGGAAAGAAATACACTGTTCAGGGAGATGGTAGGCCGTATGTACACATGAACGCTATTTTTTGTTTCCTTATTGAATTGAATGGAATTAAGTAGATGAAATACATATATTTATACATAAATACAGTAGCATTATTATTTCATATATTTAATTATTACTTATTTTATATACTTTATAATCATTCTTTAATTGTTAACATGGAAAATGAATCTCATCGCGTCGTGGAGACGATAATCCGTACGTACGCACGAGTGATGATATCGTTCCCATATTTATTGAATGGAATTATAGTAGACAATATAATATCTTAGAATCATTATGATGTTATAATAATCATATATAATTATTCTCTACACCATTATACCCATCCAAGTAAGGTGGTGGTGGAAAAACTGATTACACCACGGCGTGGAGACGGTATTCCGTACGTACGCACGCGCGGTGATTTAATTTTCCGTAGGATGGATAGAAGGTGAAATAGGGTTATTTAATATTTATAATAACATATAAGTATATAAGTAATAATGATGTTATTACTTTATAATGAAACAAATAAAGAAGATGAAGTAGAAGAAGAAAGAAACTTGAAAGAGTCGGTAGAAGAGATTACCTCTTCCTCAACGTACCTCCTTTAAACTTATTCTTAGGGCACTAGAGTTGGTCTTTTGAGAATACCAGAACCTATATGATATAACTAGAGAGGTTTAGAAGAGTAATTGTCAGGTTTTGGCCGAGATTCAAGGCTCAAAATGGTGTGAAGAGAAGAGGGAAGGGGTGCCCTTTTTATAAGGGAGGAGAGGGGCACCTTTGGAAAACTTAAAATATTATTTTATAATAAAGACATATTCGGTTTATAATAGATCCAAATTGATTTATTTCTAATATAAAGTGGGGATGGGTCGAAATACTCTCAACCAATAGGTTTTAGACAAGTTTAGGTTACTATTTTAACCTTATCATTTAGATTTAACTCTTAGTTAAATAATTTAACTTTTACCATTTCTTCTTGTTTTCTTACACTATATGGTTAATAAACTTACTATAACAAGACAAAAGAACCCCAAGTGGTTCATTATTAATATATATAACCTTATCTATGTCATTTTTCCGAACCTTATATTTTTAGGAATATAATAACAATTAATAATATAATATTTGTTTTAAAAACTATTTTATGTCAATTTTGACACTATTTGGTAATTGATTTTTATTAAAATCATAACAACATTATTAGTTCAAAAAAAGTCAATTTAATCAATAATAACATGTCCTATTAACCTAGAAAATTAGTTTAATTCATAAAAAGTCTCAAATTACATTTATTTGGGTATTTATAACATCAATTATGTTAATATTTCATTAATAAGGTAATTACTGCATCATCATTGTGTCATAAATAAATTAAATTATTTAATGTCTAAAAATTATAAATAAAATACAATTATTTATTAAATCTTTTTATCTTTATAATTAATATTTATAGTTGAATTTATCTTATGTATAACCCTATATTAAAAATGTTTTAGTTATTAAACTTTGATTTTAACTATTTTAACTCTTCCTTAAATAAAATAATAATAAGTATCCTTATCTAATCCAAGTGGACCTAAAGGGTAATATTTTATTCCTAAGGTTTATTTGGTCTAATTACACTTATCCAATAGAATTAGGACATGTGTTAGGGTAATAATAATATCTTTTTTACCCTTAATTACCCTATTTACTTTTAACCGTGGTAAATAAAAATAAAAAGTTACTATTCACCAAAAATTATTTTTATCTTATTGAACCACATTTTAATCTTTTATATTAACCGTGTCTCTCTGATTTTTGAAATTACACTCACAGAAGTGGTAAAATTAAGTTTTATGGAAATTTTCAAATTCTCCTAGGAGGTGGGTAAAAGACAGTGAAAAGTTCAATAAAATTTTTATATATCTAAAATCATTATAAAATGACTCAAATGAATTACATTGAACTTATATAGGTATTATGTATGAATTTTGACCTAAAATAAATTTAAATAAAATAAATAATTATTCAAATAAAAAGTCAGTTTTTAAATAGTAACCCAATGTTTTCACTATTCATCAAAAAATGAAAGTTTTCAGAAAAATACCAAAAATTCACCCTAGGCTAATTTCGATATTCCGAATCCAAAAATGAAGTCCATTTTGAAAGATAAAATTTATAAAATTTTAAAAAGTGTGTATTACTATTCATAACATATAGTTCATAATAATAATATAATAATATCTCATTTAGTGAAACTTGGTATTGCGTACTACACACGCTATCGAAGAAGGTCTTGATTGCGTGTAATGTAAGCCAAGTCAGGGCTGCATGTAGTGAAAGCTCCGTTTGGTGTTGCATATAACATAATAAAACTTACAAAATCTATACTTAATGTTGCATAGAATAATTTCCGCAAAACGAACTTGAATTTGTGTGTAACACGATCCAAGAATAGTGTTGCGTATACTGCAAGCTAATACGGTGTTGCATATAGTACAAGCTAATCTTGTTGTAGTGTATAATAGAATAAATCAAAGAAATTAAAAATAATATATCTCATAAAATCTCGGGGTGTTACATCAACCCTCACTAGCATACCACATGGGTCACTCCCAAACCTGTAGTTGTAGAGCATTATTGGAATCTTGGAAAAAGGGAAAATTAATATGGCATCATGGATTAATGGTGTAAATTTACTATTAAATAATAAATGTTCCATTGGTTGATTTTATCATATTTATTCTTCCATGTACAATAATTTATTTAGTGAAAATTTTATAAAAGAGGTGATAAAAATGATTCCTTGACTAATGTTTCATTTATATCTAGAGAAATGCATTATAATATGAATAAAATTATATGGTTTGTATAGAGGAAACACTAAGGGATCTGATAAGGCACAAAAAGAAGGAATCCCAGGAATATAATATTTTATCATGGGAGATTGTCTATAACACATAACACGAGTGTTGAAATATCCTAAATGAATGATTTTGAGTTTTTATCTCTCCCATTATTCAAGATAGATGTTAGAGAGATTTTATCAATGTTTTATCCTTATAATATAAATAGAGTAGTTGAAACCCACATTTTATTATATGGGAATCATTATTCTATTTCCTATGTTTTTTCCCAACATTTTAGGGGTTTCCATGTTAAATATTTGTGTATCCTATTCCATTTTTCCTCTTTATGTTCTTATGTCGTGGAAGTTTCCTCTTGAGTGATCATGATCCTGATGGTCCTAATGGAAGTATAAAAACATCATGATGGTATTTTAAGTCCTTATAATGGTATCATATCCAAGGTTTAAAAAACATCAATTTGGATCAAGCTGTAATAATAAATATCAAGATATAGATGGTTAATGAGATTAATTATTGTTATGGAAATTGAAGGAATACCTATCCATGTAACCAATGATAAGAGGGATGATGGTAAATGAATATCCCTTTGGAATATTGAAGAATATACATGAAGTGAATTGATAAAGAGGATTTGAGTTAATCTCAATTAAGACTTGGTCAATAGGTAATTGATCTTACACCAAGGGTTAGAGTAATCTCACAAACACATTCCATCCTAAGGCATGGTGTTCAGATAAAACTCATATTAGAGGAATGATATGAATCATTTATTGAGATAGTTCATGTGTGGGTTTTGAAAGTTTTTACATTGTATTAATTGAAAATATTCTCATGAATGATTTGGCATATATTTTAAGTTGAGTGGAGATGAAAAGGAATAAAGTTTTTTAGAGTATAGTAAAACCGCAATGTGAATTATGGTGATCATTCTATAGTATGATTGAGTTACTCTTATGTAGAAAATAGTTTATCTAACATGATAAGGATAATGCTTCATATTTAAAGTCACTCTATGATGATGCTAATTAAAGAATGATTTACTCTTACATATGGGGATCATGAAATTGGGTTACTCATACATGAAAAAGGAGTTACTCTTCCATATGAAGAGTCACACTCATGTTGTATTAGTTTCACTATGAATATTCATATGAGGAATTATGAGGATTTTATTTTGATTTAAAGAAAAACCTAGGAGAAATTATTGATGCATTATTCCAATATCCAAATAGAATCGTGAAATAATGCAATAGGTTATAAAATAGAATCTAAAGGAGTGATAATATGATAATATTTTGGGATAAAAAAGGTTGTAATGAGTCTAGCTAAAGATTTTCACTAGGTTACTGGTTGTGGAAATATTGATGCTATCACCCTACAACCTATCAGTCATGCCACACATCTTGTGAAAGATAGTTTGATATCTTAAGTGTTTATTATTACATATCTTCTAAATATGAGGGTCACTTTATAGCTTGAGGCACCACACCAAAATTCATCTTATTTCTTTAAATAAGTGGTGGCCAGCTTCTAATTTTTTGTGATGAAAATTGGAGACACTCTGAGAGACATGACCACCCATTCTAGAAATAATTAAAAGATAGATTTGATTTGATTTATGGGAAGTGAAGATAATTTGAATTATTGTAACTCATCATTCATCTTGTAATCAGAGTTTAATACAATCCTCTTACTCCATTCCTTATTCCTTTGATAATAAATCGAAACATGGGGTGAAAGATCACAACCAATGTACACCAAATATTAACCACTTGATAATAAGGGTGTTTGAACCTTATAAAAACCCTTGTGTCTATATGTATTATTTATCTATTTAACACCCTAGAAATTTTAATACCTTAAATTTAGGATAGATTATTTTACATGTATCATTGAATGAAAATAAACCATGTTAGAATGGAAATATGACCATTGTAACATAACCATTGAATAAGTCCATAAAAATATCAGTAACCATATTAAAAAATAAATAAAGAAAGTATAATAATTGAAATCAATTGGTATAATTATTCCTTATGGATATAATTTTTCTGATCTTATAAGGGAGGTAACTTCTCTAGTGTTTTCCTTAAACCAATAACAATCTGAATTCAAACAAATGTGGTTTGAGTGAAATGAATTATAGGAGAAGTGAAAGATAATGGAATTCACTATGAGATCCATGTTAGTCAAAACACCACCTAGGATAAACACCATTGCTTATCTTGCAATGAACCATACTTCTTTAACCTAGAGCTAGTTTATTACTTTATTAAATTGGAATAATATACAAGGAATTTCATCCTGTAGGACTGAATAGTTTAGTAGTATTAGTAAACTAGATATATACATGATTCTCATATTATATGTTAAAACAAAAATTAAAACATATTTTTTTAGAGAATAATTTTATTCCCTTTAGAATATCCATGAATACCAATCACGGTACAGTTCGTGGATTCTTAGGAAAGGAAAAAAGGGTGATCTCAAATGCTCATTAATATTTAAGTATAGTTGAATATATCATGAATAAATAATTATAATCAATATGGAATGATAAATAACTGAAAACACATGAAATTTAATTAAAATGACTATCATAATAAATATGGCTAGGAAAATAACTAAAAACACATTCCATTTAATCAATATCATGACCTTCATAAATGGATAAGGCATCATCAATACGACAATGTAAATAACTAAAAAAATATTCCATTTAATCAATAAACTGATAATAAAATGCATCTTGAGATATTATCATTGAAGAAATATCATGGATAATAATAACTTAATTCTCAATGAAGGAAATGCTTAATTATTGAACATCATGATATCAGGAATTATGAAAACCTCTTCTATTAATATCTTTATCAAGATAGTTTAAAAATGATGGGTTGGTATACACCATAAACCCATTTAACTAAGTCTAGAAAACTGATTCATATCATGATACTATTGATGAATCAAGGGGATATCTATAACTAGGACCCACCCATATATGCATGTCCAAAGAATTTGTCATATATCGAATAATTTATTTAATTCATGAAAAAATATGCCATACCATTAAATATCATTTTTTAATAAATAATACACATTGTTAATATTTACCCAATCAATCAATTAAATTTAAAAGTAAAATACCATATGTAGAAATCAAACATGCTTTAAGTAATAAGTATTTCTATGATAAAAAATATGGGTATTTAGGTGAAATTTAATGTATAATGATCACTAAAAAGTGAATATTTCAAGGGAAAGTTAGTGACTACAAAAATAAATCAATAAAGTGAATTTTAATACTTTTCTTGGAAAAAATGATCATAAAATATTCATAGAAAGAATAAATATTTTATTAATATAATATATACTTAGTGGATTATATGTAAAATAAAGTGTTGTTGTTGTTGTTGATGAATATAAATACCATAAAAAGATCATTACAAAAATTATTGAAGAAAATATCCTTTTCATTTTGATAATAAATTTTATTTGAAAATAACATTTGAAAATTCTAAATTAATATTTAAAAACATTGAGTGGTCTTGATGATAGGAAATTATATGCATGCCATACATGTTAAAACAAAGATTCCTTTCACTTTTTCAGTAAAAACCAATCGTTATTTGTTTAGAAAATAACAAGAAAATTCCTTTATTTTTTATTGAAAAAAATCCAACATGGGTAAAAATTTCTTTAAAAAATCATTTTTATGAATGTTAAAAACATTTTTGAAGATATTTTTAGAAAAAATGGTTTTGTAAGAAAAATAATTTTCCACTGAAGAGAGAAATGAAGTCATATTTTTCTAAAAAAATTATCAATAATTTTAAGTACCAAATAGGAAAAAAATGGTAATATTAATTAAAAAATTAATTAATAACAATAGGATAATAAAGTTAAATAGGATTATTATTCAATTATCAAATAATCTCCTTCAATGTAAATTCAAGTATAAAAAATCCTGATTAAAATGAGATTGTGAAATAAACCCTTACAAAGATCATAACGTTGAAGTGAGAATTAATAATTGAATCAATTATATATGTCAAATTTAAATCCACATAAAGCAAGTTTAAATAAAAAATAATATATTCAAATTATTTACACACATAATCTTAGAATATAAAATACAACGAAGAAGTAATATAACCCAATGAAAATAAATGGAGTCATGAAATTCTTTACCACTTAGTAATTTTCAAGTAAAATATCCTTGGGTGAAATAATTAAAATTAAAACTTAAAATACCATGAAGTATTAAGTATTAATGATATTACATGTAAAAGGTGCATTATATACATCATATAAAATAAATTAGGTGCATAACATCCCAATATTCCTTAATGAAAGAAAATTAAGATGAAGTCCCTTACCTCACACTTAATTTTGGTTAAACGTGCTTTAACCTCTTGTATAATGGTTTTAAACATGTTATTAATTTATATCAGAACCATATTAATATTTATAATATCATATATGACCCTCTTATAACATTTTGTGACTTTTTTTCTAATAATATTTCATTATTTTCATTGTTTCGAGTGTTAATTGCCTTGTTTTATCATTCGTTCTTTGTCATGAAAGTTACAATAATTGTGTATATAATATAGTTCAATCATCTCCAAAATTATATTAATGTTATAAATACAATTTATTTCATTATATATATGTTTTTAAAATCATTATTTAAATTTTAACATGGAGAATGAATCACATCGCTTCATAGAGATGGTTGGTTGTATGTATGCACGGAAGACGTTATCATTTCCTTAATGGGTGAAAGGGTAATTAAGTGGGTGATATATTAATTTTATATAATAAATACAATTTCATATATATCACATATATTCACTAAATTTATCCTTATTACTTTTCATGTAAAACATATTGAAAAATGAATCACATCGCTTTGCGAGGTGGTAGTTTGTCGTACACACGAGCGACGCTATCATATTTTAAAATGAATGGAAAGTATGAAGGTATATGTGATATTATAATTACATAAGTGTAATAATATAATAAATATAATATACTTGTGTTAAATCCATCATTATATCCAGCTTTGAAATGTGGTGATGGAAAATGAATTACATCGGTTTGCGAGGTGATAGCTTTCCGTACACACGATCGATGATTTCATTTCCCATTTAACGGAGAAGAATATGGATAAATATTATGAAATAAACATAATCATATCTCATTATATGTTATATACTGGTTTTACTATATTGTAAGTGTTAATATATAATTTAAGGTGGAAAAAGGAGAAATAAAACATAATAGATTTGATAATACAATTACCTTCTCTAAGAGAAATCTTCTTTGGATCTCCTCTTAAGGAACCTAGGGTTGGTATTTTGGTAAGAAAAAAAGCACTAAAATGTGTATAAGGATGTTGGGTAGTGATTTTTAGGGTTTTTTGAGATAAATTTCTTGAGATTTTGGATAAGTGAATGGAGTGAGTTCCCTTTTATAAGTGGAGAAAGGGAACCCTCTTGGAAATTACATGGAAATTTCCCAAAAGAATCCAAAATTATAAATTTATTCACAATAAAAATTCTTAAAAATAAAATTAGATTCGAATTTTTGATGTATAAAATTGACATATTTCTATAAAACAATATTTTTACAAGTTGTTTGGTCATTTTAACCCTTATCTTCTTAGTTTAACCCCACTCCCAAAAAACCCATTTTTACCTTAACCATGATAATTAATTTTTACTGTTGTCATTATTCACTTTTATAAAAAATTATTTAGAATTTATTAGATAATATAAATTATTTTTATTCCAAATATGGAATACATTTTTCAAAATTCAATTCACATAAGTGGCACAATTCAATTTAAAATTATACCAACAGACGCGATGAAAAAGTGGGTTTCCAAAGAGAAAATTATCATAAGTATAGAAAGTTTTCATATCAAAATTAAATATAAAATTGATTAAATTGACATAAATTAGTTAAAAAATAATATAATTTAACTAATTTTACTTTAAAACCAATTTAAAATATAATTTAACCTTGTAAATTATTTAAATAGAAAGAATATTTTCAATAAAAATTAGTACTTTTTCACTATTCATCAAAAAATGAATGTTTTCATAGAAATACCAAAAATTAAACCTAATATAATTTTTATATTATGATTTAAAAAAATAAATTTTAAAAAAAATAAATTTTCTAAATTTTTTAAAAATTAATTGTAAATTATGTGCTCAAAGAGTGACTAAATCATCTTTTAGAAAAAAATACAGTTGTTTAGAAAGCATTTATTTTTGTTTTAAATGATTATTATTTTATTTATAATAAATATATAGCCTTAATTTTAATAATTTGGTTAGTACTATTCATACCCCTAAATTTAAAGGCTAGGTTATAATAATATACTATATTATGATTTATTTTGACCTGAGGTTGTATGTTCTAAAAACTATCGAAGAAATTAAATTTAAATAAATATATATCATGGTTTGTTTAAGCTCGGTGTTGTGTGTATCATAAACTATTGAATAAAATGTTATTATTTTATAATTTTTGGGTGTTACATATCTTATTCTTAGGTCTTACATATACATTTTTTGTGTTTATGTTAGTAAAAGTTGGAATGATATAAACATGAAATTATCAATGTAATAAATATTATATATATATAATGTGTATTTTTATACATTTGAATTTATAATTTTATATTAAAATAAAGGTTATTTTTAATTTATTGATAATATATACACCCATCCAATAGTTATTACTAGGAAAGGAATAAGAATAAATTTATTTTATTCTTAAAAGATAATTTTTTTTCTAAAATTATTTTTATACTATATGCGCGCTTAATAAAATTAATTTTTATAAACTATAGAGATTGAGTATAATAAAATAATTTTCATATTTTCAATCAGTTTGTAAAAATTTGGTAATAAGGTCATTTTCTTTTTTAACATTCAAATTAGTTACCTAAGTAAATATTAGTTACCACGATAAAATAATTATTTTTTTGAAGATTTTTTATCAACATTGTATAATATTTAAATAGATTAAATTGATCTCTTTTTATAAATATAATATTATGTTAAATATATACAGTAACAATCATTAAATTTTTAATTCATAGGAAATAATAATGAAAAACATTAATGTATAAAAATATAGTTTTCTACAAAATATTTTTTCAATATAATATATGATTTAATTTAAAAGTTAACTTCCTCATATTTAGAAATTGAATTAGATTAAATAGAGTCCAAATTCTGAATCATCAAATCAAAATTGGGTAATAGGGATTATCTCATATTTTTAGTAAAAAAATATTTACCATGATAAATATTTAATCAAGATTCATAAGCATAAAAATGGGTAACTTAAAGTGGATCAAATTTTATTAAGTTTACATTACACTTAGACATTATATAAGACATTTTTAGGTTATAAAGACATATCCACATGTCTCACCATATTTTACTCACCTAAATCACTTAAATACCATGCGATTCTCTCTTTACACCTTACATAACTTTCATTTATAAGGAAAAGTCCCTCTTTTTCAACTACAAAGGAGATCACTTCCACCGACTCACCTTTTGAATTCCTCTTTAACCCTACCCATTTAACCTCTCCTATAAACCTATTGCACATTTTTAAGCCATTAATGTAACATAATTTCTATGATCAATGTACTAGATGTTTTAGGTTTATTAAATTATTTATTCCTCTTATGGTTTATCTTTATTAAGGGTGATTAGGAGGTTTGTTTTTATATATAAAGGGTTTGGGAAGTAAATGTTGAAGAGATATGTAGAGACTTGTATATTTGGTGGATGTAAACTTCCACCGACCACCTAGTGGACTCTATCACCCTGCCTATGAAGTTACTATAGGTATGTAGAAAATTTCATACCCCACAAGCCATTTAGTAGTGCTATAAGATCCAAAGATATTTTTTATTACTCACCATCCTGCCGAGGGCTTGTCAACGACCTGCTAGTGGTACCAATAGGTGACTAGTAAGGCCCACTAGATCACTAGTATAACCTAGTCAGGCGTGTATTAAATTCACCCCATGAATTATTAATTCTACTCATTTTGATCCTTGTTTAATAACAAATTAGGAACCTAATCACCCTATTTTGAACTAGAAACCACCTCCCTTGAGTTTTTAGATATCCCATTCACCCCCTTGGATCTTCAAGGATGGATCAATCCAAAGATGCTAGAACATTAAGTTTCCTCTATATCTACACCAAACTTCTCTTCCTTTTTGAGATATTCACATGTATCTATAATAGATCTATGGTTTCTATTTTGATCTGATGAAAAGATTCTCCCCTCCTTAATAGAACAATGGTGGATCTAGTGAGTTGACAATGCCTCTTGAATAAATCTTAATCTATATTCTATTATAAGTAACTAACCATTATATAGTTATGGTTCTTCTTCCTAGACCTCTTATTGATGGTGGATTAACGATATATCTATAATATATTGATAACATTTTTGTTCCACTTCAATATATAATGTGGTATTGATAGAAGGATGGCAGAGAGCGGTGCAGAACCTGGCGATCTCAATCTGGGTGATTCTGCTCCCAGATCTAATGGTGTTGAGGTGGAAAGTACCTCTGGTCACGAATTATTGGTGGAAGACTATTTTGGTCAAAAAGAATTATTTAGACTTTGTGCGAAAGGTTACCCTAAATCAGGTGCTACTCGGGATGGAGTTGGAGCAAAGCAAAGTTTTTCAGATGTGATGAAAAGTATAGGGAGTTCCTCTTTTATGGAATGCGAATCTGCTCCATCAGGTAGGATCATTAGAAAAGGGCGTATTGCACATGTTGCGGTGAATCAAAATGCTGTTGAAGAAAGAGTGAATTTGTGTAAATTTTCCATAATTGATTAGGTTCTAATTCTGAAAGGGGTGAAGCCATGGAAGTTCAATGAACTCACTAAGAGGATTATTGTGATCTAGGGATTTGGTGACTGGAAAATGATGGAGATGGGTCATGGTTTCTATCATATTGTTTTCCCATATGATAAAATCAAAAGGCGTGCATGGAGTCTTGGATTAGTCTCTCTAAAACCTAGATTTCTTCGAATTCATGAATGGGACCGTAATTTTGATATGAAGTCTATCAAGAAAACATATGCTCAGATATGGATATGAGTTTGCAATCTTAATTGGATATATTTGTATCCACAAATTCTATGGGATATTTCTTCATCTGTTGGAAATCCAATTAGGTTGGATAAGCAAACTGACAGTCCCACTTTTGGTCATTATGCTAGGATTTTAGTTGAGGTTGATATGTCTGTCACCCTTGTGGAATAAGTGGTGCTGACCACTAAGGATGATAGTCTTACTCTTGGGATTCTTTATGATAGGAAGCCCAAGTTTTGTTCGAATTGTCATTTTTTTGGACATGTGGTCTTGGATTGCAATAGATATAAAATTTGTAGTTTCTGTAAAATCAGAGGGCATGAGGATTCGAATTGAAGGAGAAATAAGAAGAAGGTTACTGGAACTGACCCCTATGAAGTTAAAGGAGACTCAGGTAATCATAATGAGAGGGTATCTCACTTGGGGGATCCAGTTCAGATCTCTGTGGGGGATCCCAATCAGGCTAAAGAGCCTGCTGCATCATCTGCACATGTGACTACCAAGGATTCTGATTATTTGGCCCTATCAGGGCCTTGTCACCTGGCCCCCATCATAGATAATGTTCGAGGGGAAAAGATAAATACTGAGTAGGTTCCTATTACTTGTGATGATGTAGCAGGTCCGGTCATTTCGGATCCTTTGGAGCCTACTTCTGGAGATGTTGTGGTGAATAAGGACAATTCTGATGATATCTCAAAGGATTTATTTCTCCCTTCCAGTGGTGGTGGCACTGCAGATGTTGATCATAATTCTAGGAAGTAGCCTGGATAATTTCTCCATGAACATACAGATAAGGTTGTGAAGAGAAGACTCCCTGCCAATTTAATTTCTCCTGTTGAATCCCTGAACAGATTCTCATCCCTTAGTCCTGAGACTTCTTGTGAAGATAGCGATGAATCGTCTACTCCGAATCAAGATTCAGGTGTTCCTACCCATGTTGAACCGGATACTGTTACATCTATTAAAGACTTGAAACAAGATGATGATGGGCCTAACACTAGGCTCAGATCAAAAAATGAAGATCTTATTTTGGAACTACCAAGGGATTGATAATTCTCCCACGGTCAATTCCCTTAGGAATCCCATCTTGACCAATAAGCCTTTATTGATTGGTATTACTGAGCCAAGAATGAAATTTGAGAGTTGGTACTCTTTTAAGTGGTCGTCGTTGGGATACTTCTATGTTTCTAATAATAAAGTGGGTGATAGTGCTGAATCTTTATGGGTTATGAATCATCATAGTGTTTTGGTTAACACCCTCATTAATGACATGCAATCTGTGACTATATCTTGTAGCATAAATTGTCTCAATCTCGTAGTTACTTTTGTTTATGCTTTTAATATGTATACAAGGAGAAGTGCTCTATGGAGGAATCTTGAAGATATCTCTGAGGGTATTAGTAATAGTTGGATTCTTATTTGTGATTTTAATACATTTTTGAGTCCTGATGAAAAAATAGGTGAGAATTTTTGCTGTGTTTCAGCCTCTGATTTTTCTGCTTGCATTGAAAAATGTCGTTTGGTTCATGTTCCTGTGTCTGGAGCTGATTTTACATGGAGCAGGTACACCATAAATGGAAGGTAGGAAAGTAAGTTGGATAGATGTTTTGTGCAAGTGGATAATGGTACTAGTTCCATGGATGTGTCTAGAATCTCCTTTCCAATGATACATTCTGATCACAATCCTATTCTTGTTGAGGTACGTGAAGACATAATGAGTTCAACCCGGATTCCCTTTAAATTTAATAATGCCTGGCTGGTCATTCCGGGTTATAGGGAGATTGTTTTGGATGTCTGGAATTCTGACTTCTTGGGAAGTCCCTCTCATATTGTTTGTTCTAAATTAAAAGAAACCAAGTCCAGATTAAGGCAATAGAGTAAAGCCTCCTTTTCCTCCCTTGATAATGACATTAAAGAGGAAGAAATTTTCTTGCTGAACCACCAGAAAAATAATATTCTTCATGATGTCCCCTCCCTAGAAGAGGTAAAAGCTACTTCAAATCTAGAAAATCTCTTGACTCTTAAAGAGATATTAGATCAAAATCAGTTCAATTTGAGATGGTTAAAGGAGGGAGATAGGAATTATAAGTTGTTTCATTATATGCATAAGGAAAATAGATCTAGAAGGAGTATCAATGCCATTACTATTGATGGGAATATGTTCTCTTCTGAAAGTGGGATTGTTGAAGCTGTCATGGGATACTTTGAGAAGCTTTATTCTAATAATGGAACTGGCCACTCTGATAAAATTATCCACTATTTTGAGCCCTATATTTCTAATCTATAGAATAATAGGCTTACTAAAATTCCAAATGCCAAGGAGATTTATGATGCTCTTCTATCTTTAAATATTGATAATGTGGCTGGTCCCAATGGCTTCACCAACAAGTTTTTTATGTTCTACTGGGATATTGTAAATCATGATGTTACAAATGCGGTGAGGGATTTATATAGGTCCTATTTTATGACTTTTGGGATGAACTCTAATTTTATTTCCTTGATCCCTAATAAAGAAGGTTCCCTTGATATTAAAGACTTCCAACCAGTGGCTATTTGGAATACCATACCTAAGATTATCAATAAAATCATGACCCAGAGGTTGGGTGAAATTGCTAGGGGGATTATTTCCAATAATCAGTTTGGTTTTGTACCAGGACAGAACATTTAAAATTTCCTTTTCACTACTTCTGAATGTGTCAATTCCATGAAGAGGAGGAAAAAGGTTGGTGACATGGCTTTGAATATTGACATCTCTAAGTCGTCTGACACTATTAGGTGGAGTTTTATTTTCGCAAGTCTTCAAATGCATGGTTTTTACAGAGATTTCTTGGTCTTGTTGGCTCCATCCTGGGAAGTGTGAGGCTCTCTGTTCTAATTAATAGATCCCCTAGAGGATTATTTCGATGTACAAGAGGGGTAAGGCAGGGATACCCTCTCTCTAGACTACTTTTTGTGATTTTTAAAGACTACATGAGTTGGTGTCTAAATGATCTTGCTAATTTTGGTTGGTTCCAGAAGATGAAAATTGGGAGGAATATTCTTGCTCCCTCTCACTTGTTCTATGCTGATGACATTATTCTATTTGGAAAGGTGGGAAAAGGGACCATTTCCTTTATCAAGGCTATATTTTCACATTATGAGGAGGTTTGAGGTCAGGTCATTAGTTGAAATAATTCTTCAATTATGTTCGGGGAAGATATCACTATCTCAAAACAAACTAGAATCTATTTGAACCTTGGAATAAAGAGGGGAACTCTACCTTTTAATTATCTTGGTGTACCTCTGTTTTGGGGAAGAGTGAAGTGATACTATATTGATAACATTGCTGTGAAAATTGATAATCAGTTAACAAACAGGAAAGTAAAGAATATTTCTCAAGCTGGAAGATTTTTCTTGGTTAATTCAGTGATTACCTCAATGTTTGTCTACCAGTTCTCTCTTTACAGATGGACAATAGAACTTGTTAAAGATTTGATGGGAAAGATCATAAATTTTATTTGGACTGGATCAATTAATGAGAGAAATCTCATTATAGTTGCATGTAAAGACTGTATTAAATCGACCCAAATGAGGGGATGGGGGTGAAGGACCTGAGGGTCTTCAATGATGATTTGATTAATTAGTTTGTATGGAATATGATATCCAGACCTAACCCCTCTGTAGAGTTTCTATATTCTAGGTTTGTAGACAAGCTTCAACATGGTTATGGTTATTACATGACCTCCTCTGTTTGTCCTACCATTAAGCAGGCTTATGCCGGTCTGATGGAAAACTCGAGATGGATGGTTTGTGAGAAATCTCCTATGAACCTTTGGACAACTCCTTGGTTGTCCCAACCAATTTTTGATGACATTGTTGTTCCTCCATCCCTGATGAACTATGCTATTGCTAATATCCATGGTATTGTAAATATGAATGGGTTATTACCTGATCATCTTTTCTTTTAGATCTCAAGATACAATTATGTTGGCTCTGACACTCTCGTTTGGATGCCCAATTTAAATGGAATATTTTCTACTAAGGAGTGCTACAGATTGTCTGGTGGCCCTTCCCTGAACCCTCCCTCTTGGATCAAAGGTGTTCAAACTACTTTTATTCCACATGCCTTAAAGATCATCATCTAGAAAATCTGGAAACAACGACTTCTAGGGCAACACCTGTTGCAGCACGCTGGGGTTCAGCTGGCCCTTACTTGTTTCCTCTATTTATATGTGAATGAAACGCATCACCACCTGTTTATCTCCTGCCGATTCACGAGAAGGTTCTGGTTTTATCTACAGGATCTTTTCAGTTACTACTTTAATTTACAATCTCTGGAGGCTCTACTACAGTCCATTTGTAGAAAGGAATGCAGTGAATAGATTCACTCCCTCCAGTTGGCTGCTGCTGTGAGTATATTTTCTTTCATTTAGAAGGTAAGTAATGATTTTGATTTCAATAACATTAAGCCATCCTTTCATAATGGTGTTTTTCTCATACATCTGCAATTCAAACTGCCTCCCATATTTAAACAGGCTCTATGAATAATGATGTTACTGATCTTGTTCTTTTGAGATCACTTGGTGTGCATGGAATGTCCAAGAAACTATTAATGATGAAGTATGTTCTATGGATACTTCCCATACCTAGTTGGGTCAAAGTCAATGTAGATGGAGCGGCCTCGGGTGCTCCAGGCCCTGCTGGTTGTGGTGGTGTTTTTCGAACATCCCATGGATTTTTGAAAGGACGTTTCTCCCATTTTACTGGCAACAGTCTTGAAATTGAGGTAGAAATTTGGACTATGATTAAAGAAATCAAGTATGATGTTCACTTTAATTAGAATCAATTATGGATGGAGTCTGACTTGACTAATGCTGTTAAAATTCTTCAAGATTGATCCCGGAATGTACCATGGAAGATATTGCCTGATTAGATCGAATGTCTTCGGATTGCATAGGTGATCTCCCTTGAAGTAATGCATGTTTATCGTGAGGCCAATCGGGTTGCTGATGCTCTGTCCAAGAGAGAAATCTTGGAGGTTAGTTTCAATTGGTCCTACGTTTTGCCTGTTTTTTGTAATGGCCTTGTCTAGGCTGATATTTGTGGTAAGGTTTATACCCGTCTTTCTTGATATGTTCCATGACTCTATTTTCCTATGCATTTTTACTTTTATTTAATATATTTTATAGGAGAAGGCTTATTTCCTGTCTCTTGGATTTTTGGGTATAATGTGGTATTAGTGATCCTTTGGTATATTAAATATTGATTTGATTTTTCAATGACATATCTTTGACCAGAGCTAGACCTGTCATGAATGATGGCTGTTTTTGGGTAAGTTATCATATATTGATCATCTTAAGACCTTATTCATCATGAATGTCATACTAGATCTACTTTATAATTATGGTTGGATGATGGATAAATGTTCATTGACTAGACCTTATGTTATTTCCTAGATTTGATGATTAATCCATGATCTGTTCTTTAATTGAAAATATATATGGTGAATTGATGTTCTCTAATTTGACATATCTCATAATTAGTTCCACTGATGGACTTTGTGAGGTATGTAATTTTAGAACTACCATTCTTTGAATGAAGTATTATCATGTCTCTTTTCTAAAACTCTTTCTTGATGAACTAGAGCCCGATATAGGCATCCTTGACATGCAGGTTATTTTTTTATTGGGTGTATGAATGTGGCTTGAGATATGAAAACCTTGAAAAAGAATGATGTTGATGTTGAAAACCTTGAGGTAGAATATTCTTTACCTTTTGGGGACCTTGGGTATATTTTTTTCTTGATATGATTCTTATAATGGTATAGATTTCTTGAACATGATTGATAGTGATCACATGTGTGTGTACCCTTTGAGATCCATATACGATGTTTGATTCCATGTGTATGCCTAATTAGCTTGTTAGCCATATTTGATTTGATCACATGTACTTGTATGTTTCCACTGATTCTCATGATGTCTTGTTATATTTTACCTTTTTATTCTCGATACTATTATATGTATTAACCATACCTTTAGAGGTATTGTATTTGGTAATTGGGATAGGTGGACTATCATGGTATGATTACCCATTAAAGGGGAGTGCATATGATATATGATGACGACGATGCTGGATCCAGACATAGGGTTGGGACATGACAAACTTGTAGCCCAAACCAAGAGAGTAACATGTTCACTTGATGTCTTGATGATACCGAGTAACACATTAATAGTTGTCTTTGTGGCCTAACCTAGAACTATATTCCTTGTCGATATCGAGTAACATGTTCACCAGCCTTGTAGATAGTTCTTGATCACTTATAATGTATTTTGATTGTCCTTTCAGAATGGATACAAAGAAGGAATGATTGAGGCTCATGGCGGGTTGGTTAGAATATGAATTATCAGTATATTATTGTCTATTCTTGCTTGATCATTTATTTTTATCATGGAATACACCTGTTATACTTGTGAACACAAGTTAAGAATGAATTGGTGGTGTCCTACTGGGATTTATTACTGACACCATGCACTAACATCTCAATGCATGTGGAGAATTCATGTATAAGGATTCAGATAAGGTAAAGGGGACCATGGAAGATAGTTGAGGAGAAAAGAATAGAGCTGGTAGTGGTACTAGGATAGACTCTATAGGATTACACTATCTTTCTTTTTTCTCTATTTTCACCTTCTATACTCTGGTTTGGATTTCTACATAGGGAGCCTAGTTTTTTTTGTATAACATTCATGTCACCTTCTATTACATTATGATGTTTTATCTTACTCCTTGATTACTCGGAGTTATTATATATATTTTTATGGTGTATTAAAATGATATTAAGGGTATTGTATCCCCATTAATGGTGTTCAAACCCTTTATTCTAGTCAGTGACCTCTTGCATACGAGGGGGGGGGGGGGGGTATAATGTCTTATGGATCTTAGACTTGGACCTGATGGTTCATTTTACGGCGTTACAAAATGGTACCATAACTTAGTTTCATTTTTTTATTTTTTACTAACCTAGTACATGATAGAAAAGAGATAGGGTATCTGGTACATGGGTATGGGAGTTTCCATATTCATGGCCAGCTCATGTGTAACGAACCTCCTAGTCACCATTTATGGGATTGCTGTTACAGTTTTATGGGTTTAGGTGAATTCATGCATCATGAGTAGGCATGTAGAATCACATTCCATATATATACTTATTATATGCTATATACTAGTTCTTTAATTTAATGCCTTGATTTATGCTATCTTTTTGGGATAAAATTTTATTCTCTATTGAGTCATATATATGAATTTTCCTTGATATTGTGATATATATGTTGGAATTAATTAGTTGAACTAGAGAATGCCATTATGTTTTGTACAGATATGTGAATGTGACTAATGTGTGGGGATGGTGAACCTTAGATAGTTCTAGGAGGGATATAACTTAGGTTATGGGTATCCTCTTGCAGAACCTTTCTATGATTCTATATAATGATTAAGATATATCTTAATAGATTTAGATGTTTTAAATGTTCCTTTCATGTTTCAGAAGATTCCACATTGAAGGAGACTAGTGGGACCACCACATGACATGGTCTAGGATGTTCCTGCTATAGTGGATTCCCCTGTTCCACCACCTTATATACAAGAGGTTGAAACAAAGAACACTCCCACACCTACTTTAGTGGTACAAGAAGTGGGAGAACCTCAGTCCTAAGTCCTTCCACTCATGCCTATCTAGGGTGGAGGGGTACCAGGGTCCATGGTTGACTATGATAGAGACTTATATCTCCAACATTCATCATAATTTTAGGGAACTAGGGGGATTTAGGATATAGAATACTGGATAGATATCATTGAGGGTGTCTTTTTTCCTCTTAGAGACACTTAAGGATAGAAAGGTGAATCTGAATGTATTCACGCTATAAGGACCTATCATAATATGGTAGGGCATGATTTTATAGGATAAAAGATGTGAAGGAATCATATAGAAGGCCTTCAAAGTCCTATTTTTCTATGAATTATTTCACAAAAAGCTAAATCCAGACCAATCATAGGATTTTATAGAGTTTCAACAGGAATCCTTGACCACCTCAGCATACTCCACTTGTTTTACCAAACTTATTCATTTCTCTTATCTCTTGGATGGAAACATGAAACAAAAGGCTCAGAATTTCAATATCATTATTTTTCCTGAAATATGAAGGCATGCTAGGAGTTTTTATGTAATTAAATAACCAAAGGTTCTACTCAAGGCCTTGACTATTTATAAGGGTCTGTAATAGGATCGAGCAATTTTTCCAATTCTAGCCTACTCAAGAAAGAAAACCTACTACTACCAACATGAGTGTCTCTTTTAGTAGAAGGAAGAGGAATACCAAGGATTCATAGAGGGGTAGTGGTATGCAGGTTGATTAGATTAGGGCTTCCTTAACCCCCTTAGGAAGAGTTATATAGTGCTTCAACTGTGGGAGGATCAGATATTATCTCATGTTTTTCACAACACCTCAAAGAAAGTTTCAACAGTGTAATAATATGGGGTATCCCTAACAGTTTTGCTCTAAATCTTTAAGGTTAAGGTTCTTTAGGGGTATAGGTTGGGAATTATCTATTATCTAGAGATCCAACCCGGGGCTTCAATTGTAGTCTCAGATAATGATAACTCTGATGAGTCATGTAACATAGGTATAGGGTCATAGATCTGAAGTAGAACGAGTATATTAAGTGGATCATACTTTAGCAGATGGTGGTGAGGAACCATATACTATTCTAAGTATGGTCTTGATCACTTCAACACTATATACTAATTTTTTTGATACTAGTGATTCCCATCCCTTTATATCTTTACAAGTTATTACTAGAATTTACTTAACAGTGAGGTTATAATTTGAGTATATTTTTATTGATACACTAGTGGAAATGAAAGTAGACCATCTTCAATGATTCTCAGAGTGTCCTATAGACCTCACTAGTTATGGACACCAATGGTACTTTATGATTCTGGAGATGAAAAGCGTCGATGTGATTCTTGGCATGGATTAGATGACCATATTTTTCACCCACATTGATTTCTATCGAATATGTGTATCATTTATATAACCCAAGGGATATAAGTTCACGATGACCGATGAGTGGGAGTTGGGAGTAGGTAGAGTGGGTCAAAAAATGAGCCAAATTGGCATAATTATAATGCATATTATAAGATTGGAACCTTTAGTAGGATAAATGGTATCCTCATTGTATTTTTCTTAAGTTGTGGATCTATATCAGGACATCTTTATAGATGACTTGATAAGTCTCCCCCATAGTAAAGGAGTTGATTTTGAGATAAAAATCATGCCAGGTGCGTAGCCCGTTTCAATACCCCCTTATCGTATGGCACTATTTGAGTTGAAGGAGCTGAAATTTTATCTCAAGGCATTGGAATAGAAAGGATTTATTAGGTTGAGTACATCACCATGGAGTGCAATTTTTTTGTTCTCCAAGAAGGTGAATGATATCCTTTGATTCTATATAGATTAACAGAAGTTGAATTAAGTGAACCTAAAGAATATGTTCCCTTTTACTTGGATCAATGATATCTTTTATTAGTTTTATGGAGCTTAGTGGTTCTCCAAGATTTATCTCCGATTGTGCTATCACCAGTTGTGAGTAAGAGAGGAGGAAATTATGAAGACGGTGTTTAGAAGAAGGTATAATCTATATGAGTACTTGGTGATGCCGTTTAAACTAAAGAATGCTCCATTAGTGTTTATGGATCTCATGAAAAAGATCTTATACCCATAATTTGACTCATTTATTATGGTGTTTGTTGATGATATCCTCATTTACTCACTGACCCTAGAGCAGCATTCCATACATCTTGAGATAGTCCTAAGTACAATTCGATAACATCATATTTATCCATGCTATCAAAGTGTTAATTTTGGATTTAGGAGGTGAATTTATTGGTGAATATGGTTTTTGAGACTAGAATATTAGTGGACCTAGTGAAAGTATAGGTGGTCATATCCTGTAAAAAACACCAATTTTTTTTTATATCATGATATTTTTGGGTTTAGTGTGGAATTATCAACATTTTATCCAAGAATTATCCTCTTTATCATCCACCATGATAACCCTGATAAAGAAAGGGGTGAATTTTCAATGATTGGAATAGTATGAAGAGTATTTTCTTGAGATTAAGAAGAGGATAACTATAGCTTCAATGTTGATTCTTCTTGATCTTGGGTTTGGATATGTCATATACTATGATGCATTAAGAGTTGGTTTGGGGGAAGTTTCGATGAAGAGGGAATAGGTAGTAGCTTATGGGTCATGTCATCTATAACATCATGAGAATAACTATCATACCCATGACATGGATCTAACATCTGTATTCCATTATTTGAATTGTTAGAGACACTATCCCTTTTACGAGAGGTTTATTATTTACATATAATTCAAAATCCTCCACTGTATCTTATCATAGAAGGATCTGAATTTGAGGTATATGTATAGGTTAGAGTACTTGTAGACCTTAAAATTTGTGATGGACTATGTACCAGGTAAAGGTATTCTTATCCATAAGATTCAGGTAGATTAGTAGCTTGGTGAATGACCTTTGGAGAAAAAATGGGGTATGATGAGCTTGTTAGCTGACTGGTGGGTGGATGATTTTTAGAACTAGGGATAGATTACATGTTTCTTATTAGTGATCACATATTATTTAGTAAACTGGGTGAATGCTAATTAGGAATCTAACCTAGAGTGCACTATAATGCCGGAACAACTAGCAGGTGGTGACCTGATGCTTGGGTGACTGTTGGAAGATTATGATGTGATCTTAGTACATGAGAGAGTTATAGTAATTGATTCTATCAAGTAATATATTATGATATATTAACATAACTCTAATTTAGTGGTGTATCCTAGAGAAAAAAAGATTTACCAAGACTTTAGGTGGTAGTTCTGGTGTCCTAGGATGAAGAGGGGTATTATTGGATTCAATTCCAAATTTCTTACCTACTAGAGGATAAAAGTTTAGCACTAGCATCCTGGTGGTTTCATCTAAACACTTTATGTTTCTATGTGGAAGTGGGAGGAAATAACAATGGAATTTTTGATGGGGTTACTCAGGACCCTAAAGATTCATATTTTTATTTGGGTGATTTTTGACCAGCTAACACAGTTTTCTCATTTATCAATAATTCATGAGACTCACTCAATAGGTTATCTGGGAAAGTTTTATGTCTATGATATTTTATGATTTCACGAAGTTCCCTTAATCATTATCTGACAATTATACATGTTTTATGAAACTATTTTGGTAAGTTTTGCATAAGGTCTTAGGCACTTAGCTGAGATTGAGCACAAAATACCATCCCTAGATAGATGAATAGTCAGAGTAAATGATTTTTATATTGAAAGATATTCCTAAGGCCTACATTATGGATTTTAGAAAATCTTGGGATGACCACCTAGACTTTTTAGTTCACATACAACAATAGTTTTAAGGATTTGATTCAGATGGAACCTTATGAGTCTCTTTATGGTAGGCCATGTCGTTCACCACCATATTGAAATGAAGCTAGAGAGATAATAGTTTTGAGGTCTAATATGGTACAAGAGACCTTTGAGAAAGTGCAACTAATTTAGTAGAGGTAGATCATAACACAGAGTAGGTATAAATATTATAAAAACCATTGGAAAATACCTATATAGTTTTCTACAGGTGACCATGTTTTTAAGAGAGTTAATCCTATATTAGTCTAGTGATGATCTAGGAAGAAAGGGAAGTTAGAATTGTGTTATGTTGGACACTTTGAGATCACCAAGTGGATTGGAACTATGGTATACCATATAGATCTTTATTCTTGCTTCTGATGTATGAATTATGAGTTTTACATGTCTCATCTTTTGAGGTACATTCCTGATCATATTCATTTTATCAAATGTGAGGATATTGAACTGGATCCTTATGAATCGTACATGAAACAATCAGTAAATATTGTAAACCAAGTAGATAATGTCCTATGAGGTAAAATGATACCACTTTTCCAGATTCTATAGAATCATGGATAGATCTAGGATGTGACTTGGGATTAGAAAGAATATTTCCAACATCAATGGCCAAAGTTTTTTGAGTGGAACCATTTAAGGTACCTCTCAAGGATGATAAGTTGTTTGAGGGGAAGAATTATAACATACTCACAAAATTAGATGTATGAGATATTTTAAGTTTATTAAATTCTCTAGTTCTCTTTTAGTTTATTTCTATTAAGGGTGCTTAGGAGGTTGGTTTTTATATATAAATGGTTCAGTAAATAAATGCTAAAGATATGTTAATAGGATTCAATGTTTGGTGGATTTAAACTAACATCAACTATCCTGTGGACTCCACCAACCCATCGGTGGAGTTACCATAGTTCTGTAGAAAACTATAAATTGCACTGGACAGTTAGAGGGGTTCCATCATCTAGTTGGTGGCATTGGAAAAAACAATATGGTTCTTCCTCACACATTTTATAGCTAGGGTCCAGTCACTAGCCTAGTAGTGGTTCAATCAGCCAACCGATGAGGTCCACTGGATTGCTAATATAGCCTGGTTGGGTGTTCATTAAATTCACCCCATGAATTTCTATTCTACTCAATTTTACCCTTGTTTAATACCAATTCTGACCATAATCACCCTATTTATAACTATACACATCCTCCATTTACTCTTGAACTCTCCCATTTATCTCCTCTTGGTTCTTCAAGGTTATATCAATCTAGTCATTATAGAATGGAAATTTTCTTCTAGATATACACTAAATTCCTATTACACTTTTAGATATGTGCATGGATATATGTTGGATATATGGTTTCCATACTGATCCTATGATTAATTATTCCTTCCTTCATAGACCGATGGTGGATCTACCGAGTTGACGATGTCACTTGATCAGATATTTATCTACCTTCAATTATGAGAATCTAATGGGTATGTGATTATAGTTATTCATCATAGATATATTATTGATGATATATTAATGATATAACTATAATAAACTGACAATATATTTGTGCTCCTTAAAGATTTAATGTGAGATTGATGATCCTTTGGTAGATTGAAGGTGGATTCAACATATAAAAAACATCCTGTTGACAAGATCTAGATCTCTCACAAATGGTGGATATTTCTAGGTAAGTTATCATATATTTCTTACCTTGATACCTTATTCTTGAATCTCATCTAGAACCTCTTTTTTAATGATGGTTTGATGGTGGATTGATGTTTTTTGATTAGAATAAAGATTATTTCTAAGATTTGATGAGGAATTCATGACCCATTCTTTAATTGACAAAAAATCTGGTAAATTGATGTCCTATTTTTTGACATATCTCAAAACTAGTTCCATTGAAGGAATCCATGAGTTATATAATTCTAGAACTACCCTTATTAGCATGGAATCTTCTCAGGTATATTTTCCAAACCTCTTCCTTATAAAACTAGAACCTGATATAGGAATCCTTAAAAAGAGAGTTAGTTTTCTATTGGGTGTAAGAATGTGGTTCAGGAGAAAAAACCCATGAAAAATCTTGATGTGGACATCAAAAACATTGAGGTAGGAATTTAGATCTTTTTTCCACTTTATACATTTTTTCCTTGATATGATTTTTTCAATGACATAGCTTGCTTGACCATGTTTGATAGTGATTTCATGTGTGTGTGTGTATATTGTGAGACCCATATAAGATGTTTGATTCCATAAGTATACCTACGTATCATATTATATATATTTTATTTTTTCACATAGTTAACTGTATATTTACACTAATTACCATGATTTCATTATATACTCTCCCTTTGTATGTTGTACCATGTTATATGTATTTACCATTACTTTAGAGGTATTGTATTTGGTACTCAGAACAAATGGACTATCGTGGCATGGATATCCCTTAGAGAGGGAGTGTGAAAAACATGTTGTGATGATGACAGTAGACCCACACATAGGGTAAGGTCATGCCAAAATTGTGTGCATCCTACTAGGTTTTATTACACACACATTTCATAGTAATCTCGATGTATGTGTAGAATTCATGTATAAGGATCCAGGTACGAGAAAGGGACCCATAGCTGACAGCTTAGAATCGAAACATGGAGCTAGTAGCGGTATTGAGGCAGACTCTAGAGGATTCCACAATGTTTATTTATTTACAAATTTATAATTTTTTTTGACTTTAATCACTAGGAGACCATTTTATTATTTGTATGACATATATTCCATCTATTATTACATTATGATTTTTTATCTTCTGCCTTGATTACTTTGAGTTATTCTATATGTTTTTTGTACCCTATGACTATCATACTAAAGGTATAGTCTCCCTACTGAAGGTGTTCAGATCCTCATTTCTAGTAGATAAACTCACGCATATGGGGAGGTCTATATGAGGTATTGTGGCTCTCTAGATCAAAATCGATGGTTCGTGCTATGGAATTACACTTTGTTACAAGGAAGTGAACCATTCCTCCATTTCCAAATCCCCCATCAAGAGAAGATTTAATCTCTCAATATGAGTTTTATCCACACAATAAATTTTTCTTCTATATATTTATCATAAACCATACTCTAAACCCATTATAACCTTATTAATATAATAAAATAAATATCATTATTATATTGAAATGTTATTATATTAATAGAAAAACACTTATCTATTTCCTTCCCATCTAATGGGAAATGAAAATATTACTCATGTTATGTGTGGACTACTAACTCCATGAATGACATATTTAATTTTTAATTACCACCATAAATGTATGGTTATAAGAATTTATTTAATGAAAAAATGATATTTATAACCTGATTAATATTATGAAAGGTTAATATTAATATTTAAACTTATTATTAATATACCACAATTTTTTCATTAAAAATTACCAAATCAAGTTTTTCACTAAATTCATCTTCATGAATCGTAACTAAAACTCTCATGGAATGAAATTAAAACTTTATAAATAATTATGGAACATATATTATAGTACCTTAATTAATATAGTAATGATTAAATTTGTATCAATAAATGATGATTGACATCGATAGTATAAAGTGTGTGTGAAACAATTAAAATCATTAATATCCGATGATAAAAATAAACAATAAAAAACTAATAATTGAATAATAAATGATTATAATTGATGTGTATAAAATATAAATATACTAATAAGTTTCATAAATAAATTATTATCATGGTTATGCTTATTATTCTAGAGGTTAAAGTGCTTCTGTGGAAGTTGAGATTAAAGGTAAGGGATTGTGTTAACACAAATCTCCTTTATTTGAGTTATAATATTTCTTCTTGAGATTATTTTATATATTTTTGGTTTCTTCCATAATAATATTTTATTATATGGTATTTTCTCTTATTATATAGGTAAAATAAAATTTTAATTCAAATATTCTTCTATGATTAATTTATTTCTCATAAAATTATAATGTTGTTAATAATAATTCTAATATTTTATATTAGATATTTCTATTCTATGTACATGGAATTTATTTCCAAAAATGTTTTCCTTTGTTATTATAAAATTAAAATATATAATATATCTTGATATATTTATACTTGTCTTTATATCATCTTAAAGTAACATTTTATTATCCATTTTAATAATATAAGTTTTATTAGAGGTATTTTTAATATAAAAAGGTTTTCCTTTGATGATCGTATATTTTATATTTCTCTCCACATTTTTGGACTTAACTATTATTTCTATTAAAGGATATAATTTTGGGATTTACTTTAAAGTGGTGTTTTAATTTTTTTTCATCTTACCTTCTTGAAAATTATTTTTGAAAGTGTCTCATAACTTTATCTTTTTATGACAATGTTAATAAATGTTTTCTAAAATATCTTTTTCATGGTTTTGATTATATTTTCCTCTATCTACAAAATATCTATCTTCTTTGAAGTTATGTTTTATGAGTCACCCTCAAAATTTACTTATGAGATATTATTTTTGGGTTGTTTAATTTTGGTAATAACTAATATTACCCTTATATTCATGTGATGTGATACCAATGGAAAAGAGATTTGCAACGGATTTTCTTTACTGAGAGTTTTCATGATATAATTTATGAATGATTTCATATGGGACACATGTGTAAGGATTATCATTATATGACGTGTGTGTCCTACATTATCCTTAAGTATATTAGGTAAAGCTTTATATCTTATGATATGAATATGATAAATGATTTGTGATGCTCAATCCACTATGGGGAATGAGTTGTGATGATAAATCCACTCTGGGAAAAGGCCGTGATTCCTAATACTCTATGGGAAACAAGTAGTAATTCATAATCTGGTATGTTATGATTTCTATTATTATGTTTGTGCCATATTCCTATGTTATATGAATATGTTATAAACCATGGATTATGATTATTGTAACATGCTTCTACACTCTTATTCCATGGTATTTGTTTAATCATTTGAGGTTACATATTCTTATATCATAACTTATGGTCAACCTGTATTGTTCTATATTAATTTTTATCAGATATTTCCCTAATTTTAATTTTTTCTCACATGTTTATGATCAAAACTATTTATGAATATTTGATAAGGTTTTATCCATACTAAAAATTTTAACTTATCCCTTTTATTGTTTTCCTTTTACATTAGAGATTAGATGCAAGACTATATTTATACAAAGGTCTTATATAAGGATGCTTTGTGTGAGGTGATGCAGAAATTATGTGAAATAATATTTTTATATAGAAAATATCTAAAGACACTAAAAATTAGGTTTTTTTGGTTGTAATATTATCATGAGATGTAATGGTTAAATTATTAATACAATGTGAAATATATGCAAGTTTACCTTGGTTCACCTCACTTGGTTTCTAAGTTGGTTTGTAAAGTGTGTATTTTTAGAACCAGACTTGGGATTGAAGGTCTGGGGAACCTCACTCTATATATATCATATCATTACATCATTATTATCAATATTTATTCAAACAAATCAGTAATGGTAATCTCATGGTTTAAGAGAGTTGTTTTTTTGAAAACCACTCATTAAACCCCTCTCAGTGGTGGTATACTCTCTCCTAGGACTCACAATTAGTATCATAGAATTATTGAATGGTGGTTTTAGGTAAAATTACTATATATATGAGTTTAATTTTAATTTATTATATATAAGATTGATGAGATTCATAGATTCAATAAATATCAACAACAAAAAAGGAGTCCCCATGTTTAATGGTAAGGGATTACATTTATGCAGATAGAGGATGGTTGTATATCCATAACCACTCAGATTGATTTTTCTTAATTTCATTGAGAATGGTTTAAATATTCTCAATGTTGAGACAACCTATATTTTGTAGGATAATAAGTATATAAAATCCAAAGGGAGAGAGAACAGTGTGTTACTCTCATCAATCTCATAGAAAGAGTTGACATGAATAATGGGAATGTGTATATTAAAAAAACCAGGAGGAAAATCCATGATGTCTATAAAGAAGATATAAATAAGAAAGAGTCTCAGTTATAAACCTGTTGGGTTCAGTTTGAAGATATTAGAATGGGATAAGATGAATTGATGGAAAATTTCTTCATTCAAGTAAACAATATTTTAATCTCGATTGAAAGATACTATGAATTATTGATGATTTTGTCATTATAAATACGTTAACAATAATTCAATATATATAATTTGACATGAATATTTCATCCCATTTTGATTAATACTTTCATGGGTGGACCATTGATAAAAATGACAATGTTTCGATCACTTATGAGATGAGAAGAGGGAAAACCTTAGGGATAAAAGAAAAAATTAGAAGTATACCACATGTGATGACTCAAAAGGCTATAATCATGTTTAGTAAATGAATTATAGTGAGGAATAAACCAATGCCAAAGTTGATGAAATATATTTTTAAAAATTTATCTCTTTGTTCTTAAATGAAGTACAGTAAATCAGAGGTAAAAATAGAGAGAAGATACCATTTTAATGTTTTAATTTTGGGAATATTTGATATTTTTTATTAATTTAACCTAAGATGAAAGAATGAGAGAATAATTATGATAAATCTAAAATATCATATAGGAAGAGAAGATGGAGAGTTGTTGCACTGTAGGATCATTCTTTAAAGGAAAAGGGAAAAACAATATAGCAATGAAGAAAAATATTTTCTCAAAAATTGATAATACATGTTATGATGGGGTTAGTGAAATAAACAAATAAAAATCATATAATGAAGGATAAATAACATTTATAGTAAAAATAAAAAGAACCAAAAGATTCCTAGATTGGAGAAGAAGAATTAGGGAGTGGTGAAGTAAAAATTAGCGATGAGGAGACACCAAAAGTGTTTTATTTAACAGTGGATCACATGGTATTCTTAAAAGAAAACATAAGAATCTAAAGATAAAAAAGATTTAAAGATATATAATGTTTCATTAAAAAAATTAAACATGTATAAAGGGAGAGGGATGTGTGAAAAATGAGTGTGAATCAAGATTAAAAAAGTAAATGAAATATATTTTATGTGTTTAAAATGAAAATTCATAAAATAGAAAATAAGAAAAAATAGATAAAAAGTTTAAAAAACATAGGTGAGATGTAGGTAAAAAAAGAAGAGATAAAATATAATAAAAATAAAAAATGTAAAATTGTATATATAAAAGGAAGAAATATATTTTTCCTCTCAATATATACATTCATATGTTATAATAACAAAAAAATTATAATATGTTATAGTTAAATAAAAATTAACATGTTATCCATGGGTTATTTAATATAAATAAATTACAAAATTTATTCACCTTATTTATGGATGGATAAATTTAATGAGATTATTAATTTAGTAAAAATGGTTAAATTTTTCATATAAATATTGGTTTTAGATATAATGAATTAACCTTATTCATTACACATTATAGTTAATTAAAAAATGAATTCACATTCTTTCCTTCACAAATATCATTTAGGTTTAGAGTTTTAGAGAATTATTCCATCAAACTTATAGAAATAAATACTACATTAAAAAGTGGGCACTTCTATTTATTATCCATTTTTACCATAATATAAAACTTTTAAATATAAAAAAGTTTTATTTTCGTGAAATATCTTTAAAATTTTTACTTTTCCCTCATCCTTGTCCCTACTTAGCTGTAAAACCATGTGAAAAATATTTAAAAATGTGGTATGTACGAAAAAAAAGCTCAGTAAGAGGCATAAAAAGATGAAAACCATTAGTCTAATGAAAAACATGAGAACCCATGAAATTTTTAACTTTATCTCAATATTATTTGAGAGAATGAAATAAATCATTTCCAATTGAAATACACACACTTTTTTCTCAAAGAAAACTTTTAAAACCCATAATAAGAAAATAAAACACCTTTCTGACCACTTATAGCATCATATTCATAACCCATGTTAGAAATAATTATATCTTAATTAAATCCATAAGGTAAACCCTCAGGTAACTTCCTCATTCTTTCCTATCAAAATAAGGAACATTACCCAATGCATTAGATCATATCTGGGCACACCCATCATATAAGATATAATGGGATCACTCGATGCTATATGGGAACACTCATCATATAAGATATATTATACTCACACATTTCTTATATATATAATTCTCAAGTACCATATCACGAATAAAACATTTTAAAATTCCACTTTTCATCATAAAACCTTTGAAAAACTATTTTAAAACCATATGAAGAAAATTCCAGATATCAAAATACCCTTTTATTTTAAAACCCCCTTTTTAATACTAAAATACCCAGAAAAGGATTTTTTTTTCTAAATGAAACATGAAATTTTGTAATGGAATACAAAAAAAATCCATGGTGGTGGTATTTTGTTTCACCGTATATGTCAAAATAAAGCATTCCTATTATCTTTTGTAAAGAAAGTCAAAAAAATTCATAAAAAATGTTACTTTTGAAATCCTTTAAAATAAATTCAAAAGAAAAATAAAATTTCATTTAAAATTAATTTATATCCATATAAAAACATTAATAAGATATTTTTTTAAAATATGAACATGTAAGAAAAAGAGTTATAAGGTAGATTTTAAAAGAGTATTTTTAAAATAAAGTATATTACTTTGAGTCTGAATCATCACATGTGTTATTTATCTTCCTAAAAAAAATTATGATAATTATTTACTTTATTAATAATTTTTTTTAATGTTTAATATTCTTTTTTTATTTAATACTATGTTATATATAATTATTTAATCATTGATGTTCACATTGGAAGTTTTAATGATACTCGGTTCATGAGTCCAAAATGACATTGGTGGTTGTCTTTGGTAAAAGAGTTCATTATTCTATAATCTCAAGAATAATAATAATGACATAATTATCAATTTTATACATCATTTATACTTGTAAAAATAATCAGGAAATATGGTTATGAAAAATGAACTACATTATAATCATGGAGACAGTGAGCCGTATGTACGCATGAGTAACATTTATATTTTTCAACGATCATTATGGAAAGAAGGTAAGTATAATTTTATATTTTTATAATTATAATTATATAATAAATCCCATATTATTTCTTTAAATATACTTATATATATCATCCAAATTTTGTGGTGATAAAAAAATGAATCATATTGCTTCTTGGAGGTGGTAGTCCACACGTACACACGAACGACATTATCATTTTTTAGTGAATGGATTGGTAAGAAAGTAAGTGACATATTATCATTTAATAATAATAAATATTTATAGAATATAATATATAAATATTAATTCCATAATTATAACTAGCCTTGATAGGTGTTGATGGATAATGAATTTCATCATTTCGTGAGGTGGTAGTCCGCTATAGACATAAATAATAAATTCCTCTCCCATTTAATGGAGGTTAGAGATAGATATAGGTTATTAAATTAACACAATATATTATAATTATATGGTAGATAATTATATTATTATATAATCACATTTTAATAATATTTTAAGTAGGTGGAAGAAGAAATAAAACAAAAACATGCGGTTAAAAAATGTACATTTCTTTAGAAAATCACTTTTTCTTAACACCTTAAGCCCTCTAAGGTTTTTATTATGTCTTAAAAAGACCTATAGAATATAAGTATGGATTTAAATAATGTATTTGGGTAGGTATTGGTCAAAAACGGTTTTTAAGTGTGAACAAATGAGAAGAAGACATGCCCTTTTATAAGAGAGGAGAGGGGAACTCTTGGAATTTATTAAAATATTAAATTAATATAAATTAATTTGATGTCCAAATAGATCAAAATTGATAATAGTAGGATATATTATAATTATTAGTCAAAATAATATTATAAAATAAAATTTGGATAATTTTGGATCACATTTTAACCCTTATATTTTTGTTTTAACCCTTCATTAACCTTTTTGACAATTGCGATGATATAAATGTGTTTTTATTCTTAAGGGGTTAATATAGTTACTATAAAGGAAAAATAGAACATAAATGGACCATGATATATATTCTAAACCATATCCTAATTAATTTTATGTTGATAATATTTTTAGGAATTTGAAAACATTTAATAAAATATTATTTCCCTAAAATATCAATAATGTCAATTTTAGAACTATTCATTTAATTTGAATTTAATAACATCAAGAAAAAAATAAATTCAAATAAAATATTTTAATAAACCAATAAAATATTATATTTATCTTTAAAACTCATGGATATCATTACTTATTTAAAATTATATTACTTTTAATATTTTTAATATTATTTTTTCCATTAATTGACTAATTATCACGTCAGCATTGTGTAAGCATTTAAGGTAATTATTTCTACACTAAAAATCAAAAATAAATTATAAAGAAGAATATAACTAATTTATATTTAAAATTACTATTTATAATCAAACATATCCATATTTTTACCCATGTTATAAATATTATAGTTATTAAAAACAAGAGTGTGACATTTTTGACTTTTCTTTACATAAAATATTATAATGGTCATAATCACATCCAAATGAAAAAACGTTCATATAACTGAATATTTTATGATTATGGATTAAATTTACTCATAAAATAAAATAAAGGAAAGTGTTAGCGTCATTTTAAAGTCCATATCATAGTATTTTTAACCCTTAATTACCCGATTTAACCTTACTCTGGTAACAAAAATTACCAATGTTACTATTCTTATTGACCAAAAATGAAACAGAATTATTTACCAAATTTGGACCCAATAATTAAAAATATTTAATCTATTTTTAAAAATTCAAAACACTAAAGTTCCATAATTTAATTTAAAATTAAATTGAAAAAATGCGATGAAAAATAGTTTTTTAGAAAAATGCCTAGTTTTAGTATAAAATGTCTTTATAATAAATTCAAGTATAAATTTAATTTTAAAAAGAATAATTGGATTATTTAAATAAAAAATAAAAAATTAAGTTTTAAAACTAATATAAAATATAATTTTACTTTGTAAATAATCTAAAATAAAATATAATTTTCAATAAAAATTAGTATTTTTCACTATTTATTGAAAGATATTTTTTTTAGAAAATTATAAAAAAATAATCCTAATATAATTTTGATATGTTTAATTCAATAATGAAATTAATTTTTTTCAAATTAAAATTATTTAATTTTAAAATTAATCCTTTAAATAAAACCTTGTAAGAAAAGAGTTTAATAAAAATATTTTCTTTTAAATTTTAAAAATTGCTTAATATATTTATATTGAATATAAATATATAATTTATGAATACTAATAAATATGAAAATAATTTATTCTATCATTACCTGATTATTTACATTCTTCCCTAGTTTTTGAACTTATATCCTCTCAATTTTATTCACTTATCAAACAAGTGGAGATATCTTTCACTCAGAGTGTTTTCAGATTCTCATGTTGCTTCTTCAACCATATGGTTTTTCCACAAAATATTAATTTGATGGATTACCTTATTTCATAGTAATTGATATATGTATTCAAAAATATAAATTGTATATTCCTCATAAGAAAGGTTATCTTTTAACTGAACTACCTTAGGGATCAAAACATGAGATGAATACAACACATATTTTCTTAACATTAAAACATGAAATACATTGTGTACCTAGGATAAAATCAGAGGAAAATACTCTCAATAATAAACTAATATAAATTTATCTAGGATTTCATACTATCTAATGAAGCATTGAATTATCTTCCCCTTTTTACCAAAAAACATCACGTTTTTCTATGTAGATACTTTTAAAAAAACATGACCACCTACCTTGAAATAATGATCTTTCCTCTAATTATTCACATAAATTTGCTTTCTACTTTGAGACATACTCATATACTTACAAATTATATTCACATACCAGACATTTATTTTGCCAAATATGGTCCCATTAACTTCCTTTCTCCTACTTTATGTCTATAAGCTACAGTCTGGCACCACTTTCGATATAAAGCTTCAAAAGGTTCCATATTTATATTAGAATGAAAACTATTATTATAAGAAGACTTAACCAAAAAAATATATTGATTTCAAATTCCCTAGTAATGCATTGAACAATCATGAATCATATATTAGGGGCCTAAATCAATCACTCATTCTATCCATGAAATTAAAGATGAAAATATGTACTGAAATTTAATTCAGTACCCAATGACTTTTGAAGTCCTTTCAAAAAATTTAAAGTGAACCTGTGATCACAATAATATAAAATGTAGAGAGTAACTACATGTAACTTGATTATTTACTTGAAGTACAATTGAGAAATCTAATCCAAATACATTGTATCTCGAATTCAATGTAAATACACATATTTAGTTAATTGATCAATAATAACCTAAATCACATTATTAACTTGAGAAGTATTTTTCAATACCACTATGAAATCCATGGATATATTTTCCCATTTCCATACTAGTACTGGGGAAATATGAAGCATCGCTTTTGATAATTACCATTCTGGTTTAACCTATTTTCAAGTTATACATTTCATATTAAATTCAGCAATATCTCTTTTCATTCCATCCCAATAATAATAACCTTGAAGGTCTCTTTACATATTAGTTCTTCTAGGATGAACAAAAAATGGGGAACTATGAGCTTCACTCAAAATTTATTTCTTTCAATGTGAATCCCAAGGCACACATAACCTCTTAAAAAATATCAAAACACATTATTTGTCGATATTAAATTTAGAAATTTACCCTTCTTAAAAAATTCTATCTTTCCCTTTTACTCATGATCTTACTTCTGAGCTTGTTTAATTATTTTTGACTAAGATGATTTCACCGACACCTAAAACAAAGTAGAGTAAGTTCCTACATCCACAACTTCTACGTCAAAATTCATCAAATCATTAACCAAGGGGTCATGTTCAAAAGGTAATATGGTTAATACGACATTATTTTTCCAAATCAAAGCATCATATACTTTGTTTTATTTTCCAAGATGATAATGAATCATGAAATCATAATCCTTGATCAATTCTAGCCATCTTATCTACCCCATGTTCAACTCTTTCTAAGTGAATATGTAATTCAAACTTTTTTGATAATTATATATTTACCATTTTACTCCATATAAATGAAGTTTCTAAATTTTTAAATAAAAAACCACAACACTTAATTCTAGATCATGTGTAGGATAATTTAACTAATGAAATTTAAATTTCCATAAAGAATAAGAAATTACCTGATCATTCTACATTAGAACACAACCAAGTCCCTTCAAAGAAGCATCATCGTAGATAACCAATTCACAATTTCTAGAAGGCAAGACCAAAAATGGATCATTCGCCAATATTCTTTTTAGTTCTTAAAAAAAAATCATCACATTCTTTCATCCAGATTAATTTAACTACTTTTCACGTTAATTTAGTCAATGGGCTTGACAAATGAGAAAATTTTTCATCAAAATTTAACTAGAAACACTATAAACGAAGAAAACTATGAATCATTATGAAAGTTTTTGGTCTTATACACTCTTAAACAACTACTATTTTGGTAGGGTTAATAGTTATTCCATATTTAGAGGTAATATGACCAAGGAAAGAAATCTGTTGCAAACAAAATTCACACTTACTAAAATTTTTATATTTTTTCTTTTATTTTAAGGTTTTAAAAACAATTCTCAAGTATATTTCATAATCCTCATGACTTTTATAATATAAAAATATATCATCAATAAACACAACAAAAAAATTATATAAATAGTCATGGAAAACTCTATTTATAATATCCATAAATACAGTTAGTGAAAAGGGTATTACTACAAAATCATAGTAACCATATATAGTCCAAAATATAGTCTTTAGAATACATTCCTCCTTCACTTTTAACTGATGGTACCCTAACTTGATACCAATCTTGGAAAAGTATTACTCTCCCTATATATGATTAAAAAATCAACAATATGAGGAAAATGATACTTTTTCCTAATAGCGATGTTATTAAAAGCTTTATAAATAGTGAAAAGTATCATTAAACAATATTTATTTTTAATAAATAAGATAGGATAACCCCATGGTTAAGTGCTAGGATGAATGAAACATTTATCTAGTATCTCATGATTTTTTTTTCAATTATAAAATTTATACGTATGACATTCAATAATGGGGTTTCGAAATTGGATTAGAATCTGATACTAATTCAATAGTGAATTCAACTTCTCGATTAGGTATAGCCCCAATGAATTCATCAGAAAAAATATACATATATTCAATAACTACTGGAACATCACTAATTTGAATAGTTTATTTCTTTTCAACAACATGATCATGGTAACTTTCACTACCATCCCAATTCAATTTATCAACTTATTAGTAGGTTGTCAAAGGCAAGAAATCATTGAAAAAAACTTTATTGGATCCTCAATATATCTTAGAATGATAAATATAAATTCAATCCATACCCAAAATAATATAAAACTTTAATATGGGAATTTTAATAAGATTTATAGGAAATAACATTCCACTAATAACAATAGGAATATTCTTATAAATATTGGTTTCTTTATTATTTTTACCCGAAGTTTTCACTAAAATTTATATCTTAATTTCATGAGTTTATATTACCAATATACTTGAAAATTTCTCATAAATTAAGGAATATAAAGATCAAAAGTCAAATAGGGAATTAGAATAATTCGAATAAACATGTATCATACCTATCACCACTTCATTTGATGGCCCAACATTAACTGTAATAGTAGTAATTTTTTTCCATACCTTTCTATTTCTGATCTTGATGATTTTTATCCTATGAAACTAAATTTGGACACATGTTAGCATAGTGACCCAAATAATTGAAACTAAAACATATCACCATTTAAAGGATATTTGTTACCCCATTCTTTTATTGTTTGGGACTATTTTCTCTATAGTCACGAGCCTTATAACCAATCTTACTACATCGGTTAATCTTTCGAAATCCTATAAAACATTTATTAAAATTTAATTTAACACACTTGGAATATTATGGGGGATTACCTAAAGACTTTTTAGCTACATTATTCTACATTGTTTTCCATATTGACAATTTCTTAATCTTTTCATCTCAAGGAACATAAGTGTTAGAAAATTCCAACTCAAATTTCTCAGTAGAATGAACAAATTTCTCATTTCTTTTAAATTATCTTTCGACTAAAGATTTTCATAAAATTTGTTTCAATCCTTAGTAAAATCTATTAATTTTTATATCAATTTCCCAAATAAAATCAAATATGTACCTGACCAATATTTTAATTTTTTTCATATGAATCTACAGAATATTCATCATTTTTCCTCAATTCCAAGAATTATTTATCCATCCTAAGTCAAAAAAATAGAAAAAATATTTCTCAAGGAAAAAGTTCTTAAATGTGTCATATTCCATGGCATAAAGCTCATCACTTTCTCTTGTATTCTTAATCAAAGATCACCATTGATCAACATCACCTTAAAAATGATAAGTGAAAAGAGTTACCCTATTACATTCTAAACATACCATGGCTTCAAATATCTTTTCGAGTGCATTGATCCAACCTTATACTACCACTAGGTCGAAGATCCACTGAATTATGGAGGATGTTGTATCATTAAATGTTCCACTATATTAATGTTTCTCTATGGTATATTTTTCTTCTCTCTAGCATAGATAACACCACCATTATAGTATAGTTCAACAAATCTATTACTGTAGAAAATTGTTTATTTCTAATTCCAACCATTCTAAGATGCTAATTTGGATGGATATTTTACCCTTAATGCCTTATTAATGTAACTTCCCTGTCTCATCTGTAGAAAATCATTCTTAACAAACATATTTTAGACAAATAAAAAAGGTAATATTAAAATTCTATATCATTTAAACTTAACCATAAAGTAGAATCTTTCAAAGGTAGGCTATTAACATTATCCAAAACTCTAAATTTATCTAATACTTACTCTGATACCAACTATAAGAAGCCAACCTTATTCATAAATATTATAGGTACTTTAAACTATAATTCACTTCCTTACATTCCCAAAGATCTTTTAGGTTTAGAGTTTTATAGAATTTATTAATCACCCTTACATAAATAAATATTATATTAAAAATTGGACACTTCCACTTATTATCCATTTTTCACATAATATAAAACTTTTAAAAATAAACATATTTTATTTTCTGGACATATCTTCAAAATTTTGATCTTAAACCCATCCTTTCCCTACTCATCCTTAAAACCCTATGAGAAATATTTTAAAATGCAGGATGAGAAAAAAATATTAGTAAGGGATATAAAAAGAAAAAATCTGTTAGTCCAATGAAAAATATGAAAAACCATGAAATTTTTAACTTTATCTCAATTTTCTTTGAGTGAATTTAATAAATCATTTCCACATGAAAAGAACACACAATATTTTCTCAAAGAAAACCATTATAACCACTAATAAAAAAATAAAACCCATTTCAATCAAGTTAGATAATCATATTCATAAACCATGTTAGAAATAACTAGATCCTAGTTAAATATTGAGGAAAAACCCTCAAATAACTCCCTCCTTATTTTCTATCAAGACAAAAAACATTACCCAATTCATTGGAGTGTTATCTGGGTACACCCATCATATAAGCTATAATAGAATCACCTAGTGCTATCTGGGAACACCCATAATATAATATATACTAGTCTACTCTATTTCTCATATATAATTCTCATGTACCATATCATTAATAAAACTTTTTATGCTTTCAATTTTCATCATAAAACATTAGAAAAACTATTTTAAACCCATATTCAAAACACTTTTAGATATAAAATACCATTTTATCTTAACAAACCATTTTCATTACCGAAATTCCTAGAAAATGGGAAAGATGGGTTTTTTATGAATAAAACATGACATATTTTAATGGAATACAAAAATAATGTAATGTATATGATTTCAAGAAAATTAGTTGTCATCGTATACATTAAAATTGAACATTCCCTTTGTCTTTTGTAAAGTAAGTCAACACATTCCATACAAATATTCCTTTTAAAAAACTTTGAAATAATGTCAAAATAAACATAAAATTTCCTTTAAAATTCATATATTTCCATATTAAAACATTAATAATATATTTTTTAAAAACATGGACATGGAAGAAAAAGGCTTGGAAGGGAGACCTTAAAAGAGGTTTTTTAAAATAAAGTCGCTTACCTTGAGTCCGAATCATCACATGTCTTCTTTATATTGTTAATAATGAAATTATGTTAATTATTTAATTTCTTAATAAATAATTTCAAGTCTATTATTCCTTTTATTTTATTTAATACCATGTCATATATAATTAATTATTCATTTAAGTTCACGTCGTAAGTTTTGACGATACTCAGTTCATGAGTCTAAAATGACATTGGTAGGTTGTCTTTGGTCATAGTGGTCATTTTTAAATCATATACAGAATAATAATAATTAAATAATTATAATTTTTATACATCAATTATAATTTTAAAATCAATCATGAAATATGGTTATGAAAAATGAACTATGTTATGATCATAGAGATGGCAGACCATACATACTCGTGAATAATGTTTCCATTTTTCACTAATCAATATAGAAAGAAGGTAAATATTATTATATATTTAAATAATGATAAATATATAATAAATATCATATTATTTATTTAAATATACTTATAAATATTATCCATGTGTTGGGGTGATAAAAAATTAATCACATAGCTTTGTGGAGGTGGTAGTCCACACATACGCACAAACAACATTATCAATTTTCAGTGAATGTAAAGGTAAGAAATTAACAGATATATTATACTTTAATAATGATAAATATGTCATTAATATCATATATAAATATTAATTTAATCATTATAACCAACCTCTATAGGTGTTGATGGATAAAAAATTTCATTGGTTCGCAAGGCAGTGGTCCTCCAAACACACAAACAATGGATTCCTTTCCCATTTAATGAATGTTGGAGATGGATATAGGTTATTACATTGACAAAATTAATTTAAATATATGGTATATACTTATGTTAATATGTAATAATGTTTTAATATTATTTTAAGTAGGTTGAAGAAGAAATAAGACAAAAACATGCGGTTAAAAACTATATATCTGCTTTGGAAAATATCATTTTATTAACACATTAAGCCCTATAAGTTTGGTATTATGCCTAAAAAATAACCATAGGATGTGATAAGAGATAAAATTAAGGTATTTGGGTAGGTATTGGTTGAACCAAAAGTATTTTTAAGTGTTAATAAATGATAATAACAACTTCCCTTTTATAAGACATGTGAGGGGGTACTCTAGAAATTTCTTAAAATATTAAATTAATATAAATTAATTTTGATGTTCAAATTGATAAAATTGATAATATTAAAATATAATATGATTAAGAGTATAAATAATCACATAAAAAAAACTTTGGACAAGTTTGAATCACATTTTTACCCTTATCTTTTTGTTTTAACCATTCACTAACCCTCTTTACAATTAGAGGGATATCAATGTTTTTTATTATTAAGGGGTTATTATAGCTAAAATAAAAGGAAAAAGGCCAATAAATTTACCATGGTTGATATTTTAAAACATAAAATAATAAATTGTATGAATACATAATTTTTAGTAATTTTAAATTATTTAATAAAATATTATTTTCATAAAATATCAATAATATCAATTTTAAAACAATTCATTTACTTTGACTTTAATGACATAAAGAAAACAAAATAAATTCAAATAAAATATTTTAATAAATCAATAAAATGTTATATTTATCTATAAAATTCATATATCTCATTAATTATTTCATATTATATTACTTTTAATTTTTTTTTAATTTTTAATTTTATATTTCTATTAATTGAATAACTACTTTTTTAGCATTGTCTAAGCATTTAAGGTAATTATTAATTCACTAAAAAATAAAAATAAGTAACCATACTGAATATAAATTCTTTATATTTAAAATGAATATTTATAACTGAAAATAACCACTATTTATCACCTTGTAAAAAATATTAATGTTATTAAAAACAATAATATGGCATTTTTGACTTTTTTTACATAAAAAATTATAAAGGTCATAATCACATAAAAATGGAAAAAGGTCATATGACTAAATATTAGATGAGTATGGATTGAATTTAATAATTAAATAAAATTAATTCAAGTTTTAGGTTCATTTGACAATCTTTATCATATTATTTTTAACCCTTAATTACCTGATTTACCCTTACTATGGTAACAAAAATTACTAAGGTTACAATTCATATTAAAAAAAATAAAAGTGACATATTTACCAAATTTGAACCCAATTATTCCAAATATGGAATCAATTATTCAAAATTAAAAATACATAAGTGGTAGAATTTAATTTAAAATTAAATCGAAAAAATGTGATGAAAAAAGTTTTTTCAGAAAAATGCCTATTTTATGTATAAAATGTTTTTATACTAAATTCAAGAATAAAGTTTATTTAAAAAATTTTAATTGGATTATTTAAAAAAAAATTACTTATTTAATTTTAAATATAATCTAAAATAAAATTTTACTTTGAAAATAACTGAAAATAAAATATAATTTTTAATAAAAATAAATAATTTTTCTCTATTCAATGAAAAATCAATTTTTTTTGAAAAAATTATCAAAAATTGATCATAAGATAATTTTTAAATGAATAGTTAATTTTTTTTTTCAAATTCAAATTCTATAATTTTAAAATTAAACTTTTAAATAAAACCTTGTATTAAAAGAGTTTAATAAAAATATTTCTTTTTTGATTTTAAAAATTACTTGATATATTTATAATAAATATAATAGTATAATTTATTAATACTAATTATCTGAATTAGGTAATTTTTAGATCCAATATTTTCAAGGGATGAAGAGAAGTTGATGTAAATAAATATTTGATAAGAAATCTCTAAAATTGAATCCCAAATCTAGTATTAAATTCTTTGGATATACTGATAATATTAAGGGGTGTCATCTATAGGAGCCTACTAACCAAAAGTTTATTATTAGTAGGGGATATATTACTCTGAATATATGTATTTATAAAATAAGAAACTTAGTTTATAGATTATCCAAATATCTATATGAAGTATCTATCATGGTAATGATACAAAGGATTTGATGCATTGATGTTTAGCCTTAGTTTCCATGAAATTAGTATAAACCATTATGCCTCGTGCAGTAGGTAAGGTATATTGGTGGTTGGATATAATAAGGTCCAAATTTAGGAATTGAAGGATTTTTTCCTTGTATTTTGGTATAAAGTATATGAGATTAACAAAAAATACTTTGAGGGTTCTAAATTGTCGAGAAAAAATATCCTCAGATACATAATTTAGAAAAGAAATGGAGAGGACTAGAGTACCTCGAGTATTGACCATATAAATAATGGGAAACCTAATATATATCAATACCCACACCAGACTTGATATTTCATAATAAATGGGAGTTTTTAGTTGATACATGATTGATTAAGGTTAGATTAATTGTAATGGAAGAGGAAATATGGAGATGAAGTGTAAATATATGATTGATACTCAATCATAACTTCAAGTGGGATATTGTTATAATATTATTCCAAGGGAAATAGGTTAGTGGTGAAATTTTATTTTTTATAAGAAAAATTTCATTGGTTGATTTTATTATATTTATTCATCCATATAAAATAATTAATTTTGTGTATTATTCAAGAAATATGCAATAAAAATGAATCTTTGATCAATGTTATATGTATTTTCTAGATGATAAATCATTATATAAAGAAAAGTGTGTGGTTTGTTTAGAGGTAATGATGAGGCCACTAGTAGAGAATACCAAGATGGAATCATAGGCATAAAATCTCATATCATGAAAGATTGTGTAATGAACTAGATTGGGATGACATGATATATCACCTGAACCAATTTTCCACTTGGACTGAATGGTATTTCTAATCCCCATAGGTTGGAAACTAGTTCCTAGGAACTAGAAATATGCACTTGGGAAAAATTTCACCATCATATAATAAAATAAAAAAGTATTAAAAACAAATAAATAAATAATAAAATTATATAACAATGAAATAAACATCCAACAAAAAAACATATACCTGGATACACTGAATAAAATATAGTGGAAACAGGAACAATGAGAAAAAAATATAAAATACACCAGGAAAAAGTGGTCGATACAACATCCCAAAAATATAATAGAACTTGAACATATCCAATAAAAGCTCCCTATGACCCATGTCCACTCATTATATCCCAAAAATTATAACAGTTGACTATATAAACAATCAATGAATGTAAATAGATATGAGGAACATAAGAGAAAAAATAAGATCTGTAGACACACAACCTCACACACAACAATGTGTATATAGGGTGTGAGACAAACATGACTAGTTGTATATCACTAAAGTGTCTATACAACTCCTTTCATATTACATTCTATTTATTCTAGTTTGAACATAATTTATAAGTTATTTTTTTCACATGGGAAATCATAAGAAAGTATGTAATGTGCTTTAGATCTTTATTTCTAAAACTAGGGTAAAACCTTTTAATAATAACAAGGATCATTCATCCTAAATCCATTACTTAAAAAAATCATTAAAAAATCATTTTTAAATATATTCAAATAAAAAAATATGACTTATGAACTTATAAAAATCAACAACTATTTCTTCCTATTTTTCTAATTTTTTAATTATTTTTTCAAAAAAAACATCACTTTTCTTTTTAAAAACCTCACCCCCAAACATATTGTAAATTATTTTGGATGTAAACCAAAAACTATAACTAGAACATCACATAATCTCTATGGAACCCTTGTCATCAATGAAACATGAAAAAAATAAACAATAACCACGCAATTGTTCCATAAAATCCAAAGATAGAGGATATAAATAAAGAAAACACAAGAATCCCCTAAATCATCCTAAAGAGGATCTATAATCATGGGACACTCACTAGGATATAACATGAATTAAACTGGGGTCATATCTCTCTAAGGGCCCCTATTTGAAACTAAACATCCCTCTTAGTATTCCTTAGGGTCACTGAGTACAAAAATAAACCCCTAGGAAGGTGTTACTATCCTAGAGAAATAACTATACTATGCACACTAATCTAGTTTAACATGCATCCATACCTTCTATACAGTTACATAGAGTTCCCAGAACATCAAAAAATGTAGGCGAGCAATCAAAATAATTACAAGCTCATCAAAAAGAAAAACAATTAAAATAAAATCAATAAACCAAATCTCATATCCAACACCCTCACACAAAACATCCCCTTTCATATCCATGTATATAGTTTAATAAATAATATCCACCATGAGGTTAGAACTTATAAAAAACACAAAATAAATGTAATGGATAAAAAGTGAGGTAAATCACAATTTCAAAACAAAAATGTGTCAATTGGTCCTTTGATAACATTCTTGGAATACTATTCCATTTCATATTATTTAAAAATCTAACCTTTTAAACATTTTTTGAAATTCCTAGGTAACTACACTTTCCTTTGAAAATGTTTCAAAATTACATCGAGGAAAAATGGTCTCAAAACCATTGAAATAAGGTCTAATTCACACTCTTTAGAAAACTTTATCTTTATATAATCAAACAACCCTTTTAAAAATGAAATTGATGTCAAATAACTCTTTAAAAATATTTAACTCCTTTGAAAGATCCACTCAAGAATGATCACAAACACTTATCATAAAAAAATTCCATGCCAAGTGAATAAAAACATTAAAAACCATTTTAAAACCCCTCATGGGTAATACATATAGATAAAATTTGGAAAGAAAATTATTTTAAATCATCCAAGAATTAAATGTAATGTAATATAAAGAATCACATAAAAACAAAAACTTCATTCATGTATAATCTCATCATAATGCATAAAATTTGATTGTGAATTCCCAATCAACCAAGGAGACCATCACCAAAACCCTAAACATCCAAACCACCATTATTAGAACTTACACGAACCATAAAATCAACTTGAACAATGATTAGTGTTCTCAAGAGAAAGGAAAAATCAAGGTAAAGTATAAGGGAAGGAGTGAAGAAAAAGAATAAAGAAGATATTACCTTGAGAAACCTACTTGAAATTGATCAAAATAATATTTTAATTAAACGAGAAGGGATAAAAAAATACCTCCGACAAAAATGATCGTACGATTGATACATGGGGAGTGGGGGGGGGGGGGGGGTTAAATTAGGGTTAAAAACATAGGGGAAAAGGAGGAATTTCACTTTTAAGAAAAATGGGAATCTTAGAAGGTTTAGAAGCATGGATGGGTACACCATGAACCAACCGTGCATGATTCAATAGAGACCCAATACACATACACATGGTTTAGAAGCACATTTAGATAAACTATGTGAAATTCCTATATAATAGACTCATCACTCCCATACAATTGTTTCACAGTTCCTAATAACCATTTTCAAGCTATGTGAAACCACCATAAGTCTTAAATATCTTACATGATTTACTTTGTACCTTACATAATTTGGACTCAATCATGTGCTACCCATGTAGACAAACGATGAAATAAAAAAATGTATTCAAAAACTCCTTATATTAGGGTCATCACATAGTTTCCCCTAAACCATGCTGACTAACCTTGAAATAAAGGGAAATTTATAGATTTTATAAAATTTAAACCAAATTATCAATGTTTTAAAATACCAAAAAAAAAAAAATAATGTAACAATTTCATGTGGATGAAAAAATTCTCCCCGACATGGCACTTTCTGGACCAATAAATTCATTGACAAAGGTATAATTAAAAAGAAACAAAACACTCCACACCATAACATAAGAGGTGGTATGAATTCTATGAGAAGTAAATACCACACAAATCACTATTTATTAAAACCCATGAAAAGGATCCTCAAGAATAAACAAACAACCTCAAACATAGGCCAAATCATAACCATTATACTTGAATCTATAAGAAAAATAAGACTTAGTATACATCTCATAACCATTTAAAATTCATCTAAAATAGTAGAACAATCGACAGAACTAACTAATAAAACATACATTTCCAAAAACACTAAATTTCAATTAACCATAAAAGGAAATGAAATAATTTCTCTAATCCAATACAACCATATTAACTGCCAGCTCAAACACCAAAAGAGATCACAATCCACAAAGGTACATCTAAAAGAACACAAAATTAGGTAGCCAATCCAACACATCCCAAAAAGGAGGAATGTGACTGATCATGAATATTTATCAATATTGAAAAACACGGATCTAACCTTGGTTCATGAAACTGTAAGATGTTTAACTTGAGGCCAACCCATAGAACACCAACTCATAGTGATCCCGATAAAAAAAATCCAAACACGGTATCACTTATGGTCTATTTGGAAACCAAATTCTCATTTACATTTCCATAGGCATGTGCCTAAGGTGTATCCATGGTCAATACATCTAAGAAACTTCATGCATATAATTCACTATAAATCTAGAATCACTGATCCCCCAAAAAGTCACAACCAAATAAGGAGGCATGAACTTCCCAAAACAACCACCGCTCACACATGAGAAACTCACAATTGGAACCCAAAGGATGAATCAAACAAAATTCAAATCAATACCATAACCACCTTAAACTCATAAAACTAGAATCCCAAAATAGATCATCACTCAAAAAATAAGAAGGCCAATCATCATCAATTCAATCATCCAACCAAAGATTAAGGAACTAGTCTTAAAAACTAACTAATATAGATCCAAAAAAACATTCTAAAAAAATAATATCTTGGATATTTCTAAAACATACCACCACGAAACTACTATTAAAATAAAAAAAACCTACAAATTCATTTGGAGTCTGGTTAGAGATAAACACTATGATGACCACACTCAAGAAATGAAATAATTTACCCTAAGGGTTATCCATGAGACCAGTTTTCTACCTTTAATCCAAACCTTTTTGGGAGAAATAATTAAATAACATGAATCTTTAATCCAAAATGATTCATGTTTTACAAAACAAACCAAATATTCCCAATAAATATGAAAGGAAAAAATCCAAAATAAATCATTCAATCAAGAAAAAGAACATGCCAAAATCCCATTCCCTAAAAAACCACCACATTTCATAAGGAATAAAAACTTGTTTTTTCAGAAACTCATGTTATTTTGAAAACATTTTAATTAATTTAAAATATAACCCCTTTATCAGGGGATTTGAAAACATTAAACTCATCTTCAAAAACCCACTAACTTCTTTTCAAGATCCAAAACTCACTCAAGCTTCTCAAATATCACTTTTATTTAAAAATATTCCCCTAAATATCCAATTTATATTTAAAAACACTTCACCCTTTAAATAATTTCAAAACACACTTGTTTTTCATTTAAAAACTATACACTCTTGAAAAAAACTCTGATAGGATCAAAATATTCTCTGAATAACTCAGGAAATAATTTTTGACCCTAAAATATAATTTTTTATTTCATTATGAAATCAACCATTTCCAAAATAAATTCATGAAAAGATATTACACTTATAAACAATCCCTAAGGACTCATTTAAATTATAAATTTTTTTCATGAAATAATCCTTCTCACAAATAGAAAATATATTTCACAATAACCACATAAAAAATGCACCACAAATCTAAAAAAAATCCAATCAATAACATGAATATATTACGAAACTCTCTTAAATTCACCCTTATCATTAGGAATCACTCAAGGTTAGTGTAAATATAAAAACCAAATACGAATCTGGACCATGATTGACATGGACACATGGTTTGATGGACCAAAAACAAATCATACAGTAATTCCTTAGACATATCTAAGATCAAGTGCTTAGCCACTATCCGATTTATCTAGTTATGCAGTCTAAACTCATGTTAATGATCCTTTTACTCATATTCATCCTGAATATCAAGTGCAACACTAAATAAAACTTATAAAATTATAATGAGAATTAAAAAACCAATATAAAATCTCAATAAAAATAGAATAATCAAACATTATCCAAATACCACTACCCATGGTAACTCAAGAATTGTCATGAATGGTGGTGATTAGGATCCTACTTCCGATTAAACTTCTTAGTTCCTATGATAATCCTAATCTCCATTATTCTATGAAACACCCAAATAAAAAGAGGTAATTATAATAACATGGTCCCTTTTGATAAAACTAGTCTCTAATAACATTTATAACAAACTAGTTTGGGTTGATAGGACATGTCACCAAACCCAATTCACCACTAGGCCTGAAGGGTGTTACCTATAATACCATAAGATTTCAGTACATGTTTCCTTTAAATAAATACTATGTTGAATAGTGTGTGATATAAACAACATTGAACTAAATTAAATAATAAATTATTTAAAATTAATGGTAAGCATCAATACATTATGATTACATAATGTTTAAATAAATAAACTAATACTCATTAATAATTGATATGAAATAAGTTTAAGAGGGTCTTTTTTTATAAAAGTGGTTTTACTATATATTTTTGTGTTTTCATTTAAAAGATAAATTTATCTTATTTAGAGTATTAAATTTATTTAAAAATTATTTTTTATACATATAAAATAATGAATAATCATTCATACACTAATTATTAATTTTTTATAAATTAAGATAAAATCATTTAATGGAAAAAAGAGATATCATTTAGAAAACTATTTTAAGTGTCAAATGTATTTTTATAATAATAAATTAAATTAATTAATATAAATTATTTAATTTGGGGTAATTTATTCAATAAAATAAATTAAAAATAATCTAATGGTTGTTATAAGGTAATGAATAAGAATAAATCCATTTTATTCTTCAAAAATAAATTTTTTCTAAAAATAGTTTTTACGCATTTTGTGCGTGGATATTAGAATTATATTTTTTAAATTTTAGTATTTTTTTGATAAAATGAATTTAATTTTTTATATCAGAATATAAAAATTATATTAGGGTTATTTTGTTTGGAATTTTTCTAAAATAGATGATTTCTGGGTGAATAGTAAAAAATACAATTTTACAAATACTTTCATTTTATGAAATTACTAGGATATAAGAATAACTTTTTTTTTTGAAACATTTATAATAGAAAAAATATTTTTTTTATGAGTAATATAATGAATTTGAAAATATAACATTGAACTTATAAATCTACGTTTGACATTTTAGAAATCTAAGTAATATTTAATCAACTATTTACAAGGTTAATTTCGGTTCTATTTTGGTTTGAAAGTAAAATAAGTATCTTTTTATTTAAAATAATCCAATTAATTATATAGAAATAAAAATTAAATGTTATTTTTTTAAAATCATTTTTATGCTCAAATCAAGCATTTATCTAAAAATGGTTTACGTTTTGTTTTGCGAATTTATATTAAAAGTAAATTTTACCACTTTTGGAAATTGAATCTAGTAAAATGGAATCCATATTTGAAATATGAATATTTAATATTAGGTAATAAGGTAAACTTAATTTTTTTCACAATGAATAATAATTATGGAAAATATTTATCACCTCGGTTAAGCGTAAAATGAGTTAAAAGGTTTAAAATAAAGGGATAAGGCTTCAAGATAATAAAAAAACTTGATTAAATAATATTGGTTGTTTATATTTAAAACTTAACCTTATAATATTATAATACATGATAATTTTTATCCACCTAACTTGAGTAATAAATATATTATATAATAATGTTTTAAATATTTACAAGTTTTCCACCCACCACACTTATAAAAGGGTACCTCCTATCCTTTATTATCTATAATTTTAGACACTTATATCAATAAATATATAGCAAAATAAATTAAAATATTTATTTTTATTTACCTAGAGGTCTTAGTATCAATAAAATTGACTTAAAAAAAGGCTTAAGGTGTAATTCAAATGAGATTACCAAAGGAATATGTATATGTTCTTACCGATATTTTTCAAGTTCCTTTATTCTTAAACATTAGAAAAATATTTAATAACCATATTAAAATAATTAAATTCTTATATATACCATAATTATATATTTTTATGTTAATTTTACATCCATTTTTTATCTCCTTTCCATCCTATGGATAATAAAAACATTACCTGTACGTATGTACGAACTACAGTCTCCATAAAGTAGTGAAATTAATTTTTCATCACTGCCTCACTTGGATGGTTATAAAGATAGAATTAATTAATATATACATATATTATATTTATTAAAAAATTATTATTTTGGAAATATAATATATCATGTTACTTATTACCCTACTATACATTAGAAAATGACAATGTTGTTCATGCGTATGTGTGGACTTCCACCTCCACGAAGTGACATTATACATTTTTCTATTACCAACTTAGATGGATAATTCTAAAATTTTATAGAATGAATAAAAATTATATTAATGAAATTATTACAATTATGTAGATAAAGTAACTATGTCATAAAACCTTTAACCACTGTCAATATACTGAAGTAATTATGGAGAAAATGTCCGAACAACCTTAAGTGGTCGGCGTAAGAAAGAACTATTCAATGAATGCATGTAAAATGATTATAAAAGGACCTTAAAAATTGAATATTGATGAAAAATTTCTTAATAAATTATTTAATAAATTTTAATTTATTATTATGAAGGATGTAACACGCTCGACCAATCAGAAATCCAAGGTAAGGGTTTTTTGTCTGAATTCCACTCCAATGAGACATATTTTATATTTTTCACCTAATTTAATTTATATGGTGTATATATTTACCTTTTAAAATATTATATCATGAATTCCTTTTTGTTAATGGTATTCTAATTTTCAAATATTTTTTTTTCTCTTTTTATTGGTTTTAATTCAAAAGTAATTAATCCATATATCTTTATTTTACAATCTCACTATTATTTAAGATTATTCAAATTTAGATTTATATAGAAATAATGATATTATATTTCTGTTATTAAACCTGATATATTTTATTTTCCTCTAGTTATTTATATTGTTTACATTATTTCCTTTCAACTTTTCCTTTCTTTTGTATAAAAAAATTGAAATAATATTTTTAAACAAATTCGACCTTACTTCTCTTTTTATCAAGAATATTTTTCCCATATACATATTCTTAAAATTGTTTTATTGAATCTCTTATAAACTTTTAAATAAATGGTAAATGTATTTTTATAACAACATTTATTTTATTTATTAAGGTTTAAATAGATTATTTTTAATGTTTTCAAAACATTCCATTTTTGAATTTTTACAAAATCTTGAAAGGAATGTTATTTTTAATGTCTATGGAGTAAATAGATTTTCCAACTCTATAAACATTATTTTCTGTTTATATTAATCTAAATGTTACTATATTTTTTTAATGAAAATCCATTTCCATTGTTGTATGAATTTTTATCTTTTATAATAAAATAAAACATATTTATTTTCTATAAGTTTGTTTTTTGGAAATGATTTATAATTTCTTTTTTATTTAAATATTACAAAATCAATAAAGAAAGTAATTTTTAAAGTTTTCATTTTCCATTTTACTCTATAATTATCAAAGTAATTTCCTTTATTTAAAACATTCATTTCTGATTAATTGATGTTATTTTTTTATCCTTTACTGATTTATGTATTATGTCTTATTTTGAGATAATTCACATTATTGTGATAACATTCTCCATCACTCTACATTTTTTATTGGACATTATTTTTATCATTAATATTTATATTTTAAGTATCATTTATATATTCAGTATCATTTATTCTACTTTTATATTGTATTAACTATATACTATTTCAATATATGGTTTTAGTTAAAGTAATCTTATTAAGAATTAAATTCCATCATTGGGGAAATATCAATATTCTGTATTCTTGATTCTATATAGATATTGATTGATTGATTAATTATCTTTATTATGTATCATATTATTAATTAAATATATAAGGAATTAATTAGATATATGTAAGTGATTATTGATACCCAAATATAGATATCCTCTCGATTCATCGACAAGTCTCAAGAGACAAACTATTGGACAAATTAGTTAGTTATTTAGTTTATGATTACCCATTCATTGAAATGTATTGAAATAAGGAAGAAAGGTAAGTTACATGATATATTTTCATGATTCCTTAATGGTAATATCATTAAATTCATAATTATTCATTTCTTTCATTTAGATTTTAGTTATTATTATCTATATTATTGTTAGGTTTATATTTTCCATGGATATATTTTTAATCTCATGTTATTAATTAAATATAATATATACTGATTATCAATTCTTATATATTGTTTATGTCTTATCTACTCATGATATATTTAATTGTACACTTACCAACACCGAGCATTTGATTCCACCCATTATTTTATTTCCATTACCCATGATATGAAGAATAAATATTTTAATTATTTTCAAGGATTAAAGAGTGTTTTTAATATTTTTTTTTATTTTTTTAAAGTAATATATAAATGATGTATGTATCTAGTATCCCAAGACTACTAAACTTATTGATCCTTTATGTTGTAATATCTTGTATTCTGTACCAATGTAATAAACTAAACATCAACTTTTGGTTAATATATTTGGTGTGTTATAGTTGGTATCAAAAGAAGTTTAGTAGGACCCTTGGGAACTTAATTTTAGTAAAACATAAATAGAATGTGAATTATTATAAACTGCTATAATGTTTAATAAATTTTAGGGTTTTTATTTCATGAATTAATATTCATCAATTTATGAACTAATTTTTTATGTTCCTTTGTTTAAAGATGGTTTCTAACAAAAGTAAGGTAAATAATACCAACACCCATAGTTAATGTAGATATTTACCACTAGAGAAAGTCAATATGGATTATGTTATAGCTAAATAGATTATAAATATATTAGGGAGGTTTTCTCAGGTTATAACCAATAACCTTCCTCATATAGAGAAACATTTTTATTCTCAACACAGTGTAATGATTTTTGACTACTTTATATAGTATAATACTCCGTACATTAATGAAACTACTATTCCATTAGTAGCTATGCAATAGATCAAGTCCCTTAAAATAATATTTTTGGCATTGGGTGGTAGTGAAAAGGAAAATATTATTTAGGTAATATGTTTTTAAAAAGAAGATACATATCAATGTTAGTCATTGATTAAGAATACTAAGGAGGAGGAGGAGATAGAGGGAATTAAATACAATACCTATAAAGTTATTTTCCTTCAAAAATATTTTCTTAAAAAGAAATAAGCGAATATGAAAATTAAATTACTTAATTTAAGAAATAAGGAAGAAGAAATTTTTGATGATTATGAAGAAAACTTTATGAGATTAGTAAGACATGCTACAGACTATATAATCTAGAAAGAAAGATTAACCATTTATTTTATATATTTAAGCCAATCATTTGAAGGGACCTAGTCTCTAATTTTTTTTATCATATGATGATATGGTATCAAGTGATATTTGGATGGAGAAATAATTCTCCATGTTATATATTTTAAAATTAAATTAAGGTAATAAAAGGATGCTTGATCACCAAGGGAAAATAAAATAGTGAAATTAAAATTAGGGATGAATGAAACTTTAAACATGTGATAATTATAGAAAAAAAAATCCTGATAAATGATTAAAGAGAATGTTTGTTTTTTAAAAGTGTAGAGATAAGGTCTATCTAGATTATAAATTTAAGGGAAATAAATAAATTACTAATATTTAGTGTTTAAAATTTAAATATATGAGAATATATTTGAAATAATTCCCATATCTTTAAGGGAATTTACCTAACAAGAGATTAAAATAGAATGACTAAGATTATTCCATTAATACCATTGAAGTTGAAGTCCCTTTATTAGTGATTTTAGGTATATTGATTGTAGAATAATTATTTATTTTATTCACCTTCTACACACTCTTTTATATTTTTCATGGATATTGAATCATCCCTGATCACTCTAAAGAAGGAGTAGTTAGTTAAGATGCCTAATGGGAATCTATTTACAATGAGAATATTTTGGGTGGTATCTATTAAGATAAACATTTTTTTATATAACTACAAATATGGTTGTTGTTCCTATGACTGAATTTGATATAATCCTGATTTTCCTAGTTTAATTATTTTTTATGATTTAGGGATTATTATAAAAAGTATAAAATAATTTATGTTGAATTAGTGGTATTATTTATAATAAGGGATTTAAATATTAGAATTTATTTGGTTGTTTTATTACTAAAACTCAACTTGTTTTAGTAAGTGGCTAAAGATAAGATAAATAACTTATCTTTATTTATGAATCATATAATCTATTATAATTTTATTTCCATGCTTCAGGAATGAAAATTCATCATGGATATTCATCATTTAGAATATTTATAAATGAATGGATATAAAATTGATCAAAATAAAATCAAAGGATGAAATAATATCAATTATGTAAATTTCCTTGTATTCTCTATCCTGATGGTAAAATAATTCCTCAAAAATCCAATAGGAGGAAGACAAAATTATGAAGTCTTATGTGGGGAAATATCTCCTAACTATCAAGGTATGCCTCTGGAAACTCATTCAAAAGTATGGGTATTATAATGGTATAAACATGGTTTTATAAATTTTTAATACTAAATAGTAACATAGGAGTTACATATGATAATAAAATCTACATCTGAGATTATACCTATTTTAAAATAAATTTATTATGGTAAGAAAAAAGTAAAATTTTGAGGATGAAATTTATTTAGGGGGTGAGAATATGTCACCCCAATATTTTAGCATATAATTTAATTTAAATAAATACCATGTTGAATATAATATGATATACACACAGAAAACTAAAGTGAATAATACATTATTTAAAATAAATGGTAAAAATTGATACATTATAAATATATAATGCACAGATGACTAAATTAGAACTTATTGGTAATAGATATGAAATAAAATAAAGAAGGTCATTTTTCTATAATATCAGTTTTTCTATGTATTTTAATTTTAATTTAAAAGATAAATTACTCACATTTAGAGTATTAAATTTATTTAAAAAATAATCTTTATACATGTAAACTAATAAATAATCATTTTTACATTGATTATTAATTTGTTAGAAATGAATATAAAATCATTTGATAGTAAAAAGAGAAATTTTCAAAAAACTATTTTTATGTGAGAAATGTATTTTTAACTTAATAAATTAAGTTATTATCTATTTATTAATATTTTTATGAAATTTATTCAGTAAAAAACAATCCAATGGTCATTACTAGGAAAGGAATAGGAATAAACTCATTTTATGCTTCGAATATGCATTTTTTATAATTTTTTTATTTCCAATTTTAGAAATTTTATTTGATAAAATAAAATTAATTTCTGATATCATAATATTGAAATTTTATTTGGTTGATATTTTGGGATTTATCTGAAATAGATTATTTTTTTGGTGAATAGTGAAAAATACCAATTTAACAAATATTGTCGGTTTTATGACATTACCAGGATATGATAATAACATGGAAGTTTATTAAAAAACTTTTATAGACCAAATATATATTTAATAAGTTATATAATGAATTTATAAATATAATTTTGAACTTATTAATCTATGTTTGACACTTTAGAAATCCAAATAATGTATTTTTTCAAATAAAAACTATTTTTGGTTCCTCTATTTTAGTCAAGTATTCAAAAATGTACATTTAGTTTTAGTTTGGTTTTAAATTTAAATAAGTCTCATTTTATTTAACATAATATAATTAATTCCATGATAATAAAAATTATACTTGATTTTTCTGTAATATCATTTTTATGCTTAAAACATGCATTCGTTGAATTTTGAGAACTTATATTAAAAGTAATTTTTAATAATTTTAGAAACTGAATCTTGTAAAATGGATACCATAATTGGAATAAAGATAATTAATATTAGGTAATAATTTAAACTTATTTTTTTTTCATATTGAATAGTAACCATGTTAAATATTTATCAACTCGGTTAAGGGTAAAATGAGTTAAAAGGGACAAAAAAGGGATAAGGCTTCAAGATAACACAAAAAAATTTCTTAAATATCATTAGTTTGTTTTATTTCTACCATAACCATCTAATATTCAAAATAATGAAAATTTTGAGCCACATGACTTGAGTAAGACATATATTATATAATAATGTTTCAAGTATTTATAAGTTTTCCACCCACCCCACTTATAAAAGGGCACCTCATCTCTTCACTTACACAAACTTGTTGAGAAACTTTACTCAACCAGGATCTACCAAAATACCTTCCTAATTTTTTTTCTCAACCTAGAGGTATTTGTATCTTCAAAATACCACTTTAACAAGGATTATAGTGTAAGATAAAGGATATTATCAAGGGAAGTGGTATATGTTTTTACGAGGCTTTTCCAAGTTCCTTTCTTCATAAAAATACTCCAAATATTCAATAAACATATTTAAGTAATTACATTAGTATATTTGGCATACTAATATGTTTTTATATTAATATTATATCGATTTTCTATCTCATTTTCATCCTATAGAAAATGAAAACATCGATTATACGCATGTATAGACCACTGTCTCCAAGTAACGGTGTAATTATTTTTTCATCACCGCTTAACTTAGATGGTTATAAATATTGAATTAATGAATATACATGATATTTATGAAATAATTATAATTCTATAAATATAATAGATCACCTACCTTCTTACCCTACCATCCATTGGAAAATGATAATGTTTCTCGTGCTTACATGTGGACTACCACCTTTATGAAGCGATATGGTTTATTTATATATTTCCACCTTACATGGATTATTCTAAAATTATATAAAATGAAAAAAAATGATATTCATGAAATTATTAACATTATGTATTTAAAGTAACCATTTCATAACATCTTTAACCATGGTCAATATACTGAAGTAATTTAGGAGAAAATTACCAAATGACCTTAAGTGGTTGACGTAAGATTTTTTTTAATGAATGGATACCAAATGATTATTAAAGTACTTTAAAAATGTAATATAGATGAGAAAGGTTATTAATAAAGTATTTAATAAATTAAAATTGATTATTCATGAGTATATAATAAGATCTCATCATAACCTCTAGGGTTTGAATGGTTCTCTCAGACTGACCATTTGTCTAAGGATGATAATAAATACTGAAACTCAACTATGTATCTAGAGCCCACTGAAGATTTCTCCAGAACTTTGATGTAAACCTATGATCATGATAATATAAAATATAATGTGATACTACATTTGACCTTAACAGGTTTTTAATTTATATTCTAGAAATTTGATCAAGAGAGAAATATTCTCTTATATAAATTAAGTGTGTTGACTTCATAAGGAGATTGAATATAACCCAAATAACCTTATAACCTTTAGAAATTTTGGGGAGTCAAAAAAAAATCCCCAGGGATGTTTTCTCATTTAAATTATAGTATGGGTAATGGTTGTGACATCTCATGAGACTTCTATCTCTTGGCCTTAATTTGCTTACATACAAAGAAATGAGATACATACTCTACAATATCTCTTCTCATGTTATCCCACCATAAATACAATTTTATATCACTATAAATCTTCATACTTACAAGATGGATAGAGAAGTATGAACTATGAGATTCATCCAATAACCCCTTATTTAAATCTAGAATTTATGGGACACATGCACAGTTCTTGAACCATATCATTCTATCACAATAAAGGTTAAACTCAAGAACATTTATCACCTTCTTTTGTAGCTCTACATATTCCTTCTATGTATCTTTAATCTTCTCTTTGATAGATGGTTAGACAATCATTTGATAAAGACAATATTTCTCCCCTTGCTTCAATATTTCTAGATCCATCCTTTGAAAATCTATAAATATTGGATCTTTTGTGATCTTCATTATAGATTAGCTAGCATATTATTTTGACTATGAGCATATGAAACCTAGTTTATTTTCCCAGGGTGGTAATATATTGAGAATTCATATATTTAACCAAATCCAAACATCTTCTATGGAACATATTCATCTATTTTTGAACACATCCTAGTCCCTTATTTAATTCATCACTATAGATCACAAATACTTCTCCACTATACGGTAATGCAATCACATGTGTGATAAATAACCTTATCTTTATTTCCTCGATTTTTTCGTTACATTCATTCATCCAAAGGAACTTTCAACCCTTTTGTGTAAACACAGTGATTGGATTATATATCCATGATAAATTTTTCAAAAAGGTATGATAATATAAATATAAACTAATAAAAATATGGATCTCAATCATAGTGGTTGGATGAGGCTAATGTTCAATAACTTCCATCTTTGATGGATCCACCGATATACCCTAGAATTATAATGCTTCCATATCTTTAATGAATAAGATATACATATCAACTTTATCCGTAAAGATAATGCGACCATATCTTTTAGTTAATATATACTTTAAACTTTTATTATTAATATATACATCTCAACTTTATCCATAAAGATAATGCCTACATATATTTAATGAAAAAATACCATATCTATAGATCACTATAGACCACAAATACTTCTCCACCATAGGGTAATGTAAGAACATGTGTGCTGAATAACCTTATCTTCATTTCCTTTCTTTTTTCATCACATTCATTCATCTAGAGGAACTTGGAACCCTTTTATGTAAACATGGTGAGTGGATTAGACATCCATGATAAATTGTTAAAAGAGGAATGATAATATAAATCTAAACCAATAAAACTATGGATCTCAATCATAGTGGTTGTATGGGGATAATGTTCAATAACTTCTATCTTTTATAGATCCTTTGATATACCCTAGAATGAGATTATATGACAAAAAAATGAAACTTTTTTTAGCCTAAATTAACACTTGGTAAACTTTCATACAACTTATCATTCCTTAGGGTCTTTATAAAAATCCTCAAATGAACTTCATTCTCTTTATTTCTATTTTAATATATAATAATATCATCTATAAAGACTACCCGAGAATGATCAAGGTATCCTATAAAGACTCTATTCACTAAAACAATGAATATACCATAGGAATTAGTATGTCTAAAATAGAATCAATATAAATTAATAGTGTACATACATCATACATAAGGCTTTCTTGAAAAAATATCAAAGTTAAATCTTGAACCTCAAACAATAGTATCCATATCGAAGGTTAATCTTGGAAAAATATTAATCTCTTTGTAATTGATCAAACAAATCATATTTTTAAGTAAAATGATACATATTCTTGATTATGATATTGTTAATTTCCTAATAATCAATGTAGAGTCACATTAATTCATCTTTATTTAATAAAAAAGAATAGTTACACCCCATGTTAATGCATTTGGAAAAATTAATCCCATATCAATATTCTCCTAGAGTTATTTCTTCAATTCATATAACTCAATCAAGGACATTCTATTTAGAGTATTTGAAATAGGTGTATAACCAGATATGAGTTTTATTGAAAAACCAACTTCATGATTTGGAGGAAGACATGGAAACTATTTTGGTAAAACATAAACATACTATTGTACAATAGGAACATATTCAATATTGAGTTTCTCTCTAACTATTTGAGATAAAACCCCCTTTTGAATAGGAATTAAGACCCACACAATGTATTTAATTTCCATAAAAAATTCATATTTACCACCACACTAATAGATGATCATAGGTTGTTTCTGAATATCAAATGAAAATTACCTTCCCAAAAAATTAATGTGGGATTTATGTAAATAAATCCAATTCATTCCTAAGATAACATCAAAATCAATTAGAGAGAGAATTGTAACTTCCCATTACCCACTTTTAGGTAAATCCCTTCTCTTTAATTTTTTTACTCTTTAATTGGGTGCATATTTAGACTCCCAATAATGGAAAAAATTTGATGATAAAAATGAAAAAAATTTCAAGTATGTATGTTTATTTTAATTAATGAAGTCTATTTATAAACGTGTAATGTATATATATGGTTCTCCCTGAGTTTGAAGAACGCCTGAGGTGGTTTGAGTTTTCATGTAAGAATTTGGAATGTTTTCTATATATAGGATAAATACACACCATGTAAATGTATTAAATGATGTGTAAATTATCAAGGGTAGATATTGTGAACCTGGTACACAATTTTAAGAGAGTAAATGCTGTGTAAAGGTTACAAGACATGTAATGTTAAAAGATCAATTTTTAATAAAAGAGTGATGGGTTTTTCAGTGTATATAGAACCCATGGATTACATGATGTGTAAATGGATTAAACACCATGTAAGTTTCATGGAAAAGGAATTTATGAAACTGTATCAGTTGATTCTTATTTCATTCTTCCATATCTTTCCTTTCTATTGACCTAGGGCTCTCCTCCAGCTATTTTGGGAGCCTTTATTCATTTTGAATCAATTATTTTAGTGTTGGATCATCAATGCAGTTGTGTTACATCTATCCAGGTAATATATCCCTTTATTATTATTCATTTACTTTTATTACAGTGGTGTTTTTACATTTTACTATGGGTTTTGTTGATCCATGGTGATGTTTCTTCTTGATTCGTTTTAAGATCTATTGTGTGATATTGTTCTAGGGGATGATCCTTTATTGGTTGTGGTGCGGCGGATGTGTGTTCTTGAAGTATGTTTTGTTTTCTCTTCTCCACTAAATGTTTTGTTAATTTGAATCAATTATGATATATGGGTTAGTTAAAGGGCCTTCGTTTTTTTGTTAGTTCTTCCTTGTTGGTGGACCCATTGCGGGAATGTGCGACCTGAGTTTTAATGTTGGTGGTTCTATCGATATCCTATATTGGTAAACTTAATTGATCATATTTTTGATAAATTATTTTAAAAATTAACTTTAATGATATGGATGATTTTATTTTTGTGTTTGGAAATGAGTTTTTGATAAAATATGGTTTCCCCCTGATTTTGGTAAATAAAAAGGATTTTTCAAATCATTACGAAATGATTTTCTGAAATGGATTTTAAAGAATGTTATGATAAGTTGGTTTGATTAAATGGTTTGGAAAATAGTTCACATGGGAAGCCTTAGGTAATTAGGTTGAAGGTGTTGTAATAGGCCTTATCCTTTGTTTAGGAGTTTTCTTACGAGGCTTTCCTATACTCTCTAGAACTTTTGTTCTAGGGACTTGTTAGACCTGTTGGGGGGGGTTCACTTTCTAAGGTGTTCCTATGATATCTAGACTCGATACATATGTCTATATTCTTTATACATGAATGATTTTATATTCTAGGTATGAGTATTCTAGCCATCCTGACCTAGTGTGATCCTTATTGTGATGTTACCTGTACTTTTGTCCAATTTGGTTTGTTTTGGATTGTACTATTTTTAGTGTACTACCATGGTTTTGATATGATATGTTATTCATGATTTGGTTTTATTTGATATATATATTTGATATATGTATATGAAATTCCCTAAAACTAATTTACATGATTTACTTAGAAATGTGTAAAAAAGGGGAAATTAAATTTGTTTTTCCAAGATTTTGATTTAAAACTACTAAATTTTATATCTTGTATTATTTTATTTAAATTTGATCATGCTTGGATTATTGTTATGAGACTTTATATGGGACTCTTGGGGTGGGACCCTACTGATCCTGTTATCTCACACCCTACGTACCCCTTTAGTGGTGCATTGAATTGGTTATGTCTTTTGATACAGGGAAATGCAAGGTGCCATAGTGAGGTAGTGAGGTTATATATCAGCTAGGTTTGGGTAGATAGATGGTGAGATGGTGGGAGTTTCCTTATGCTATCATATAGATCTTTTGGATTACCTATTTTAGTATTTTCATCCTTTTATTTTGGAAATGACTCTTATAGATTTTTTAAATACCATATCAATTGATTAACTTCCATTATTCTCTCTTTGTTATGATATATATATATATTCATGTTTTATTCCACTATTTCTTTATACACATGTGTATATATGTCTTTTTATCAGCTTAAAGTTGGGAAAAATCGTTCCCTATGTTTATTGCTGATGCTCGGGTGCTAGATACCTACCCATGGGGATCAGGAATGTCCTTCAAGTATGTGAAAGATCTAGTCAGGTACCAGTTTAAGAGGGTATTTGGGGTGGGGTCATTATAATAATAATTTTATTTTTAGGAATAATATTCCCACAAACTTCAATATAATAAGAATCATATACTTGAGATGTAATCATTGTACCATTATAGATTTTCGTAACTAATTAAATATCTAGTTGTTGAGGCGGTATTGTGATTCCCTTATTAAATTATTCAGATATAAAAGATTGGGTAGATCTATAATTAAATAAGACATTAATAGATCTAGAGTGTATGATAAGTGTACCTTTCACCACTTCATTATCATACCCCACAAAAATAATAGTGATTGTAAGAGATTTCCATTTTCTCTAGGATTAATAGGTTACTAATGTCGATCATTATCATTAACCTTAATATTTGATCACTAGTTATCATAATTCCTACAATCCTTATATTTGAAACACTGGAGTGTATGTGGTGCATTATATAGTGATTTTTCTCCTTCATTAGATAACTTCTTCCAATCAATTTAGGATTCAATTTCCCAATGAACTTATTTTCCACAATTAAAACATTTACTAGTCCCCTTAAGATAATTCCTTATATTTCTCTTTTCACACTTCAAGCATAATGGGAGGCTCATATTATTCCATATATGGTTTTTATTATTAAAATTTATTTTTAATTCCATCTTTATCTTCTTATCAAAACCATGAGATATATGGGTAACTCTAATCTCAATTTCTACCTTGGTATAAAATCAAATGATTTATTTTAATTACTAAAGTCCCTTATGGATAACTCCCTTCAGATACTTAAGATTAATCCACTAAATAATCGATCAATATTACTTTCTATTTCAATGATAGTACCATAAGTGTACGTCACAATACTTGTAAAATTTTCCTCATATATACTAATAGATCTATAATCCTTATTCCATTTCTCAAGGAAACCCTTATCCATTTTCAAAAAAAGAATATGAGTAAAGTAATTGTTGAAAAATAACTTTTTAAAATTATCCCACTCTATAGATTATATTTTTTCCAATTGCATCATGTTCTTGATGAGAGTTCACGATTGATCCACTTCACCTTTCAAATGATAGATATCCAAAATGGATTTTTCATTCACCAAACACTAGAGAAGATAAAATATCGTTTCAATGGAACTGATCCTTTTCCTAGAAACTTGTTGATTAGAATACCCACTAAAATAAAGTGGATTTTCCTTGTGATGGACTCAATAGAATTTTGTTCCCTTCTTTTCTTATTCATAATCTCAACATGATTAATGTATTGTTAATGTTTCACAAGAATAACAACTAGATTTTGAATTTCAACTCCCATAACATTTGGTTTCTCGGGAGGAAATCATTGAATTATCCTTCACATTCAATATTAAAATAGTTCCTTAGGATTCTATCCATTGAATAAAACTAAAAATTATAACGTGAGAAACAATAGTCATAGTGTCAAACCATATAATCATGAAAAATAATTTATAGGATTTCTAAATCATGAAAACTTATTTTCAATCTAGAAACCATATGTTTAACCTAGGCCATCCACGATCATCATATATTCATATCCTTTTTGATGGTTCATAAATAAAATGTATTAACCCAAGAATATCCCTTGGGAGTGTCAAACCAGGTGCACAGTAAGGGAACACTCACCATGAACCTGAATGATGAACAAGATATACTGGACCAACTCTTTTTGGGGTTATTACCCAAAGATGAATATGTGCCAAAACTACATCCACTTATAGTATCTAGACATGGATTTTTTTCTAGGAAAACCACACTCTTTACTTTACCATAACTTATGTTGTTCTCTTATAAATAATATTATCATAAGGGTTCTCAATAAATTTTTCTCACCCTAGTTTCTAATGGTAACTAAACCTTACTCTAATACCAACTATAGAAACCCATAATTTCCATTTATAAATATTACATCTTATTTAATGAATATTCATTATATAACATTATGATCTATGATAGAACCATAAAGTTTTAGTGTCTTTGGAAACTTAGATACATATAAAAATGGTTCATAAATGATATATATCATCTACCACTTAGTTATTAACAACTAGAACCCTTTTTAGACACATCATAATTAAAAATTTTCTTTATATCCCAAGGGAAAGAAAACATAATAAAGTGTGATCTCAGATTTTTAATAAGGGTAAAAAAGGGATATATCAATGATAATTTAAAAAATACATGATCATAAAGGGTATGAGAATATGATATTATCATTTTAAAATCATAAAAAAAATTTCTTAGATAAAAAACATGAGTCATGAAATTAATCTTAGCAGTTCATAAGACATGAATCATAAATGGATCAAATAAAACGAGCCTTCAAAAACATAACATTGGCATAATATCATGTCATAAAATAGTTTCATAAAGTGTGACATAATCATAATCATAGAAATATTATGTCAAGTCTACCCACCAAGAAATTCATGACATGTTAGGTTTAGGATAACTTTCCATGTACTTACTTCGAGTTTGGGATAACCTCCCATATACTCTCTTCTAGGATTAGGATAAAAAATTTTATACCCTCTTTCAGGATTGGGATAACCTCACATGAACAATTTGATCTCTTAGAACATTAATTTTTACCCAATTCATTAGATACCTATATAATTATGGTCCCACCCATTACATAATAATATATCCATTAATATTTATGCCATAAGATCATTAATACATTCATCATAACTTAACCCATGGAAAAGAAAATGGGTTTCATTAATATTTTATTATCATAACCATAAACCATAAAGATAAAGAATAAATATGGTATCATTGGATTATATCACTAGTAAATCCTATGTAACCTCAAATTATATTATCATAGATAAAATATTCCTTTAAATGTTCAATGGAATATTTATTGATAAAAATACCTTTTTCTTTTTCAAATCACATATTAAAACATGAAAATTTCCCAAATATTTAAGAAAAAAATTTCTTTGAAAAAAACATTTAAAACATGTAAAGGAAGATTCAAATAATTGAACGATCATGATTTTTATAAATTCCATTCATTTTGTGTATGCTAAAACAAATATTCCTTTCACATTTTAGGTAAAAAGTCAGAAGTACCTCACTCAAAAAATGAAAAAATATTAATTTTAAAACATTTTATCAAAAATTTAATCATGGGTAAAAATTAATTTAAACAATAAAATAATAATATAAAAAAAATTTTGAATTTTTTTTAGAAAACAAGGATATAGAAGAAAAATTTATTTCGACCGAAGAGATAAATAAAGTCTTTTTTCCATTAAAAAATTCTTTCGGTCTCTTGAGTACTTGAAGTAAAGAAAATAAAAGGAAAAAAATTTATTCTAAATAAATAAATATAGGATAATAAAACTAAATGTATTTATTAGTAAAGTAACATATAATTTCCTTCATTGTAAATTCAAGAATAAATAATCCTAATTAAAATGAGATTGAAACATAAATATATTTCCTCGAGTTTAACTTAATTAGAAAGCACTATAACCTCATGTATAATAGATTTAAATCTATTATAAATCTATAAAATATTAATTTAAATACCTATAATATCAAATATGATCCACTTATAACATTTTAAGTCTCATTTATTATTAATTCCTTATTAACAATGTCATTTCTGAGTGTTAATTGTTTAATTTTTCATGAGAATTTATGTTCAGTAGTTATAATAATTGTACATTAATCATGGTTCCATAATATCCATAATGTTATTTATTATTTAAATATAATATATATTCATTATACACATATTTTAATCATCCATAAAAGTTAAATATAGGAAAATGAATTACACCGTTCATGGAGACAGTGGGTCGTACGTACACATGAATGCTGTTTTCACTTGTTAATGGATGAAATAAAAGAAAGGTAAATAATAATTTACCATTATATAATCATTATTATATAATATATGTCATGTATATTTATTAAATCTATATTTATTACCATAAATGTAAATCAGAAATTAAAAACGAATCACATTGCTTTGTGGAGGTGGTAGTCCTCACGTACGCACAAGCAACATTATCATTTTCCAATGTATAGGAAGTTAAGAAGGTAGATATGATATTATAATTACATAATTATAATAATATTATAAATATCATATATAAACTTTAAACCCATCATAATAAACATCATGAAATATTGTGATATAAAATGAATTGTATCACTACATGGAGGCGGTAGTCCACATGTATGCAAGAGCAATACTTTCACTTACCATTTGATAGAAAAGAGGGAGGATAATGATGGTTTCATGATAATAATAATATTTTATTATATTTATTATAATAAATTTATTATTTTATTATAAATACCATGGATTTAGAGGATATATAATAATAAATAAATTGAAAACGGTCGGGTATGAAGATTACCTCTTCTTTTGTAGGCATCCTTTAGATCCCATATTAATGACCCTTGGAATGATATTTTAAGAAGAAAAGAACCTATAATTAATTTATAGAGAAGTTTATAATATAATTTTATAGGTTTTTTCAATATATATGGCTAAAAGTGGTGTAAATAAAATAGGGAAGGGGTGTCATTTTATAAGGGAGGAAAATGACACACTTGGAATTATTTAAAAGATTTAAATATAATTAATGTATTTCAAAAGTATAATGATTAAAAATATCGATTATTTTTAATAAAATAGGATATAGTATAAATATCATCATAAAATGAAATTTATATAGGTTTTGGTGTCATTTAAAACCTTATCCATTATATTAACTCCATTGTTAACCATTTTTAACCTTAACTGCGATAACAACTATTTCAATATTAAAGAGATATAATTTTACTTATATGGTAAAAATTGGATGATAAATGAATAATGGATGATATTTTAGACCATATATTATCCTTATTTTACTCTTTAAATATTTTTATGATTTTTTGGACCCAAGTCTGCTCATTGCTAATAATGGATGTTGGTTTGTGTTTGTTGTCAATTTACACATGGATGATTAGGGAGTTTGAAAAGAATTGGGTCATACATTTGAGGCCAAAAGCAATATTAAAGGTGGAACAGTTTCCCAGTATTTGTCAAATTCTTGGGCCTAATAAATTAGGAGTTTGGTAATAGTTTGCAACAACGATACACAATGAAGGTGTGCAGTACACTGTGAAGGCATGCAGTATGCGAAATGATGCCGAAAATGGTTCTCAACGATGGTACATGGTGAAGAGATGCAGTACACGGACTGACAGATATATGGTACATGGAAGGTTAATGGTATATAATAAAGGATCACAATTTAGAGGATTGCAGTATGCGGTGGAGGCTAACAGTACGCAGATATAGTTCAGTTTATAGTGAAGATTGTCCCACATTGAAAATTTGGGTAAATATAATTACTAAAATTTTTAGAGTTATGTGCCAATTTAAGGAGCAGTAATCCCCTTTGTTAAGACACGAGATTGAAGATAAAAATTTCAGGAATAAATTCGGTGAAGTCCGAAGTGGTACGCAGAGGAGAAGATGGTACTCGAAGAGAGTCATCCGGGCAAGGAAAACAATTTGTATAAGAGAGTGCTATTTGTCTAGGAAGCTCTCATGGTACTCATCCGAGAAAGGTAGTACGCGGAGCAGAATGATATTCAGAGGAGTGGAGTAGTACGCAGAGTAGAGTAGTATGTAAAGAAGGACAGTTCATAGAGGAGTTGGACGGTACGCAAAAACAGCTGGACGGTACGCTGAAACAGCTAGACGGTACACAGAAATAGCAGTGGTACATGAAAAAATTAGTGGTACATAGAAACATCTTCAATACAAATAACACCCTAGGAATCCCAAAAATATAAAAAATCAATTTGAAAAATTAATTTCCATAACATTTCAGTGTATGGGAAAATAAACTTCATCTATGAGTGACTATGGGACTTCAACAGAGAATCCATTTACAGTTAAGGATGCATGAATTAATGAAAAACCATTGTAGCGAACTTCAAGTCATTAAACTAAGTGAATATTCTTCCAATGTAGTGAGAAAGGGGGAGTCAGTGGAAGTGACTTGAGGGATGCAGTGTGTTATCCCTAAAACCTTGTAAAGGAAATGCACCTAGCACAAAGTGATAGTGATAAACTCTTGTAATCCACAACTTGTGAAGATTAGTGGTTTTTGGTACGATCAAAACAATGTCAGCAGATGATCCTTATACATATAAATTAGTGGTTAACCAAGTAAAATTGTTGTGTCTTTTCTTTACATGTGATTGTTTATATTCCACACTTCCTATTCAGACAGGTTTAATAGGTTCCTACCAATGTGGGAATAAGATCCATCAGTTTAAAATAAAAATTTGACACCTTGATTCACCCCTCCCCTCTCAGGGTGTTTCGAGGTCCTTCAAGTGGTATCCGATCTAGGTTTCTGGTGTTGAATCTATCTATCATGGATAATTCAGTCAACGTTAGGGGAGTTCCCCTCTTTGATGGAAGTAATATTCAAATATGAAAAAAAGGATGAGATCTCACCTAAGATCTCTTGGAATGGAAGTATTATTTGCTACTGTATAGGGAATACAAGTCACTGATCCTATAGGACTGTCGATGATAGATACAGATAGGAAATTGATTGATGCTAATGCAAAAGGACATAATGTTTTCACTACATCCCTTTCTGATCATATTTATCTAAAGTTAACGAGTGTCACATATACCAAGTAAATGTGGGATAAATTGGAGAATATTTATGAAGGAGATAGAAAAGTAAATAAGGAAAAATTCAAGTTCTACATAATAGGTTTGATGATATAAAGATTCACCCTAATGAGAATACATACTCCTTTTTTAATCGAATTACTGAAGTTATATGATAAATCTGAGGTCTGGGTGAAGAAATCAAAGACATTGACATAGTGAAGAAAATCATGAGAATAATTACACCCCTTTATAATGAAAAGGTGTTAGCCCTTGAGGAAAGAGGTCTCTCAAAACTCTCAGTGGATGATCTTCTAAGAAATCTATCATATTATCAAATGAGAGTCAAAATAGAAGAATCAATGAATCATGTGAGAAAGGAAATTGAATTCAACACCATGAAAAAACTAAAAGTTTTAGGAGATAGTGGTGATGAAGATGATGAGGAAAACAAAACTCTTTCTCTCATTTCCACAAATCTAAATAAGGGAACATGGAAATTTGAAGGCAAGCTACCTATGGATTGTTTTTTCTATGGAAGAGTTGGGAACATTGCCTCTCAGTGATCAATAAAATTTGATGATGAAGAGAGTGAAGTTGAAAACATGGAGAAGCCTCAGAAAATATTCTTTAAAAATAGAAACATAAAATTTGTAAAGAAATTATATAATAAGAGTTTTTTCTATGAGGAGGAAGATGATGATACCAAATTATATGAGAAAGAATAACCATAATTTAAGACTGGAAACCATGCCTCCATGATGGATACCATTGAAAAGTCAGAACCATTGATAGATAAAGCTAGAGATAATCAGTTGACTAATAATGCTGATCCCAAGTTGAAACTTAAGGATGATTTTAGTAAGATTGAGATTAAATGTAAGAGATAAAATAAGTGGTAAGCAATGGTGGAGGAATCAACAAAAAATATTGATCAGTTGAAAGCAGAAATTGAATGACTGGAAGAACTAGTGAAATTATAATCATCAATCCTTGAAAGCACTAATGATGTTTTGGAACTAAAACTCAGAATTTAAGAATAATAAAAGGTCATCAATGAACTCACCTTGATACTGGATGAGAAGTCTAAGACCATTGAGGGACTCTAAGAAGAAGTTTTTAATATGAGAATTAAACTATAAAGTGAATCAATTTCAAAAGAAGTAAAGAAGAAAATACAATTTGGAAGGTTCTCAAATACTGAGTTGCTAGAGAGAGAAAAATGTGGTTCTGATGGAGTTGAACAGATATTTAGTGATCAAAGAACCACATGCATGGGAAATAGTGGAATTTGTCGTGATGCCGAAACATGAAATGCTATAAATAAAGTGATCTAGAATAAGGACAAGATGAAAGCTGATCATATTGAAAATCCACCAGAAGTGTTGGCAAAGAATCCTTTAAATCAAACTAAAAGAAGAACTTAAGATTATCCTCAAGTTTCTAGAAATGATAGGCAGTCAAACTATTTTCCTAAGGAAGAAGGAATGAGGAGAAATATAAGTGTGAAGAAATTTCCTTTCATGATGTGTCATTTTTGTGGCTATTTAGGCCATACCATGTCATACTGCAAAGACACAAGGATCTATATGAATGGGGAAGAGTTAGGAGTTCAATAAAGGATAACATATTCATATCCTACTTATTATAGAATAAATAATTTCTATGGAAATTATTTTCACTATTCTAACTTTTTCCATAAAGATGTGTATTGCAAGAAGAGGTATGACATGAGAAATTATTTCAATGCTCAGAGATAAGTTAATACTCATCAATTAGACATTGTTTCTATTTCAAATAGGTTTGTTCCTTTGGAAGAAGAATTTGAATATGAAGAACCCATGTACATGGGAGGGATAATTGAAAGACCATAAGTGTCCTACGCTCAATCCAATATCTCATGGAAATAAAAGAGGAAAATTGAAAAGTCCAATTTTGTAGAAGTACCCCTCAAAGCTACAAAGAATAACAACACCTGGATTATTAATAGTGGATGTTCATCCCCCATGATGGGTAATGAAAACCTATTAACGAATGTTAAGAAAAAGGTCGATCGAAGAGTGAGGTTCGGTAATGATGGAACTTTGAATATAAAAGGCAGCGGAAGTACTGAGCTTGCAATGGGGAGCTGAAGAAAACTAAAGTTTTGTATGTGGACAGTCTAAGTCACAATCTTCTTAGTGTGAGTCAACTATGTGACTGAGGTCTTATTGTGAAATTCAATTATAATTGTTGTATTATAAGAGGAAAGTTAGGGAATTATCTAATGAAAGGCTATAGAATAGAAGGAAACTTATATCAAGTTGACAACAAAGAGAACATTTGCTACCTAAAAGTTGGAAAGGAAAACAACTTATGTCACCGAAGATTGGGTAAAATCAATCAGAAAGACATGGAAAAGATATCGAAGCTAAATATAGTCATGAATATCCTTAATCTGAAGCATGAATGAGAAAAGACCTGTGATGATTTCATATGAGAAAAACTGATCTGCAGTTCCTACTAACCAAAGAATAAAAGAGCATCAAATATATTTGACCTCATCCATACATATCTAGCCTAATAAATTTTTCTAGAAAACATGGAGAGAGATATTTTTTCTTTTAATAGATGATTATAGTAGAATGGCATGTGTGATCATTATACACAATAAGAAACAAGTGCTTGATTGCATGAAAACCTATTGACGAATCAATGATAATGATACTTTATGGAAGATTAAAGTCCTATGGTATAACATTAAAGGGTAATAAACATCCGTTTAATTTGAAAATTAACTAGAGAATAATGAGATACAACATGAGGTGGCAGTTGTGAGAACTCCACAACAAAATGGAGTTGTTGAGCGCATGAATCGACAGGTAAACAACATGGCCAGAACTATGCTGATTGAGATTCATATTCCTTTACATTACGAGAAAGAGGAAGTATAATCTACTGTGTATATTCAAATCAAATAGGGCTATATATAGGTGAAACAAAGACACCACATGAATTGTGGCACATAAGGAATCCCTCTTTGAAATATTTTTGTGTTTTCGAAAGAAAATATTTTATCTAAAATAAATAAGGAAGTCATGGGATGTATGGAGACGATGAAGATTATGGAATATTTCTTGGATACTCAATGAACAACAAATCATACAAGTGTTTCAATAAGAACTTGTGAAGAATTGTGGAAAGTAGTGATGTAAGGATCATTGAAGAGAAAAACTTGAATGCTTCAAGGAATTATTATGTTGATGTGATAGAAGATGAGGAAGAATGTGGACATGGAAAAAATTATAATATATAGGTAGATAAAGGTGTGAAAAACTCTCAAGATTCACATCATAATGTTGACTCTAAAGAAGAATGGATGCCATAACTTGAGATAATTCGGTCAAACCCCAAAGAAGAAATCAATGAGAAGATATCGACCAATCCAACATTATCAGAGATCAAAATACACCTAAAAAGATAAGGATAATGAGGAATAATGCACAATCTATATTTATATCAGTTATGGAACCATCCTCATTTTAAGAGGTTGCAAAGGATGAGTCATGGGTGAATGCATTGAATGAAGAATTAGACCAGATTGACAAAAATCAGACATGGGATCTTGTTAAAAGAACTGAATATTATAATGTGATTAGTAAGAAGAGGTTTTTCAAGAAAAAATTTGAAAAACATGGAAATGTGATTAGAAATAATGCGTTCTTAGTCTGTAAAGGATATTCCCAAATCTAAGGCATTGATCTTGAGGAGACATTTTCTCCCATAGCGAGACTAGAGTCAATCAAGCTATTTCATGACATGACAATCCCAAGAGGTTATAAAGTGTATCAAATGGATGTCAAGTGATCCTTCTTAAATGGAGTATTGGAAGAAAAAGTATACATTGAACAACCTATAGGGTTCTTCCTTAGAAATGATTAACAGAAGGTTTGAAAATTAAAGAAATATATTTATGGCCTGAAACAAGAACCACAGGTGTGGTATTATTAGTTAGACTTTTATTTGAGAAATCTTGAGTTTAAAAGAGTAGGAGCGGATCACAATATATATGTGAAGAACTATCAATATGATTAGTTCATGGTACTGGTATACGTGGATGATATTATTTTTGGTGGAAGGAGACATGGATGAGTGGATGAATTTTCTAATCACATGAAATAAGAATTTGAAATTTCCATGATTGGTGAACTCACAAACTTTTTAGGGTTGAAGGTTATTTAGAAGAAGGATTACACTTTCATTTCTCAATAAAAATTGTAAGAGATCTACTGAAGAAATTCAATATGCATGATTCCAAACCAATGTCAACTCCAAATGAAGTTGGATCAAAGCTAAGAAAGTATGGGGAAGGGACTTATCTGGATCCCACCATGTACAGAAGAATCATTGGAAGCCTACTATACCTGACAATGACATATCCATATATTGTCTTTGCAACTTGACTTGCGGCCCTATTTTAGAGTAATTCGAAGGAAGAACATATTGCAGTAGTGAAAAGAATCAAGAGACACATTAAAAGTACACATAATTATGGGATATACTTTGCTTCAGGAAGAGATAGTGATCTATCAGCATTTTACGATGGTGACTGGGCTGGAGATGTAGTGGACATAAATTTTACAAGTGGTGGAGCATTCTATATTGTGAAGAAATGTGTGGGCTGGTTAAGCAAGAAACAAGAAAGTACTTCACTTAGTACTAATAAAGATGAATATATATCTGCTACCATGGAGTGCACTCAATTAATTTTGATGAAGCGGTAAATATGTGACATAGGTGATGAGGTGAAACAACCAATGGTGATTTACTGTGATAATAAGAGAACATTTGATCTTATGAAGAATCTTGTTCAGTATTATCTTATAAAACATATTGAGATTAGGTATCACTTCATCAAGGAAAAATTTGAACAATGAATGATCAAAATGGACCATATGGGAACTGATAAGAAAGTGGATGACATTATGACCAAGCCACTATCAACGGATGTGTTTGAGAAACATCGGTTGAACCTCGGTGTTCAGCCACCTCCCAGTGCATAAGGAAGTTACAATATTTAACTATCCCCAATTTTTTTAACTATTTTAATCTTTTTGTAGAAATTATGCAGGTTTATGGGGGTGATACAATCCAGGGGGAGAATGTTTTTTTAACTCTACAAGTCAATATTTGGTTTATTGGGGTTATTTTAAATAGAGGAGAATGGATAAATTCAATAGAGAGTTTTATTTTTCTTTCTAGTTACGGGAAAGATGGATAATAGAAAAAGCCAAAAATTAAAATATTGGGTAGAAAAGAAAAAGATGAGAACTAAATTCATGTACTCTCTTTTATTTTCTACACTGAGCACTGCTCACGTAGACTTAGAGTGATGTCTGAGTTGTTTCTTGAAGGTTTATGTTTTGATCGTGGTTAACACATCAGTGAATTTATCTAGAAATTTCCAATAAACCCAAAGGAGGAGATTATTGGAACCAAGGCTGTTCATTGATAATAATGGAGGTTGGGTTGTGTTCGTTTTCAATATTTACATTGATGACTAGGAATTTTGAAAAGAATATGGTCATACAGTTGAGGCTAAAATCAGTATTGAAGGTGGTGCAGTTTCCCAGTGTTTGCCAATTTTTTGGGCCTAAAAAATCGAGAGTTTGGTAACAGTTTATAGAAACAGTACGTGGTGAAGGCGTGTGGTATATGGTGAAGGCATGTGGCATGTGAAATGCTTTTGAAAACAGTTTGTAGCGATGGTACGTGGTGACAAGATATAGTACATGGACCGACAGATATATGGTATGTAGAAGGTTAACGGTACGTGATAACGGTTCACCGTGCAAAGGATTTCAGTATGCGGTGGAGGCTAAAAATATGCAGATGAAGTTCAGTATACAGTGAAGATTGTCCCACATTGAAAATTTGGATAAATATGATTACCAAAATTTTCAGAGTTATATACCTATTAAATGATAATTAATCCCCTTTGTTAAGATATAATATTGGAGATCAAAATTTCGGGAAGAAATTCGGTGAAGTATAAAGTGGTATGTGGAGGAGAAGATGGTACATGGAGAGAGTCATACACGTAAGGAAAACAGTTCATATAAGAGAGCATGGTTCATGCAGGAATCTCTCACAGTATATGGCCAAGCAAGGCGGTATGCAGAGTAGGACGATACGTGGAGGAGTGGAGCAGTACGAGGAGTAGGACACTACACGAAGAAGGATAGTTCACGGAGGAGTTGGACAGTACGTGGAAACAGTTGGACGGTACACGGAAATAGTTGGATGGTATGTGGAAATAGAAGTGGTATGTGAAAATAGTAGTGGTATATAGAAATAGTAGCAGTACACAGAACACCCAAGGAAGCCTAAAAATTGACCAAATCAGTTTTCGAAATTAATTTCTATAACATTTCTGTGTGTGGGAAAATAAATTACATCTGTGAGTGATTATAGGACTTCAAAAGAGAATCCATTTATAGTTAAGGATGCATGAATTAATAAAAAACCATTAAAGCAACCTTCAAGTCATTAAACTGAGTGAATATTCTTACAACGCATTGAGCAAGGGGGAGTCAGTAGAAGTGATCAAAGGGACACAGTTCACTATCCCTAAAACATTATAAAGGTAGTGCGCCTGGCACATAGTGACTATGCTAACCTATTGTAGTCCACAACTTGTAAAGATTAGTGGTTTTTGGTATGACTAAATCACCATAGATATATGCTCCTTAGATATATCCCTTAGTGGTGAACCAAGTAAAATTATTGTATCTTTTCTTTGCATGTGATTGTTTATTTTCTGCACTTCCTCTTCAGATAGGTTTAACAGGTTCCTATCAACATGGGAACAAGATCCATAAGTTTAGAAGAAAAGTTGACACCCTTATTCCCCCCTCCCCTATCAGGGTGTTCCAGGGTCCTTCAATTTTTAAATAATTTAATAAAATATTATTTTTCATAAAATACCATTAATTCAATTTTTGACACTAACCATTTAATCATACATTAAAGACATCAATATAGTAATTTAATTCAAATATAAAACTTTGAAACATCCTTAATATGTTATTTTAATATATAAAATTCTTTGTTCACTATAAATCCCACAAAAAATATTACTTTTAGAGTTTTTAAAATCATTTACATGATTTTTCTACTACTTGCACAAGCACAATATCCATATTGTGTAAGCATTTAAGGTAATTATTTCATCACTAAAAATTGAAAATAAATTAATATGATAAAAAAATTAATTTATATATAAAATAAACGTTTATAACTAAAACTATACCCTTTTTATCTTTATTTAAAAATTTTAGAGATATTAAATTCAAGAGAGTGATATTTTGAAATTTTCTTTACTTAAAATAATATAAATTTCATTATAATGGGAAAATAGAACCAAAATTTCATATATTTATATTTGGGATTACTATGGTTGAATTTATTCCATAAAAAAATTCAAATGTTGGGTTGATTTGGATACCTTATCTTAGAGTTTTAACTCTGTTTTACCAATTCTACCCTTTCCAAGGTGACAAATATTTACCATAGTTACTATTTATAATAACCAAAATTAAATGAGACCTATTTTCCAAATTTGAAACTCCTGGTTAAAAATATGGTAATAATTTTTCAATATTAAATATCTATAATTATAAGAAATTATTTTTAATATAAATGCATAAAACACAATGAAAAACCATTTTTAGAAATATCCGTTTTTAAGCATAAAAATTAACATATATCAAAATCATGAATATTGCTGATTAAAATGGAATTAATTACACTATTATAAATAAAATGTATCATATATAAATTTAAGGATAAATCTAAAATATAATGGGACTATTAAATTGATTAATTTAATGAAAATAGATGACAATATTTGAAAAATCTGCATTTTTCACAATTCACTGAAAAATCAATTATTTCAGAAAAAATCCACGATTTCACCATAAGTTAATTTTGATATAAAGATTTAAAAAATAAATTTAATTTTTCAAAATATATTTTCTAAAATTTTAAGTAATTAATTTTATTATTTTCTCATAAAAATCAATAAAAATAATTTTTGAGGAAAAATTATTTTTTAAAAGAATATAAGGACTTTACTAAAAATTGAGTACTTATTTATCAATATATTTGATTTATCTGAAACTTATATATATATATGATTTTTTTTAAATTTGGTTATTCCTATTCACTCCACCAATTATAATTCTAGGTTAAAATGGTATGGTATATTATGGTTCATTTAGACTTGGGGTTGCGTGTTTCATAAACAATCAAAGAAATTAAAATTATTTAAAGAGAAATATATCATAAAATCTAAAGGTGTTATAAATTAAATAAAAATTATTAAACAATATGAAAATTATGATCTAAAATATTCAATCTATTTTGTTAGATTTAATTTCTACACATGATGAATACTAATTTTTAATTTAAGTGAATTACAATAGTTTTTAATGTAAAATATTATTTCAGTTTCCAAAACATTAAACCCGAGGTTTATAAATTCAACATAGTATTTTCAGGTTATTTATTTTACTTTATTAATATATAATTTATATATAATTTTTTTTCAAAAATATTTAAATCCTTCTCGTATTATGATAATGTCATAAAAGTGACGGTATTAGCAAAATTGGTATTTTATTCACTTTTCACCTAAAAATAATTTATTTTAAAAAAATATCAAAAATTCACCCAAAGATAATTTTGACATGATTAATTAAAAAAATAAATTTTATTTTAAAAAAATCAAATTAAAAAATTAAAAAATTTATCTTTTAAATAAAAATACAATATATAAAGAAAAAATGCTTTCATTAAAAAATTCCCTTTTGAAACTTTATTAATTATTAATCCTTTTTTGTATATATTTTTTTCTTGATTACAAATTTTTTTACTAGTGGTTTCATTATTATTAAATTTTATTAATAATATAAATTTAATATGTCACAGCTCATTTAAATTCGGCGTTGAATGCGAGACAAGATATCAAAACAATATTTATTTAAAAGAAAATTGTATAGTAAATTCACGGGGTTTTACAATATGAATGGTTTTTAAATTAATTGGTGGAAATATAGTCACCTTTATGTCTTGATCTAGCTAAGAAATTCATTTTATAATTATTATAGGAAAGGTTCTAAAAATTTATTGTAAACTCTAATATGAATGAGTTTAATAAAATTTTACCCAATACAATAATTATGTTGGGGATAGATATTTTGGATATGGGAATTCCAAGATCTAGAATTATATTGAAAATATCAAAATTTAAATTTTAAATTTGGAATAATAAAATCGTAGGGTCCAATAGTCAAGATATGTTATTAAAACCCAACAGACACGTCAGGAGGAAGGCAAGTTTTTTTTCATTATGGTGAAACTTTTCACTACAAGATGGATTTACAAAAATACATAAAGGGTTACAAGATGAACTTGAGAGAGTTCATGTGAGATATTAAATTTATAAATATTAGTTCTATAACTTTGATGTGTATATTATACTGAATGTATATTATAAAAATGTTGTAAATATGTTAAAATGTTAAAAAACTAAAGAAAATTTTATATATAGAGTTTGAAGTTTGTATTTTAATTTTAAAGAAAAGTGTTAATACATATAGGAGGTAGAAATAATGGATTAATTCAAATCTTGAGTTATAAAATATATGTATATCATCATTGTTTATTTCTATTTTTTAATAAGATATTGATTGTCAACAAAGAATTATTTTGAATAAAATTATATAGTTTAGTTAAATACACATGGTTTAGGATTCATACACTTTTATAAGGTTTTTTAAAGAATGAAAAAATGTTTTTTTTCAAAATAAAATATTTTATCCAATTTATTCATTAAAATATTAATGAAAGAGTTCTTTCTATACAACAGAGGCATATTTTAGTGAATAAAATCAACTTTTTATAATATTTATATAAAAAAACTATATAATATGAGATATGGTTGCTAATAGTTTTTTCATTAAATATTACCATAGAGGAAATAAGTGTCATTTTATAATAAAAAAGAGTTTTTCCATATAAACATATTTTAGAGAAAATATATTTTATAAGAGGATAGTAGGAGTATGTTTAAACTTGGGGAAGTTCAAAATGCAACAAATAATTTACTATACTATTATAATTAAAAGTTACTTTATATTAGAAAATATTTTAATATATATTGGTAAAAAATAATATTAATATAAATAGTTACATTTTATTTTTTCTATAAAATGATCTCAAAGAAAATTTTGAATGAAAATAATATAAACAAACTGATAAACTTAGAATGCGTTTTGAGTATTTAAGAAAACATAAGTTATTGAAATTATCACATTATATGTTATAATGTGAAGAAGTTTGAATATTATATCCAAAGAGTTGAAAAGGGGGATTATGAATCCAAATATAATAATTATTAAAAAACAATTCAAAATAAATTCTATCCCATTAAAGAATTTTGGAGAATCGATTTATCATATGGTCACCTAGAGATGCGGTATGAATTAAATAGTAAAGTAATGATTTTAACAAAACCTTTAAAAATATAGTAAATATAACTCCAATCTAGTGGTCTATCATATGATATATGATTATATAAGTTCTTATGTATGTTTTTTTGATATTCTTAAAAGAGTTTAATTATATATAATATGTATAATGTTATATAAAAGGATTTTTCCACTTTATCATTATTTAATATTTGATGGATATACTAAATGAATTGAAATAATTATTAACATCACAAGGTATAAATTTGAGTTATCCCTAGTTTATATTCATCATATATTATTATAGTTTGCGATGAGACATGAATATTAACATGAGTTGGGTTTTATATAGAGATATGTAATTCACTCATAGGACAAAAGGACTTTTATGTGTTAGATAACGCACTACGTATACCTCATTAAGTTTCATAAAAAGTGTATTTTGTATACCAAGGGCACATATTTTCTATTGAATCACCATTACCTAAGGTTGAAAAGATACCTAGCATGAGAACTTTCATACTTATATACATTTGTTATGCCAACCTTTTACATGAACTAATTAGGGGGTGGTTGGGTATGTTATTGATCATGTATTTGGTTAAGGTTTAACCAAGATGGGATATTCACACTTTTTTGAAGAGTATGAAATTTTATCCCTTGGGTGATATAGATTAATGATGTGTATAAACATATCTAGATAAGTGACATGTGATTTAATTGTCTATTTAGAGAGGGGAATGTATTGTGCCCATCCATATGGGAAATGGAATGTAATGTGCCCATATCTATAGTTAGACTACAAGTAAAGAATTGATAATGCATGAGTTTTCTATAAAAGATCGATATAATTATTTTTGAATGACCAATAAATGTCTCAGAAAAATGGATTATATTATTATTCATGTCATATATTATAGAGGTGGTAGATTCAAGTGTGAAGATACGAGTGTTTTATATAGATCACATATGGTCCCTTTGTAATTTGAGTATCATAATTGTTTATCTAGAGGCTTATATTTTATTAAAATTATAGGTTATATAATTAATAATAGTTCCCAATTCTATAAATTACCACAGGGTTTCACATTATGGTTGTGTGAATGTGTATTAAGTTTTATTACAAAATGTTTCTTCAAAATTTTAACAACTGACCCAAAATATTTTTGGAGGATATCCAAAAGAATTTTTGGATGGATTTTTACAAGTTGATACATATGATATAATATATAGTGAAATTTAATGATATCATTTTCCAAAATATTTTTTGAAGATATCTAAAAGGAGTTTTGCATTTGGTGTTATAATTTATTATATATTTTGTGACAACTACCCCGAAAGAGTATTGGAGGATATTCAAAATAATATTTGGATGGATTTTGAAAAATAGATACATATGATATAATATATAATGAAATTAAATGATATATATTTTTAAAATTATTTTCAACGATATATAATAGGAGTTTTGGATATGTTTTCATAATTTATATCATATGGAGAGACACCAGGTGAAACTATACTAAGTCTACAACGATTTAGTGTAAGTGAGAGATTGATAGAAATATAGACTAAATATAAATTAAGACATGGTATTATAAACCATGTAATGATTTGTGATAGTATAAAACAATAGTTAGTAAAGGTTACTATGCCATGGTTTTGTAAATGATAGTTCTTCTATTTTTTATAATGTATATGGACTGATCATTTTCCCACCTAATATATTATGATCATTTTAGAATATGATATGATCTTATTTAGATAATTTTTCATATTCAAATTATTTTTTAAACATTAAATAATAAATAAGAGTATTGAATTGTAAGTTAAAAAGAGTTGTAAAACTTAAAATGTTTATGAAACTTTCACCAACAATAAAAAATTTAGAAAAAATTAGAATCTCAAAGAGCATCCTTAGTCACTATATAAGGAGGTAAAATCCTTTTGTAAAGAGTTTCATGTAAATAAAATTAGAGAATTTGTGTGGTTATCATTCATAAAAATATCTATCTATCTCTCTATCTCCATCCAAAGACCTTTTGATCATGAGGTAGAGGGAGTTTATTGAACAAAATTGGTGTTGAGTTTTATTTATTATTAATATAAATGATGTCAAATTGTGTTGAAGAATAATATCTTGGAAGGATTTGGAAGTAACCAAGGATGTTAATGAGAGGATTGAGTTAAGTTCCCAATAAATATATCCTTATGTGTTTAGTTGAAAAATATAGAAGAATATCTTAAAGTTTTAAGATTTAAATCCCTTCATGTTTGATTATGATAAAGGAAGTCTGTCAATAAGAGGGAAAATGAAACTAATGCTACCATTGGAGATATTCTAGGATATCTATTCATATATGGAAAATTAATTGACTTATTTATAAATTTTCATGAATATTTTATTTTTTTAATGGTTTGAAAAGACCATTGAAGTGTGAAGATACTGCTTGAAGGTTCATTTGTAGAATCTATTTAAGCATATTTTTTGAATGTGAGTATATATAGTTCCATGGAGTATGTTGATTTTTGGATATTATATATCTATAATGAAACTATGAAATCTAGTTGTGAAGTTCCATCCAAGGTATTATCATATAGTGACGATAGATGTTTCCTGAACAATATAATTGAATGATGTTTGATGAGGAGTTGAAGTTTGTTTAGGTGATGAAAGATTCATTGAAATACTATAAGGATAATTTATATTGTACATTAGTTTTTTAATTATTATAGTGATTATTTAAGATGATTTAAGTTATTTTAAATTAATTTTTAGTATTTGAGATGTGTTGAAGAAGTTTAGGTAAGACTATAGAATTTCAGAGTTCTAAATGTTTGAAATTTTTTTAAAGGACTAGATACATAAGGGTTATCCAGTTCATGTATAGATTTAATCAATATGTAAGGGTTTTACAGACATTATATAGTGAAAAAAGAAAAAGTACTGAAAGCATAAGGGTTCTTCAGTACATATATAAGGGCTCTCTATTGTAAGTATAAATAATAACACGTAATGGTACTTAGAAGAAAGATTAAGAATATAGAAAACTATGGAGATGCTCTATCATATGTAAGGTTTCAATAAATCATATTTAATATAAGGGTTGATAGGATTCAGAATATATAAAACTGTAGAGATGCACTGTAATACATAAAGTTCCCTTCAAGGAATTCATAAGAGTTTCCCAAAGCATATGTAAGAGTCATATTCTCATATATAAGAGTCTGTTTAAGTTACAAACTAATAATTTGAAAAAAAAATTGAGTTACACTAAGATATATAGTGGTACACAAATATGGATACATGGGATTCATAAGGATGATACATAAAGGTTAATTAAGTTATCAATACTTATGTCACAGTTACCCCTAGGTTCAACATTATACAATTTTTTTTTCCATTTGATAGAAATGTGAGAAGTAATCTGAAAGAGGATTTAAATGTGACAATTTCATATTATTCTTAAATTATTTAAATATCATGATTAATTTTATAATCATGATTCAAGGAAAAATATTCTTTGATGAATATTGAAGAATATAAATGTGTTTCACTATGAAGAAGAGTTCCACACCATAATAACAAATTAAGGAAAAAATATATTTTTAAAATAAAGAAAGGTTTTCATTATGATAAAAACCTTCACACCATGACTATTTGTGCATGAATTCATGAAATCTTGTAATAAATATCCTGGATTAATTTTTGTAAATTTGAAGGAGAGTTTCCATAATAATTATGGAGATCACGAGGCATGATGAAGAATAATTTTTGAGGAATAGGAAAATATTCATGGAAGTCAAAGATATAGTCAATAAATATTTTTTGAATAATATTTCATAGATACATATAATTATTTAAAGGTTTATTAATAAGTATATATGATGGATTCATCCTGGTTAGGTATTTATATATTTAATATTGAAAATAATATTGGACAATTTGGACCTAGAATTATAGAATATTGAATGAAAGATTACATAGTCGAGATTGGAGTAAGAATTCAATATTCAAATATAGAAATAACATTCAAGTGATTATATTAATATAAAAAATAATAATAAGAAAATGAAAATAGAAAAGGAAGAGACGATAACTAGATACAAAACAATGCTTAATATCCTGAGTATTGAATAAATAGAGGTGTGATAAAACTGAAACTGATGTAATCCTATTGATTTTTGGTGGTGAAGAATATAGAGACCAAATTATATTTGAGAAATACATGTCTATTCATTGAATAAATAAAATAAGGGAAGAAGAAGATGTGGTATATTCTACTTCTACTAGTATAGAATATCTCTAGAATCAAAGAACAATGAGAAGACCATCATATGATTCCTCATGTCATAAGTCCAGAAGAATAATGAGAAGTCCATTTGTGATTTTTGTATTGGAGGAATACCTAAATATTGACGTATACCAAAGAAGAAGATAAAACAATATTTATCCTAAAAGTGAATTTTGTTTTTATATTAATCACTATTCTAGAGGATCTTGTTCGAACTGGTATTTTTAGGAGTTTGAGTTGGTTCCAGAGCCTAAAGATAACAAGTTGTTACTTCCATATACGTTTGGTTGGTATCATTGATTGTACATGTTCATGGATATACCCATGTTAGAGCTTCATCTTGATAATGAGAGAGAATTTGTGTATGAGTGGGCTAATAACCACCATACACCAAGAATGTATTTATCCATCTTGGAGTAAAATATAATTAATAAAATCCTATGTATATATTTTTTCTTTCCTAGATATATAACTTGAATTCAAACTAAAGGTGAGGAAAGAGTGAGAGATCCATTCACCAAATAGGTGAATAGTTAAAAATTGGAATGATTTTAATTGGTAAATAATCACAAAAACCGATTCACCCTCTCTTAGTGTAATTGAAATGATCCTAGTGGAACAATATAGTCAGTCCTAAGAATTAGGGAACATGAGCCTCAACCCAGTTGGTGAGGACTCGGTAGGTGAATCCAAGAGACCCGAGATCAAATCTGGGTGGAGGCGTATTTCTAGATTACTATAGCAGGTACTGTTGTAGGTATTATTTGGTACTGTAGCAGCTGGAACTATTCATCCATCTGGGCCTTTGGGCCACTGGTTTGGTCCTTGAATCCTGTAAGGATTTCGAGCTACCCAAGGCCTTCAGGCCAGTTGATTCTCAAGGCCTTCGGGCCACCTTAAGGCCTTTGGGCCACCCCAAGGCCTTCAGGCCACATGAAATGCAGATGTATCAGTCAGACTAAAAAGGACAAGGCATTAGAGGAGGATTCAAGGAAGGAACATTCACTGGAGTAGAGCTAACTAGAATTGGAAGAATGAGAGGTTATGGCTTTGCCATCGGTATCGGGCCTTTGCAGCTTTGCATAGGACAACTAGTCGACTAGCCCTACGAAGGTGGACTGTTGATATCATGAAATATGCTAGGGATGAGCATTTCCAAGTTGTCTTTTATGGGTGATTACCTCTAATACCTACATGTCATGTAATTATCTCTAAGCCGTCGGGCCTTGTAAGGGTTCCACCTCATCCCTTAAAAGGTGTATTATCAAAAATAATAAAAAATGAAGGCCTTTGGGCCATTCCAACCAGTCCCAAGCATTAGTATATTTATAACAACCTATGTATAACCTTGGAGGAAGGATTAATTTAGATACTTATTTTTGATCTTTATCTACCATAGTTAATAAGAATAATAATATTGGTTTAACATAACTAAGGTAAATTCTTTATTTATATTTATTTAGTTCAAACGAATGGGTGGATGTTTTAGAAAAATAGGTTTTGGTTATTTTCTTCCACTTTACTTAGAAAATGGTTGTCCCTTATAAAACCCTACATATAAGATATTATTTCCAATAGGTAGGATCTAATAATAAGTGATGTTGGGTCATTATCTTTTTAATTGGCTAGATAAATTCTTGGATTAATGGATGGAAATAAATTACCTCTACTTTTAGTGGTGGTGGATCTATATCTAGATATTTTCCTAGAATATTTATATGTACTACCACTAAATATATATATATATGGATGTTTTAATTTACCTAATATCTTCAATAATCCATATTTTAGTACCTTTTTTTATTATTTTCACTAGTGGAAGTAAAAGAATGAAATTTTTAGCTTGTTGAGCTTGAGAAAAATGAATCCATTTGACTGAGTGTATATCTTTTGGGCTAACCCAATTCTATTTTCTAATAAATTTTGCAATAATTTTAATTTAAACATTGATTATTATTAGTTGAATCAGATTATTGTAAAGAAAAAAATATCCCTTGACTCATATTGATGATTTATTTGAGATTCTAAAGAGAGATAATTGGTTTTCTAATATCGAGCTTTAGTATGGATATCTACGGTTATGTAAAAAGGAAATGGATATTATAAAAATGTATTTTCAATTTTGATATATCCATTTGGAGTTTTTGGTCATGCATTTGGGATTTCTTAACACCCCTATTACGATTATGGAATTAGTGAACCCGTTCTTCCAAACAAATCTAGAAACCTTTGTTGTAGTGTTTGTGGATGATACCTTGATGTAAATGAGAGCATACAAGGATCAATAAAATAACTTATATAATATTTTAGTAACTTTACATGATAATAATTTTCATTCTAAGTTCTCAAATTATTATTTTTTGATCAAATAAGTGAAATTTATGGGACATGAATTTTTTGATAAAGGAATCATTGATAATACTGAGAAGGTGTAAGAGGTGATGTCATGGAAAACACCCAATAAATAATTTTAAATTTGAATATATCTTGGTTTTAATAGATATTAAAAGATATTTATTCATGATTTTATGAAATTAGATTTTACCATGAAAGAATTGTCTCATAAGGTGGAGAAGTTTGAATATAGTGTGAAATAACAAAAGGCACTTGAGGAATTAATAAACAGACTCACTTTATCCCCATTTCTAATTAATTTTTGTATAAGAGATGGTTATGAGGTATAATATGACATAAACATTTTAGGATTGGAATTTATTATCATAGAGGGAGGTAAGGTTATGGAATATGGGTCTAGGTACCTGAGACCTTATGTGAATAATTACCTTATAAAAAATCTAAATTTAGCTGATATATATAATGATTTGAAGTGTTTGAGTCACTATCTCTTTAGAGTGATATTTATTGTGAAAAAAAATCATAAGATTTTGAACTAAATTTTACTATAAAGTGATATCAACTTGAGGAAATACAGGTGGGTAGTGTATATTAAATCATTTGATTTTAAGCTTATATATACACTAGAAAAAGGAAATTCAATAGAAAATGTTTTGAGTTGGAAAAATATAACTCAAGTGGTGAAAGAAGCTATATAACAGTAGAAGGTGATGGGATTGTTAGTGTCTTTCACATGGATATAGACTAAATGGTAGAATACATGTTCCTCTCTATTCATTATACGAATTCCACATTGGTTGATTGATTAAAATAATAGAAGTTATCTGATAAGAAATATAAGATAGTGTTGTATACCTTATATGGTGGAGATACCACCAATGTATGAATTATTTAATGAGATTTAGTGATTTATTTTAGAGGATTAATAGTGGTTCATTTAGAAATAAAGAATTATTTTTTTAAAAAAATTTACCATTCAAGTTGGTCAGTGAATCCCAAAGCTATTAAAATGTATCATGACCCCAAAAACTAGTTTTGTGGTTGGGAGTAAAGAATAATTTTATTGAGTTTATTTTTATATTCTTATTTTATCAATTGGTAAAGTAATTTAATTAGTAACCATTGTGTTATTAAAACCCAATACCCATTATAATAAATAATTTAGAGGGTATTTTAAGGGATTTTTTGATTGGATTTCCAATATTTCTCTAGAATCATGGTGGTGTTTGGGTATTGGTGGATTGAATCTTGAAATTAGCACATATATTACATATTCTAAAAATATATTTAGTTTGTGACCTTGGTAATATTTATATAAAATAAAATTTTAGTATATATAGAGTTTAAAAATTCATTATATTGGAGAAGGATCCATGGTTTATATATAGATTATTGAAGGAACTCCAGAATTAAATGAGGTTGAAATTGTAGATGAGTGTGGATTATAACCCTCAAATGGATGGGTGGAATGAATAATTTATTAATATTTTGGAATATATTCTCCAAGAATGTGTTCTTAACTTTGGAAAATATTGGGAAGATTATTTATCACCGTTTGAGTTTGTTTATGAAAAAATTTCAACTATCAATACATACGAAACCAATTAAAGAATATATGGTCAACTATTTTTTTCACTATTAAGGTATTTAAATATTGGTGAATTGACTCTTGGGGGACATTGTTTGGTGCTTGAGATGAAATATTGAGTTAAATTATTTTATAATTGTATGATTTCAACTCAAAGTTAGAAAAATTTCCATGGTGATCGTCGATGATGAACCTTGATATTTGACATTGAGTATCATGTATCTTTTAAAATAATCTCCAAGGTTGAGACACTAGATATTTGGAAAGTAGTAAAATTAACTTGTTGGTATTTTGGTACTTTTAATATCATGGAACATATTGGTGAAGTTACTTAACAATTTTAATTTACTCAACATTATATAGAATTCATGTGGATTTTATAGTTTTAGAACTAGAGAAGTATTTAACTAATTAAAATCATGTTTTAAATTAATATATTGTTAAGTTAGATCTTTATATGTCTTATGGGGAAAGAGGAATTCATATTTTGGATTAGAGGGAAAATATTCTCAAAGTATGGATAACTCTTTTGGTGAGTGTTTTATAGGAATATAGATTGATTTAAGAAGAAAATTATGAAAGGGGAGCATACATGAGGTAGGAGTATCTCAATATTTTTAACGTTACTCAATGAATTTTCAAGGAAAAAAAGTCTATAATAAGGAGAATTATAACAACCATATTTTTTAGATTTATTTAATTATGTGAATAATGAATTTGTTTATTTATTGAAGTAAAAATGACTTGGAAATATGATTAAATTTTATTATTTAATTATGAGTTATTTAAATTTTTCCATGATATTTATGGGATATTTTACACTTATGGGACTTATAGAATTATTTCATAGAAATTAGTTGGGTAATTTCTAGTTGACATAGAAAGTGGTAATTTTATTAAAAGTAATTTTGATATGAGAATCTTTGAAGTTAGTTATAAGGAATTTAATTATTAGAGATACAATTTATTGAATAAATAAAAACGTTTTTAACACGGAGTTATAGAATTCCATCTTGGAATTTATGTAATGAACTAGTGCGGGTCGACCCAACACATCAGCTGATCTGGATCACCATAAGACCTCAAGCACACCTTCCCAAACACTATAGGCTATTGACCAACATTGAGGTTCTAAAAGGTGATATGGGTAGACTATACCCTCTGGTCAGATTATTATAATAATGAAAAATAAAAAAAATCATATACAATGATCATCATAAGAGTATGCATAATAAATAAAATGAAACAAATCATGCTATAATAAATAAAATGCGACATAAATTCATAGAAACTCTCAAAGAATCCAAACTATACAACAATTCTTTTCCCATTGGGATGAACACATATAAAAAATAAATAGAAAAAATATAAATAGGTATGGGTTTACTTCCAATGTCGATCAAAACTATATACCCAATCTCCAAGATTCTCAAGTTGAAACAACATAATAATGAGACTCCACATGTGCATCTTCACTCGATCAAGAAACATTAGGACTCATCAAAACCCATCGCAAAACTAGTTATTCAAAATGAAAGTAGGCATTAGGTCTTCACGCATACTGGGGTGCAGGTATAGGGGGTGAGAAATAAATTTTAGTAGGCCACCCTAAATGGCGAACCTATAAATCTACAATGATAATAAGTGCATGCACATGTGATATTCCCACCCTATCTAAAATCTAACAAAAATTTTCATAAAAGAAACAACTACATATAAGGGGAAAGTAAACATAAGAAAAAAAACCAACCAACGGGTTCTATCCTAACACCTGTTGTAAATATACCCCTTCTATAGCCCATGCCAAAGGATTTACAGCACGTGGATCACCCATCCACATGAAAAATAGTGTGTCTATTAGATCTATATAATATCTCTAATATGTCTAATCACAACAAGAATAGAGGTTTCACCCTAGTGCATAACCATAGGCATCCACAACTACAACAAACATATACCAAGATCTAGGACATTGATGGAACAATCATAAATGGTGATAGAATCTCCCCTCATTTTCTTAGATATCTATCATGTCCTTAAAGTCCTAAAAAATAACCTAGGCTCAATCACATGGAATCAACAAATATACCATGCTATGGGATTCATCCACATGGACTCGATGGATGAACTTCCATATGGACTCTATACACATGGTCAATAGAACAACAACATCCATGAAAAAACAAAACCACCCCTAGCTAGAGAGCATCCTCAATCTAGAGGTAATACCCTCATATAGATTATACATTAGATCCCTAATACCATCTAACCACAAAAAGTAAAAAATATGAGAGAACCAGATAAAAAATTAGGTCCAATTATCTATCCAAGATACCCAAGTGTCTCCTCCCCGAACCAAATTCCTAATTATAAACTACCTCAAACATCATGAAAAAAGACAAAATGAACATTGGATGATCCAACCTCAATCCCATTATCTAAAAATCTAAACTAACATCACTGATCCACTCCCATCCAATAAGAATAAGTCTCTCATGGTCCTGTAGATCTCAACATCCAAACCAAACATCCACCATGTGATCTCCATGATCCACCACTGGGTCAAACCAGACTTGGGCCTCCTATAGACCTTGGGGACACAACATAAAGTGATGTCCACTACAAGAATTACTTTCCACACCCCTGCTCTTAGGCCACACTCACAAAAACATCCTCAACTAGACCAAATACCATAATAATATTAGGATGCATTATGAGGGGTTCCTTTATCTCATTTATAATCACGAGACATTCCCAGTGATGAAACATCTCAAATGGCCCTCAGTGGAATCCAAATAATCCTTGATCAACAACAAAACCAATAAGAATCCAAAAGAAAAAGACTAACCATAGGGGAATTCACATCAGTCATCATGACCACCTCAAAAGTATAAAACATCCACAAGTGTTCCTCATCACAATCAAAAATAAAACATGTGATACATGAATCCTCTAAAAACTACAACAAAAACCCCTGATCAATTTATCCAAAACTAAACCAGAATGGAATCCTCACAAGTCCCTAAACCTCATTATAGAAGGTCAACGACACCCAAACGAAACTACTATCCAAATAAGTCAACCATTGAAAGGATATAATAGCTTTGGTCTCTAAACAAAGACACTAAACCTCACCTTCTTTAACCTCGACCAACTAGTCCCAACATAATGGGACAAATCGTGATCTCCTTAGATATATTAATTGATCCCACCTACCAGGATCTATAAAAAAAACTCAAACAGATCTCTATGTAAGACTTGATCTAGGCCAATCACTGAGATCAAAATTATCACCCAATCCTCACAGATCACAACCCAAACCCCCAGGAGTATTCTATGAACAAATCTTAAGGAAACAATCATACTAAGATATCACAGTCAAAAACACCATATAGATGGTCTTAGAACACCAAAAGGATATCAACATCATGATCTATGTTGAAAAATTATCATAATGGACTACTCATAAGTCCAATTCTGACTCCAAGATGAAAAATAGGAAAAACAGACCAAGGTTGAAAAAACACAAAATGTGCACTTAGGGCATGTGGAATGTAATCCTAGAAGTCCTCCTTGTATATGTTCCTCTGTACACTCAGCATGTAATTTTTCAAATTACATGGTGTGTGCCTCCTGGTACATGGTGTGTAACCTAGAATGGGTACTTACTCATGTACCTCAGCCCGACTTAGTGTGTAACACACCCAAGTACATGGTGTGTAACCCCATATGGGTACCCACCCGTGTACATATCCATGTAATACTCTTGGTCATATATGCCTACATGGCATGCACCCCACATGGGAACTAGTCATGTACCCTACACGACCAAGTACCCCTACATGGGGTGTTTGGCGAGTACTCAGCCAAACCTCAGAAGACCATTACCCGGTGTGTACCCTCATTAAATTGTGTGTATTTTCAAAAACTCATATTCCTAGAATAGAAATAATATATAGACCCCACTAGATAAAAAATACACCATGTACATGGGTTTTCCTAAATAGAAACCCCTCAAAACGACCTGAAACATCGTATTTCCCTAAAAAACCCATAGATCAACCCATCAGGGGTCCCAAAAAACCCATAAAAGGATTTAAAAATAAAAAACACTTAAAATATAGATATTTTAAGAAAAAAATATAAAATGGTTCTACTTTCGCATGGAAACTGCCAAAGCTTCACACCAATCCATGATCCGTAGGTGCCACATGATGATCTAAAATGACCTGAGATCCACTGAGGAAAATCATATTCTCCCTTTCTCTATCTTATCACAATTTATCTATCTTGGATAAATACCCTAAAGGGGAATACCCCCATGGGTGTACACAATAATCTGAGGGAAAATAAAGAAGAAAGAAGAAAGAAAAAATAAAGGAAAAATAAAAAGAAAAGAGAAAGGAAAAAGGGGGGCCAGTCTTGACCTCGATACCTGACGTAGGGTCATTCCTCACTTAAGAAAACCCCCATTTCAGACTCAAAAGATGATACACAATTTCAATCCAACATATGGTTTAAAAGATATTAATTAGTGAACATGCACAAATAAATTAATATTTTATTAATTAAATATTAAATATTTGGGAAAATTCAAACGACTCATATTTCCACAAAAATTTTATCCTAGGGTAAACATCCCATTTTGAGACCAATAGAGTGGTTAGAAAACTCATCCAAGTTCATCTCATAAGAGAAAGTACCATTTCCCCCTTAAACACTTTTGAGAACAAAAAGTTTAAATTTCCCTGATTTCACAACCCATGATGACACGAGTCGTCACAAATAACCCACAAAAAATGCTTCTCACCCATTAAAAGCCTCAGTAGACAACACAAATAAATGATGTCCCGAAATAAATACCATAAATAATTCTATATAAACCATCCAATGAGTGGTCTTACAACATCCACAACTCTCTCCCCACATGAAAGACATTCTACTATGACCGATGTGATACTCCCCACCATATGAGTATCCTTATATTCACACCACTTCTCAAAAAAAAACCAAACATCCCACACTTTTTCCATTACAGAACACAATGAATATACATGGAAAAACTGCTCACACTTGAGCACTATCATGAGAACCCACAACAATAATGCTCAATAATCCACTTAAATAAGGCTCACAACTTCCAATAGCCTATGGTGCACTCCCCACCATAAGGATTTCCTTACTCTACTACTAGATAGAATAATAGGACTCCAAATCACATGGGGAAAGTCCTAAAGAAACTAGGATGAAGCAACCTGAACCATTTTTCAATCATACAGTGCTCTGGGATGGTTGTCCACTAGGGCTTAGGCATTCCTCCCCACATGCCAAATGCTTTCAACTAACAGCGAGTGTATGATTCAGAGATAGCAGTGAGACTATAACCTCTTGTGAAAATGATAATAAAGGTATATATATATATAACATAATAAAATAAGGTCTATAACACAACAAAAGAAACCAAAAAACTCAGTAGAAGCACAAATAAATAGCAGTATCAATAAGCAACCCCAAAGGCAGAAACCAATTGCAGATGATAAACATTCCATATAAGGTCAAAAAAGCTAGGTCACTCAAGAATGACCACTAAAAAACACACACACATAGATATATATATATATAAACCCAAAATAAATCCCAACATGATGAAGAGGAATCACCTGGTCCACTGCTATCTATCCCCTATAAAAGGAACATCTTTGATTACTAAGGTCTAGCTCCTGAGCCTGAATCTTTACCTGATCTAAAAAAATACAATTTACAAGTGTCATGAGGGCCCCATGTAGGGTGTGAGTATGAAATTGATAATCCACCACCAACATTTTCCTATCTTACATCCATAATTATGCTGCTGCATTCAAATATAAATAAAAAGCAACACGAGCACATTTAATAATTTAACCCGCCCCACTTGTTCTCAACAACCACAATTGATCATTCTAACTATTTTAGACAATGAAAAAATATATATGAAAACATGCCCAAAAATATATATTGGGAATACAATGCATGTATTCAAATATATATTTTTAGTGGTGAGGACCCATGGCTTAATTCATAGGCATCCCGTGACAAAAATCATATTTAGAGAGCCCTCATAAACCTCTCAAAAATGTATCACCGACACCTCATGCCATCTAAAACCTCCTATGTCATATATAATGCAACCTATATACAAATACCATGCTTATATTTAAATACCAGGCCCCTTAGACCTCCTCTTAGAAAGTCCCCTTTGTCTCAACAACCCAACATCTCGAGGTACAATGATACCCATCCTCCAATAAATAAAACACCGTCAGATAAATAGCTCAATGTCTTGAGGCATAGTGATATCCATCCTTAAACGATCCTATCCCATCGACCTCAAGTATAATGAAGAGACTTATCCCAAAATGATGGTCTCAACACCATCTCTCGATGGTCGATCACCATCCACTGTGGATTTCTACGATGAACACCTATAATATATATGATTGTCAACATCATCCCCTATGTCTCAATAAATACGGAGGCCTCTACCACAATGATTGATCAAAAATACCACAATTGAGTCATATCTATGTGAAAATGACTCTAATGGTGCATCAGACAACAATGGTGAGCATAAATCACCAACCCAACCTAATCCACACCATCCGACACCATGTGTCCCTACAACTATACTGTTAAATCCTGATGGTCAACACCATCACATATCATGATAGCTATGCCCTCATCCTAATGACCTCATTGGCTCAAATTATGATGACCATATTGCATTAACCTGGTGATAATTATCACCCCATGTATCTTGATCCATTCCCAACCTGGTAATCATGTCATCTGAATCTTAATGAGTAACATCAGTTCAGGGGACCCAGACCTCTCCCAACATGTTCCCATGGAACCATACCGTCCATAAAACTTTAATTAATTAAAAAAACCATACTAACCCACCTAGTTGGTCAAAATCCCCTTACATAGCTTACTACATTTATATATATGTGAGTTCCTACTCAAAAACATCCCATACCATCAATTAATCAATTTAAGAGAAATCCATAATTATTTTAGGGTCTTTATCTAACAAACCAAAGGTTCATAATTAGGAACACACATCAAAACACCCTTAAAATGAATGAGAAATCTAGAAACCACCTACCTCCTACTTATAAGTGCTTGCTCATATGATATCAGCCTATAAATCTAGATGAAATTATAGAAATTAGAGATTTAGACAAACACCTCAAAAATAAGGAAAAATAGATCTCATGGATTTAGTATTCCTTATGGTGAGATAAACATAAAATATAAGAAATATGATTGAAGGGTTTACCGATACACTTCTAACGAGACAAAAATTGCTCAGATAGGAGTCTGATTGGAAGAGAAGGCTCAAAGCCTAGGGAGGAGAAGAAATGGGAGAGCCCCCTACTACATGTAGTGAAAATAGAGGAGAAAGGAGGAGGAAAAAAAGAAATAAGAGGGAAAGGAAAATATGTAATTTCAAACTTTTTAATGACCTTCACAGTTTGGATAACCGTGCGCTAATTATGTTGTGCTCACTATCCAAGAACCACATTGTGCACAGTTAGGCGCATGGTTTTCTCAACCATACATATACCATGAATATACCCTATAGAGATATTTCACAATCGTGTGAACCCACCCATATGGATTGACAAACCATGTCTAGTGCAGAAGTGGGAGACATGGTTACTCCAAGGAGGCCTCATAGTTTGATAAAACCACACACCACTATCTGTGCTTTCCTAAAACTGAGTTTATATCTCTTGAAATTCCAGAAACTCATCAAAAAACAAAAGAAATATATTGATCCTTAAAAACCATCTAAACAATTACATTGGGTTAATTAAACTCTCAGAAATTGGTTATGATATCTAGAATTCATGCTGGTCTGAACACCAACTAAAAAACTTAAAAAAGTTGAGGAATTCAACCCACTAAAAAACCTAGGATGTTACATAAGATAATGTGCCTAAATTCCCTAACTAATCTCCTCACATAGGTTAGTTCAAGAAAACTAGAGCACCCTCATCAATCTCCTTCAAGATGGATGCATCTACCTGATTCCATAATCAGCCACACGACCACCCTCCACACATGTGTCAATCCAAAACCACAAGCGCCTAACCATGTTCTCACCCCTCTACCCAAGTCACAACAAAAAATGAGCAGGGATAATGGTCCAACCAATCCTTCCCTCTCAATCCATCCATAAGATATGGAGCACTCCCAACACTCAACTTCTCAAACACCATACATACTCAAGCTTGACCAAATCTTGGTGATAGTAGACCTAAACACCCCCTTATGGAAGAACCTCCATCCCCACCCAAGTTATCAATGATTGTAGGTACACAATCCCCACTACATGATCCAATAGAAAACATATAGAAATAACATCTCCCCATTAAGGAACATGAACCCGGGACTTTAGGGGAACATCTGGCTCCAGGAAACTTAAGCACAAACCAAATATACCTTAGGCATCCTTGACCTCATAAATCCACCAATAAGACAATAAGAGCCCAATTATAACCCACACAGGTCTCCATGCATCCCTCATCGAAGGAAATTTATCTCCACCACTATAGAACCTATTACCACATGATCCATATGACCTATCATCAAAATAAATTCTATGGTAAAACACCAAAAACATGAAGATTTCATGTGAATCCTACATTCTATACTGATACATGAACAATGGACTCTTTCCCATGATCCAAGATCCAAAAATTGTAATAAACCATAAATCCAAAAACTCAAGAGTATCATTCTAGGTGAAATCACACAAAAGTAAAAATAGAATCCAAGAATAGAAATCCATGCCCTGAAAACATAGAATTATTATTAGAAAATGTGGTCACAACACACTATTCAAACATCCATTAGAAGTTCCTAAACATTCAGATAATACCAGTATACCAACTCCCCAAACCATAAAAACAAAACTTCTGATACCATTTGGTAACAAAGAAACCTGGGCCGACCTGACACGTCACCCAATATGTCTTCTCACAAGGCCTCATGTGTGCCTCCCTAAACACCAGAGGCTATTGAACATTGTAGAGGGTATAAAAGTTTATATGGGGAGACTATACCGTCTTATCAGAGTTCTATAACATCATAAAATAATAAAAATCATAAAAAATGATCGATATCATATTATTCATAATACATATACTACTACAAATCATATTATAATAAATGAAACGAGACATATGATCACACAAACTCTCAAAGAATGAAGAATATACAAAAACCATTCTCCCATGGGTATGGAAACATATAAAAAATAAACAAACTAAAAATAAATATGACTGGATATACTTACAACATCTAGACAAAACACATACGCAGTCTCCATGATACTCAAGTTTCACCATCCCGATCTTAAGACTCAACATGAGAAACTTATCTAGATCAAGAAAAACTAGGCATCTGTTCCACCAATTGCACAACCTGTGATCCAACTTTAAATTAGACATCAGGTTTGTATGTACACTAGGGTATACATATAAGGGGTGATAAATAAATCTCAATAGGACACCCCTAATGGTGAACCTATAAATACTATATCATAAAAAGTGAATGCACACTTGATATGACCTGCCTATCTGAATACTAACAACAACTAGAATAAAATAAACAACCTCATAAAATGGGAAAAAATAAACACAAAAAATCATCCAACCAATGGGTTCTATCATGACAACCATGGTAAATCTACACCCAATCTAGCCTATAATAGAGGATTTACAATATGTGTATCACCCAACCACATGACAACCAGTATGTCTTCTAGATACACATAGAATATCAGATATCTCTAAAAGAAATTGGAAAAAAGGTCGAACCCTAAGGAATAACCATATGTGTCCACAACTGCAACATGCATCTACCAGGCTCAAGGAGTATGATTTCATGATCATAAATGGAAACAAAACCTCCCCTCCACATGTTAGAGATACATAATGCCTTGAAAGTCCTATAGAATAACTTAGGCTCCACCACATAATCTAAAAGATACAAAACCATATGGTATCCATCTATATTGACCCAATGGATAAACTACCCTATAATATCCATACACATGGTCCAGAGTGCCACAATATCCATGAAAAAAACTGCCCCAATCCAGGGAGCACCCTTAATATAAAAGTACTGCCCTCATCTAGATCATCCATTATCTCCCCAATCCCATATAACTATAACAAGCCAATGGAGTATATAAACAAATAAAAACTTAGGGCTAATACCTAATGCAAGATATCCCAAGGGTCTCCTCTTCAAACCACATTCATTAGCATAAAATTCCTAAAACATCATGGCCAAAGGATAACTGAATGCAGGACAATCTAATCTCAAACGCACTGTAGGATCGAAATAAAGATGTAGATACTCAATGAAAAGAGGGGGATGAATTAGATGTTTAAAAAAATTTGTTTTTAACATTAAGAAAATATATGTTTAACATAGTTAAACAAGGTTAATTCACAAACCCTCTTTGGTTCTTAAACAAAGGTATAATTGGAAGATCCCAGATCCAATTATAAAAAACCTAAACTTAAACAAGTGTATCATAAATAAACTTAAGCATGTTTATCTTAAATAAACTTAATAAAGTTTATATTAAAGAAATATTCTACCTTAAAGAATATAGAATATTATTTATAATAGTGTAAAAAAGTATAATAAAGTATAAGAAAGTTATACTTTCTTTCTTTAACAAAATACAGTGGAATTAAAACATGTAATAAAAACAAGTAAACAAGTAGGAAATATTTAAACCAAAATAGAAGGGTATAAATTTTTTTTGGATAAAGGTCCCTTAATTTATACTTTCAAGAAATTATATCTTACCCACACTACGGTAATAACTTGATAAGAATATCGAAGTCTGTACTGCTATCCCCATAAGCCCTAAAACATAAAGGTAGTCGGAACCTCTCTCTTATTATCCTCGGAAGTACTCAAACATTAAGGTAGTCAACACCTTTGTATTCCTATCCCTAAAATCCCTCAATTGATCAGCCAATTTGAGTTTCACTAAGTAGGCTGAACAAGTTGTTCACAGCTTGAACAAGATGTACACAAATCACACAAAGCATCAGAGTATCTCTCTCAAGAAATTACATCACAACATCAAATCATGTAATATATAGATGTGTCAATAATTTATTGAACTCTTATAATGGATGTGGTATTTATAGGGTAAAATTACAATGGGAATATCCTCCTCCAATGGTCATATTTTTCAATGAATTTCAAAGGGACCTGTACATGTGTGACTTAAACAACAGTTAGTTAGAAACAGACTGTACGACATCATTTCATGTAATAAATCATTCTAAAGTATAGGAAACTTAAGTAAACTAGGATTCAATAAATTTGGAACAATATCTTAAGAAAAATAAGTAACCTTAACAAGTATGAATAATCAAATTTTAAATATAGTGGGAAACATAGTCTGATTATGTATTGAAATGGAGTCTGAATTTTAGAGAATTCAGAGTCCGAATTTCAGATAATTTGAAGTCTGAATTTAATAGAATTCAGAGTCTAAATTTCAAAGAATTTGAAATCTGAATTTCACAGAATTTAGAGTTGGAATTTTAGATAATTCAGAGTCAAAATTTAAAAGAATTTGGATTTTGAATTTTAGAGAATTTTGAGTTAGAATTTCAGAGAATTTAGAGTCTGAATTTCAGAGAATTTAGAGTCTAAATTTTAGAGAATTCGGAGTCTGAATTCTGATGAATTTGGAGTCAGAATTCTTATGAATTTGGAGTCTGAATCCTGATGAATTTGGAGTATGAATTATGATGAATTTGGAGTCTAAAAATAGTGAGACTCAATATCTAAGAAATTGTAAGATTCTGAGGTTTTGATAAAGATCCAATTATTCTTAAGGTAATTCGGCCTTAAAGAAAGATACGATTAAGCTTAGATAAGGGTCATTAAGCATAACATATAAAATCATGTTAAGGTTTAAGCAAATAAATTTTCTTAGAGAAGGAAAATAATATTTAAGGAAAAGTGTTTGTGATTTTCAAAAAATTAAGGAATGAAACATTCATAAGAAATCTTATTGACTTAACACCCACCATACAAATAGATGAACCACCCGTGTTGATCTACTCTTGAAAAACAAGAACATAGGTCTCATAGTCCCCTGGATCTTATAATCCAAACCAAGTAGCCTCAAAATACTCTCCACAACCCACCTTAGTTTCAAACCATGCTCAAGGATTCTATGGTCTGTGGGGACACATCATAAAGCGATATCCACCATATGACTCCCCAGCCACACCCAAGATATCATGAAAAACCCATCAAAACAACCTCAAGTGTCCCAAAGGCCACAATAAGGGCAGGAAACCCTGTGATTGGTTCCTCTAGCTCATCCAAAATAAAAAGACACACATAGTGCTGAAATATCCCAAATTTCCTTTGACATCCTCCAATTGATCCTTGATCAACAACACACACAATAGGCATCCAAAATCACAAGACCACCTATAGGGACACTAAAAAAAGTCATCATGACCAACTCAAAAGTAGGAACTCCTCCATAAGGGTTCATCAACACAAATTTTTTTTCCATACATGCATCCTTAATAGATGAATATGATAACCACTGATCAAATAATTAGAAACTAGCCTACAAGGGAATCATTAATATTCTCTTAGACTCATACTATAATCTCAAATTTATCTGGCTATAACAACCATCCAAAGGTGTCAACTAGCCTAAAGTCTCTAAAAACTCTAGTCACTAAACATAGAAGCTAAACCTCAAATTATCTAACCTCGAGTAATTGGTCCCAATACATATAAAAAACCCCGACTTATTTATAGACACTACTTGATTCTTACTAATGAAATATATCAAAAGAAACTCAAACAAATATCTAAGGAACACTCAATACAGGATAATCACTGAGCTCATAACCCTCACATAGGACTCACAACTCACAACCCAAACCCCTATGTAACACCCCAACCCTAGTTACCCAGAGTCGGTGAATTATTACATAACATTGGAATGATCACAAAAGATCAAGTCTCGAAATACCGATTAGTTTAGTAGCCTTGGAAGTACTAGATACATTCATAAGGTTTATATTACATCATAAAATGGAAAACTACAACAACATTGTTTCCATGGACAACACTGAGATCCCATAGACTATCCCTGCAGGTTAGTCATTATATACTTCTTTGCATCCTGGGAAAAATAAAACATAGAAAGGGGTGAGCTCAGATGCTCAGTAAGGATAAAAATATAGCGGAAACCTTCATAAATAAGCATACACATTTAAGGCAATGTATAGAACTAAAACAAAAGACTTTTCAACATAGAATTCATCATAATATGGAAAATATAAATCAAAATAATTCCATTTTCATACTCACATGGATATTCTACTAGTCGAATAATCACATGAAATATCAATAGCCACTTTCATAATGATGGAATGCATAATGCTAGACTTTCATAACCACATAGTCAAGGCCTTGTGCCAAGACTACGAATAAGACTTTGTCAAAGCCTTGTTACAAGACACTAGTTTGTCTCATGAGACCTACCGATGCATCAAGGAGCTATAGCGGGCTCCACCCGCCACTTACTAAGTCCAATGCATTCCCCATATGAAAAGGTTTAAACATAACATAAACATTCGTATTAAAACTAGCATACGAAATGTCAATACTTTATCCATAAACAATGAATGGTATGAAATAACACATCCACAGTCAAACATATAAAAAAACCTTCAATACAATATGGAAGTTTTGTATCATAATAAATCAACTTAAAACAAACTTAAAATCCATCAAAGGATGTAGACATAGATGAAATCAAAACCTTTTTAGAGAAATATATCTTTCTATTTTGAAATCATTTAAAATACACGTAATTATAAAAGAAAACATTTATATTTGAAAATATTCTTATAAGCTTGTAAGGGAAGCTTTGACGATGTTATAACAGCGGAAAACAGCCGCACCCGCCATATAAGTTAAAAAAAAGACATTCTTACCTTAATTTTTTCGAAATGGATAAAAAGTACCTTGTTTGGAAAATGACCAAAAGATTCTTTTCAAACATTTTATAAAAAGTCAAACAAGGGTATAAATGACTTTAACCCATAGTCTATTAAATAATAAAAATGTTTTCGAATACATATTTGAGAAACATGGATGTGGATGATAAAGAGGTCCCAGTAGATACTTACATAAAAACAACCTCAGATAATAAAGAGATTGTGAAATTAACCCTTACCTTGTACTTTTACTTGGTCAAGGGTAGGTTAACCTCTTGTATAATGGTGAAATAATTGTTATTAAATTATACAAGAATCATATATATTAATATGATATCATATATGATCTTTTAACATTGATTTGTTAATAATATATTAGAATTATTGTCGTTTCGGGTGAGTACATGCATTGGGTCAGGCATATATTTTCTCAACAGTGATAAGTGGAATACATCGTGAACTTTGGAGAGACTTGGCGGCATTTCTAAATGGTAAGCTACAACCCCAATTAATTCTAGAATTTCTAAAGGTCCGATGTACGTGGGAGATAATTTTCCCTTCTTACCAAAACGTATAACACCCTTCCATGGAGATACCTTCAAGAAAACATGATCTCCTACTTGAAATTAAAAATCCTTTCTTCGGTTATCAGCACAACTCTTCTGTCTACATTGAGATGCCTTGATGTGGTTTTGTATTACCTTCACCTTTTCCATCGTTTCCTCCACAAGTTCTGGGCCTATGAGTTTTATTTCACCAACATCATCCCAACAGGTTGGTGTGCGACATCTCTTTCCGTATAACGCTTCATATGGTGCCATCTGAATACTTGAATGAAATCTATTATTATAGTAAAATTATACCAGAGGTAAATATTGATCCCAAATACCTTGAAAGTCAAGTGAGCATGATCTAAATATGTCTTCTAACATTTGAATAGTCCGTTCTGATTGTCCATCAGTTTGGGGGTGGTAGGCAGTGCTCAAATGAAGTTCAGTATCTAGGGATTTTTGAAGACTTTTCCAGAATCTTGATGTAAAACGTGAATCACAATCAGAAACAATCGATAGTGGTACTCCATAAAGTCTTACAACTTTATTAATATATATTCTTGCTAAACGTTCAAGTGGTAAATCTTTCCTTATAGTAAGAAAATGTGCTAACTTGGTAAGATGATCAACAATGACCCATATTGCATCATTCATTCTAGGAGTCTTTGGTAGTCCCATGAAAAAGTCCATCATAATATTATCTCATTTCCACTCAGGTATGGGAAGAGGTTTCATGACTCCTCCAGGATATTTCCTTCCAACTTTCACCTGTTGACAAACCATACATCTTGACACAAAATCAGCAATCTCCCTCTTCATGTTGTCCCACAAAAAATGTTCCTTAATATCTTTATATATCTTAGTGCTACCAGGGTATATTGAGAAATTTGAACTATGAGCATCATCCAAAAATTATTTTTCTAGATTAGGTATATCAGGAACACGATGCCTCTTCCCAAATTTCAAAATTCCATCTTCATACACAAAGTCACTCAATATCCCATTATTCAGAACTTTAATCTTCTTTTAAAACTCTTAATCACCGGTATGAGAACTCTTTATCCTTTATAGTAAAGATGGTTTGGCAACCATTTGAAAAAGTATTGATGTTTCACCTTCCATGGTTATTCCCATATCCATCTTTACTAGATCCATGTATATAGGATCCTTTTCAACTCTCATCTTGTTCAAAACTCCATGATATTTTCTACTCAAAGCATCTGCCACTTTATTTTCCTTCCTCGGGTGGTAGTGTATAGTGCAATCATAATCCTTGAGTAGTTCAAGCCATCGCCTATGCCTCATGTTGAGTTCTTTTTGTGAGAAAATATACTTCAAACTCTTGTGATCAGTATAAATCTCACATTTTTCACCATATATATAGTGTCTCCATATCTTCAAAGAAAATATTACAGCTGATAACTCAAGATCATTAGTAGGATAGTTTTTCTCATGAATTTTTAGCTATCGTAATGCATAGGGAATAACCCTATCATTCTGTATAAGGACACAACCAAGTCCTTTCTTTGATGCATCACTATAAATAACAAACCCATCATTCCCCGATGGTAGAGTAAATATAGAAGAATTGACTAATATTCTCTTAAATTCTTCAAAACATTCTTCACACTCTTCTTTCCAAACAAATTTAACCCCTTTACGTGTGAACTTGGTTAATGGGTTATCCAATCGGGCAAAATTCTGGACGAAACGCCGATAATAACCTACTAAACCAATAAAACTGCGTACCTCAATTATACTCGTTGGTGCTGGACATTCTTGGATCACCTTGGTCTTAGAAGGATCAACATAGATTCCATACTTGGAGACAATATGGCCAAGAAAAGAAATCTTCTGAAGCCAAAATTCACACTTTCTAAACTTCCCATATAATTCATGTCTTCTTAGAGTCTTCAGGATAATGCGCAAGTGATTTTCATGATATTCGTAGCTTTTAGAGTATACCAAGATATCGTCAATAAATACCATTAAAAATTCATCAATATATTTCTTGAAAACTCTATTCATTAGATCCACGAAGACAAAGGGTGCATTAGTCAACCCAAAAGTCATTACTGTAAACTCGTAATGCCCGTACCTGGTTCCAAATGCTGTTTTCAGAATTTATTCCTTCTTCACACACAAATGATGATATCCAGATATAAGGTCAATATTTAAAAAGTATTGAGCTCCATGAAGTTGGTTGAATATATCATCAATGCAAGGTAGGGGATACTTGTTCTTTATTGTTATAGAATTGATCTCCCTGTAGTCAATGCACAACCTCATACATCCATCTTTCTTCTTAACAAAAAGGACAGGGGATCCCCATAGAGAAACACTAGGGAGAATAAATCCCTTATTACTCAATTACTCTAGTTGTTTATTTAGTTTCACTAATTCCACAATGGCCATTCTATAAGGGGTCTTCGATATGGGCCTTGATCTAGGAATTAAATCAATTGAAAACTCAATTTCTCTTTCTGGAGGATGTCCAGGTAAATGTTCTGGAAATGAATCAACATATTCTTTCACAATAGGTACATCCTATATTTGAACATTACTATCCTCACCCATATTTATTTCATTCTCTTCCTCCCCAATAATTGAATTTAGCTGAGCTACATGGGGTGGATCTAGATATGAATTAGGTGGCGATGATTCTTCTCTAAAGATATGGTGTTCTTTATCATCATCATCAAAAATAGTAACCTCCTTCTTCTTACAATAAATTTTTGCATCATGGTCCGATATAAAATCCATACTGAGGATTATATCAAATTAAATCATGGGTATGATGATGAGATCAGGAGATAAAGAACATTTACATGCTCTAATGGGAATTGATTCACAAAACTTTATTGCGATGATACCTCCCTTAGGAGTTTTGACTGAAAAATCATTTGTTATGCCAAATTGAAAATATCTAATTTTCTTAGCAAACTAGGAAGATATGAAACAATGCAATGATCCAGAATCAAATAAATCATTTTATAAACTTAAGGAAACGATTAAATTACTTGCCACCATGTCTTTAGGAGCTTAAACCTCAATAGTAGTGATAGCATAAGTTTGGCCTTGATCCCTTGGACTCTTCTGAGGTAAGTTCCCCTGACTCTTAGGACATTCATTTTCATAATTCCCCTTTCTCTATAATTGTAGAATTAAACATCGACAGCCTCTTTCTCCCCCTTATAATCACGATCTTGATGGAATTTTTCACCACACTTGTAACATACTCCCATTCCCTCTAGGAAAGTACTGGGGTGTTTCTTTCCACATTTACTGCAGGATGGATATTAAAATTTTCCCTTCGTCCCCTTATTTCCATTTCTAGAGTTTTCAGCAGATCTCTTATTCTCTAGCTTTGCTTTAAACTTGTAAGACTTAGTGAATTCTTTTTCTATCTTGATAGCACATGAGACAATATCTTCATACGAAGAGAAGGATTGTGAGACTAATGCTCGACGAAGAAATGGTTTTAACCCATCAAAGAGACGATCAGTATTACTTATTTGGTTATGTATATAATTTTCAACATGCCTCGCTAACCTTGTAAAGTTAGCTTCATACTTTGCGACATTCTCATCCTCCTTTTGCCTCAGACTCATAAATTGTCCTTCCATATCCGCTCGATGGTCATGAGGAAAGTATTTTTATAAGAAAATTTATTTAAACTACCTATATTCCATTTTTTATACATCATCTTATTCCTTTTTGTTTTGAATCAATGAACACCATTGATCAGCATCTCTAGTGAGGTGTTAAACTGCCATGACAACTTTTTCCCTTTCACTACACCCCAAGTCTTGGAATATTTTCTCTAAGGAATTTATCCATTGGTTAGATACTAATGGATTTGTACCCCTATTTAATGTTGGTGGTTTTTTCCTCATGAAGCAATCTAACATTTATCCTCCACGCTGTGGATCAGGGTGCTCCATACGGGTAAGGTTATTATTCATAACCTAAGTGAGTTTTCTCAGTTTGGTGATTAGCTGATCAGTACCAGTTGCATCACTACCTCCCCTATAATTATCTTGAGCAGGAGGGAAATCCCTACATGGAGTGTGTACATTGATATGATTTCCATTCCTTACACTAGACACCACTTCTAAACAATAGAATAAACTAGATTAGTTTATGAATTGAAATACATAATTCCAAACTTTAAACACTTAACATAAATTGAACAGTTTATGTATATAATCCATAATCATAAAAATGTTTTATTTGAGGAATTATATACTCATAAAACCTTCATAATGGTTTGTAAAGAAAATGATAATTTTCCTAAGCATATCCCCCGGGAGTGTCGTAACGAAGAGTGCAGCAAAGCCTGTTGTCATGCACCAGTTCCCGTTCGAGTCTAGATTAAAGCGGTGTTTTTGGGTTTTACCCCTAGGTACATCTGTGCCAGAGCCACCTCTCTCTGCTTGTATCCAGACATGGATGTATTACTTTGAAAACTTACAAAATCTCTACAATACCAAGATTCAAATAAGTTTTCTATACTAATAATCAAAGTCTATCTTAGGTTAATGTGATCTTAATTAGAGTTTATCTAAATCTAGATTCCAAGGTTTGTAGTAAAGTTCCTTTGATACCAACTGTAACACCCTGACCCTAGTTACCCAGATTCGGTACATTATTACGTAAAATTTTCATGATAAAAAAAGATCAAGTCTCAAAAGACCGATTAGTTTAGTAGCCTTAGAAGTACTAGATACATTCATAAGGTTTAAATTACATCATAAAATGGAAAACTACAACAACATTGTTTCCATGGACAACACTGAGATCCCATATACTATCCCTGTAGTTCTGTCATAATATACTTCTTCGCATCCTGGGAAAAATAAAACATAGAAAATGGTGAGGTTAGATGCTCAGTAAGGATAATAATATAGCAGAAACTTTCATAAATAAGAATAAACATTTAAGGAAATGTATAGAACTAAAAAAATCCTTTTAAACAAAAAATTCATTATAATATGGAAAATATAAATCAAAATAATTCCATTTACTTACTCACATGTATATTTTACTAGTCTAATAATCACATGCAATATCAATAGCCACTTTCATAATGATGGAACGCATAATTCCAGACTTTCATAACCACATAGTCAAGGCATTGTGCCAAGACTAAAAATAATATTTTGTCAAGGTCTTGTGCCAAGAGACTAGTTTGTCTCATGAGACCTACCGATGCACCGAGGAGCTATAGTGGGCTCCACCCATCACTTACTAAGTCCAATGCATTCCCCATATGAAAAGGTTTAAACATAACATAAACATTCATATTAAAGCTAGCATTCGAAATGTCAATACTTTATCCATAAACCATGAATGGTATAAAATAACACATCCAAAATCAAACATATAAAAAAACCTTCAATACAATATGGATGTTTTTTATCATAATAAATCAACTTCAAAAAAACATAATATCCATCAAAGGATGTTGACATAGATTAAATCAAAACATTTTTAGAGAAATGTCTCTTTCTATTTTTAAATTATTTAAAAGACATGTAATTATAAAATAAAACATTTATATTTGAAAATATTCTTATAAGATTGTATGGGAAGCTTCGATGATGTTATAACAGTGGAAAATATCCACACCCGCTGTATAAGTTAAAAGAAAGACATTCTTACCTTAATTTTGTCGAAAAGGTTAAAAAGTACCTTGTTTGGAAAATGACCGAAAGATTCCTTTTAAACATTTTATGAAAAGTAACACAAGGGTATAAATGAATTTAACTCATAGTATATTAAATAGTAAAAATGTTTTGGAATATATTTGAAGAAACATGGATGTGGATGATAAAGAGTCCCAATAGATACTTACATAAAAACAACCTCAGATAATAAAGAGATTGTGAAATTAACCCTTACCTTGTAATTTTCCTTGGTTGAGGGTAATTTAACCTCCTATATAATGGTGAAATAATTTTTATTAAATTATACAAGAATCATATATATTAATATGATATCATATATGATCTTTTAACATTACTTTGTTAATAATATCTTAGTATTATCGTCGTTTTGGGTGTTAACTGATTCATTTTCCTTTATATTCTTTGTTACGTAAGTAATGTTTGTTATGGATAGGATGTATCATAATAATATTCAGAATGATATTAAGTCTTTAAGCATTATTTTTAATAATCTAATGAAAATTAGTCTTGAATGGATACGATGGGGAATGAATCTCATCGTGTTCGTGGAGACGGTAATCCGTACGTACACATGAGCGACAATATCATTATTTTGATATTATAATAATATATAATTGGATGGTATATCATATATACAGAATAATTATCATGTTATATTTATTATTTACATTAATTACAAATCATTATTATAACCATCCAAATAATAATGTATTGAATAACAATTACACCAAGATTTGAAGACGGTAAGTCGTACGTACGCACGTATGGTGACATGTCGCTCATAGGATGGATAGAATAATTAATATGGTTGTAACATATTTATAATAACATCACATTATATAGAATATACTATAATTATTATTTTAGAATGGAAATAACAAAGAAAGAGGAAGTGGAAGAAGAAAGGAACTTGAAAGAGGGTGGTGAAATCATTACCTCTTCTTCGGGTTCTTCCTCTTGATTTGATCAAAAGGGCTCCTTAGGTTGGATTTATGACTAAAGGAAGACCTCTAGGATAAAGGGAGGACAATTGAGAGGGTATTTGGTCCGGGTTTTGCCGATCCAAAAGGCATTTAATGTGTGAATTAGATAGAAGGGGTAGTTCCCTTTTATAAGAGGAGTGAGGGGTACCTTAGGAAAAGTTAGAAATATTATTTTATAATAAAATAATTTTCGGTTTCTAATGGCTCAAAAGTGTATTATTTAAAGTCTAAGGTGGGGATGGGTCAAAAAACACTCAACCAATAGGTTTTATACAGGTTTTTGTCACTATATTAACCTTATCTTTTTAGATTTGTCTCTTTGTTACATAGTTTGACATTTACCATGTCTCTTTGTATTTTTATATTATATGGTTAATAAACTTACTATATACTTCCAAGAGAACCCCAATAGGTTCATTAATGACACATATAATATTATTTAGGCCCTTTGACCGAACCTTAGAGTTTTAGGAATATTATATCAACCAATAATATAGTATTTGTTTTAAAAACTCAATTATGTCAATTTTGACATTTTTTAATAATTTATTTTTGTTAAAGTCATAACAGAATTATTAATTTGAAAAAAATTCATTAAATAAACTTTAATATGTCATATTCACCTATAAAATTCTTGTATGTAATAAAAACTTTGAAATTATATTTATTTTAGTATTTATAATACAATTTTTTTTGATTCATTCATTAATAAGGTAATTACTGTATCATCATTGTGTCATAAATAAATTTAATTATTTAATGTTTAAAAATTATAAATAAAGTTCCATTATGTAATAAATCGTTTTATCTTTCTAATGAATATTTATAGTCGAATTGATCAATTATATAACCTCATATAAAAATTATTTTACTAAAAGATATTTTCTTTTGTTATTTTTGTCTCTACTTTAAATTATTTAATATATAATGTCATTATCACTTTCAAGTGGCTCCATGGTGTCCCAAAATCGACCCAAGGTTTCCCATGGTCGGAAATGTATCATCAAATAGGGTTATGAAATGTGTTATGGTAATTTAATATTATTATAATATTATTTTTTTAACCTTATTTACTAGATTTACCCCTTTAACCATGGTAAATAAAATATTTACCGAAGTAATTATTCAAAATGTCTAAAAATAAAAGTTACCTGTTAACAAAATTTGGACCTCATAATTACAAATATTGAATCCATTTTTCTAAATTCAAAACTCATAATTATCAGAAATTAATTTAAAATTAATTCCCATTGTCAAAACAAAAAATGTGTTTTTATGAAATAATAACTATCAAAAGATTGACACTTGTTTATGTCATATTTAAATGTGAAATTACTTATAATGACCTACATTATATTAAATGAATAAAATATAATCTAATTAAACTTTCAAACCATTCAAATTCATAATTTATCACTATTAATTATTTCGATTTAAAAATTTGTTTTTAATTAAAATTTAGTAATTTCCATTATTCATCAAAATATGAAAGTTATCAGAAAAGTACCAAAAAATCACCCTAAGATAATTTAAATATTCTGAATCCAAAAACTGAAATCCATTTTGAAATATAAAATGTATAAAATTTCAAAAAGTGGGTATTACTATTTATAATGGTTAGTTTGATAGGTTGTGGTGTGTTAGAACTCGAAGTTGCGTACAACACATGCTACTGTATTATTCAAAGAGAAGCGTACCGTGGAAGCTTGGGGTGTTACAACCTAGGAGGATTCCGAAACCAAACTTCAAGGAAAGCCTCCTACTATACTATCATAGTAAAAAAAACCATTCATACAGTCTAAAAAACCAAAAGGATATCATCATCAGGTTCTAGGTGGAAGAATGATTAGAATGGACCACTCACAAGTCCAATTCTAAATTATGTTAAAAATTAGGAAAAATGCACCAAGGTAGGAATAGTACATGGCATGAACTTGGGTTACATGGTGTGTAATCCTAGAAGTCTTCCTCATCCATTTTACTTTGGCTACTCAGAATGTACTTTTCCAAAGTACATGGTTTGTACCTCCTGGTAGATAACCCATTATGGGTACCTGCCTATGTACCTTAGCCCCACTTGGTGTTTAAGATGCCCGAGTACATGAAATATATCATTATTAAATGGTGTATAACCCCACATGGGTACCTACCCATCTACCTAGCAATGTAACCTACCTAGGAGTGTATGACTATATTGTGTGCACCCCAAATGGGCACTAGTTGTGTACCCTACACAACCAAGTACCCCTGTACAGGGTGCCTGGCTGAGTACCCAACCACACCCTAGAATCCCACTACAAGACGTGTACCCCCAGTACACATTGTGTAGTTCCAAATTTTTTTTACCTGAATAGGAATAACGAATGGTGTGTTTTCTCTAAACAAAATGCTTTGTACATAGGTTTTATTCAATAAAAACCCATCAAAACAGAATGAAACACCCAATTTACCTACAAAACCCACAGATAGATCCACTAGTGATCCTAAAAAACCCATAAAAGGATTTAAAAATGAAAAAAACTTAAAATATGAGGATTTAAGGCCAAAAAATAAAATGGGCTTACCACTGGGTAGAAACCTCTGAAGCTTCATACCGATCCACGACCCACAGTTTCTGTAAAATATACAAGACAACCCAAGATACATGGTGGCACCTTATTTTCTCCCTCACCCTATCTTCTACCCCTTTAACTATATTGGATAATAAAACCTAATGGGAAGTCACCCATGGTAATACATGAAAAAAACAAGGTAAAATAAAGAACAAATAAGAAATAATGAAAGGAAAAATAAAAAGAAAAGAAAAAGAAAAAGAAAAAGAAAAAGAAAAAGAAAAAGAAAAGGGGTCCTGAGCCCGACTCTAGAGCCCGACAAAAGTTTATTCCTTAACTAGTAAAACTCCCCATTTAGGAATCAATCACAAATAAGGAATCTAAATATGAAAATAAATTTAAAATATACGACCAAACAAACATGAGTAAAAAAATTAATATTTAAGTAATGAAGTATTAAATATTCCATGAAAATTAAAATGGCTTGTATTTCCAAAAAAATCCTTTCTTAGTGTAAAAAACCTATTCTAGGAATAATGTATTGATCTGAAAATTCATCTTATATCATAGCAAAGAAGAAATTACAAATTTTTCCATGAAAATATTTCTTGAACAAAAAGTTCAAATTTCCCATGATTTCACAACTCGTGATGATGTGGGTTGTCACACTTAATTATAGAATAAATTAATAATTAAAGATGTATTTACTGGTGTAGGTCCATCATATATTTAATTATGATGTAAATCTAAATTTAAATTAAATTTTGGTAGCTATAATTATGGAAGATATAGAAAATAATTTTGATATAGGAAAATGGGATTTTGACTGATTTAGATAGGAGTTTCACATGGTGAGTCAAAGGTAGGAATATAAATTGTGGTATATAAATAGAGAATTATCTTGAAACATTCATCTCTATAAGCTCTCAATTTTTTTTCCATTCTAGAAATTTTTTAGATGAATGGTTCAATAATAAGTGATTGGAAGATGGAAATGGGTCAGATCATTAAATTATATAGAATATTTTATTTTATTTATTTAGAGTGTCAAATGACATTACATGGCCTTATGAATTTTTATTATTGATATTATAATGGTTAAGGCTTCAAAATAGATTTTTATGGAAATTGGAATGTGGTAATTCCAAATATAAGTTTTGTTGTTCCACTTTATAGAATTTTATCCCCCACACCTTCTTCTTATATACCTCAAAGAAAGATAGTTACATAAGGATCCATTTCAAGTTCTAGAAGGTCTATTCCACTCACTAGAGGTTATGTACTCTTATTCATAAAGTTGTTCTAGACAATTCTAAAATGGAATGAACCATGCTAAATATACACATGCCATGTATTTATATAAATTGAGTATTATGTTAATTAGATTATGAATTATGATCCATATAAGATTTTAATGATAAGACACTATTATTCATTTTTAAGGGATCATCAGTTTGATATTTTATAGATAATTGATTTGATAATTTCTATGAGATTGATAAATTCATTTATGATATATTGATTGATTATGATAATGAAATAATTTAATTGTTTAGGTTTTATTATAAACTAATATTTTATTTAAAATTTGTAACCTTATGTGAAATTGATTTTATGGAAATACCTAAGAGTGGTCTTTTTTTTCACAAGCTATTCTAATGCGATCATTAAGAAATTTTTTCATGGTGCGTGTGAATACATGAAAAAGGGTTTTTTTAGAGATAAATATTTTTAAACCTTAGATAGCATAAATTTAGGTGGGAAACCTTCTGGATTATGGATAAAAAAGATGAAACCTCACTTGTTGTCATGGTAAAGTGGATGGTTTAGGGTTGGATATGTGAATAAGTGATAACTTAGTTTACATACTAGGACTATGTCAATGAAAATTTTATTTTGGTCAAACATGTGGGGGATCATTTTAAAGAGAAAGATAAAATTGACTTATTTTGGATTGTTCCCTATATTAACCTTATCATGAATGGATTTTCAAGAAATAGTGAGTTTCAAGTAGGAGTTGTGGGGATTAGGAAACTTCCATGTCATTGCCCAAAATAAAGAGTTTTCTATTATAACTTGGGAAAATAGGGAGTTTTCTAAAAGGTATTTTAGGAAAAAAACATAGTTTATTAATTAATTAGAATAAAATAATGATTAAAACGTTTTTTACAAAATAATGCGGTTTTATTAAATAAATTAATTTTCATGAAATCATTGATTGAGAGTAATTTTGGAAAATAAATGTTTGTAAATAATGTGGATTTGATTTATAATTGTTGATTAACAATTCACTTTAGTATTTATCTAGAAAGAATATTTATTCAAATCAATAGGGAAATCCTATTGAGTTTTTACTCACCCCTATATATGCATTTCAGTGGACATATAGACATGATTAGTTAATATTCAAGGAAAAGGATGGTTATATAATTTTATAGTGGTGATTCATAGATATATTATAGAGATATAGTAGGAGGAGTTTTAATCTCAGGTTTGAGTCTTATTTATTTATTTATACTGGGTTGGGGACTTGAGATATTTATATTATTATGTGTTATATAAATCATATATTATTTATAATGTAAATTTAATGGTATTTAATAAATAAAATTTATATCCACATGAATTATTATCCTTTTTTTCTTCTTCTTTTGAGGGTATATCCTTATCAGATAGCTTACATTATGACTCAGAACATGTTTCCAACCTATGGAAATTAAGGTAGTGTGCTTGAATCCATGAGAAACATCAATTCGAGTTTCAAAATTTGGGTCCTTGGGTTAGGGTGTTACATCCATCACCATGAGTAGATAAAAATATTCAATGCCATGCAAGTTCTTCTTACATGACATATAAATTCTTAAGAATTATTTTTTAATAGGAATTACGCACATGTTCTATGTGTTTTTTCAATTCCCATTCATACCCAAATATTCATTTTTTTAATATTTTGATTAAAGATATTTAAATTTCTATTCCATATCTTGTAAGATCCTGAATTTTTATAGAGGTGTCTCGAGCTTATTTTTAGTGACTATTTTCGTTGTTTTGAGTATTACTTATTTGGGTTTAAACTTTGGGATTTGTTGGGTAAAATTGGAGAATTTTGAGAAGAAGTGGGGAAATGCACAGTTGGTGCATGATTTTACTGAACCATGCACCCATGCCATAAAACCATACGAACCCAAATAGAGGGATTCACACAGTTGGTTCATCGTTTTTCAAATTGTGTTCCCTACTAGTAGTAACCGTGTGACTCCTTGGGAGGAGGCACATGATTAGGGAAAACCGTCACCCCAAGAAGAAAACCATGGATGTGGAATTTTAAAACCCTAAAAATTTATTAAAAATTTCCTAAACTCCAATTTTATATCGCCAAACATCATAGTTCAACCCTAAACCTATTTTTATCAAATATATTCTAAGTCCCTCTGAACTCATTTCTTGATGAATCGAAGCCCATATTAAAGATCTGCACCTCTCTTGGTAAGAGATTGTCATCATGATTATATTTCTCTATCTCTCATCTCTATTTATAGATTAAATACAGGATGGTTTTCCACCATTAGAAATGGATCCATATCTTGGTTCCCACAAATCTCATCCATTTGATATTGGATATAGGTTTCATATCTAGATCTCATTATTCATCATGATCTTGGTAGTTCCTCTTTAATTGGGGATTTTCATTGGTGAGCATTCATCATCAATCTCGAGGTAGATGGTCTAAATTAAAAATACCATAGTCTTGATTTAATTATGTGTATGTAATTGTGAAATTAAAATTTATATGATTGGGAAATTTAATTGATGATTGAACTGTTTTAATTTAATTACCATGTGATAATGATTTGGGTTAAATTGGGGCAATTTAAATTGGTGGAATTGGATTCATTAATTATTCAATTAATTAATTTAATATTGTAATTATTAAATATATGGAATATTGGTATTGTGTAATTGGTTAATCAACATGATTATGAATTAATTTACAATGATGATTATGATATTTTTGGCTTAACCTTAATTGGATAATGGGTTATATTATTTAAATAATGTCAAATGGTTTAATGTTAAATTGTTCATATTATTTCATGTGATTAAATTGAAGAACCACGATTGTTGTAATAAATTGTAATGGTATACCATGATGTGAAATGTTGATGAATGTGTTAATGATAATTAATCGGGATAAATGTGATATATGTATTTAATTGATTTATGAGTGTGAGACATAGACTGTTGATTCAAAATCCTACTTGTGTTATTGATTGATATATGAGGGTAGGACACAAAATAATGCTTCAAAATACCATATGTGATGGACTGATATATGTGTGTGGGACATGGACCGATACTCCAAAATCCCATAGTGATAAATGAGTCTTGAGACACAAACTAATGATTTAAATACCCCCAAGGTACTAGACATGGCATTCTAGGCCCAAAATATTGGCATTAGACTATGGTTCCAATTGGACACAATATGAATTGAATTGAAATGATAAATGATAACCATAAAATTGTGATATGTTATATCCCTTGGGGATATTTTATAATCCATCATAGGCCAAAGAAGGTATTGATGGTTTGAGTGTCCTTGGGAACTCGAGGAGATTATGTGGTTAAATAAAGATTAATTGGATATATGTCAACTTTTTTTCTTTATTTATTGTATTTTATTATTTATACAGTGAATACATAGTTATTAATTGGATATTATTTTAGGTGACATTTTTGGTGGCCTACTGAGTTGTACTCACACCCTACTCAGGCTTCCTGATTGGTACTCAAATAGGAATCAGGTTTGTAGGACAGGATAAGGGAAAAAGACCTATGTTAGATGTATAATATGGGATGGAGAATGGATGAGAGAACCATACATGGTGTCAGGACCCACTTGGGAGAGTAAGTATGCCTTTCTTTTGGTTTTTCAATTGACACTTAACACATAATTGGCATGAAATATCTACTGTTTTGGTTTGGATCTTGTATTCATATTTTGGTCATCAAGGGATAATGGTTTGTTTGGTTATTGGTCATATCATTTGGTTTTTGTTTTTTTATTTTCCATTATTGTGCTGCTTTTACAAAGAGGTTAAAATCTTCCCATGATCTATATTATACCTTAACTACTAGTCAGTAGCCTCTAGTGTATGGGGAGGCATACCTGATGTAACGTCCTGACCCCAGTTACCCAGAGTCAATGCATTATTACATAACATTGGAAAGATACAAGGAAATCATGTCCCGAAAGACCGATCAGTTTAGCAGCCATGGAAATACTAGATACATTCATAATGTTTACATTACATCATAAAATGGAAAACTACAACAATATTGTTTCCATATACAGTACTGAGATCCCATAGAATATCCCTGCAGGTCAGTCATAATATACTTCTTCACATCTTGAGAAAAATAAAACATAGAAATGGGTGAGCTCAGATGCTCAGTAAGGATAACAATATAGCGGAAACTTTCGTAAATAAGCATAAAAATTTAAGGCAATGTATAAGACTAAAACTAAAGCCATTTAAATTTGAACTACAACATAATATGGAAAATACAAAATCAAATAATTTCATTTACTTATTCACATGGATATTCTACTAGTCGAATAATTAAATGCAATATTAATATCCACTTTCATAATGATGGAATGAATAATGCCAGACTTTCATAACCACATAGTCAAGGCCTTGTGCCAAGACTAAAAATAATATTTTGTTAAGGTCTTGTGCCAAGAAACTAGTTTGAATCATGAGACCTATTGATGCATCGAGGAGCTATAGCGGGCTCCACCCATCACTTATTAAGTCCAATGCATTCCTCATATGAAAAGGTTTAAACATAACATAAAAATTCATATTAAAACTAGCATAAAAAATGTCAATAATTTATACATAAACCATGAATGGTATAAAAACAGCACATCCACAGTCAAACACAAAACCTTCAATACAATATGAAAGTTTTTTATCACAATAAATCAACTTCAAATAAACTTAAAATCCATCAAAGGATGTTGACATAGATGAAATCAAAAACTTTTTTAGAGAAATATCTCTTTCTATTTTGAAATAATTTAAGAGTGACATAATTATAAAGAAAACATTTATTTTGAAAATATTCTTATAATCTTGTAAGGGAAGCTTCGATGATGTTATAATGGTGGAAAATAGACGCACCCGCCGTATAAGTTAAAAAAACATTCTGACCTTAATTTTGTAGAAATTGTCATAAAGTACCATGTTTGGAAAACGACGAAAAGATTACTTTCAAAACATCAAAGGTAAAACAAGGGTATAAATGTCTTTAAACCATAGTCTAAAAAATAGTAAAAATGTTTTGAAATACATTTTTAAGAAACATGGATGTGGATGATAAAGAGGTCCCAGTAGATAATTATGCATAAACAACCTCAGATAATAAAGAGATTGTAGAATTAACCCTTACCTTGTACTTTTCCTTGGTCGAGGGTAGGTTAAAATCCTGTATAATGGTGAAATAATTGTTATTAAATTATAAAATAATCATATACATTAATATTACATCATATATGATCTTTTAACATTGCTTTGTTAATAATATCTTAGTATTATCATCATTTTGGGTGTTAACTGATTCATTTTCCTTTATATTATTTGTTATGTAAGTAATGTTTGTTATGGATAGGATGTATCTTATTCATATTCATAATGATATTAAGTCTTTAAAAATTATTTTTAATCATCTAATGAAAATTAGTCTTGAATGGATACAATGGGGAATGAATCTCATCGCGTTACTGGAGACGGTAATCCGTATGTACGCACGAGAAACAATATCATTATTTTGATATTAAAATAATATATAATTGGATGGTATATCATATATAAATAATCATTATCATGTTATATTTATTATTTACATAAATTAAACATCATTATTATACCCATCCACATAATAATGTATTGAATAACAATTACACCACGACGTGGAGATGATAAGTCGTACGTACGCACGTATGGTGACATGTCATTCAAAGGATGGATAAAATAATGAATATGGTTGTACCACATTTATAATAAAATCACAGTATATAGAATATACCGGAGTTATTATTTTAGAATGGAAACAACAAAGAAAGAGGAAGTGGAAGAAGAAAGGAACTTGAAAGCGGTGCTGAAATATTTACCTCTTCTTCGGGTTCTTCCTTTTGATTTGATCAAAAGGGATCCTTAGGTTGGATTTATAACTAGAGGAAGGCCTCTAAGATTAAGGGAGGACAATTTAGAGGGTATTTGGTCAGGTTTTTTCCAAGCCAAATGGCTTTGAAGGTGTGAATTTGAGAGAAGGGGAAGTGACCTTTTATAAGAGGGGTGAGGGGAACCTTAGGAAAAACTAGAAATAGTATTTTATAATAAAATAATTTTCGGTTTCTAATGGATCCAAAGTGGATTATTTAAAGGCTAAGGTGGGTATGGGTAAAAAAACACCCAAAAAGTATGTTTTAGATAGGTTTGTCTCACTATATTAACTTTATCTTTTAGATTTAACTCTTAGTAAAATAGTTTGACATTTACCATATCTTTTTGTATTTTTATATTATATGGTTAATAAACATACTCTATACTTATAAGAGAACCCAAAGTGGTTAATTAATGATACACCTATAATTATATAAGTCTTTTGGCTTAACTATAGATTTTTAGGAATAGAATATCAATTAATAATATAATATTTTTTTTAAAAACTCTTTTATGTCAATTTTGACACTATTTGGTATTTTGTTTCTGATAAATTTATAACAGCATTATTACTTCTAAAAAAATTCATCTAACCAACCCTAACATGTCATATTAACCTCAAAAATTTGTTTAATTAATAAAAATTTTCATATTACATTTATTTGGATATTTATAATATCAATTAGTTAAATATTTCATTAATTAGGTAATTATCGTATCATCATTGTGGCATACATAAATTAAATTATTTAATGTCTAAAAAATATAAATAAAATACCATTATGTAGGAAATATTTTTATATTTTTAATTAATGTTTATAGTCTAATTTATCTTATGTGTAACCCTATATTAAAAATGGTTTAGTTATTAAACTTTGAATTTAACACTTTTAACTCTTCTTTGAATTAAATAATAATAAATGTCCTAATCTAATCCAAGTGGACCTAAAGGATCATAGTTTATTCCTAAGGTTATTTTCAGTCAAATTATACTTATCCAATATAATTAGAACATGTGTTAGGGTAATAATAATAATATCATTTTTACTCTTAATTTCCCTATTTACTTTTAACAGTGGTAAATAAAAGTAAAAAGTTACTATTCACCAAAAATTATTTTCCTCTTATTGAACCACATTTTACTTACTTATATCAACCGTGTCTCTTGGATTTTTGAAATTCAACTCACAAAAGTGGTAAAATTAAGTTTTATATAAATTTTCAAATGCTATTAGAAGGTGGCTAAAAGACGGTAAAAAGTTCGATAAAATTTTTATATATCTAAAATTATTATAAACTGAATCCAATGAATTATATTGAATTTATATAGGTATCATGTATCAATTTTGACCTAAAATAAATTTAAATAAAATAAATAATTATTTAAATAAAAAGTCGGTTTTAAACAATAACTCAGTGGTTTTCACTATTCATCAAAAATTGAAAGTTTTCAGAAAAATACCAAATAATCACCCTAAGATAATTTTGATATTCTGAATTAAAAAATGAATTATATTTTACCAATTTAAAAACATATAATTTTCATTAATTAATTTAAAATTAATTCCCGTTGTCAAAATCAAAAAGCGTATTTTTAAGAAATAATAACTATCAAAAGATTGACATTTGTTTATATTTAATTTCGAAGTGAAATTACTCACAATGACCATCATTGGATTAAATGGTAAAAATATAATCTAATTATACAATGAAACCATTAAAATGTATAATTCAAAACTATAAATTATTTTGATTAAAAAAGTTGTTTTTAGTTAAAATATAGTATTTTTCACTATTCGCCCAAATATGAAAGTTATCAGAAAAACAAAAAATATTAATTGAAACTAAATTCTTATATCCCAATTCTAAAGAAGAAGTTTATTTTGTCATATTGAATATATAAAAGTTTCAAACATTGGATTTAAAAAAAGGTTCGCCATTAAAAGGTGGTAAAATTGCATTTTTTGAAAAATACTTCTTTCATCTGAAAAAAATGAATATGTTCTTACATTATGTCAAAGAAACTCATAATATGGATTATAAAATTATAAGAATTATATAAAGTTCAAAATTCAGTTAATACTATTCATAACCGCTTTTGTACAGCTAGTTTGGTAAGTCGTGGTGTACTTGAACTCAGTGTTCCTTGTAGTGCAAGTTATTAAATTACTTTGAAGAAATAACGTACTATAAAATCTTGGGGTGTTACATTCTTACCTACTTCAATAAATTGCATCCTCACAAATTGAAATTGTTCTTTGAAAATAAAAGGTTTAAAATAGAAAATTCCTTTGTGGGAAAACCCACATCAGAAATTGGGTTAATAAAATTTAGTCTTAATAAGAGGAAAAGGGGAATGAAAAAGTCACCACCAAATTATGATCTCAATTAGGAGAAAATTGGTGGAAATTAGAGACACATAATTGGAGGAAAAATGTAAATATTTATAGGGAGTTATTGAGGTCATCAGTCACAAACAATTGTAGAATTGAGGGCCTCAAAGCCATCAATATATGATGATTTGAAATAACATCGGTTCAACAAAACATAAGGTATTAGTATAACAAATTTTTAGTTTTAAGATCCCTTACCTAAAGTTTTAGAATTAATTTCTTCATAGAATAAGATAAGAAAGAAAATATATACTTGACAAGTAGAGTTCCATCCTTTAACTAATTTCTACCACAAACTCATCTTTCACTCTAAAAGATAATAGAATTTAAAAAAATATTTTATTTATCCTATTCGTATAGGGTTAAAAAAATGAATTTATAATTCATCTACCAGAACATAAAAAGAAAACTTCATTATTCAATCCAGGACATCATGTGAGCCAGTGGTAGGTGATACACCCTTGTCGCCCTTCGGTTGCGGGTTCAAGTCTCGTGGACTTGCTGGACACAACGGCTTTCCTTGCGATCTCTGGGTTGTCCTTCTTATAGAAAACCAAAAATAATATCAAACTAGAATTATCCAAAATACTTCTGTCCAAACTCACAGTTCAAAATTTATAAGAAAGGTAAACACAATGAAGATCCTTTTTTCCACATAATAACATGTGAATACCTTCATCATGTATTCTTTTAAAACACTCCAACATCCTGAATTACCATAAAACCGTATTGATTACATTCTTGCTCCATTATTCCCTATAGAATACTAAATATAATCCTTCTATCCAAAAATGTTGTAAACTCCAACAATGATGGAATATAAAAATCATTAATCAGTTTCGAGGTAGTCAAGAATAATCAATATAATTAATCCAAATCAATCATGTATTATTCCAAAAAACAGCACCTCAGTATCAGAACCATATTATGGTTTATCTTTCTCTTAACCATATATTTTCCAAAAAGTTAACCTGCTATTGAGTCACTTTTCTTGGTTCCACACAATCTCAAGTTCTTAATGAAATAGTACTGTAGTACAATCCTTATATACTCTATAATTCTTATAACATGTACATCATTAATACAATACTCAAATGACACAATATTTTAATAAAAAATTAAGAAATATAATCATTCCTCCTCATCTTTAGTAGTATCATAACTTTATTATTATCCAATAGTAGAATTTGGGGTATAATATGATGATTTTGACATTGATTCTCGTAGTGTCCCAACTCCTTGCAGATGAAGAATTGTACATTTGAAACTTTTTTCTTACCCTTGCAATCACGTACTTGGTGTCCTTTTTCTCCACACTTATAACAAACTCCCATTCCCTTCAAGAATTTACCAAGGAGATTATTTCCACAGTTATCACATATGGGAAAATACATCATTTACCTTTTCCCTTTATCCAAATTTCTCTCTTCCATCCTTTTATTCTCTTGATTCCCTTCCAAGCCATAGGACTCAAGGAATTCTTTAATTATCTTATTAACACATGATAATATTTCTTCATATGTTGAGAATACATGGTAGACTATTTCACTTATAAATGTTGGCTTAATACCGTGAAAGATATTATCCTTCTTACTCTTTGGATCGTACGTATTTCTAGAGTTCACATTCCTTCCATAGGTCACTATTTCTATACAATGACATACACCAGGTCAGTTTACGAATTCTAATGAATAAATCAAAACTTGTAAAATACCTAACATAAATTGAACAGTTTATGGATATAATCCATAATCATAAAAATGTTTTCTTATAGGAACTATATACTCATAAACCCTTCATAATGGTTTGTAAAGAAAATGAGAATTATCCTAAGCATATCCCCCGGGAGCATCGTAACCAAGAATGCAGAAAGGCCCATTGTCATGCATCAGTTCCTGTTCGAGTCTAGCTCAAAACAGTGTTTTGGGGTTTTACCCCTAGGTACATCTGTTCTAGAGCCGCCTCTTCCTGCTCATATCCAGAAGGAGATTTATTTCTTGGAAAACTCACAAAATCTCTACAATACCAAAATTCTAGGAAGTTCTTCGATACTAATCCTTAAAGTCTATCTTAGGGCTATGTGCTCTAATCATAGTTTATCTAAATATAGATTCAAAGGTTTGTAATAAACTTCCTATGATACCAACTGTAATGCCCTGACCCCAGTTACCCAGAGGTGGTGTATTATTACATAACATTATTACGATACAAGGAAATAATGTCTCGAAAGACCGATCAGTTTAGTAGCCTTGGAAATACTAGATATATTCATAAGGTTTAAATTACATCATAAAATAGAAAACTACAAAAACATTGTTTCCATAGACAACACTGAGATACCATAGACTATCCCTGTAAGTCAGTCATAATATATTTCTTCACAACCTGGAAAAAACAAAACATATAAAGGGGTGAGATCAGATGCTCAGTAAGGATAACAATATAGCGGAATTTTTTTTAAATAAGCATAAACATTTAAGGAAATGTATAAGACTAAAATAAAAGCCTTTTAAGCTTGACCTACAACATAATATGGAAAATATAAAATTGAATAATTCCATTTAATTATTCACATGGATATTCTACTAGTCGAATAATCACATGAAATATCAATAGCCACTTTCATAATGATGGAATGAATAATGCCAGACATTCATAACCACATAGTCAAGGCCTTTTGACAAGAATACAAATAAGATTCTGTCAAGGCCTTGTGACAAGACACTATTTTGTCTTAGGAGACCTACCAATGCATCGAGGAGCTATAACGGGCTCCACCCATCACTTACTAAGTCCAATGCATTCCTCATATGAAAAGGTTTAAACAAAACATAAACATTCATATTAAAACTAGCATACAAAATGTCAATAATTTATGTATAAACCATGAATGGTATAAAAATATCACATCCATATTCAAACACATCAAAAAGCCTTCAATACAATATTAAATTTTTTTATCATAATAAATCAACTCCAAATAAACTTAAAATCTATCAACGGATGTTGACATAGATGAAATCAAAACCATTTTTAGAGAAATATATCTGTCTATTTTTAAATCATTTAAGAGTCACATAATTATAAAGAAAACATTTATTTGGAAAATATTCTTATAAGAATTAAATGGAAGCTTCGATGATGTTATAATGGCAGAAAATAGCCGCACCCACTGTATAAGTTAAAAAAAACATTCTTACCTTAATTTTGTCGAAAAGGTCATAAAGTACCCTGTCTGGAAAATGACGGGAAGGTTCCTTCAAAAACATAGAATTTCAAACAAGGGTATAAATTTATTTAACACATAGTCTAGGAAATAGTAAAAATGTTTTGAAATACATTTTTTCAAAACATTGATGTGGATGATAAAGAGGTCCCAGTAGATAATTACATATAAACAACTTTGGATAATCAAGAGATTGTAGAATTAACCCTTACCTTTTAATTTTCCTTGGTTGAGGGTATGTTAACCTACTGTATAATGGTGAAATAATTCTTATTAAATTATAAAATAATCATATACATTAATATGATATCATATATGATCTTTTAACATTTCTTTGTTGATAATATATTAGTATTATCGTCATTTTGGGTGTTAACTGATTCGTTTTACTTTATATGATTTGTTAGGTAAGAAATGTTTTTTATGGATAGGATGTATCTTATTCATATTCAGAATTATATTAAGTCTTTAAAAATTATTTTTAATCATCTAATGAAAATTAGTCTTGAATGAATACGATGTGGAATGAATCTTATCGCGTTCGTGGAGACGGTAATTCGTACGTACGCATGAGAAAAAATATCATTCTTTTGATATTAAAATAATATATAATTGGATGGTATATCATATATAACAAATAATTATCATGTTATATTTATTATTTACATCAATTAAACATAATTATTATACCCATCCAAATAATAATATATTGAATAAAAATTACACCACAACGTGGAGACGGTAAGCCATACGTACGCACGTATGGTGACATGTAATTCAAAGGTTGGATAGAATAATGAATATGGTTGTACCATATTAATAATAAAATCATAGTACATAGAAGATACTGGAGTTATTATTTTATAATGGAAACAACAATAAAAGAGGAAGTGGAAGAAGAAAGGAACTTGAAAGAGGTGATGGAATATTTACCTCTTCTTCGGGTTCTTCTTTTTGATTTGATCAAAAGGGATACTTAGGTTGGCTTTCTGACTAAAGTAAGTCCTCTAAGATGAATTTAGGATAGTTGAGAGGGTATTTCAGCATGGTTTAGCCGAGAAAATGTCTTTAAAGGTGTGAATTTGAGAGAAGTTGAAGTGCCTTTTTATAAGAGGGGTGAGGGGCACCTGAGGAAAAACTAGAAATATTATTTTATAATAAAATAATATTCAGTTTATAATTGCTTAAAAGTGAATTATTTATAGGATAATGTGGTGTTTGATTTAAAACCACTCAACCAATAGGTTTTAGACAGGTTTGTTTCACTATATTAACTTTATCTTTTAGATTTAACTCTTAGTTAAATAGTTTGATATTTACCATGTCTCTTTGTATTTTTATATTATATGGTTAATAATCTTACTATATACTTCTAAGAGAACCCAAAGTGGTTAATTAATGATAAAAATATCATTATATAAGTATTTTGGCAGAACCTTATATTTTTAGGAATATAATATTAATTAATAATATAATATTTGTTTTAAAAACTCTTTTATGTCAATTTTGACACTATTTGGTATTTTGTTTTTTATAAATTAATAACATCATTATTACTTCGAAAAAAAGTCATATAACCAACCCTAACATGTCATATTAACCTAGAAAATTTGTGTAGTTCATAAAAGGTCTCAAATTACATTTATTTGGATATTTATAATATCAATTATTTTAATATTTCATTAATTAGGTAATTACTGCATCATCATTGTGTCATAAATAAATTAAATTATTTAATGTCTAAAAAATATAAATAAAATACCATTATGTATGAAATATTCTTATCTTTATAATAAATATTTATAGTCGAATTTATCTTATGTGTAAACCTATATTAAAAATGGTTTAGTTATTAAACTTTGAATTTGACACTTTTAACTCTTCTTTGAATTAAATAATAATAAATGTCCTAATCTAATCCAAGTGGATATAAAGGATCATATTTAATTCTTAAGGTTGTTTTTGGTCGAATTATCCATATCCAATAGAATTAGGACATGTGTTAGGGTAATAATAATATCATTTTTACCCTTAATTACCCTATTTACTTTTAACCGTGGTAAATAAAAGTAAAAATTTACTATTCATCAAAAATTATTTTCATCTTATTGAACCAAATTTTACTTACTGATATCAACAGTGTCTCTCAGATTTTTGAAATTCAACTCACAAAAGCGATAAAATTAAGTTTTATATAAATTTCCAAATGCTCCTAGGAGGTTCGTAAAAGACGGTAAAAAGTTTGATAAAATTTTTATATATCTAAAATTATTATAAACTAACTCCAATGAATTTCATTGAATTTATATAGGTATTATGGATCTATTTCAACCCAAAATAAATTTAAATAAAATAAATAATTATTTAAATAAAAATTTTGTTTTAAGCAATAACTCAGTGGTTTTCAATATTCATCAAAAATTGAAACTTTTCAGAAAAATACAAAAAATTCACCCTAAGCTAATTTTGATATTCCGAATCCAAAAATGAATTCTATTTTACCAATTTCAAAACATATAAGTTACATTAATTAATTTAAAATTAATTATCGTTGTCAAAACCAAAAAGCATATTTTTAAGAAATAACACTACTGGAAAAACGGCCTATACCCACGGTTCAAAACCGTGGGTATAGCCCCCAAAACCGTGGGTATAGCCTATACCCACGGTTTTGGGAACCATGGGCTGGAACGACGTCGGTATAGGTCCACAGCCTATACCCACAGTTTTCCAAAACCGTGGGTATAGGTGTCCTACCACCGTGTCACCGAAACTTAGCCAATTGCCACGGTGTCAATGGATTTTACCCACAGTTTCAAAACCGTGGGTATAGGTCCTAAAATAATGCAGGCACCGAGTTTCGATCCCACAACCTCTTCGCTGCAAACACCACGTCTAACCACTACCCTAACATCACCTATATGAACATATATATATAGTTAAATATAGTTATAAAAACCGTGTGTATAGAGGGAAGAACCGTGGGTATTGGGGGGGTCGATCCCCATGGTTTTGGAGAAAACCGTGGGGATGGGTCCATTTTCCAGTAGTGTAATAACTATCAAAAGATTGACACTTGTTTATGTATAATTTCAAAGTGAAATTACTCATAATGACCATCATTAGATTAAATGGTAAAAATATAATATAATTATACTTTCAAACCATTAAAATTTATAATTCAACACTATAAATTATTTTGAGAAAAATGTTGTTTTCAGTTAAAAAATAATATTTTTCACTATTCACCCAAATATGAAAGTTATCAGAAAAACACCAAAAATTAATTGAAACTAAATTCTTATGTCCTGATTCTAAAGCAGAAGTTTATTTTGTCAAATTAAATATATAAAAGTTTCAAATATTTGATTTAAAAAAAGGTTTACCATTAAAAGGCGATAAAATTGCATTTTAAAAAAAATAATTCTTTCATCTGAAAAAATGAATTTTTTCTTACATTATGTCTAATAAACTCATAATGTGGATTATAAAATTATAAGGATTATATAAAGTTCAAAATTAAGTTAATACTGTTCATAACTGCTTTTGTACGGCTAGTTTGGTAAGTCGTGGTGCACTTGAACTCAGTGTTGTGTGTAGTGAAAGTTATTGAATTAATTTGAAGAAATGACATACTATGAAATATTGGGGTGTTGCATTCTTTCCTCCTTCAATATATTGAGTCCTCGCAATTTTAAATTGTTCTTTGAAAATAAAAGGTTGAAAATAGAAAATATATTTGTGGGAAAACCCACATCGGAAATTGGGTTAATAAAATTTAGTCTTAATAAGAGGAAAAGGGGAATGAAAAAGTCACCACCAAATTATGACACTACAAAAAAACATGGTTTAGCGGCGGTTTTGTGGCGGCAGTTCACAAAACCACCGCTAAACCTTTTTCGGTGAAGGTTTCGTGGCAGTTTTTAATAAACCGCCGCGAAACCCGATTTATTTTACACAGCCGCCGACCCTTTCCCCCTTCCCCTTCGCGATCCCTAACCCTCGCGCTGCCGGCGACTCCCCACTCCCCGCGCTGCCTGCGGCCGGAGACTCCCCACGCCCCCCGCGCCCTCGCGCTGCCGGCGACTCCCCACGCCCTCGCGCTGCCGGCGACTCCCCACGCCCCCCGCGGCCGGTGACTCCCCACGCCCCCCGCGCCCTCGCGGCCGACGACTCCCCACCCCCTCGCGCTGCCGGTGACTCCCCACGCCCCCCGCGGCCTTCGGCGACCCCCCGCACCTGATTTGTGAGGTAAATAACCATTGGATTTGTTGATGATGTTGTCCTTAATTTCAACTAACTGTTTAAATTTTTTTAATTACATTGAATTTCTGACATGTATTATGATGCCTTTTGAACTGATCTTAAGGATCATTTCATGAGCTTTATTAAGAGAACATTTTCAATAGAAAAGTGTTGAATATAAATGTGGGTGATGTTTTGATTAATAATTATTTTGATAATTGAAGAAGGATTATTTTGAGATTATTTTAATTGACTTATTTGAGGGTTTAGAATAATATAATAATGAAGTTTTACTATGTTTTTTATAGAGTTTTTCTAAAACATTTTTTCCAATGCAATGCCAACAGCCCAAGATAGCCTAATATATCATAAAGTTAGCATGCCAACTCAAGGGAAATTTCATGGATAATTTCCAAATTTAGAGAAACATAACTAGTATATGGTGCACCCATGTGGCGTGTAAGGATTAGAATATATGCGGGGTTGAACAAATTGGTGATAGGGTTTGTAACTATGTTTAGGAGCCAACCCCAGTGTTATGGTTGGAGGGTATAAGGAATGAACATTCTTATTATAAAAAACCTCCAATGATAAAAAATGATTTGGGTCAAATTTTATGTGGGGAATTGTTCCTCCACTTAAAATGTTATGAAAATAGAATACTCTATATGATTTATCTGATCAACAACACTGAATATAAATTCCTATTATCCTCAACCTTCAACATAGGGTTTTCATTTTGTAGACTGTATTCAAATTTAAACCCCATGAAATATCATCAGAATAAAATTGAAGCCTTTAAAATCTGGTATGTATATAATTTCAAATACAATGAATAGGATTTTGTTAAGATACAAAGTTGGTATGTGGGGAAGATTTGGGAATGGATATTATTAATAGAACATGAACATACTTCACATCATTTGAAGGAAAGTGACATCATTTCTACATAGACATAATATTTTAATGTAAAAAACCTATGTGAGGTAATGATGAGGTCCCCCAATGAAGAAATGTTTTAGTAAATAGGAACACATACCATTAATTATAGTTTAACATGAATCTTTTTCAAGATTCAATGAGAAGTTATTATGAGAATGAGGTTACATTTTCTGAATGAAAATTCCATGTTAGTATTGGTTTCCATAATTTTATTTAAAGGTAGCATATTAAAAATCCATTTCAATTAATATTTTTTATAATATTGTTTCCAAGAAATTTTTTTTATACAGTTAGATTTTTCCATCATATAGTACATGAATTAATGGAAACATATTTTTTAGTGATGCCTTATATTATTGGTTAAACCAAATTTTTTGGACTAACATGTGTTAATCACAAGTAATATAGCCTATAAATACACTATGATTCATCTGTTAAGCATTATTACGAATTATTGATAAGATATTGTTGATATCATTAAAAGAAAACCCCATAATTTCACTCATTGAGTCTAAATATGTATGTTAAATACTATGAAAAGCATCATGATTGAGAAACTCGATTACTCCATAAAGCATTGTTCCTATGAAAATTAATTTAAATATGTTTTTATATGAAAAGTGTATACTACATGTAGGGGTTATGTGAATTAATTTCTATGAAAAGTACATGTACGAAAGATTGTAATATGTGATTGAGGTGTTTAGAAAAGTGTAGTATATTATAATAGCATAAATTTTATAGATCAATAAAACAAATTTAATATATTATTTTTGTTGTAGTACCATGAATCAAATTTGAGAAGCTATGGTAATAATTTTCATAATTAATAATATTTAGAAGATTAAAAGTGAGAAATATTAGTAGTTTTGATTGTGATTATCAATGTTAATGTTTTCTAAGAAGATAACTTATAATATTTATCTTATCTTTAAGGCTCAAGGAGAAATATATTTATCAAAATTTGAAAGGGAACCCAATATTCAAGTGTTATCATTATTATTTTATTTTAATCCATTTTGTATCGAGAATTTTTAAGTCATTGTTCCAGTGTAACTTTGGAAAGAATAGTGTGAATTTATTTTATTAATGATTCTTTGGTGGGATCACCTTTAATCATAGTGTATAATATATGGACGGAGAAGAAAACATAGATGACTACTTTTCAAGAGTCAATGAAATTTCCACTAATATTGTAGAATGTTTAGACAATTTCAGTGATTCAATTATTGTAAAAAGGATGACGAGAAACATTCCTAGAAGGTTTAATCTACTGGAATGAGAGTTCTTATTTGTATTTGAGGAATGAATGTCAAGCTTCAGACTGGTTGCAGGTTCCACATTATTGGTTTTAATAATGTTTCAATGTCTAAGACAACCCTTGAATAAAAAACTGGTTCTTTATATGTCGATGGTTGAAGACATGATTATAAATGTCTGACTTGTAATACTCAAACCTAGAGAGGTGACACTTCGATGAATAAAGTGAACATAGTGGCCCTCTTTATAGTTGGTTGTGTATGAAACCATTGAGAAACATCATTCCTCTTGGAGGACATCTAAGGTCAATCCTAAAAAATCACATAATGTCTCAGGTTTAAAATGCATTATGATCAGTTTCGATCACACATCAATGGGGTGTTGTTTGAGGCAACATAAATGTGTGATTGATAGTGTTATGATAAGTGTGTAGCCCGATATTCTTATTGCTCCTCAATGAGGTGTTGACGCTGTCTCCTATGGACCAGACTTGTTCTGTTGGTCTGAAGTGGTAAATGTGATCAATGAATCATCTTTATTATATTATGCATACTTTATGATCAATGGTTCATCTTTATTATATTATGTTTCTGTAATCTTACACTATCGTATATTTTTGTGTAGGCACATTGTGATATACATGGATAAAAGCTGGATCACATTACCGAGGAACACACCTCAATATGTTAAGGGTTTGAATGAGTTTTTAGATTTTGCAATTTCTAATCGATCCGTTGAAGGGAGAATAAGATGTCCATGTCCTAAATGTAAATTTAGAACATGGTTGAAGAGGGATGAAGTTTATGAACATTTAATACTGAAGCAATTACCTGATCAATATTTGTGTTGGATTTGGCATGGAGAATCAAACAATACAGAAAGATTGAGGACTGATGTTAATCCACAGAATGAGGTCCCAAGTTTGTCGCCAATGGAAAATGAAATGCAAAACCTCATAAATGATGCATTCGGCACTGCAAGACACCACTATGAGCATCAAAACATATCAGAACAACCAGAAGATGATGCTACAAATTGCAACGTGACAAGTGATGTTTTTGAGACTGTAACACAAGCAGATCAAGATTGTAACATATCATTGGATCCTCCTCTTGATCCTGTGGAGCCAAATGTAAGGGAAAACTTCAGTGAGTAAAATGCGTTTCATGATTTAGTTGACGATGGAAATCAAGAGTTGTATAGTGGGTGTTTGAAATATTCAAAGCTTTCATTTCTGATGAAGTTGTACCATATCAAATGTCTTTGTGGAATTACAAATAAGGAAATGTCTATGTTATTGGAATTGATTCGTGATGCATTTCCTGAAGCAAAAATCCCAGAATCGTTTTATGAGATGAAAAAAGTTGTAAACAAGCTTGGTCTGAATTATACAAAAATAAATGCGTGTCCCAATGATTGTATGCTTTACTGGGGAGAGGATTCAAGTAGACAGAATTGTATGAAATGTTCTTCTTCTAGATGGCAGTCAAAGGGTAATGTTGGAAGTATGACTGAACATAATTTCATAGAGAATAAGAAAAGGAACACACCTGCAAAAGTTTTGCGTTACTTTCCTTTGAAGCCTCGATTGCAAAGATTATTCATGTCATCAAAAACCGCCGAACACATGAAGTGGCATGATGTAGATAATAACAATGATGGGTTAATGAGACATCCATGAGATTCCCAATCGTGGAAGACATTTGATTCATTACATCCAGATTTCTCAGTTGATTCTAGGAATGTTCGATTGGGATTGGCTGCCGATGGATTCAACCCATTTGGGACTTTGAGTACGAGTTATAGCATTTGGCCAGTTGTTTTGATCCCTTATAATCTGCCTCCGTGGATGTGTATGAAACAAAAATCTTTTATCATTTCGATGATTATTACTGGAAAACAAATGTCTGGAAATGATATTGATGTATACCTGCAGCCTTTGATTGAAGAATTGCAGGAGTTATGGAGCAACGGTGTTGAGACATTTGATGTTTCTTCTAAAACAATGTTCAAAATGCATGCTGCTTTAATGTGGACCATTAGTGACTTCCATGGGCTTGGGAATTTATCTGGTTGGAACACTTATACGGGTTTGGCTTGTCCCGTTTGTAACTTTGATTTCGAGCCCAAATGGCTACCTCACAGTAGAAAATGGTGCTTCTTGTTCCATCGAAGATTTCTTGATGCATCTCATAGATTTCGGCTGAAAAAATCAAAATTTAATGGTTCCATTGATCGTAGACCACTTCCAAAGTTGTTAACCGGTTCTGAAATATTGACACAGCTTGAAAATGTTGAAACAGAATTTGGGAAGGTTCATCATTTTAATGATAGCGGAAAATGAGTGCGAAGTGCATCGTCAAGTGAAATCAGAATGCAACAATGGAAGAAAAATAGTATATTCTTCAAACTTCCGTATTGGGAATTTAATTCTTTGCGCCACAATCTTGATGTGATGCATATTGAGAAGAATGTATGTGATAATTTGATTTTCACATTACTTAATGAGCATGAAAAGTCGAAGGATCATCTCAATGCTCACAAAGACTTACAAGTAATGAACATAAAACTTGATCTCTGGCCAGATGAGAATGAAAAGTATGCTCCGACCATTTTTTCAATGAAAAATAGGGATAAAGATACGTTCCTTCAAATTTTAAAGAATGTGAAGTTATCTGATGGGTATTAGAGTAACATCTTGAGGTGTGTTGACTTGAAGAATCGTAAGTTATATGGATTGAAAAGTCACGATTCACATATTTTGTTACAACAGTTACTACCAGTGGCATTGCGTACATTATTACCTGAAAAAGTTACTGCTGTTGTACTCCAATTCTGCACATTTTTCAGGAAATTATGTGAGAAAGCTCTACATCCATTTCAGCTTGACAACCTACAGGAGAGGTTTTTATTGACCCTTTGTGCAATGGAGATGATCTTTCCTCCATCGTTTTTTACTGTCATGATGCATTTAACTGTGCATTTGGTTGACGAAGCTAAATTAGGAGGCCCCGTTCATTATCGATGGATGTATCCAATTGAGAGGTATTTTATTTATATGTTTCCAGTTAAGTAAACAATTTTTGGCATTTAAATAAATGCATAATATTATTATTTTTTTTCACAGATATCTTGGGCATTTGAAAGCATACGTGAGAAATAAAGCTCAACCAGAAGGCTCTATTGCTGAAGGCTATTTGGCCGAGGAGTGTCTCACCTTTTGTTCCAGATATTTGGATGATATTGAGACAAGATTTAATTGAGTTGGACGTGTTGACGACACATCAACTCATTCTCAAATGCATCAGAAATCAAAAATATTTCCTGCTATTGGCCGATCAGTTGGGAGGACCTCATACGCGACACTAACAAAATTGGAATTATTACAGGCACATAGATATGTGCTGCTGAATAGTGAAATTGCAGATCCATTTATTGAAGAGTTGAGGATACAAACAAAGAGATGAATGAGAGGCCGAACACGAAATGAAAAAGATATAACGAAAGCTGTGAATAAAGAGCCGGTAGAATGGTTTGCACGACGTGTAAGTTTATAAATATTTCAATAAATACGAATATTAGTTTGACACATACAATTTTCAAATCTATTTTTTTTTTCAGATCATGAATACTGATACTCGAGCAGACTTGTCAGAAGATTTGAAGTTTCTTGCTAGAGGTCCTATAAAACAAATTAGAAAGTTCGGCACTTATAATGTGAATGGTTTTAGATTTCGTACAGTCGATCGAGAAGTGGGTTTGAAAACACAGAATAGTGGTATATTTACATTTTCTGAAGTGGAATACTATGGAAAGCTTCATGATATTATTGAATTAAACTACCACGGGAATTTTTCTGTTGTTTTATTCAAATTCAAATGGGTCGATATTATCAGAGGTGTTAAAAGAGATTCCTTGCAATTTAATTCTGTAAACTTCTCTCGCTTGATGGATGTTGGTGATCGTGAACTGCATGATCCATATATCTTAGCATCGCAGGAAAAAATGGTATATTATGTGAATGATGTTGTGGATGAATGGTGGAGTGTAGTTACTCACGTAATACAAAGAGATTTGTATGATATGGGTGATGAAGTGGAAGATTTGACCTCTGCAATTGAATTTCATCAACAACAGGAAGCAGAATTATTTGTCCATCATGATATTGAAAATATTAGTCTAGCAAGGATGAATGAAGTGGATAAAGCAATGGAGCAGGAAACCGACATGATTGAAGGGGAAAATGATTGTATGTACAATTATTTATTCATTCAGCAACAACTTGTTTCATTTCTGTAGTCATTCATTATCATTGTTATATATATTTTGTTTGTTAGTACTGGGCATCTATTATCATTTTTAATTTTTTTTCTGCATAAATTTTTTGAAATATATATTCTGAACTTAATTTTATTTGATTAAATGACAGGAATGCCAAGGAAGAAGCGGTACACCATTCCTTCTACTTCTGCGACAGATGACGATCCGTCTATCCCCACGACATCTGAGGCAGTAGCTGCCTACATCCCTGCATCATCTCCCCCTGCACCATCTCTGACACCATCAGTGGATGCCTCATTAGAGGATGAGTCATCGCCTCCCCCTACAGGAGCCTCAGCAGTGGGGCAGCGACACGCCCCTTCCAGTTCATCACGGACATTCTAGAGGGTCACAGTCATAGGTACAAATTTTAATTAAATAAATTTATTGCATTTTGTTTATAGTAATTGTTTGCTCATTGCAGATGAAAACAATGCAACCGTGGAAAAACACATAAAAAGTTATGATGTTTGGAACATGCATGGAGAGAAGATAGTGGTGCCATTTGATTCTTATGGGGTCCCGACGGATGATGCCGCAGGTTTACTTGGTCAGATTATAGGTCAGCTGGCAGCGGAGCCCATTTCCCTGCCTATTTCATATGATGATTGGAGGCATATGCCTCCAAACTGGAAAAATGAAGTTTATGATTCTCAGATAAAGGTAATTTTATTACTTTATGGTTTAATTGAATGTCATGTTACTAATATATTCAAAATGAATTTCTGTATACAGATGTTCTTCCACTTTACCGTTGCTGATGTGATAGCACGGAAGTGGACATTGAAAAATCTTGGGAAAAAATGGAAAGATTTCAAATGGAGGTTGTGGTGTGATGTCAACGATACTTCGTTGACCTTGCAGCAGATGTATGTGAAGCTACCCAGTGGGGTACCGAAAGAACAGTGGAAGGTTTTTGTCGATAGACATCGTGATGAGAAGCGGATGGTATTGAAATATATATTATTATATTATCCTCATTTTACATTTATACATGTACATGAAGAGGAGATAGAAATTGAATACAATACTGTTAAATTGAATTTTATTTATTTCAGGATCTCTCAAGACAAAATGCTTCAAACCGGGAAAAGAAGGTCATCCCGCACACTGCGGGTTCAAAAAGCTTTTCAAGAAGCCGAATGTCATTGGTAATATTTTAATTAGTTTAAATATTTATAAGATAATATTATCTATTTAACATATTTAATTGTTGATTTATCTTTGTTTAATGCAGTCACAGAGTTTAGGGCATGAAGCATCCTGAACAGAACTGTGGATGAATGTTCATAAAAAAAACAGATGGAAGTTTTGTTAATGAACCTGCCAGAGAAGTTGGGGTATGAAGTCAATTATTTATTATAATAACTTATTATCAGTTTTTACTATGTTAATATATATTGATATTTGATTTATAGGTAAAAATTAAAGAAATATGGGATGCCAATCCTAGGAAATCCTACTCAGTCTCCCAGGATGACCCGGTTGGTAAAGTCCTTGGGAAGGAGCATCCTGGTAGAGTGCGCGGGATGGGTTTGGGACCTGTACCATCTGAGGTCTTTCGCATTCCATCAGGGATTTCAGCTACATTTACTCCTTCTTATAGTCATTTCATACCTGAAGATTCTCAGAGGGAGATGTCTTCTCTACGAAACACAGTTCACCAGCAGGGGGATCATATATCTGGTTTGCAGAAAGAGTTGCTTGAAATACGTCAGTATATGAGCAGATATGCCCCCGGTGGTAGTGCATCGGGTAGTGGTGAGCAGTTAAATCACAAAAAAATCAAAATCATTTAGTTTGAAAACTTTTATTGGTTTTAAGTTTTATTATAAATATGAAAAAATATTTAATTTTCAATATAATGTTCTTACAGGTGGCAGCAGGTGGTGGAGATGAAGGTGGAGAGGGTGACGATGCAGCATCAGATGATGAGTAGTAGTATTGTTGATGTGTTGAACAAGTATGATAACAGTTGGTTTGTATATGTAACATTTATGGCACATAGTTTCCACCAAACATTTCCATATATGTAACCTATATTAATACCATTTCTACTATATAGCAGCATTCGGGTAGCCCCATTGTGTAAGCTCGATTCATAAATGGATTGGGTGTTCTGACACGCTGGTCGGGTTGGTTTCATCTTTTGTGAAAAATGTTATGGAGTTTGTGAGTGTGAATCAGATAAGTGTCACATGTGAGATTAAGGTGAATCTAACCTAGTTCTCTTATGAGCAGTTGGTCTATCTCTTCTTTTCATGACTTGGACACTCCTAATTTGGGGAACATCGTGTCAGATATAGTAAAAATGTCCTTCTAGGTAGTAGAAGTGATGAAAGTGTCTTAGAGGTGATAAATAGGTTTTATCAATGTTTCATGCGGGATGCATGGTTTTTATTGAGGCATGGTTAGTTCTTGTGTGATACCTGAGTTCCTGTGTAGGAATGCCTTGGACAGACTTTTGGACACCAACCGTTTCCTTTGACTTGATCACTAGATGAATGTCATTCTAGGCTCATTCAATGATCTTATGTGGATGTTTTGGTCTTTTACCAATATATCACTTGTAAAATTGGAGTATGGACTACCTAGGGATAGTTACTTGGACTCTAACTTAATGATCTTATTTTATCCCAAACTTATCGTCGGACTCAAAGGTGATGTTTAAAGGGTAATGATTATAGTGGGATGGATCTAGGTTCCACCCTTGTTCATGCTGGGGAACAATGTATTAAATGGTTAGGTGATGGAATGACTAAGAAATTTCATTGAAAGTCAGGTATGGGCTTATGTGAATGTGCTTGTGGTAAACACGGGATTTCATAGAGGAAGGAATTGTGGTTCAGGTTGTGATATGTGTATCATGCTACCTTCTATATGTATACTATTTTTTAGTTTTTTATCTTCATCTGGACATGAATTCATGGTTGTAAATTGTCATTGGCCTTTTATATTTAGTTTATATTATTCATCCAATGCTTTGTCTTTCATTTATTGTTGATTTAATTATTGTATGTTGTTTCTCTATTTATTATACCGCTATCCTACACTACCAAGAAGGGGGTCGAGATCCCCATGAAACCTAGGTGATCTCTATATTCTGGTTTGATTTATTTTTCAGGGCAGTGGTGCAGTAGAACCAAATTTTTTTTCCAGTTCAGCGTTTAGTGGCGGTTTTAACCGCCGCTAAATGCCTTGCTGGGCAGCATTTAGCGGCAGTTTTAACCACCGCTAAATATATAACGTTTATATTTAGCGGCGGTTTTTACTGCCACAAAATAGGCACATCAAACGGCATAATTTTTTGGCGGTTAAAACCGCCGCGAATAAAAAAATGTGGCAGACCCATAAAACCGCTGCTAAATGGAGAGAAACCGCCGCGAAATGAGGCATCTACGACACATTTTTTAAACCGCCGCTAAATGAAAAAAAAACCGCCGCTAAGGGCTGCGGTTGTTGTAGTGTGATCTCTATTAGGAGAACATTGGTGGAAATTAGAGACAAATAATTGGAGGTAAAACGTAAATATTATAGGGAGTGATTGAGGTCATCAGTCACAAACAATTGTAGAATTTAGGGCCTCAATGCCATCAATCTATGATGATTTAAAATATCATCGGTTCAACAAAACATAAGGTATTAGGATAACACATTCCTAGTTTTAAGATCCCTTACCTAGATTTTAAGAATTAATTTCTTCATAGAATAAGAGAAGAAAAAAATATTTACTTGACAAGTAGAGTTCCATCCTTTAACTAATTTCTACCACAAACTCACCATTCAATCTAAAAGATAATATAATTTAAAAAAAATATTTTATTTATCCTATTCGTATAGGGTTCCAAAAAATTGAATTTATAATTCATCTACCAGACCTTTTAAAAAAAACTACATTATTCAATCCAGTACATCATGTGGGCCAGTGGTAGGTGATACACCCTTGTCACCCTTCGGTTGCGGGTTCAAGTCTCGCAGCCTTGCCGGACGTGATGGGTTGCCTCCCCATCTTCGGGTTGTCCTTTTTAAGGAAAACCAAAAATAATCACAAACTAGAATTATCCAAAATACTTCTGTCCAAACTCACAGTCCAAAATTTATAAGGTAAACACAATGAAGATCCTTTTTTCCACATAATAACATGTGAACACCTTCATCATGTATTCTTTTAAACACTACAACATCCTAAATTAAAATAAAACCTTATTGATTAAATTCCTTCTAGCTTATTCCTTATAGAATACTGGATATAATCGTTCTATCCAAAAATGTTTTAAATTCTAACAATGATGGAATATACAAATCATTAATCAGTTTCAAGGTAGTCAAGAATATTCAATATAATTTACCCAAATCAATCCTGTATGATTCCAAAAATCACCACCTCCTCATCAGAACCATATTACGGTTTATCTTTCTCTCAACCATATATTTTCCAAAAAATTGACCTGCTATTGAGTCACTTTTCATGGTTCCACACAATCTCTAGTTCTTAATGAAATAGTACTGCAGTACAATCCTTATATACTTTATAATTATTATAACATGTACATCATTAATAAAATACTCAAATGACACAATATTTTAATAAAAACTTAATAAATATAATCACTCCTCTTTATCTTTGGTAGTATCATAACTTTATTATTATCCAATAGTATCATTTGGGGTATACTCCGATGATTTGGACATTTATTCTCATAGTGTATCAACTCTTTTCAGATGAAGCATTGTACATTTTAAACGTTTTTCTTACCCTAGAAATCACGTACTTGGTGTCCTTTTTCTCCACACTTATAACAAAATCCCATTCCCTTCAAGCATTTACCAAGGTGATTCTTTCCACAGTTATCACATATGGGAAAATTGTTCTTTTCTCTGTCAACTTTATCAATATTTATCTCTTTCATACTTTTTATAAGGCCCCAACCTTAAACATTACTTAATCTTGAGTTATTTCAAGAATAAACGTGTAAGATCTTTTTAGGTTTATAATTTTAGAGAATTAGATCATAAATCATGCATTACACTCCACATTTAAACAAAGTGGTTACATAAAATATAGTACTCATTTTTCCCATCATCAGAAACACATTTAAAATAAAACATAGATTCTTTCTTGACACTTCCTTGACACTATCATCACATCATGTACCTTTCCCTTGACCTGTGAAAAACATTTAAAAAACATGGGATGAGCATAAAAAGCTCAGCAAGGGATATAAAAGTGAGAAATGAAAATATTAGTCCATGTATGAAATCATACTTTACTCGTAAAACATAATAATGTTAACATACCTCATCAAATCATGAATAAATCATAGAAATCATAAGACATAAAGGTAACTTGAGGCATTCATAACATTCTTACGTAGGGAGTAACCCTCATGGTTACGTTTGGAATACCAATTATAGTATATTCCCTAAATCTCTTCGGAGGATCCTTAACGTTTAACCCCTTTGTGTTACCCAATGCATTGGAGAGCTATATCGGGCTCACCCTCCTTTTGTTTATCATGGAACCAACCTTCTTAATAACAATGCCCAAGAACCATAACATAATCGTATAACATAAAACATGCAAAGGAAACATAACATTTCCACATTTCAATCACAGGATATCAATACAACACATTGAAATAATAAAAACATTATGAAAACCATTTTCAATACAAAAATAAAAGAAAATTAATACATGGTATTTATTTTTCATTTTAAAAAAAATTTAGGTTATGGCTTGTAGAGGAAGTCGAAACTCAAATAATGGTCACGGCGGCAGAGAAGTCATTGCCACCGCATACGTACGACAAAAAAAAAACATTCCCTTATGTCGTTTAGTAAATGATTCGTATAAAAATATTCATTTTGAATAAACATAAAAGTCAAAGGGGTTTATACACTGTATAAAATAAATTTGTGTATAAAACAAAATATGCCTCAATGAAAGGAGATTGAGACGAAGTCCCTTACCTCGTATCCGACTTGACTCGATCATTCTCTAATATCCTGAATAATAAACTTGAGTTAATTTATACTTTCTTAAGAACCTTTTTAAAGTTCATTATTCCTTTTATATCACTTATTTCAATGTCATGACCACTATGTAATTATTTACGTTAATAACGGTTGTTTTAACGATCATTGGTACTTGAGTCAAAAATAAACTCTTTATAATTACAAGTTGTTCATGTGGTAAAATATCCATTATATCAAGAATTATATTCATGATGAAGATATCATATATGTCATATATATCCATTATATACATTCATTTACAATATTACATAACATTTAGAGGTAAGAAATGAAATGCACCGTTCATGGAGACGGTAAGTCGTACGTACGCATGAACGCTACTTTCATTTATATTTCATATTTTATGGAATGGAATCATAATGATATAAATGTATATTATAATTTCAGTATAATATCATATATAATATCATTAACTCCATCCTTTATACGTCCCACATATGGCATTAACGAATCATATCACTTTGAGGGGGCGGTAGTCCGCACTTCCTAAAATGAAGATATTGAGTTTACCCATAATGGAAAGCATACAGGTATGCCAAAAATGAAAAATACAGAATATTAAGGAAAAAATAAACATATCATATATCATATATAAATATAGTGTCATCTTAATGTCCACCTTTTAAGGTGTTAGAAGAATATTGAACAGTCATCGTTTCGTGAGGCAGAAATTCGCCATCCACGGAAACAGTATGCTCTTTAACCATTAGATGAAGGTGTGTGTAAGTGTATCTCGAATAATTATTATAAAAACATCCTAGTATATTTAAGATACTGGTTTTTTTACAAAATAAATGAATAAAAAGAGTTTAGGGGGTTGGAGAAGCAAAATAAAACAAAATAACATTAGAGAAGACTTTACCTTTAAATCGGGTAACTCTTCTTGGTTTGTACCAAAATGGTTTCTTGAAGAGCTTTCTGCCTAAGTTAAGGCTTCTAGGATGAAGAGAGGGATGTGGAGAGATAAATGTATCAGGGCTTGGCTGAGACAAAGGCTTGAGAATTGTGGGTAAGGAGGTAGAGGTGGGGTCTTTTATAAGAGGAGAGGAGGGGCACTCTTGGAAAGTTACAAAATGTTACATTATTTTAAAAAGCGTTTCAGATTTAAATGGTCCCACATTGATATATTTATATGATAAGGTGATAAGGGTTCCAAATATACTCATCCAATAGGTCTTTTACAAGTGTAACTCTTATATTTTACATTATATTTTCATTTTATTTAAATCGTTAATTAATGAGGTAATCGCTGCATCATCATGATGTCATAAATAATTTAATATATTTAATGTCTAAAAATTATAAAAAAAATAATACTATTATGTAGGAAATAGTTTTATCTTTCCAATGAATATTTATAGTCCAATAGATCATTTATTTAGAAAAAATTAAAAATGTTTTACTCAGGTGATACATTCTTTGTTATATTTAACTTTCTTTAAAAATAAAAAGATAAAAAGTCATTATCACACAAAAGTGATTCCATGGGGTCCCCAAGTTTGGAACAAGTAATCCCATGATCTTCCATGACACAACCAGTAGAATTAGGACACATTTTGGGGTCATTTGTTATTATTATGATATTATTTTATTATCTTTAACTACCTAATTACTAATTAATCAAGATAATTAAAGATAATTACCGTCGTTACTATTCATAATGTCCAAAAACAAAAGAGTCTTGATTAAATAATTTGGAACTTTTGATTCAAAATATTTAATCCATTTTACCAAATTCCAAACACAGAAATTACAATAATTAATTTAAATATAATTCTCGTTGTCAAAACAAATAGCGTGTTTTTTTGAAACAATATCTATGAAAAGTTTGACACTTGTTTATGCCCAATTCCAAAGTGAAATTAATTATAATGACCACCATTGGATTAGATGGTAAAAATATATTCTAATTAAACTTTAAGACCAATTAAAAAGATAATCTAACCATATAATTAAATTAGATTAAAAAACAGTTTTGATGTAAAATGCAGTATTTTTCACTATTCATTAAAAAATGAACATGGTCAGAAAAATACCAAAAATTTACCCAAGGTAAATTTCAATGTCCCGATAATAAAGAATAAGTTTATTTTTACAAATAGAGCTTATAAAATTTTCAAAAGATATATTTAAAAATGGTTTTCCATCAAAAGGCAGTAAAACAATCTTTTAAAAATATTAGTGTATTCCATGCTTAAGATTGGATTTATTCTCATTTTAAGCCTCTAAAACTCTATATAATTAATAAATAGACATAGATAAGAATTTCTTATTATTAATTACTTACTTGGGATGTTACATCCTTCCCCCCTTTAGAAAATTTCGTCCCCGCAATTTATTTACTTATTGAATAATTGAGGGTATTTATCCCTCATTGCCTTTTAAGATTCCCATGTTGCCTCTTCAATCATGTGGTTTTTCCAAAAAACCTTTACTTGATGAATCACCTTATTCTGTAACACCTGCTCCCTGTGGTCAAGAATCTGGACAGGTTGTTCCTCATAAGATAGGTTCTCTTCCAACTGAACTACCTCTGGACTCAAAACATGAGATGAATCTGGCATGTACTTACTTAACATTGAATCATGAAAAACATTGTGTACCTGAGATAAACTCGGAGGTAAAGCCACTCGGTATGCAAATAATCCAACTCTCTCCAGAATTTCATGTGGTCCAATGAACCTTGGACTCAACTTTCCTTTCTTACCAAATTTCATCACACTTTTCCATGGTGAAACTTTGAGAAAAACATGATCACCTACCTCAAAAGAGAGATCCTTCCTCCTGTTGTCCGCATAAATATTCTGCCTACTCTGAGCTGTTCTCATGTGTTTCTGTATTAGCTAAACTTTTTCTGCCAACTCTTCTACCAATTCTGGTCCCATAAACTTCCTTTCACATACTTCATCCCAAAAAGCTAGAGTTTTACACCGCTTCCCATATAACGCCTCAAATGGTGTCATCTGTATACTGGAATGAAAACTGTTATTATAAGAAAACTCAACCAATGAAAGATGTTTGTCCCAAATTCCCTGATAATCCATCAAACAAGCACGTAGCATATCCTCCAAAGTCTGAATCGTTCGTTCTGACTGCCCATCTGATTGAGAATAAAAAGCCGTACTAAAATTTAATTCAGTACCCAATGACTTTTGAAGGCCTTTCCAAAAGTTAGAAGTGAACCTGGGATCACAGCCAGATACAATGGAGAGAGGAACTCCATGTAACCTGACTATATCTTTAAGATACAAACATGAAAGTTGATATAGGGAAAACCTATCTCGTATAGCAAGGAAATGAGCAGATTTAGTCAAGCAATCAACAATAACCCAGATTGCATTATTACCTCGAGGTGTCTTCGGTAATCCCACAACGAAGTCCATGGATATATTCTCCCATTTCCACTCTGGCACTGGTAAAGGCTAAAGCATCTCTTTTGGTAACTTCCGCTCTACTTTAACCTTTTGACAAGTCAAACACTTCATAGTAAAATCAGCAATATCTCTTTTTATTCCATCCCACCAGTAGTACTCTCGAAGATCTCTATACATCTTAGTATTTCCTGGATGAACTAAAAATGGAGAACTATGAGTTTCACATAACAACTATCTTTTCAACTGTGAATCACACGGCACACACAATCTCTTCCCAAATCTCAAAACACAATCATTATCAATGTTGAATTCAGGAAACTTACCCTTCTGAACCAGCTCTACCTTTTTCTGCAACTCATTGTCTTGCTTCTATGCTTGCTTAATTCTGTCTAATAGAGAAGATTTCACTGATACCTAAAACAAAACAGAAGAACATCCTGCCCCAAAAAATTCTATGCCAAAGTTCATCAAATCCTTAACCAAAGGATTACGTTCCAAACACAACATTGTTAATGAAGCATTACTTTTTTGACTCAAAGCATCAACCACTTTATTTGATTTTCCTGAATGGTAATGAATTGTACAATCATAATCCTTGATTAATTCCAGCCATCTCTTTTGTCTCATGTTCAATTCTTTCTAAGTGAATATATACTTTAAACTTTTGTGATCGGTATATATTTCAAACTTTACTCCATACAAATGATGCCTCCAAATTTTTAAAGCGAAAACAACAGCAGCTAATTCCAAATCATTTGTAGGGTAATTTACCTCACATGTTTTCAACTATTGTGAAGCATAAGCAATTACCTGATCATTCTGCATTAGGATGCAACCAAGTCCTTTCAATAAAGAATCACTATAGATAACAAACTCACTATTCCTGTAAGGTAGTGCCAAAACTGGAGCATTCACCAATATTCTTTTCAATTCCTGAAAACAATCATCACATTCTTTTGTCCAGATAAACTTAACACCCTTCCGAGTTAGCTTAGTCATTGGACTAGATAACCGTGAAAAATTTATAACAAACCTTCAGTAATAGCCTGCCAAACCAAAGAAGCTATGAATCTCAGTTACATTTGTGGGTCTTGGACATTCTTCAACAACCTTTGTTTTTGCAGGATCAACAGTTATCCCATATTTATAAACAATGTGACCAAGGAAAGAAATTTGTTACAACCAAAACTCACTCTTACTGAATTTCCCATACAATTTATTTTCTTTTAAGGTTTGCAAAATAACCCTTAAATGTCTTTTATGCTCCTATTTACTTTTAGAAAACACCAAAATATCATCAATGAAAACAACCACAAACTTATCCAAGAACTCATGGAAAATTCTATTCATAAGGTCCATGAATATAGTAGGTGAATTGGTTAGCCCAAAAGGCATAACTACAAATTCATAATGTCCATATCGTGTACGGAATGTGGTCTTCGGAATATCAGCTTCCTTTACCTTCAACTGATGGTACCCCGATCTCCGGTCAATCTTTGAAAAAAACTGAGCTATCTGGAGCTGATCAAACAAATCATCGATATGAGGCAAAGGATGTTTGTTCTTAACAATGATGTTATTAAAGGCTCTATAATAAATGAAAAGTCTCATTGAACCATCTTTCTTTTTAACAAATAAAACAGGAGCACCCCATGGTGATGTTCTAGGTCGAATGAAACCTTTCTCTAATAAATCTTGCAATTGCTCCTTCAACTCTAAAAGTTCAATTTGAGCCATTCGATAAGGAGGTTTTGAAATTGGCTTAGCATCAGGAACTAAGTAAATGGTAAATTAAACTTACCGATCTGTTATTATTCTAGGCAACTCATCAGGAAAAACATCAGGATACTCATTTACCACTGGCACATCATTAATTTGAACAGTTCCCTTGTTTTCAACGATATGTGAAAGGTAACATTCATTTCCATCTTTTACAAGTTTATCAGCCTCTTGATATGTTTTCAACAGTAAGTGTTCATTCTTGTACAAAAATTGAAAGTCTTTCTGAAAAGAAACTTCTTTAGCTCTACAGTCAATCTTAGCATGGTAAATAGAGAGCCAATCCATACCCAGGATAACATCAAACTCTACTAGAGGTAAAACAATAAGGTTTGCAAGTAGGTTCTTTCCACGGATAAGGATATGAATATTCTTATAAATTCTTTTTGCGTCATCATTTCCCCCATGTGTTTTTACCACAAGTTCAGGAGTCATTTCTTGAGATGGTATTCTCATTTTACTAGAAAAGTTTTCAGAGGTGAAAGAATGTGTAGACCCTGAATCAAATAACACACTGGCATAATCTGAAAAAATAAACAAAGTACCTGATACCACTTCATTTTATGGCCCAACATCTGCTGAAGTAGTTGCAAAGGATTTCACCACCCCTTTCTGCTTATAGTCTAACTGCTTCCCATCACTCAAGCTCTTTGTCGGACACTCGTTTGCATAGTGTCCTATCTCATTGCACTTAAAACATTTCACTAACTATAAATCAAATTTGGTCTTACCATCACCCTGATCTCTTTCAGTGCAATCAAAAGCCTTATGTCCCATCTTACCATATCGGTAGCACTTTCCAGAATTCAGAAGACATTCCCCAGCATGCCTTTTACCACATTTATCACAAACTGGAAACTTAGTTTTCTTACCATCTGACCTTTTTGAAGAATTCTTCCCTTTCTCCTGCCACCTCAGTCACTTCTTCTGTTGGTTGTTATAGAACACTTGATCATCGGAAAACTCCGTTTCCACCTTCTAAGCACATTGAACAAGCTTTTCATAACTTTTGAACTCACGAGAAGCCAATGCCCTTCGATATTTTGGCTTTAATCTTGAGTAAAAATGATTGATTTTACTATCAAGGTATCAGATAAAATTTGGAGCATACCTTGCCAATCGAGTGAACCTCTACTCATAAGCATCCACTGAGTCATCCTCTTGCTTGAATTCCAAGAATTGTTTTTCCATCCTAAGTCGAACAGCCTTAGGAAAATACTTCTCAAGAAACATACCTTTGAATTCATCCCAGTCGAGAGCATCAATCTCATCAGTGTCCCTGATATTTTTAACCATCGACCACCACTGATCTGATTCACCCTCCAAATAGTAAATAGAAAGACTAACCTTTTGATTGTTTGAACACCCCATGACATCAAAAATCTTCTCCAGTGCTTTAATCCACCCTTCAACTATCACATGGTCAGATGATCCTCTAAATGATGGGGGATGTTGCCTCATGAAATGTTCCCCCACTGACATGTTCCTCTATGGTTGATTTGGCTGATCTCGTGCATGGATACCACCACCATTTATCGCTTGAGTCAACTACTCCATTACTGCAACAAACTGTTCAGTTTTAATCCCGACCATCTCATGATGCTGATTCGGAAGGTTATTTCCTTCTGTATGCCTTCATAACACTGCTTCCCTGTTTCCTCTGCGGAAAACCATTCTAAACAAACATTTCTTAGATGAAGAAACATGGTAATCTTCAAATGCTATATCATTTCAATTTGACCATAAAAAAATATTTTTGGATAATCATTTAATAGAATTCTAACACCTAAAGTTATCTAAACCGACCTCTGATACAAACTATAAGGCCCCAGCCTTAAACATTACTTAATCTTGAGTTATTTCAAGAATACACATTGAGGATATTTTCAGGTTTAGAGTTTTAGAGAATTAGATCATAAATCATGCATTTAAATCCACATTTAAACAAAGTGGTTACATAAAAGATAGTACTCATTTTTTCCATCATCGGAAACATATTTAAAATAAAACATAGATTATTCCTTGACACTTCCTTGACACTATCATCACATCATGTAACATTCCCTTGACTTGTGAAAAACATTTCAAAAACATGGGATGAGCATAAAAAGCTCAGCAAGGGATATAAAAGTGCAAAATGAAAACATTAGTCCATGTATAAAATCATACTTTACTCGTAAAACATAATAATTTTAACATACCTCATCAAATCAGGAATAAATCATAGAAATCATAAGACATAAAGGTAACTTGAGGCATTCATAACATTCTTACGTAGGGAGTAACCCTCATGGTTGCGTTTGGAATATCCATCATAGTATATTCCCTAAATCTCTTTGGATAAACCTTAACATTTAACCCCTTCGCGTTACCCAATGCATTGGAGAGCTATATCGGGCTCACCCGCCCTTAGTTTATCACAGAACCACCCGTCTTCATAACAATTCCCAAGAACCATAACATAATCGTATCACATAAAACATGCATAAAGGAAACATAACATTTCCACATTTCAATCACAAGATATCAATACAACACATTGATATAATAAAAAAAATTATGAAAAACATTTTGAATACCAAAATAAAAGAAAATTAATACATGGTATTTATTTTTCATTTTAAAAAAAAGTTAGGTTATGGCTTCTAGGGGAAGCCGAAACTCAAATAATGGTCACAATAGCGGAAAAGTCGTTGTTGCCGCATATGTATGACAAAAAAAAACATTCCCTTTTGTCGTTTAGTAAATTCTTGGTATAAAAAGATTCCTTTTAAATAAACGTAAAAGTAAAAGGGTTTTATACACCATATAAAAGAAATTTGTGTATAAAACAAAATATGCCTCAATGAAAGGAGATTGAGATGAATTCCCTTACCACGTATCCGACTTGACTCGATCGTTCTTTAATCTCCTGAATAATAAACTTGAGTTAATTTATAATTTCTTAAGACCCTTTTAAATGTTAATTATTCCTTTTATATCACTTATTACCATTTCATGACCACTATGTAATTATTTATGTTAATAACGGTCGTTTTAACGATCATTGGTACTTGAGTCAAAAATAAACTCTTTATAATAATAGGTTGTTCATGTGGTAAAATATCCATTATATCCAGAATTATATTCATGATGTAGATATAATATATTTCATATATATCCAGTATATACATGAATTTAAAATATTACATAACATTTAGAGGTAAGAAATGAAATGCACCGTTCATGGAGACGGTAAACCGTACGTACGCATGAACGCTACTTTCATTTCTATTTCATATTTTATGGAATTGAATCATAATGATATAAAGGTATATTATAATTCCAGTATAATATCATATATAATATCATTAACTCCATCCTTTATACATCCTACATATGGAATTAACGAATCAAATCACTTTGAGGGGGCGGTAGTCTGCACTTCCTAAAATGAAGATATCACGTTTACCCATAATGGAAACCATAAAGGTATGAAAAAAATAAAAAATACAGAAGATTAAAGAAAACATAAACATATTATATATCATATATAAATATAGTGTCATCTTAATGTCCACATTTTAAGGTGTTATAAGAATATTGAACAATCATCGTTTCGTGAGGTAGAAATTCTCCATCCACGGAAACAGTATTCTCTTTAACCATTAGATGAAGGTGTGTGTAAGTGTAGATCGAATCATTCTTATAAAAAAATCCTAGTATATTGAAGATACTTGTTTTGTTACAAAATAAATGAATAAAAAGAGTTTAGGGGGTTGGAGATGCAAAATAAAACAAAATAACATTAGAGAAGACTTTACCTTTAAATCGGGTAAATCTTCTTGGTTTGAACCAAAATGGTTTCTTGAAGAGATTTTTTCCTAAGGTAAGGATTCTAAGATGAATAGAAGGATGTGTAGAGATAAAATGAGCAGGGCTTGGCCAAGATAAAGGCTTGAGAAGTGTGGGTAAGTAGGTAGAGGTGGGGGCCTTTTATAAGAGGAGAGGAGGGGCACTCTTGGAAAGTTACAAAATGTTACATTATTTTAAAAAGAGTTTCGGATTTAAAAGGTCCCACATTGATATATTTCTAGGATATGGTGATAAGGGTTTGAAATATACTCATCCAATATGTCTTTGACAAGTGTAAGTCTTATAATTTACATTATCTTTTCATTTTATTTCAATCGTTAATTAATGAGGTAATCGCTGCATCATCATGATGTCATAAATAATTAAATTTATTTAATGTCTAAAAATTATAAAAAATAACTATGATGTAGGAAATATTTTTAGATTTCCAAGGACTATTTATAGTCCCATATATCATTTATTTAGACAAAAGTAAAAATGTTTTACTCAGGTGATACATTCTTTGTTATATTTAACTTTCTTTAAAAATAAAAAGATAAAAGTCATTATCACGCAATAGTGATTCCATGGGGTCCCCAAGTTTGGTACAAGGCATCCCATGGTCTGCCATGACACAAACAGTAGCATTAGGACACATGTTGGGGTCATTTGTTATTATTATGATATTATTTTATTATCCTTAACTACCCGATTACTAATTAATCAAGATAATTAAAGATAATTACCGTCGTTACTATTCATAATGTCCAAAAACAAGAGTCTTGATTACATAATTTGGAAATTCTGATTCAAAATACGTAATACATTTTACCAAATTCCAAACACATAAATTACAATAATTAATTTAAATATAATTCCCGTTGTCAAAACAAATAGCGGGTTTTTTTTGAAACAATATCTATGAAAAGTTTGGCACTTGTTTATGCCCAATTCCAAAGTGAAATTAATTATAATGACCACCATTGGATTATATGGTAAAAATATATTATAATTACACTTTAAGAACAATTAAAAAGATAATCTAACCATATAATTAAATTATATGAAAAAGAAGTTTTGATGTAAAATGCAGTATTTTTCACTATTCATTAAAAAAATGAACATGGTCAGAAAAATACTGAAAATTTACCCAAGGTAAATTTAAATGTCCCAATCATAAAGAATAAGTTAATTTTGACAAATATATCTTATAAAATTGTCAAAAGATAGATTTAAAAATGGTTCGCCATCAAAAGGCGGTAAAGCAATCTTTTAAAAATATTAGTGTATTCCATGCTTAAGATTGAATTTATTCTCATTTTAAGCCTCTAAAACACTATCTAATTCATAAATTGACATAGATAAGAATTTATTATTATTAATTATTTACTTGGTATGTTACACTTTTCTTCTCTTACTTCCGTTCAAATCCATAGGACTCAGAGAATTCTTTACTTATCTTATTAACACATGATACTATTTCTTCATATGTTGAGAATACATGGGAGAATATTTCCCTTCTAAATGTTGGATTAATTTTGTGAAAGATATGATCCTTATTACACATTGGATCATAAGTATTGATGGAGTTTACATTCCATCTACTAGGCGCCATTTCTATACAATGACATACACTAGGTCAGTTTATGAATTGCAATAAATAATTCCAAACTTGTAAAATAACTTACGTAAATTGAATATTTTATAGATATAATCTATAATCATTAAAATCTTTTCTTTGAGGAATTATATACTCATAAACCCTTAATAATGGTTTGTAAAGAAAATGATAATTATCCTAAGCATATCCCTCGGGAGTGTCATAACCAAGAGTGCACCAAGGCCCATTTTCAGGCACCAGTTCCCATTCATGTCGAGCTCAAAATGGTATTTTTAGGTTTTACCCCTAGATACATCTATGCTAGAGCCGCTCTACAATACCAAAATTCTAGGAAGTTCTTCTATACTAATCCTCAAAGTCTATCTTAGGTCTATGTGCTCTAATAAGAGTTTATCTAAATCTAAATTCCAAGGTTTGTGATAAACTTCATCTAATACCAACTGTAATGCTCCAACCCTAGTTACCCAAAGTTGGTGCATTATTACATAACACTGGCATGATACAAGGAAATCATGTCCCGAAATACTGATAAGTTTAGTAGCCTTGGAAATACTAGATACATTCATAAGGTTTAAATTACATCATAAAATGGAAAACAACCACAACATTGTTTCCATAGACAACACTGAGATCCGATAGACTATCCCTGTAGGTTAGTCATAATATACTTCTTCAGATCCTGGGAAAAAGAAAACATATATAGGGGTGAGATCAGATGCTCAGTAAGGATTCCAATATAGTAGAAACTTTTATAAATAAGCATAAAAATTTAAGGAAATGTATAAGACTAAAAGAAAATCCTTTTAAACTTGAACTACAACATAATATGGAAAAGATAAAATCAAATAATTCCTTTTACTTATTCACATGGATATTCTACTAGTCGAATAATTACATGCAATATCTATAGCCACTTTCATAATGATGGAATGCATAATGCCAGACTTTCATAACCACATAGTCAAGGCGTTGTGCCAAGACTACAAATAATATTTTGTCAAGGCCTTGTTCCAAGACACTAGTTTGTCTCATGAGACCTATCGATGCATCGAGGAGTGATAGAAGGCTCCACCCATCACTTACTAAGTCCAATGCATTCCTCATATGAAAAGGTTTAAACATAACTTGAACATCCATATTAAAACTAGTATACATAATGTCAATAATTTATCCATAAACCATGAATGGTATAAAAATAGAACATCCACAGTCAAAAACATCACAAAACCTTCAATACAATATGAATGTTATGAATCGTAATAAATCAACTTTAAATAAACTTAAAATCCATCAAAGGATGTTGACAAAGATGAAATCAAAACCTTTTTTAGATAAATATCTCTTTCTATTTTGAAATCATTTAAGAGTAACATAATTATAAAGAAAACATTTATTTTTAAAATATTATTATAAGCTTGAAAGGGAAGCTTTGACGATGTTATAACGGCAGAAAATAGCTGCACCCATTGTATAAGTTAAAAAAAACATTCTTACCTTAATTTTGTCGAAAAGGTAAAAAATTAACTTGTTTGGAAAACGACGGAAAGATTCCTTTAAAAAAATAAAAGTTCAAACAAGGGTATAAATTTCTTTAACCCATTGTCTAGGAAATTGTAAAAATGTTTTGAAATACATTTTTTCGACACATGGATGTGGATGATAAAGAGGTCCCATTAGATAATTACGTATAAATAACCTCAGATAATAAAGAGATTGTAGAATTAACCCTTACCTTGTAATTTTCTTTGGTCAAGGGTAGGTTAACCTCTTGTATAATGGTTAAATAATTTTTATTAAATTATAAAATAATCATATACATTAATATGATATCATATATGATCTTTTAACATTGCTTTGTTAATAATATCTTAGTATTATCGTCGTTTCGTGTGTTAACTGATTCGTTTTACTTTATATGCTTTGTTAGGTAAGTAATGTTTGTTATGAATAGGATGTATCTTAGTCATATTAATAATTATATTAAGTCTTTAAAAATTATTTTTAATCATCTAATGAAAATTAGTCTTGAATGGATACGACGAGGAATGAATCTCATCACGTTCGTGGAGACGGTAATCCGTACGTATGCACAGGCAACAATATCATTATTTTTATATTAAAATAATATACAATTGGATGGTATATCATATATAAATAATCCTTATCATGGTATATTTACTATTTATATCAATTAAACATCATTATTATACCCATCCAAATAATAATGTATTGAATAACAATTACACCACGATATGGAGACGGTAAGCCGTACGTACGCACATATAGTGACATGTCATTAAAAGGATGGATAGAATAATGAATATAGTTATACCATATTTATAATAACATCAAAGTATATCGAAGATACTGGATTTATTATTTTTTAATGGAAACAACAAATAAAGAGGAAGTGGAAGAAGAAAGGAACTTGAAAGAGGTGATGAAATATTTACCTCTTCTTCGGGTTCTTCCTTTTTATTTGATAAAAAGGGCTCCTTAGGTAGGCTTTATGACTAAAGTATGGCCTCTAATATAAAGGGAGTATAGTTGAGAGGGTATTTAGGCAGGGGTTTACTAAGACAAATGGCTTTGAATGTGTGAATTTGAGAGAAGGGGAAGTGCTCTTTTATAAGAGGGGTGAGGGGCACCTTAGGAAAAGCTAGAAATATTACTTTATAATAAAATAATTTTCGGTTTCTAATATATAAATAGTGAATTATTTAAAGTATATGGTGGGTATGGGTCGAAAACCACTCAACCAATAGGTTTTAGATAGGTTTGGGTCAGTATATTAACTTTATATTTTATATTTAACTCTTAGTTCAATAGTTTGACATTTACCATGTCTCTTTGTATTTTTATATTATATGGTTAATAAACTTACTATATACTTCTAATAGAAGCCAACGTGGTTCATTAATGATAATCGTATTATTATATAAGTCTTTTGGCTGAACCTCATATTTTTAAGAATAGAATATCAATTAATAATATAATATTTGTTTTAAAAACTCTTTTATGTCAATTTTGACACTATTTGGTATTTTGTTTTTTATAAATTAATAATAGCATTATTACTTCAAAAAAAGTCATCTAACTAACCCTAACATGTCATATTAACCTATAAAATTTGTCGAATTTATGAAAGGTCTCAAATTACATTTATTTGGATATTTATAATATCAATTATTTTAAAATTTCATTAATTAGGTAATTTTTACATCATCATTGTGTCATAAATAAATTAAATTATTTAATGTCTAAATTTTTTAAATAAAAAACCATTATTTAGGGAATATTTTTCTCTTTCTAATGAATATTTATAGTCGAATTTATCTTATGTGTAACCCTATATTAAAAATGTTTTAGTTATTAAACTTTGAATTTAACACTTTTAACTCTTCTTTGAATTAAATAATAATAAATGTCCTAATCTAATCCAAGTGGACCTAAAGGATCATATTTTATTCCTAATATTGTTTTTGGTCGAATTATATATATCCAATAGAATTAGGACATGTTTTAGGGTAATAATAATATCATTTTTACCCTTAATTATCCTATTTACTTTCAACCGTGGTAAATAAAAGTAAAAAGTTACTATTCACCAAAAATTATTTTCATCTTATTGAACCACATTTTACTTTGTGATATCAACCGTGTCTCTAGGATTTTTTAAATTCAACTCATAGAAGTGGTAAAATTAAGTTTTATATAAATTTGTAAATGCTCGTAGGAGGTGGGTAAAAGACGGTAAAAAGTTCGATAAAATTTTTATATATCTAAAATTATTATAAACTGAATCCAATGAATTAAATTGAATTTATATAGTTATTATGTATATATTTTGACCTAAAATAAATTTAAATAAAATAAATAATTATTTAAATAAAAAGTTGGTTTTAAACAATAACTCAGTGGTTTTCACTATTCATCAAAATTGAAAGTTTTTAGAAAAATACCAAAAATTCTCCTTTAGCTAATTTTGATATTCCGAATTCAAAAATGAATTCTATTTTACCAATTTCAAAACATAGAAGTTGAATTAATTAATTTAAAATTAATTCCCCTTGTCAAAACCAAAAAGTGTATTTTTAAGAAATAATAACTTTCAAAAGATTGTCACTTGTTTATGTTCAATTTCAAAGTGAAATTACTCACAATGACCATAATTGGATTAAATGGTAAAAATATAATCTAATTATACTTCCAAACCATTAAAATATATAATTCAACACTATAAATTATTTTGATTAAAAAAGTTTGTTTCAGTTAAAATATAGTATTTTTCACTATTCACCCAAATATGAAAGTTAACAAAAAAACACCAAAATTTAATTAAAACTAAATTCATATGTCCCGATTCTAAATAAGAAGTTTATTTTGACAGATTTAATATATAAAAGTTTCAAATATTGGATTTAATAAAAGGTTCACTATTAAAAGGTGATAAAATTGCATTTTTTGAAAAATACTTCTTTCATCTGAAAAAATGAATTTTTTGTTACATTATGTCTAAGAAACACATAATATGGATTCTAAAATTATAAGGATTATATAAAGTTCAAAATTCTGTTAATACTATTCATAAGTACTTTTGTATGGATAGTTTGGTAAGTCGTGGTGCGCTTGAACTTAGTGTTGCGTGTAGTGAAAGTTATTGAATTACTTTGAAGAAATAACATTCAATGAAATCATGGGGTGCTACACCTGATGTCATGTGGCTGACCAGATCAGGGCTCTAGTGTGTGGTGCCCTAGTCGAGATGTCACAAAGTGGTATCAAAAGAGTTTTATTTTCTTTTCTTTTATATTATTATTTGGGAAAGGAAGATAAAAGAATAGGATGATTCAAGCCTTTGTTAAGAGCCCATGAATGGGAGTAACTAACCCATGTATGAGGGTAAATTCCACATTCCAATGGTGGGATTATTGTTATTGATGTGTGTTGTTACAGTTGGATGGTATTTTACCTTGATTTATGCACTTGTTATGTGTTGTGATTATTGTTTCCAATATTTTTTAAGATTTGTCTTGTGAATCAGTATGTCATAAGAGTTTAGTATGCATACATAATTCTAGGAAATCAAAAATTATCATGAAATGAATCATTTTAGGTATTGAGAAACAGAATTTTGGGTACGTTGTTGATTTTGAAATTCTTTTTCTTTATTGTGTAATTGAACTAAAAATGGTGACTAATATGAAATTGAAAGTGGTAAAATGATGAAAAATTTGTAAAATGGGTGTCTAATGTGAAATTTGAGATATTAGAACAATTTTATCCTTTTTTTAATCATGAACTAGATGTCGGATGGTTAAGGATATTGTTAGCACCTTAGTTTTTACCTTATGGCATAGTTTGGATGAAGGACTTATTATGGATTACTATGAATCCCTCTTATGTAAATCTATTAAATTTGTGTTATGTGTATTAAGACATGTTTTTATAATTTTATATATATGCCTCCATGATGATGTTTATTGAGAGGATGACATGAGGTTATTGATATAGATGGTCCCCCTGTAGTGGAACTTAAGGAGTAGATATTTCTGGGTGAGGAAGTCAGAGAGTAGCTCTGCAAGAACTTTTCTTGATTCATACAATTTATGTAAAGAGAACTGGGGTGGGTTGTGATAAGTATTTCTGATATGACTTGAGAGTTATAGTTCCAAAACCCTCTAACTTTCACCATAGAGGGTGGACCTGAGGTAGCTGAGTTTTGGATTGAGTCTATCCAGACTATAGTTGACCACTTAGATACTCTTGTTGAGAAATGAGTCAAGCTAGTAGCTTATATGTTATGTGGTCAGGTGAAGTGTTTGTGGGAAATCTAGAATTGGGATTGAAAACTAGATAATATATAGTGAAATGAATCTCAAGAGTATTTATTAGAGCACTTTTACCATGAGATGCTCTAGAAGAAGAGAGCATATGAGTTTATAAGGTTGACTCAGGGGATCATGTCCATGATTGACTATACTAAACACTTTATTGACTTTTAGAAATTTGTTCCAAAATTAGTTGGGGATGAGAATAATGTGGAAATTAATTTCTAGGATAGAATTAAATGGGATATTAAGTCTCAGCTTAATATATTTAGACTAAAAAAGTTTTTAGATGTGGTGAATCAAGATCTCATTTTTTTAGGGGAACTTGAAGAAGGATTCCATTAGAGTATAAGTAGTTTCAAATAGATGGTCTGAAGGTATGAATCTTGAAAGAAAGAAGCATTATTATGAGAATGTTCAAAAAAGAAGTGGAAAGTAGAGTGGCCTGGGGGAAGGATCAATCATACATGACCTTACTCGAGGGATCTTTCACCAGTGTGGTAGGTCAGGTCACTTTTATAGACAGTGCTCCCAACCAATAGTAGAGTTCTGGTCCTACAAAAAAATGTGAAATATACAAAGGATATATAGGAACCCATTACAAATGGGTAGTGATGGAGTGTCTAGATAGAACCATAGTACATAAATGGGATCTTATACATCATATCAGTTTGGCATTTGGAGTTCTACTAGACATGGAGGTTGAGGCAGTGGATGAGGAGCTATTGAGAAAGAGATCCCATATCAACAGGGTGATGCAGCCCAGGGGACTCAGACTACATCATAGGTAATAGTGGAAGGAAAGTTACATGCAGTCCATCCTACACTTTTGGATAGCGAGGTTGGACCATCAATAGTTAGATTTAATATTTGTATAGATTATATTATTTCTAGTGCCTTATTGAATAATGGTTCCTCTCATTATTTTATATATGCATAAATTTTGAATTGTTTGATCTTAACAGTGGAGTTCATGAGTGGGTTAATAGAAAAAAAATACACCTTTGGGTGTACAATTGAGAGACATATGCTAGTGAAAAGTGTGTTCTCTAAAGGCTATAGAGTATCATTTAAGTTGGGATATTTATATTCTGAATATGTTAGGCTTTGAACTAATTATGGGTATAGAATGGTTAGTATCATACTGAACCCAAATTGCTTATTACTATAGGAGAGTAAATTTTATGTCTCCTAAGGGTGGTAAATATATTTACCATGGATAATGGGAAATCTAGAAAGGCCATATAGGGCTGGTTCATTAGCAACTGAGGGAGATCACCACCTAGGTTTATAGTCTTTTTCTAGATGAAGGGGCTGGAAATCATGATGTCTTTCCACCCATAGTGGATAAGTTTCAAAATATTTTTCCTAAATAATTTTTAGGGTTTTCAACTAAGAGAGATGTGGAATTTACAATTGAGCTCAAACTAGGGGATGAACCAGTTTCAATTGCACCATATGGAATGGAACCAGAAGAGATTCAAGATCTCAAGACTTAGATGGATGATTTTTTGGATAATGGGTTTATCCATCTGAGTACGTCACCTTGGGATTCTCTAGTTTTGTTTGTAAAGAAGGATGATGAGAGTTTATTATTGTGTGTCGATTACTAAAAGTTGAACTGGATGATAATGAATAAATAGTACCTCTTTTTCATATTGATGATCTGTTTTACCAGTTTAAAGGAGATTGTGATTTATCCAAGATTTAAGTGAGATTAGGGTATCATCATTTGAGAGTTCGACCTTATGATATACCAAGGATTTATTTTAGAATCTGGAATGGCCTTTATGAGTTTTTCATGATGTCATTTGGTTTGAATAATGATCTTATAATATATATGGATTTTATGAATTGAATCTTCCACCCATACCTAAATTAGTTTGTGGATGAAATCTTGGTGTACTCTAAGACTCATAAAGATCATGACCAACATCTTGATATCAAACTGAGTACATTAAGAGAGAATAAACTATTTCCATGTTATCTAAGTGTCAATTTTTTATTAATCAAGTACAATTATGGGTAAAATCATCTCATATGAAGTTGTGTCACTAGACCCATATAATGTACAGGTAGTTGTTTCTTGGGAGAAACCCAAGAATTGTTTCGATATCCATTGTATTATGGGATTAGTGGGTTATTATCAAAGGTTATTATAGGAGTTTTCCATTTGTAAGAACATATTTTGGGATTAAACAAGAAGGGGGTGAAGTTTTAATGGTTAAATCATGTGAGAATTCCTTTCTAGAGCTGAAGAAGCATTTGAATACATCACCGATCTTGATCCTACCCATGCCAAGTGAAGAGTATATGATGATTTTTAATGTTTCTGGGATTGGGATTGGAGTAGTGTTGATACAAGGAGATAAAGTTGTCATATTTGGGTCTTGGAATTTGAGGCCACATAAAGAGAACTACCCTATATATGACCTTGAGTTAGCAGTAGTGGTTTATGATTTGAAGTGTTGGTGGCATTATCTATTTGGAAAATTTTTACTGTGTATACTAATCACAAGATCTTAAAGTATATCTTTTCATAGTGATATTTGATTCTCTAGAAGCAGAGGTGAGTTGAGTATATTTAGTCTTTTGATATTGATATATCATATACACCTAGTAAGGGAAATAATGTTGTTTTTTATTTAAGTAAAAAAACTCAGAATCAGGCAGTTTTGGATTCTAGAGTTGAGTGGAAAATTATGGCTTTACTGGATGAGATGTTTGTTGTGGTTTATGAGATCTAGGAGAAGATTACTCTCACACCAGTATTAGTGGAGTATACACTTTATAGCATAATCAAGGAGAGATAGTATGAAGATCCTGAGTGTTTGGCCTTGAGGAAAAGCCTTGAAGGTAGGGAGTCACCTTCAGATTAGACCATAGATTAGGATGAGATCATCTATGTTTGGGGTTGTTTATTTATGACTATGATCATGTGGTAGGATATGATACATGAATTTCATGCATAAAAGTGGGTGGTACATCCAAGGGTGACCAAAATTTACCAAGACCTGCGATGAACGTTTTGGTGGATGAGCATGAAAAAGGTGATAACAAGGTTCATGAAACCATGCTACACCTTTCAATGGGTGATGGACAAGAATTAATGACCCAGTGATTTACTATATCCATTTCCAATTATGTAATTGAAGTGGGAAAATGTTACTATGGATTTTGTGGTGGTTCCCCAGAAAACACCTCAGAATAATGATGCTATTTTGGTGGTTGTGGAATGACTAAAGAAATAAAAGTATTACTTTCCTATATAAAGGACTTTGTCAGTGGACCAGTTGGGACACAAGTATACTCAAGAAATATTCCATCAACACGGGGTCCCACAAAGTATTGTTTCATACCATGAATCAAGATTTACTTTTCACTTCTGAAAGGGCTTATATAAGGTTCTTGGTACATAGGGTTTTCTGAGTATCACTTTCCACCCATAGATAGATGGGAAGTCATAATGTACTATATAAGGACTTGAGGATATGATTTTGCTCTGTGTCCTAGAGTTTTGTGGGACTTGGGAGAAGAAACTACCGTTGGTGGAGTTAACATATAAAAAAATTTATTAGGAAAATATTTAGATATAACCATATGAAGCACTTTTTGGTAGGCCATGCGGATAACCTCTATGATGGATGGAGGTAGTCGAGTCTGAGCTGTTGGGACTAAGTTTTGTACAGGAGACGTTAGAGAAGGTTCAACTGATTTAGAGGCATATAGATGTCGATGAAAGTAGATATAAGTTTTATGCTGATAGATAATGATGAACCCTTGAGTTTTCAATGGGTGATCATGTGGACCTTCAGGTGTCACCTAGATTGGGTCACTATAGGATTCAGAGATAGGAAATTTTGGCACCCAATTTTGTTAGAATGTTTGTGGTTATAGAGAGAATCAAGCCAGTGGAATGCTGATTGGATATTTTATAGAGTTATACTACTATGCATGACGTTTTTCATGTGTCAAAACTTTAGAAGTATCACCCCGTCCCTTATCATGCGATCAATGTAGATGATGTTGATCTTGAGACCGATGAGTCCTTTGAGGAGAATCCGATACATGTGTTGGATCAAAGTGATAATGTCTTGAGGGTAAATACCATGCCATTAGTTCATGTATTGTCTAAACATGTCCACTTTCATGAGGAAACTTTGGAGGGAGAAGTAGATATGCAAGCTCAGTGGACCAATCTTTTTGGCTTGGAATCTTAGAGATACTTGGGAGTACAACTCAAGGATTAGCTATTATAAGATGGGGAGATTGTAAGATCTTGAATTTTTCTAAATATTTATCAATATCATTTATAGATACTATTTTTCCTTTTTATGATTTTAACTGATTTGGGTTTTTACCTTGGGGATTTTTAGGTGAAATTGGTGAATTTTGGGAAGAAGAGTGGCAGTGCATGGTTGACACAGAATTTTACTAAACCATACACCCATGCCAGAAAAATATGTGAACCCAAATAAAGAGGACTCCCATAGATAGAAAATAGTTTTTAAAACCATGTTCCCTTCTAGTAGTAACTGTATGACTCCCATGTGAGCAGGTTCATGATTCGGCACACGATTAGGGAAAACTATGCGCGTAGAATTTTAAACCCCTACACATTCATTAAAAATTTCCAAAACCCTCGTATTATATCCCTAAACACCTTAGATCAATATTAAACCTATATTTCCCATATTTAAGGCTCCTAGATAGATTCCAAGTCCCTTAAATCTCCTTTCTTGATGGATCAATGCCCAGATTAAAGATATACACCTCTCCGGATAAGAGATTCTCAACATGATTAAGTTTCTCTCCCACAATATCTCTTTATAGATTAAAAATAAAATGGTTTTCCTATGTATTAAATGGATCTAGATATAGGTTTCCATGGATTAATTTTTTTGATCTTGGATCTTGGTTTTAGATATGAATCTCGTTCTTTATCATGATCTTGGTTATTCCGCTTTAACTGGGGATTTATGTTGGTGAGAGTTCATCATCAATGTTGAGTTAGGTGGTCTAAATTTAAAATAACATAGTCTTGTTTTAATTATATATATATATATATATATATGTAATTATGAAATTTTAATTTCCATTATTGTGAAATTTGATTGATGATTGGAATTTTTTAATTTAATTTCCATGTGATAATGATTTTGGTTAAATTGGGCCAATTGAAATTGGTGGAATTGGATTGATTAATTGATCAATTAATTAATGGAATATTGTAATTAGGGAATAGATGGAGTATTGGGATTGTGTAATTGGTCGATTAACGTGATTATTAATTAATTGAAAATGATTATTATGATATGCTTGGCTTAACCTTAATGGTCTATATGATTTAAATAATTTCAAATGGTTTAATAGTGATTTTTTCATGTTATTACATGTGATTAAATTGAAGAAACATGGTTTTTTAATAAATTGTATCAGTATACTATGATGTGAAATGTTTATAAATGGGTTAATGATGATTAACTGGGACAAATGTGATATATATGTTATATGTTATTAATTGATATATGACTATGGGACACATACTTCTCCTTCAAAAGGCCACTTGTGTGATTGATTGATATAAAAGTGTGGGACATAGACTAATGATTCAAAATACCATATGTGATTGAATGATATATGTTTTTGGGAAACAAAGTGATGCTTTAAAATCCCATAGTGATAAATGAGTTTTAGGACATAGACTGATGCTTTAAATACCCACAAGGTGATAGACATGGCGTTATAGGCCCAAAAATGTTATCATTAGACTATGGTTCCAATTGGAAGTAATTGATTTGAATTTTAATAATAAATTATAACCATGTAATTTTGATATTTTATATACCTTGGGGATAGTTCAGACTCCCTCATGGGTTGAATCAGGTATTGATAGTTTGGGTGTCCTCAGGAACCCAGGGGGTTTATGTGGTTAAATAAAGAATAATTGAATATATATAAACTATTTACTTTATTTCTTGTATTTTATTCTTTATAAAACTTAATACACTATTATTAAATGGATATTATTTTATATGTTGTTGGTGGTGGCCTACTGAGTTGTAATCAATCCCTACTCGGGCTGCCTAATTGGTACTCGAATATACTTCATTTTTGTAGGACAAGATATGGTCAAAAGACCTATGTTAGATAGATGATGTGAGATAAAGTATGGATGAGGGAACTGAACTTGGTATCAAGACCTTCTTGGTAGATTCACTGTGTCTTTCTTTTGGTTTTTTATTTAACACTTAGAACATACTTAGCGTGACATATCTATTGTTTTTGTTTGAATATTGTATTCTTGTTTTGGTCATAATGTGATACTATTTTTTTATGTTATTTGTTATATCATTTGGTTGATGTTTATTTATTTTCTATTGTTTTCCTTATTTTATAAAGAAATTATAGTCTCCCCATGATCAATATTAGACCCTCACTGCTAGTTGGTAGCCTCTAACATATAAGGAGGTGCACCTGAGGTCATGTGGCTAACTAGATTGGGGTACCTGTGTGTGGCACCTAGGTCAGGGCATCACACATATCACCATTTTATTTGTATTTAAAATACATAATGGTCAAGACTTTTTTCTAGAGCAAGAAAATATTCCAATATTTGAGAAATATTTAAACCTTTAGATAATTGTCATATTCAAGAAATAATTGAATATTTGAATTTATTATAGGATAATGTATTTCAACTACCTTATCTATTCAAAATTTATAACATGAAAATTATTTCATATCTTGAATATCAAGACCTTCAAATTCTAATAAATTCACCATACATATTTACTATAGTGTAATATATATCATTACGCTACAATAAATTTTCTTTCACTATATTATATACTTTTATTATGACCTAACATCTAGGATGTAACTCATTGCCTTGTATATTTCTTCTGAAAAAATTTCTTACTCAAAAATAAAAAACATCCATTATGGAATAACTTATAATCCTTAACCAATAGCCCAAACTCTTTCATACTTGTGTCTTAACATAATGATGTGACACACCAATTATAACCAACAATGCTTAAACAATTATAAAACCTTAATCCTTACATTAAATACATAATATAAAAGCATTTTTGTAGTATAGAATAATATTTATTTAATAACCCAAAAAAGCTGTAAAAAATAATCACAACATAACCATATTAATTATAGAGAAATTTTTTATATCGTCACAAAATTATATCTAAAACACGTCAAAAATTATAAAAAATTCTTTCAATACTTAACCAATAATATATTTCATCTAGTAAGTCTTATTTCTAATAAATGTAACCACTATTGGGACTCATTTCATCATTATCCATTTTTAATCTACCAAGGTTACAACAATAACACTATCTCACAAAACATTAAAATACACATAATCACACTAAATACATAACATTTTATACTCATTGGAATCATATATAGACAAGTATAGAATATATATTTTATTTATTATATAACATTATAAGAATACAAAACAAAAAATTATAATTAAAATCATAACAATAAATAAAATATAAAATACATTCACACTGTAATTCACAAAATAAAAATATAAATATAAAAACAATTATAAATGACTATTTGATAACAAAATATTTGGTTGGAGGAAATTTTCTATGTTTTTAATTTTATAAATGATCTTTAATATGTTAAAAATGCTATGTAATATACATAAAATAAATTTATACAATATTCTAATTACACTCAACTATCCTAATTTTTTACATCATTATATATGATATGTGTTCATAGGTACATTAGTAAAGATACAAAGAAGAATAATTAAAAATAAGAGAGAATATTACAAATCTCAGAAGAAAACATCATTTGACCTATAATTTTTCATTTTGATTGATTCAGAGAGTTAATTTCAAGGCCTATTTTTTTATGAATCCTTGGAAGAAAATTCAATTTGGGGAAACTTTAAAATATTTTAAATGAATAATAATAACCATAATTTATATTGGATCTACAATAAAATGGTTCTTTTCATAAAATTTATCAATATTAAAGGGATTATCTTTGATCAAGGACTTTGGGGATGGGGAAAATTATTAAAATATTTTGAGGGTCCCCTTTCGACTAACCCAAGTATGAAATTTAAAGACCTATTTTGGGAATCATGGTTGGATTCTAAAACTAAACTTATTTTGTTCGAGGGGAATATATACAATTCTTAATGAAATTGATTTTTTGGTTAATTTTCATCTTTCACTAGATTGAACATTTTTCATCATTGTTTTCCTCTCATACAAGAGAGGGTTATATTTTTATTTTTCTTAAAAAAATATTATCATAATTTTTTTAGAAATAAATTACATAACATAAAATATAAAAAACATATTAGAAAATAACATAGAGTATTTAGGATACATAAAAAATATAGGCTCTAGATATAACATATGTTGTTGAGCAGAATATAAATCATATAAAATTCTTAGAAAATATTGAAAATAGAAAATAAAATAGAAATATTGACCAAATAACATTTAATATATGCAAAAAACACACAAAATATTGGTAAAAAGAGCTGGAAAAAACAAGAATACAGAACATATAAAAAAGTTGTAATAAGTTATACCATACAAGATACGTTTATTTTTCAAAAATTTATTTTATTTTGTATTATATTTTAATGAACTTTCCCAGTGTTCCATCTAATCTGATGCCCAAAATAGTCTACCATGGGCTTGAAGGGAGTTACTAATCACCATTGGTTGAAAACTAGTTCTTGGGTATCATAGAAAATTCTTTATGAATTATATTGCCTTATAAAATAACATAGATAAGTAGAAGAAAAAAAATCAACAAACTAGGGAACCAAGATATAAGAAATACCAAATGAACAATAAAAAATTACAACCAATACATAAAAGAGTACATAGTAGAAAAAAATACAAATAAAACTATAGTAGATGATACAGTAGGCCAAAGTGGATGATACAATACCCACAACTGAAATAAAAGTGTAACAAATATCATAAGCCTCAATATAACACATAGTCACCATCTAAACTAAATAACTCACTTAGAATACTAAAAGAAACTAAATGAAGAAACCCCCTATACAACTACAACCCAAAACATGTATAGGCATGATCTAAATAATACTTTTATTCCCCACCCCATGAATCTATGTAGTCTCTTTTTTATTACATCCTAAAATTTCTAGTTTGAAATACATAAGAAAAATTTACATTTTTTATATAACTTTAAAATAAGGAAAAACAAAACCTTAAAATTATAATGGAACCTCTATTTCTTATTTACATTAAATGAAAATTATGACTTGAAAAACAGTTATCCTTAGTCGAAGCCCATTTTTCCAAAACCATGATTTTAAAGTATCATTTTGAAACCATATCAAAACACCCTTTTTCAAAAATGATCTTTCACGTCCCAAAATAGTGTTTCCAATACCACACGGTTTTACAAAACACCATTAAAAAACTTTTACAAAACAACCAGGAACATCGGCCAAAAAATAATATTTTAGGAATCTACACACACATGAGTTCTCAAAAACAGAAAAATTTCTTTTTTTAAAAAAAATTCCAAAATTACATTAGAAAAACCATTTTATATTAAAGGAATTACTCCTTTTGGAATCTATTTGTAAAAAATTTGGGAAAGTACCAGGTAACAAAAAAATTATGCATTATGGAATCAACAAAAAGTAAAGAGAAAGAAACCACACAAAAAATCATGTTCACCAAATAATAAATAGGGGACACAAGAAAGTCAAATAATAAAACCCCTAAATAACCTTAAATAGGATCCAAGTCTCGTGGAAATCCTCCTAAGCCTCATGAAGTAATGTGAAAAAACTAAAAACAAGGAATATAGTCTGGCACTACCGAACCTATCAAAATCCTTGGTAGATCAATAGAACTATCTTGACATAAAACTCCCAGTATCTCAATGCTAATATTGGCCATAATAAGCTACTAGCTTATAAGTCACACCACCAATTTTGGTTAAACCATCTCAGGGTAGCTGGGAAAAACTCCCTAGTCGATGAAATATCTCAAATAGGGTTTTCAAATATTTTTATCTCTACCTATTCATCTAAAAATTTATTTAAAATAATCAAGATGGTGAGATATCAAGAAGATTCATGAAAAGAGATAAAATAATAGACAAAAAATTTATAAGCAAGCACTCACCTCACCTCCAACTCCATCACACATAATAAAACCACTTTTCCAACATTTAAACAAAAAACACATAACCAACGCCCATAAAATAGGGGGGTGGGTTCAAGGGGAACAAAGAGTTACAAAAAATATTTCATTAAAGTTATTTGTCATCAAGTGCCAAATAGGCCATTCTTCAAAATGTTCTTGGAATGCTAAGACAATCAACACCAATTTAAAATCCCATCATAATACATTATTTAAACTAGTTTCATTAAAATATTTCTTGAAACTCATTTTGGAACTCAAAATTACCTTAAAACACCTTTTAAAATTTTCAAAAACACCCATGAGTTTCAAATTACTATTCAAATTCACACCCCTTTTAAATAAAACTTCCCATTTTAAATGTTTGAGTCAATTTAAACATCCAGTGTGGTAGCTAAGGATCCCACCCAAACTTTTGGAAATGACTTGGTCAGAATTTCTGCGAATGTGGAGATGGCGTCTGAGAGGGAGTCCAGTGACGAAAGATCAAGTCACTTTGCTGGAGATACAGAGGACGAGGACTAGGGGGGTAGGTACCATAGTATGAGGCGGAGCAAGAATAAAAGGGGTAAAAAGAAAGAGAAAAAGGACTACTCTCATTTGCCTTTGCCGGTGGAGACCAGATCGGCAAAGAAGTCAAAGGATAAGCAGATAGAGTACAGCCCCCCTTCCTCCAAGGGGGCCTACCTGCAATGGGAGGTGGACGATAATCCTTTGGATATGCTCTTGAGCTCAGATGAGGTTATGTTGGAAACTATACTGACAATCAAAGAATCCAATGAGGAGGCAAAAATAATGATGGGAAATATGCTTAAGGTGACCACCAATGATGAGCAGAGTGCATGGATCGACAAGAAGGACTTGATTCTGGTTCGAGGGTTCAAAAATGGAAAGATCAATGTAGAGGAGTACATACAGGTGTGGGGAAAGCTGGAATTCAAGTTTGAAGACCTTCTGATGGTGCAACTGGATATCCAGGTAAAATCTTTATCATGGAAACAGTTTAGAGAGATTAAAATGGGTAGGATGCAATTTAACTTTAATGGCCTTGTACTCTCCTTCGTTTCTTGACTTGGTTTCTCAATTTTTTTCCATAAAAGTGTTTGATAATAAAAATTTAACTTTTAAGAATTTAAACACCCTAATTTTTTTTGAAAATCAATTAATGTTATACACCAAATTAAACAACTAAAATTGGTGCTCACCACCACTTTTAAAATCATTTTTAAACTTTTAAATCCACTCAAAAATTTCTATAAACACTTAGCATGGAATCTTATTCATTTCCAAGGGTTAATTAAATCAACTTTATCCTCTCATTGTGCGCATAGATAGGCATAATTGGAATGAAATAACATTCTAAAACCATCAAGAAATTAGATCGATATAATATTAAGTGACAATAAAGAAATTCCTACCTTAGTTTAATGAAAAAACAGGCTAGTTTTCATCATCTTCAATAGATAACACACAATAGTGACAATATATTCCCTCTACAACCCCACATGATAAAATTCCCAATATTAGGACAAAAAACTACCGTAAAATCACACAATATCAATATTAGGGTTTATAGGTGGAACTAAAATCAAGAGGATGAGGGAAATAGAAGAGTAGAATGGGTTTAGGGGGACTTACCAAGAGAGAATATTCTTAAAACCAATGATAATGACCATATAAATTTAAGTTAAGTTAGGTAGGAAGATCCCTAGGGTTCACCTAGTTTATTAAAATGAGAGGGCTAGAAAAGTGAGGCTAAGAGGATTAAATCCAAGAACCAGAAAATAAGAACATTAACTTTTAATGATTTTGGGTAGACCATATGGTTTGTCAAAATGTAAACCAATCATGTGTATGGGACCACCTATAACAAAAAACCTTTCATGGATTCATATTGTAACTCCAAACAGTTTGACATACCATGTTACAATCATTTAAAATGGCACTATCATGTTAAAGTCCCAAAACATAAACTTGTTTCAAGGTTTAGTTAACCATGTGCAAGCTATGTACCAGTACCCAGATACATTAATAGTTCTAGATGGGTTGCATGGAATAAGGAACCACCCATATAGGCTAACCATACATAAAAAACAACATAAATTTATATATATATATAAAAGGGTACCCAAAAATTTTCCTCTAAATTGTGTGTGAAAACTATACACAATAAGAAAAAATTCATAATTTTCAAGTTTCACCATAAAAATTCTTGGAAATTTAAAATTAACCTCCACCATATAATATAATATAAGACAAATTATACAGTGAAATGGTGGGTATAAAAATTACCCCCACCGTACCACCTTTTTCCCTAAGAATATTTGATGTCAAAGTAGAGGAAAATAACAAATTAAATATAAATAAACCCTAAATATAAATGATATATCCTAAAATGGATGAAAGAATCCCCAAACACACTAAACATCCTCAATAAACATATAGAAACTCCAATAAAGGTTAAAACTATAAAAAAACAAGAATTTATTAGAAGATGAAGACCTAACATAGTTTCCCCACCATTTATAACTAATATAAAATAGTATAACAAAAGAAAACATATTTATAGGATAAGATAACATCCCTAAGAAACCACTAACTAATAATCTCTAAAAGGAGTCACACAAACTTCTAGGAATAACCAACCATACACTATTAGATAAAAACCCCAAGGGAGAACTAAACTAAGAAACATTATAAAGGACCAAAAAACAGGATCACGAGATCCAAATTATCCTAAAACCAAAGATCATAGAACCCAAGACACACATTTACTAGAAATGTCACAAATCTAGCCAGAGGGTCATGAGATCCAAATGAGGGTGTTTAAATATAAACTACAAGAATATCATCCCATAAATATTCTGATAGAAAACTTAGCTTGGTGGTTCTCATGGTCCAACGGGAACCAAAACACACCCCCATTCACCTATGAATGTACCCTAGGTTTTCTCATGTTTAAACCAACAAACCAAATCCCAACCCATGGTCTACACCATAAACATTCAACAAGAAATCATTAGAAACTAAGGCATAAACATCTCCAAAAAACCACCACTTACATATAGAAACAAAAAATCATCCCAAAGAAAATACTAGGAAATTAAATCCTTAATATATAACAAGTATAAAATCACTACATATAAATCTCCAAATGGTTCACCATTTAAAAGAGGAATAATCTAAATTTCAAGGAATCATAAAATGATGACCACATACTCAAACATAATTGTCTTCAAGAACAAATATCCTCATATATATTTCCATTCAACTAAGGATGATGGGTCTAAACCACTTGAACTAAATAACACCCAAAAGATAAACTAGAAAAAACCACCTTTTAAAAACCCAAGGCATACCTCTAAGAGAAGAATACAATGCCTACCACTCCACTTAGAGTTTAGTAAGTATTTAAAACTAGGATGAAGAACTCAATAATACCATCACTCTAACCTTTCAATATAAATTTCTGAGAGACTCACATTAAACTAAACAAGTCATCAACGCTTACATGGTCATGTCAATCAATAAAACAAGAAAACTTCTCTGTATCATTACCATTTAAATCCACAGGACCCTTTAGTCAGGTGTCCCAAAAAATCATTTTAAAAACCAAGTCACCTTTTAAATAGGTCCTAAATTTATCAAAACTCCAACATAAACCATTTTTAAAATTTCAACCCCAAATCGTAAATCATCTTGGTCAAATTAATATGTATCTAAATCTGATTTCAAACAAACACCACTCAGATTTACAACCAAAACTATAATACCCCTAAATTATAAAGGGTTAAATGACTAAATGATATGACTATGTCAATAAGGTGCACCTTCCTCTTTAGAAGACTACCTGATTAAAAATCCACATTTAAGTGTGTTTGTCTTTGAGTAATGATCAAGATGGGTGACCTTCTGGTAAGTTTCCCAGGGTGTGTGTGAGTGAGGATAAACACACTAGAAAGGACATGTGTTGTCCTGTGGGGATATTCATTAGTCATATGACCCATTTTTGGCATGTGGGTGGGCCCAGGGTGGGTACCATGTGTCTAAGAGGTAACTCGTGGTACCTGGCGGGCTAGGACTCAACGGCCATGTTAAGGCGGGGTGTCTGTGCTGTCACCGGGGGCCAATTATCACATTTGGTATTAGAGTTGGTACCTAGCCTTAAGTGAAGTGCACTGCCTGGGTTGAGATGTAGGGACCACAATGAGGACATTGTGCTCTAAGGGGGGGGGGGGGGGTGAATGTAACACCCCAGAATGATAAAGGGTTAAATGACTAAATAATATGACTCATGTTAATAAGGTGAACCTTCGTTTTTTGATCCCACTTGATTAAAACTTCACAATTAAGCATGTTTGTCTTGGAGTAGTGACTAAGATGAGTGATCTTATGGGAAGTTTCCCAAGGTGTGTGAGAGTGAGGACAAATCATACTGAAAAGGACATGTGTTAGTCGGTGGGGATAGTCATTAGTTAGATGACCTGTTCAAGCATGTGGGTGTGCCCTAGGGTGGGGAATATCTGTCTATGGGAAATTGGTGGTAACTGGAAGGCCAGGGCATGGAGACCATGTTAAGGCTGGGAGTCTGTGCTGTCACCGGGGTCTAGTTGTCACATTTGGTATTAGAGGTGGTACCTAGAATTAAGTGCAATGCGTTGCCTAGGTTGAGTTGTAGGTCCCACAACGATGATGTTGTGCTCTAAGGGGGGGGGGGGGTGAATGTAATGCCACAGAATGATAAAGGGTTAAATGACTAAATAATATGACACATGTCAATAAGGTGCACCTTACTTTTTGGGAGCCCACCTGATTAGAACTCAATAGTTAAGCGTGCTTGGCTTGGATTATTGACCAGGATGGGTGAACTTATGAGATGTTTCCCAAGGTGTGTGAGAGTGAGGACAAAGCACACTGGAAATGACATGTGTTGTCCAGTGGGGATAGTCATTAGTCAGATGAACCATTTGGGAATGTGGGTGGGCCCCAGGGTGGGGACCATGTGTTTACGGGGAAATTGGTGATACTTAATGGGCCAGGAACTGACAACCATGTTAAGGTTGGGTGTCTGTGGAATCACCGAGGTCCAATTTTCACATTTTTTATCAGAAGTAGTACCCAATATTTAATGCAACGCACTGCCTGGGTTGAGATATAGGGCCCACAATGAGGATGTTGTGCTCTAGGGGGGGGGGGGGGGGTGGGTGAATGTAACACCCTAGAATGATAAATGGTTAAATGAATGAATAATAAGACTCATGTCAATAAGGTGCACCTTTCTTTTCGGGAGCCTACCTGATTAGAACTCAACAGTTAAGCGTGTTTTTCCAGGAGTAGTGACCAGGATGGGTGACCTTATTTTATGTTTCCCAGGTTATGTGTGAGTGAGGAAAAAGCACATTGGAAAGGATATGGGTTGGCATGTGGGGATAGTCATTAGTCAGATGACCCATTCAAGCACGTTTCCACGGGACAACTGGTGGTACCTGGCGGGCCAGGACACGATGACCATGTTAAGTCAGGGTGTATATGTTGTTATAGGGTCCCATTTGTCACAAAAACACTCTAATAGATTTCATTAGTAAAAACAAAATTTAAACTTTAGAATAGTTTAAATTTATTTACCATTTTTGAATACACCATAAGGGTAAAATATCAAAAAATCCAAAAGTTTATAGTTTTCCAAATCACTAGCTTCTATTAAAATGAAATCCCACCTTTTTTAAATTTCCTCTTTGATGAAAACACCATGAACATTTGATTATACAATCAAACATACTTAAGAAACCCCATATAGAATCCATTTTCACCTAGAAAAACCCATATTCAATTTAAAACCAAAAAACTTTCCAAATTTCATTGTGAAATCAACCACTTCAAAAAATTTCATAAAAAAATATAATTTTACAAAAAATGCCTAAATCATTGTTTCAAATTGAAAATATTTCTGTTGTGAAATCCTCATTTCACACACAAAATTCCAATTTCACATGACATAATAAATCATATAAATAAATGAATAATTCAAGTCTCAACCTAAATTCCAATCTATTGATTCCAAAATATCGTAAGACTCACCTTGAATCTTTTCACGCTTCACTAAAAACACATGGAAATCTAAGAATTGAGGGGTCTAAATAAAAACACACATGGTATTTGAAACCATGATTTACTTAGACACATGGTTTATGGACATATTTTAATAATTTAGTGTTCCCTTGAACATGTATAGTATCAAGAGATTGGTCACTGCATGGGTTTTTAGAACATATTAGCCAAACCCACACCTTGATTCCCTTATTCATGTCTATACCAAACCAAAAAGTATAACCCCCAAAGAAACTCAAGCTATCTAAATAAGGCTAAAAACATCAACACCATAGGTATACAATTATAATCCAAAAATTCCAATAAATAGAAATCTAGAATCAATGAAAAAATATCTACTACCCATAGAAACTTGAGGCTTAAGACAAGAAAGAGATCTCAACAATGTAAACACACATACCTCTATAGTTATTATATACTTGTATTTAAACCACTTACTTAATAAATAATAAGATAGTTCCTTCAAAAATTAAGACCCACTAAGAACCTAGTATCATATACCATTTTCAATGAACCATCCTAGGGTGGCATCTAACTCAGCACACGACCAAATTCACTACTAGCCTGTGGGGAATTACTGATCCCCATGGGATAGAAACTAGTAAATGTGATCATGAAACATACTTAAGAATGATTTTACATCACAAAATAGTATATAAATGTAGTTGAAACAAAATAAATAGACTATAAAATCAAGAAATAAGAAATACTAAACAACTAATAAAAAATTAAAACTAATACATGAAAGAGTATATAATGTTAATAGATATAAATAAAACTAAAGAAAATATAATAGGCTAAAGTAGACAATAAAAAATAAAAAATTAATATAAAATCCCAATTTCTCTCATAAACCTTTGTGTGACCCACAATCACTATCCAAACAAAACACCACTCTTGGAAGTAAAAAAGAAACCTAATAAAGAAATCCATTTCTACAAATAACCTAGAAAATTTAAATTATATACATAAGCTAAACAACCTAGTAGGTCACCACACATCAAATATATGATTCAAATTTCATATTAAATACTAAAAATTTTACATTTAAATAAACAAAGAAAATATACATTTTTCATAAACCATTATAAGAAGAAACAAAAAAAATTAAATTATGTTAAAATGACCTTTTATTTTTTTCTTAAATAATAAAAAGTCACTTATAATGTAATTTTCCTTGTCAAATACTCTTTTTCAAACCCATAATTTTAATGTATCACTTTGAAACCATCATGAAAAACCTATTTTTCAAAAATAAACTTTAACGTCCAAATAGTGGGCTTACAAAACCACATGGTTTTCAAAAATTCCTTTGAAAACAAATTTACAAAACAACTGGGAATGTAAGCCCTAAAAGCATGTTTTAGAAACCCCCCCACACTAGAGTTATAAAAAATCCATTTATTATGTTTGTTAAAATATTTCTAAAATCCCTTTTGAAAACCATATTTTATATTTAAGAAATTTCCCCTTTTAAAATTTATTTGTAAAATATTTAGAAAAGTACCAAAATAAAACCCATAAAATGGGTAATAACCAAGTAGTTTAGCAATAAATAAAATACAAGGAAATATAAAGTAACCAACAAATAGGTACTATAAATCACATAATAAACAGGTGATAAAAGAATGTAAAAGAAGAAATCCTCTAAATGATCCTAAATATGATCCAAACATTGTGATAATCTTCCTAAAACGTATGTAAAAATGCACCCAAACTGGTGACAAGGAACCTAGTATGGAACTACTAGACCTATAAATTACCCTGGTAGTCTTGTCATACTATCCAAAGATAAACCTCAGTAGAGCTCAAAGATACCATGGTCCATAATATGTTTCTATCTCACAAGGCATACTACCCCTTTCGGTCCAATCATCTTGGAGTATCCGAGCAACATCCACTAGTTAATTACCTATCTAAAATAGGGTTATCGTATATTTGGATCCCACCCTATCCTCTAAGAATTCCACAACAACAATCAAGGTGGTGAGAAATTAAGAAGGCGAATGAAAAGAGCATAGATCATAAAAAATACATTTAAAAACAAGAAAAAAACTCACCTATAATTCCCTCTAACAAAATATACCAATGTTTCCATCATCCTAACACCAGATATGAATGAACCAACTATAAAATTAAAGGGTATGGGGTTTAAGGGGCACAAATATTCCATTAAAGTTATTTTTCATGAAGTGCAAAACCTTTTTTTTGAAAAAAATCTTGGAATTACAATCCAATCCACACCATTATAAAATCCCACCTAAATCCACTCTTGAGACTAGTTTCATGAAAATATTTCATAAAACCCATTTGGGAACTCACACTTCCCTTAAAACAACCATTGAAAACTTTCAAATCCAGGAATGAGTTTCAAAGTACTATTCATATGGGTTCACACCCCTTTGAAATCAAACTACCCATTTAAAATACTTAAGGCACTTTAAACACCCCAAACACTTTTTAGGAAATCAATGGATGCAAGAAACCCCATTAAAAACCTCAAAATGGGTCTCACTATCACTTTTAGAATCATTTGAAACTTTTTAATCCACATGATCATTTTTAAAAATAATTGGAATGGAATCTCATTCCAATCCTAGTGTTAAAACCACATTAAATCAAATTTGGCCCCCCATGGGACAACTCAATAAGGATAATTTAATTAAAATGCCATTAGAAAACCATTTAGCATTTAAATATGTAAAATATAAATTGAAAAAAATAAAACACCTACTTTGTTTTGATGACAAGAAAGATGAAAGTACTCAACTTTAATGGAGAACACCCAACTAAACCAAGACATTCCCTCTATGACCCCCACACAAGAAAATACCCATGATTAGGAAAAAAACTACCCTAAAATTTGGAAAATCAATATTGGGGTTAATGGGAGGAACTAAAATCAATATATAGATGAACAAATAGTGAATATTTAGAATATAGAATATTTATTTAATTTTATTATGTTTTTATAATGGTAGCACTGAAATGAATATCCATTATAAATAACTCTTTATTCTTGGTAAAATTACAGGGAATGATAAAGTTAAGGATAAATTCTTTGAGAACCAAGATCATAACATCCATGTAATAAACATTTAAAAATATAAATTATTATTAAATTATTATTCAAGTAACATAACTACTATGGAGATGATAAATACATCAATAAGGAGCGGTGAACGATACGACCATATTGAAATAAACATGAAGAAATTGGAACTACTAACACCTGATAAACAATATAAACTTTGTCTAAATAATAAATAAGTAATAATATGATTCATGTGAATAATTATAAATTAAATTAATATAAATAATGTTCTATAATTTATGTCCAACAAGTCTAAGTTGATTATATAGGGAGTTAGAGCACGCTCAAGTGATTTAAAAGCTAATGTGAGGAAATTTTATTCCCAATCTCACTTTATTGGGATATGTTCTCTTATATTGATATATATTATTTAATATTAAGTATATATTCTAATATAATATAATATTATTTTATTTTCTATTATATTAAGGATTTAACTTTCCTTCTCATATTATTTCTTTGATTGATCCTTAATACCTTATAAATTAATATGCTTATAAGGGTTTATTTCTTGATTTACCTTCTTTATTGAGGTTTTATATGTATAATATTTATTTTGAGAAAATTAATTTACTTTCCATACCTTTATTATTTGTCTTCTATTCATTTCATTTATTTGTAATTATTTTACTATTCCACTCTAATATATTCATACTCCATGCATTATTATTTTCTGTAAGGGGTTTCTTGTAAAAATATCACTATTTTGAGTTATATTTCCTCCACTTTATCTATATTTTTAATATTTTTTATATACTATCCATTAAATTATAATAACATATTTTTCAAATAATTTTAAGGATTTACATTTATTCCTCAAATTTTCTCTTTGATTGGTCTTAAATAGCTTGAAAATTAAAATGTTTAAAAGTTTTTTTTCACTCAATCTATATTCATCTTTGAGATTTTCTATATTTAATATTATTTTGAATAATTTTTATATAATTTAACTTTAAATAACCATATTCATCAAATTTGGTTATTTTTTTAATTTAAAATTATTTATGTCATTCTCCTTTTATTGATTCACACTTTACCCATTTTTATGTTTATAATGGGAAATTGTTTTAACCACTCTCTTGAATTGATCATTATATTCCATTTCAATTTTATTTGTATTTTATTTATTTATTATTATTTAGAATATTTTGATGTTAGATTCTCTAATTTCATTATATTTTTTATTCTTCTTTCATTTCAATCCTTTATAATTATTTTATATACTCTGAAAATACTAAATATATTTCTTCTAAAACGTTTTTAAATATTTTATTTTTATTATCAAGATAAAATTTCTATGATTATATTTATTTTATTTGTGTTAATCAATAGAATTATTTAAAGTATAATTTACATATGAAAAATATTTTTTACATCTTTTCTTTAAAAAGTTGTTTTTTTTTTATTATTTTAAAATTTCATAAAAACTTAGGAATCAATTTATTTAGTATTATATAATTTATTCTATTCCATTGATGTATTTTTTATCTATATAAATTCTATTTAATATTTTTCTACTTGGGAATTTTAATTTTATATTCTCTCACATTACACACTCTTTAGGGCATTAATATAAAATAATTATCTCTTAATCTATAATCCAAATCACTTGGTTTCTATAGAGTAGTGGAAATGAAATATCTATAAAACTAAAGATATATTACTAATTTTTTTATTTCTTTAAAATAAACTATTCATAAAGGATTTTTTTTTCTATAAATACCCTTCCAAAAACCCAAATTTATAAATACCTGATATTCTTTTATTCTGTGTAATAAAGCTATATAAGAAAATCATTGATTATTAATCCATGTATTGATATATTTTTCTTTATTAAAATTTAAGTTATGTATTTTTAATCCATTTTTCTTATATAATGAAATACATTTAATGATTTATGTGATAGGTAGGGCATCAAAATATATAGCCCCTTAGTGCACCAATATGCCTTATGAGATAACTAATATAGGGTAATGAAATCATTCTTAACTTTTATTTATAACGTCGTTGAATAAGGATTGAAAAGTATGTTTATGATTTCCTACATTATTCATTCCCATAAAATAAATTGGATGAGTTACGTGATGGATGGGGCCTAGGATTTATCCCATAGTAAACTGGTAGGTCTCCTGAGACAACAAGATGGGGTTAATGGGTGCATCCATACCTGTTATGTATGATTTATTATCACAACACCTTGATGGTTTTTCAAGGTGTTCTATATTATGAACTCACATCATTATGATATTCATTCATTATCCACGATATTTCATTCCTTATTCTATTATCATATATTATTTAATATATGTTTATGCTAATCGTTTAATCTTTTCATATAATTTATTACATGATCATGATTATATGAAATCTTACTCCGTACTTAGAATTTGAGCTCATATCCTTCTTATATTTATCTATTTCTTAATAAATTTCAATGCAGTGATATGTCTAAGAGTGATTCATGTTTATTTTTTTAGTTGAAGAAATATATTTCATATTGTATAATATGATAGATATGTAGATAATATCTAATACACCAAACCTTGGTATTTTATGAGTGTTTTTAATCATTTGATGATATGTATAGTCATTAAATATGATGTAAAAGTCATGGGTTTTATTGGTTGGTATTAGAGAATTAAAAAACAGTTTGTGTATATAACAAAAAAACTAGAAGTTTGGGTATAAGGATATTATAGTTGGTATCAAAACATGTTTTTAGGGATTTGGTTATGTGTAATAAGAGGATAAAATTTAAATAAACCTAGTTTAAAGTTATGGTGTTATTGTTTTAGACAACTTATGATTATTTTTTCAATTTATATATTTATTAATTTTATTTTATTAAACATCATCACTATTAAGGTTAACAAATTTCATTAATAGGTATAAAAAAGGTGAAAAAATTGAACAAAAAATGATGGACAATATAATAATTTTTTTCACAAAAAACCAAATTGAATTAGAGTTGGCATGGAAAATATCATGCTTGTCCATGTGAAACTATCTCAGGTTGAAAATAATAAACTAAACCATATTGAACTCCAAAATTTACTAAAGAAATATAATATATCTATTGAATTTTTTATGCATCAATTACCACTATCCTTTAAATAAACTTCTGATTCATTAATTTTGGGATAATAGATGAATAAGATAGAAAATATTTTTTCCATGTTTCAATCATTAAAATGACATCTTGTATATCTACCATTAGAATGTGTGTGAATAAATGTTTACACTAATCAATACCTAAAAAATTAGATGTTGAGTTATCAATGAAAATGCCCATTAGTGAAATGATTTCATCCCATGTTTATCACTCTTCTTTAATTGATATTTGTTGGAAAATACTTACTATAATTTTTTTCATTCTCACTTTAGTAAAATTTGATGAAACATTGGATATGGATTTTATTTACCTAAAAAGTTCCAATATTTATTATCCATGATTAGTATCAACATATATATGATCTTCATGAATAAAATATGGACATTGAAATCATAAGGAAAGAAGCTAAGTCCAAACTTTCCCAAAAGATTAACCACACATCTTTCAAATTGAAGACCAAGAGGAATATAATGATTACATGGATATAAAATAAGGTATTAAATATTCTATCATTTAAAATTGATAAATATGTAGTTATAATATTTAGAATGAAAATATGTATCCCATCCATCCTAGAAATAGACGTTGAGTTGAAATAATGTCTTTCATCACTTTCTAGCCTAATTATGAAAATCACAATAAATTTCCCTAAAAGTATATGTTTCACTAAACTTTATACTTCTTTGGCTATAAGAATGTTTTTATATAAGATATATTTTACTTATATAGAGGAAATACTAATTTATCGGATGAATTAATTTACTATAATTAGATGTATTTTTGCTGTACAACATATGGATGATTATTAATTTATGGATGAATATTTAAAAAATCTTTGAAGTAAAAATACAACTAAGTAAAAACTGATGAAGTTATATCTATATTATAAAAAAAATCATATGGAAGTAGACATTTTTTCAAGATAGAAATTTAATAAATCTATTGGATAATGATATTCAATTTTTCTAAACAAAAAAAAATCAATTCGAAAGGATAGAATTCATTTATAATATGATGGTGTACAAACTTATTATAATCAAACAAACATGATGAGATATAAATAATGAGTTTGTTATGAATCTACCATGTGTTGGATTATGAATGAAAACCTATAAGTTATAATCCTGGATAAAAGCGATAAGAATTCCCATCACCCGCCTCTCAACCCCAATTAAGGGCCATTACAACCCTCATGACGTGAGTCAAAGGCTTCTATGGCATGACCAATGAGCTGTGTTAGATGACTTGAAGTGAAATTACACCCGGTTAGTAGGTTGAATCCCTTGTAGATGACTTAAATACATGAAAATGCATTTTAATCTTGAGAGTGTCCATATTTCCATTATGCATTGAGATCCAACTTCAGGTCGCTTCGATTCATCTTATTAAAAAACTATAGAATAAAAGAAGTTTGTTATGAGGTCATTTCAACCACCCCTAAGATTAATTAAATATGAATATTAGATATTTTCCTAAAAATAAGAGTTACGTTTGAGGAGGATAAAGCTTTTGCATCACTAACTATCAATAGTTTCTGTAATGATTTTGTAAAATCTTGTTACTTTGAGAGAACTTTACTGTAACCCTTTGAGAAGATTTTTCTGAAGGAATCCATTAAAAGATTATTTTTAAATGATTTAGTAATTTTTTGGTTTTCTAAAATTCTATTTAATCTTATTGATTTTAGGATTTTGTGGATACAAAAATAGAGGTGTGTCTGATCTTATTGACCAAGGGATTTTGGGGATAAGAAGGCACTATTTTTCCGATCTTTGGGATTAATGGTTTACTTGATTAAGGAAATCATAATTTATAGTTAAGTAAAACTATAGATACCCAAATTCAAGGTTTGTGACTTCCTTAAAAATTATGGTTAAATTGTAATCTTTTATAAGCTTATGTAATTTTTTTTATCTTTTTATAAAATATTAGTTTACTTGTTTTTACCAGATTATTATTCCACTTTTCTATTATTAAGGAAAGTTTATATGTTATAGTATTTTCTTATAATATAAAAATTTTAAAGAATCAGACTATATGATTACTTATCTATAAATCATACATATTTTTCAACTGATATCCTATTTTAATAGGTTTATTAAACTATATTTTTTATTTTTATAATTTACAATTAACCCCCTATTGTTGTAATTTGAGTACTCTTATTATCTTACATTTGGTAACATAAAAGGTTTTACTATTATAACATGAAATATTTTATATTTATTATGCAACATCCTGAGATTTTTTGAAATATATTTTTAAATTAATTGATTCTTTTTAATATTTTTCATTTTATACAACACCCAATGTAGTTTTTTTAATATAAAAGCACTAAGTTTTGCTTGTGTTATACACAAAAAAAAGTTAATCATGAACTAAATACCACAATTAGATTATCTTGTGGTACGTGAAAAACTATGTTTGACTTTTATTTCACACAACACCGAGTCCCTTCGATAGCTTACGTTACAAGCAAGGCAGAGTTTTTACCAAACTAAAATATACTATTGATATGATTATTAAAATATTATTATAGATATAACCTAGAAATTGGAATATAAGTTATTAATAAGATTAACTAAATTTCAAAAATATTATTTACACATGTATATAAAATTAATCCTTTTGTTATCAATTAGTATAAGTGAATGTAAGAACTATTTGAAAATAAAGAAATTACTTTTCTAAGAAAAATATTCTTTGTAAAAACACAATTTTATCTCAATTAAATAAAAAACTATTGATTAATGTTTTAAATAAAATTTATATATTTTATATTCAATCAATATTTATGATACTCATCCAATAGATTTTATAAGTTTAAGATAAAAAGAAATCTAATTTTATGAATAAAAATATGTATTTTTCTAAAAGGTGATTTTACCACCTTTTAATAGAGAACCCATTTTAAATCTTATTTTTTACACTTTTATAATTTTATTTGATTTTTTTTTTCATTTTTTAATTTGGAATATAAAAAATTTACTTAGGCAATTTTTTGGTATTTTTAAAGAAGTTTTATTTTTTTGACGAATAGTGAAAAAACACTGAATTTTAATTCAAAATTATTTTTTCATATAATTTTATTATATAGTTAAATTATATTTGAGTTAGTTTTAAAGTTTAATTATATAAATTTTACATAAATTAATAAAATTTAAGTAATTATAATTAATTTAACACTTAAATTTTATATAAAAAAATTTTAAGCATTTTTTATTAAAAACCCACTGTCATGACACATCTACGAGATTAATTTTAAATTAATTTCTACCACTTATGTGATTTAAATTTAGAAAAATGGATTGTATATTTTGAATAATCATAAATTATAATTTATAATAAGGTTAAATTAGTTTTTTACCAAAAATATTAGTGAAAGTGATTAAAATTAATTAAAGTGATTTAGAGAAAAATTATCTTAACAAAGGACTAAACTTTAAACTTAAGGCCCAAAATGACCTATAAACTTTTACAAAATAAATTGGATATCCATATTTCTACCCTATTATCCATTTTATTAAATATTTACTATTATTGGATCCAATTGACGTAGAGAAAACATGGGTGGAATCACCTTTTCAAAAAAAATTCAAGAATGCCACTCCTCTATAATAAAAAGGAATTCAATCCTCTTACTTATTCATATATATCAAGAATTTTAGAAAAAAAAAATCTGATAAAATAATCTCCCAATATCCCTCCATTAATTTTATAATCTCCCCTTTGGGTATAAATCCATACAAGGAATCCCTTTGTTGAAATCCAAAAGGAGTTATCCAAGGAAGAGGTAACATCATTCCTCAAGGTCATTTGTATTATTTTCATTCTCCACCACCTAAAATATTATTATTATGTGATTATATAATAAACATAGTATAATAAATATAATTATATTTTTTATTCTAGGTTTTCTACCTACATTTGCACACACTTCCATGAAATGGGTAACAAACTTACTCTTCTTATATACGACGAACTACCACCTCACGAAACAATATTGTTCATTTTTTCCTTTACAACCTATAATGGTTGGAAATTTTGATGGAAAATATATTTTTATATGATATATATGATATTTACGATTTATTTATTATTTTCTAATTATTATATAAACACATACCTTAATTATTTCCATTTTTTCTAAATATGATAACTTTGTTTGTGGATGTGTGGACTACCGCCTCCTCAAAGTGATGTGATTCGTTCACAACTTACATTAAATTTATTAAAGAAGAGTTTAGTTAACTCATATTATATATATGTAATAATAGTGATACTATAATTACAATATACATATATATATATACATATATGTCATTTACTTTCTTTCTTTTAATATGACAATAAAATGGAAATGACGTTCATGCGTACGGACAACCTACAGTCTCCATGAACAGTATATTCCATTTCGTACTTATATATTTTATATATTATTATAAATATTTAAATAATATATATATATATATAATATTTATATCATTTTTTAAATTCTTTAAATAAGTAAATCACGATCTAAGTAATAGAATCAAGAATAACAAGTCAAAACATATATGAAAAAACAAATCAAATATTACCCGAAATGTAACATTAACATGGAACTGTTAATAAACAGGTAATATAAAGCCATAATAAAATAATATATGGTATTAATTATAAGAATATGGTTTTGTGATATATATATAATAAACTTATATTTATTATATATGAGGGTTGAACATGTACAATGAAAGTCAAGACTTAAGGTAAGGATTTTCTCATCTCACTTTTCATATCCATGAGATAAATGCCTTATTCACCAATAATTTATTTTGTGTGGTTTATATACTAAACATCAATGTATTATATTATTCCTAAGATTAAATTAATGGGAATTTACATTTTTATTTTATGATATTTCTTTCATAAGGTTTATGGTTCAAAAGTTACTAAATCGGTAAAGTAATTTTGTCTCAATTTTCCTTCTTTAAGATACATGCCATGTTATGTACCTATATTATTATATTGGTTGTATAAAATTTATATTTACATGTTATAACATGAATATCCTTATTTTCATGTTATTTTAAGCTTTATTTAATTTTATTTTTTCATGGGCATTATGATTCAAAATTACCAAAGTGGAAACTATTTATTGCTATAATCTCTTCATTTATCAGGATTGTTTATGATTATGAATACATTGATGAAATATTATGATAAATATATCAATAAAACTCATTTATTTATTCTCCTTGGGTTATCCATGATATATTCATGTATTATTACCATTTTCACTTTTTTTTACTTAAGATAATTAAGATTGTTTTTATTTAAACCTGAATTTATTTCTCATTCTGGTTGAAAATCTGTGTTTTTTTGACATGTATGTATTTACCCACCTTCATTACCATAATTTACTTGAATATTAATTTTAAAGTTTAAAAGTTAATTTTTAAATAATTTTTTTCCTAATAATATGTAAATTAATTATTTTAAAGTGGTTTTCAAAGAAAAAGGTTTTCAAAACTGTTTGATGTCTAAAAAGTGTTTTAAATGATTTTCAAATATTCCTTTATAAGATTTCAAAGTTATTTTTCAAGAGGAATGTTTTCAAAATGTTTTATTATTTTAAAAGTTTTTTTAAAGAAAAAAAGGATATTTTCTCATCAAACACTTTAAATTATTTTTAAATATTATTTTAAAAAATTTCAAATGGGTTTTCAAAGAAAAATATTTTAAAAAATATTTATGTTTTAAAAAGTGATATTCAAAGAAAGGTTATTTTCATTAAGAAACGCTTCATATGATCTTTCAAAGTCCTTCCTGATATAATTATATATCCTTTTATATAGTTTAATATTTACCGAGAATATGATACAAGGGCACTATTTTTATTATTTATTTGAATAGTTTATAAAAAATTGTTTATGAAACCTGTATCTCTTCAATGGGTTATACCATGATAAAACACTTATGAAACCCACTTCTTCTCATTTGTTATGCTTTGATAAAATGATTATTTGACCTATATGTTTTCCATAGGTAATTATATGATTAAATATTTAAGATACCCATTTCATTTCTTGGGTTATGATATGATTTTTATAAAATCCATCTCATTTTAAAGCTCATGATATGATGAAAGTGTTATTATATTGTGGCACATGTATGTATGATTTCATTATGTGATGGGTGGGACCTATATCTCCTTAAAATTAATTTGGTAATGATGTAAGGCTCATGAGTATATATGTTATTCATGTACCTGGTTTCATGTCCATAAGTTTATGTGTGAGCTTGATAACAAATTCAAAATGTTATGAGTGAAACTTATTCTATGATCAAAAAGTTATGCATGAACCTGATTTCTTGTTCCCAATATTATGAAATAACCTGATTAAATGTTCAAAATGTTATGCATGGACCTGGTTACATGTCCATATGTTTATGTGTGAACATTATTAGACATTTAAAATGTTATGATTGAACCTTATTACTTATTAACAATGTTATGTGTGATCTTGATTTCATGTTCAAAATATTATGCGTGAACCTGATTACATATTCATAATGTTATGTATGGACCTGGTTTCATGTCCATAAGTTTATGATTGAACCAAATTACATGTTCAAAATATTATGCGTGAAACCTATTTCATGTTCACAATGTTATTAATAAACATAGTTTCATGTCCATAAGTTTATATGAGGGCCTGATTTTATATCATTAACTTAATAAGTGAACCTATTTATATATATACATGTTCAAAATGCTATATGTTGATGTGTATTCTAAAATTACATGTATTATTCCTATGTTATGATTTCATGGATTATGATCTCAATTATCTTATGATTCAAGTCTAATGAACTGCTAATCATTATACCAAAATTCATGTTTATGATATTTGATACACGGGGTAAGATATTATAAAGATACGATCATGCTCTAATACACTTATTCTCATGTTATGTTTACATATCTCCATTGTTTACCATTACTAAGCATCTGATCTAACCCATTTCTTATGTTTTCTTTCCCCAGGTTATAAAGAAAGTTTTTAAGTAGATGTACTAAAAGGGAAGATATTTATGGGAAACATTAAAGATCATTCACTGAGTTAAAATATTTTGTTCCAAGTTTCAAAAGACGCTAAACTATTATGGTCCTTGGTCATATATTATTGTAATTTTATGAATATTCATCTAAAATGATGTAATATTTTTGAATGTTAATCCTGGGTTTCTATTTTTGGTATCAAAGAAAAGGTTTAGTCAACCTTTGGAACTAGGATGAGAAAAATTTAGCAAGATCCATAGGAATATTTCTAAGGATATGTCTAGGGAGTTATCTAAGGATAAAAATATGGTTTAATAGATTAAATTAGAAGTCATAATTTATAAATCTTATAAGTTATCTGTCATGATTATTTTTTTTCACTATAATAAGTGCTGCTCACACTATGCTTTCTGGCCTTTATCAATAGCGGGAACCAGAAGAAATTGGGTTGAAATGGAATATATTAGATGTGGAAAGTATGGGAATCATACAAATCAATGTCATAACTGGAAATATCATGAATAAAATCAGGAAGGTAACACAAGTATTGGAAATACTACTGAAGATAAGTAGATTGCAAAATGACATGAGAAAAGTTTGATATGTTCTTCCAGTGTTGTTTACACTAAACGTGAGAAACATGACTAGATTGAGGTTGAGTAACCTTAATACAAGATCCATATTTCATACTCTATGAAAGAGGTATTAAAGAATAATTTTATGAATCCTAAGTAATGGTTTAAGAATAATGTTGGATGATAGAAGTGTTTTTTTTTGGAATTCAAAGATTATGTTATAAAAATCATGAAGTATATAAGGATTGTTTTTAGAAGTTTTTCTTTAAGTATTTTCAATAATGTGTTAAATGATATTTATGACCTATAAAATTGATTTAATGAAAAGATTACATTAAGGGATGGTAAACCTTAACATGTTCCTAAGGATGATAAATATATATTTAGTATGGATAAAGAGACTATGATATGGATATAGTAAATTGGATAGTATTTATGACATCAGAACTGATAAAGGATTTATTGAAAAAGTAGTCTTTGTTATCATGGATGAAGTTTAAAACATATTGGATTTAAGGAATATATCCAGTAATCTTTTGAATAAGAAAAAATTCATGTTTTTGAAAAAGATTTATGGTAATTCATGTTATTACCATGTTTCATGAGAATATACAATGAGGCTATTCATGTTTTTGGAATATGAAAACAAAGACCTACTTTATGATATATGGGGGATCAATGTTAAAATTATTTAGTGAATTTATTTATGATGTTTTGGATTTTAATATTTCTGGAGGGTTACAAGGTTAATTATTTATGTAATGGATTAAATTAAACTTCAGATAAAGTTTTGAAGATTAAACTATTATCTCACCATATAAGAATTTATAAATATTGGATAACTTGTGATAACCTTTTAATTGTGACAAACATATATGGAATGACCAATAATTCTATTTATGGATCCCATGATCTGTTAATGCTTTAGGAATAACAAATTCACTTTCATTTCTTGGAATAAGAGATAAAGTTTATGTTGATCAGGGCACAATAAAGGGTGATTTTTTCCTAAAATCATATATGTATATATTTTCATGATAATTCATAAACATTTAAAAAAATGGTCTTGAAATAAAATGTTGTCAAGTTATCATCCTTTTTTATGATATTAATGACATTTTCAAGCATCTTTGGTTATGGATATGTGATTTTTAACTCTCTTATAACCTTGTTCTCTATCACTATACATCAAAAATTAATAATATGATTTGTCTTCCATGTTCATGTTTTCAATTTCCTCCTATGTTCTCTCATGTGGAAACCTATTTATCAGTTACTTTGGTTAATCATCATGTTTCTAACATTCCCTTTGTAAAGGAAGTTTTATTATTCATTTTTACGATGTGGGTTTCTATGAATGGAACATTAAAGTAATAAAAAATTGATAAACTAGATGAATTATGAGGAAAAAATTAATATTAATGGGGATTTAATGTAAAAACTTGAGATTTTTTAAAGTATATTTTTTCAAATTAATTTAATCTTTTTGATATTTTTCATTTCACTCTACACTGAATATAGTTTTTTATATAAAATCACTAAGTTTGGCTTGCATTATATGAATCACCAAGTTAATAATGTAGTCCAATAAACACTTATATTATCTGGTGGTACTCACAAAACTATGTTTGGATTTTATTTCACACAATACCGAGTCCCTTCGAGAGACTACGTTACACACATTGCTAAGTTTTTAACAAACCACAACATATTATTAATGTGACAATTAAAATATTATTATAGAGACCACCTAGATGTTGGAATGAAAGTTAATAATATGAATAAATAAATTGAGAAAATATTATTTACACATGTATATAAAATTAATCCTTTGGTTATCAATTAATATTAGTTAATGTAATAAAAATTTGGAACTAAATAAATTACTTTTCTAAGAAATTTTGTTTTCTATATACAAAACTAATTTTATATCAATAAACTAAATAAAAAAATTTTGATTTATTTTTCAATAAAATTTATATATTATATATTTAATCATTTTTTATACTCATGCAATAGATTTTGAAAGGTGTAAGAGAATAATAAATCCAATTTTATAAAGAAAAGACATATTTTTCTAAAAGTTGATTTTTGCTTCTTTTAATAGAGAACCCATTTTAAATATGAATTACAAATTTTTTTTAATTTTTATTTGAAAAAATAAAATTCATTTCTCAAATCATAATATCATAATTTACTTTGGGTTATTTTTTTGTTATTTTTCAGAGAATATTTATTTTTTGATGAATAGTGAAAAAACACATAATTTTAATTCAAAAATGTTTTTACATATAATTTATTTATATAGGTAAATTATATTTAACTTTGGTTTTAAAGTTTAATTATATATTTTTAAATAAATTAATATAATTTATTTCATTTTAATCAATTTCAAATTAAAATTGGATATAAAAATATTTTAAATTTTTCAATATTTTCTTTTCAAACTCGCTGCCACGACACGTCTGTGGGATTAATATTATATTAATTTCTGCCAATTATGTGATTTTATATTGGAAAATTTATTCCATATTTATAATAATAATAATTTAGAATTTTTAATAAGGTAAAATTATTTTTTTACCAAAAAACTTAGTGAAAGTGATTAAAATTAATTACAGCGATTAAGAGAAAAAAATAACTTAACAAAAGACTCAACCTTAAACTTAAGGAAAAATAACCTAAAAAATTGTCCAAATTAATCTTCATAGCCATATTTATACCCTATAATTACTTTTATATAATTTTTACCATTATTGGATCCACTTGACATGAGAAAAACATTGTTGGAATTCCCCTTTCAAAAATTTACAAGAATGCTACTCCTCCTCCACTATAAAAAGTCACTCACCCTTCTCACTTATTTAAACCTATAAATCATTTTTATATATTAAAATATAATCAAATAATCTCACAAAATACTTCCCTCCATCCTATATGACTATATTTTATAGGAAATCCATCCAAGGAAGCCCTTTGGTGCAAACCAAAATGAGTTACCCAAAGAATATGTAACATCTTTTCTTAAGCTCTTTTGTTTTATTTTCATTATATACCCCATAAACTCTTTTAATTACATGATTATATAATAAAATAAGTATCATAAATATACTTATATTTTTATTCTATGGTTTATACCCACACCTACACACACTTCCATCAAATGGGTAATGAACTTTCCATTATTGTGTACAACAAACTATCGCCTCATGAAATTATGTTGTTTGTTTTTCCTTTACAACCTATAATGGTTGTGAATTATGATGGAAAATATTTTTATATAGTATATAGTTATATTATATTTATTATTTATTTATTATTGTTTAATTTTTCTATAAACACATACCTTCACGATTTCCATTTTGTGTAAATATGATAACATTGTTTTTGGACATGTTGACTACCACCTCCTCGATGCGATGTGATTCGTTCACACCTTATATGAAATGTATTAAGGATGGTTTTAGTGAAAATAGATTATATATTTGAAATAATAATTCTAATATAATTCTAATATATATTTATATACATATATGTTATTTACTTTCCTTCTTTCAATACAAAAATAAAACGGAACCTGTGTTTATGCGTATGTAAGACCTACCGTCTCCATGAATGATATTTTCCATTTCATACTTATATATTTTAATAAGATAATAATTATTAATATAATGAATATATATTATATTTATATCAGGTTTTACATTCTTAAAATAGCTAAATCATGATCTAAGTAAGGGTATCAATAATAACAAGTCAAACCATATACGAAAAAACAAAGCGAATATTATCTGAAACGTAAAATTAATATGGAATTTTTAATAAATGGGTAATATAAAGTCACAGTGAAATAATATATAATATTAATTATAATAATATAGTTCTTTATAATATTTATAATAAACTTTTATTTATTACATATGAGGTTTGAACGTGTACAAATAAAGTCAAGAATTAAGGTAAGAGTTTTCTCATCTCACTTTTTATATCCTTGAGATATATGCCTTATTCACCAATAATTTATTTTTTATGGTGTATATAATTACCATGAATGTATTGTATTATTATTATAATTAAATTTATGGGAATTTACATATTCATTTTATGATCTTTCTTTCATGGGGATTATGGTTAAAAAGTTACCAAATCAGTAAAATAATTTTTTCTCAATTTTCCTTCTTTAAGATACATGCCATGTTATGAAACTATATTTTTATATGGGGTTTGTATACTTACCATATAAATATTATATCATGAATATCCTTATTTTAATTATATTTTAATCTTCATGTAATTTTATTCTTTCATGGGGATTATGATTTAAAGTTACCAAAGTGGTAACATTTTATTGCTATAATCTCATCGTTTATCCAGATTATTTATGATTATACTTCCATTAATGAAATATTATGACCCATCTATCAAGAACAATCATTAATTTTATTATACTATGGTTATACATGATATATTCATGTATTAGTACAATTTTGTACTCGTTTTTTACTTAAGATAATTAAGGAAATGTTTTTATGAAAGTACTACTTTATTTCTCATTCCATTTGAAAATCCATGCTATTTCAAAACCGTGTTTTCTAAAATTGTTTTAAAAAATATTTTAACATAATAATATAATGTTTAAAGAGAATTTTTACCCATTTTTTCCTTTTGTATAAAAGGAACATCCTTATAATTTTCAGATCAAGGTAATTCTCTAAACCTTTATTGTGAAGAAAATGTTTAGCATACACAAATTAATCTATCGTCATGCCTATTATATCCTTGATGATAACTTTTAAAGCTTTCAATGTTATTTTTAAAGAAATTATTTCTTAATATTCAGAAAATTTATTGTTTTAAATTGGTTTTCAAAAGGTTTTCAAAAAAATTTTATGTTTAAAAAGTTTTTTAATTGATTTTAAAATATTCATTCATATGATTTTATGGTTATTTTAAAATATAAAGGTTTTGAAAATGTTTTATGACTTAAAAATACTATTTTTAAGTGTAAATGATATTTTATTAGGAAGTTTTTAAATCATTTTTAAAGCTTGTTTTATAAGTTTTTAAGTGGGTTTTAAAATAAAAGGATGTTGAAATGATTTATGTTTTACCAAGTGATATTCAAATAAAGGTCATTTTCCTTAAAAAATGCTTCATGTGATCTTAAAAAATTCTTTTACATAAAAATTGATATTCTATGATATAGTTTAATACTTTTTGGGGATTATAACAAAATACACCATTATTATTTTTTCTTTGGATGGTTTATGACATGTTGTTTTTGATATCTGTATATCTTCCATGGGTTATATCATAATAAAACACTTTTGAAACCTTCTTCTTTTAATGGGTTATACTTTGATGAAATTATTATGAGATCTATCTATTTTCCATATGTATTGATATTATGAAATGTCTAGGATACCCATCTAATTTCTTGTTTTATGATATGATTTTTATAAAACCCATATCTTTTTATGGGCCATGATATGATTCAAGAATTATTATATTATGGAACAAGTTTGTATGATTTTATTATGTGATGGGTGGGACTTATATCTCCCTCCAATTCATTTGGTAATTACAGATGACTAATGAGTATATATGTTATTCATGGATTTGGTTTCATGTCCATAAGTTTATGTGCTAACCTGATTAAACATTAAAAATGTTATGAGTGAACCCTATTACATGTTCAAAATGTTATGTGTGAACCTAATTTCATGTTCACAATGTTATGTGTAAAACTGATTACATGTTCACAATGTTATGCATGAAACTGGTTTCATGTTTATAAGTTTATACATGAACATGATTACATATTAACAATGTTATGTGTGAACCTTATTATGTTTTCATAATGTTATGCGTGAACCTGATTGAATGTTCATAATGTTATACGTGAACCTGATTACATATTAACAATGTTATGAATAGACCTGGTTGCATGTACATAAGTTTATAAATTAACATGATTACATGTTCACATTTTTATGTATAAAATTGATTTCATGTTCACAATGTTATGCATAGACTTGGTTGTTTGTCTCTAAGTTTATGTGAGGGTCTGATTTCATGTACTTAAATTAACGAGTGAACCTGTTTCTACTTATACATGTTCACAATGTTACAATCTAATGTGTATACCACAATTCCATGTCTGATTCTTATGTTATGATTTCATGTCTTACTGTCTTTATTATATTATGATTCATGTCTTATGAACCACTAATCTTTATTCCATCATTCATGTTTACGATCTTTGATTTGTAGGGTATGATCTTCTAATGATATGATCATGTTCTCATACCCTTTTTCTCTTGTAATGTTTATATATCTCCCTTGTTTAACCTTAGTGATAATCTAAGCTCAACCCTTTATTATGTTTCCTTTATCCATGTTATGAAGAATTTTTTTAATAATATGTACTAAAGGGGCAGATCTTTGTGGGAAACATTGATGATCTTTCACTGAGTTTGAAGATTTTATTCTAAGTTTCCAAAGAAACTAAACTATTATGGTCCTCAGGCATGTATTTTTTGTGATGTGATGAATATTAATATAAAATGATATCATATCCATGTAAGTTAAGCCTTAACCACTATATACTATATCAATAAAGTTTCTATGTTTTCATATTCTTGTTATAAAAATTTTTACTAGATCATGTTTCTGTGGAAAGATTATTCTTTATTTTTTATAATTATAGTAAGTTTAAATATTGAAACCTTATTGAATATGAATACTAGAGTACCAATAATATTTTATGGTGATAACTATGAGTATTTAAGGGATATAATGAAGAATTGCTTATCAACATGGGAGTTGATATTATTTCATTCTTACTAATAACTATGTAATTATGGACAAAGAAGTTTCTACCTTTAAAAATAAATAAAAGTTGGAATATAAAAAAATTAAAGATTTAGAAAAAATTTATTATGTTTATTGAATATAAATATATAAAATGAAATTTCCTCTTGTGAAGCTTAAAACATTATATATTAAATGTTGGAAGTTACTCACCTTAGGACATTCAAAGTTACTAAAACCCAAATAACTATTCTCAGATCTGATTATCATGATTTTGATTTTCTACCTTGATAATATGTTGTAAAGATTCATCAGAGATTTATGATAACTATTAATAGATTGAAATATTTGGGTGATAAATATATTACTGATGAAATTTTGGTTGAGAATATTTTTGAGATTATTACTAGAGAATATGAATATAAAAGAACAGCTCTTGATGATACTAATAAAATTACAAATTTGAGCTTATATGATCTAATTATAAATAACATACATTATGAAGGTATACTAAAGAGACATGTTGGAAATATGAAAAAGAAAAATGGAGTTGCTATCTCTTATACTTCAACTATTTATAAGAAAGTCCTATTTTCTGAAAAGATTTCTAAATCTACTAAAAATAAGAAAGATAATGTTGAGTCTAAAAATAGTTCTTATAAAGAATGTCATAACTAGATGTTTGGTGTTGGATTTTTATGTTTTTTTGTTAGTGGGATAAAGCCCCCTCTTTCAATTGTTTATTAGCTGGACAACACCATAATGCCCCATCTAGTCACTTGTTTCATGGATAGTGGGTGAAGTGTATTCCCCCTTCCAGTGGTCTCAAATTGAATACGAATGGGTCATGTATCCAAGTCTTAATGCAGGGTATAAGAGTGGTTTGTAACTCAAGAGGATCAATGTTACTTGAATTTATCTCCTTTTATGGATTTCAGAATTCACTTAAGGCTGAATCAGAAGCCATGCTCAACAATCCTAAGATGTTTCACTCGAAGGAAATCTCTTTTACTAATGTGGAATAAGATTATAAGGCTGTATAGAACTTTTTAGAAGGTATTTCCTCTGATCCCTAGGGTATATCCTATGTTATATATAGATAAAAATCATTCATTCCATCTAGAATCGAGGTTTCTCATATATGAAGGTAAGGAAATTGTATAGATGATTTTTTAGGCTCTAAGGCCTATTTTGAGGTCCCAACTAGGGTGTTAGAATGTGATGGTTCTATTCCTCTTGGGGGTGCAGATATTTAAATTGGTGATTCTCTTGGACTACATTTTTATAGACCCCCTAATTCTTGTGTACTTTTTACTTTTAGCTAATAAAAAATAAAAGTTGTTTGATTCAAAAAAAGAATCCCAACTAGCTAAAATAATGAATAAAATAGTTGGCAAAAAGAGTTCAAATACAAGAATAAGAAAAATCCAAAGGAAAGTATTGATAAGAAATATTCTTATGATGTGATATGCTACGAGTGAAGGAATCATTATCATGTAATACCAAATTTTCCTAAGATTAAAATAAAATATTCATGTACGGTGTAACACCCCGACCCCAGTTACCCATAGTCGGTGCATTATTACATAACATTGGCATGATAACAAGGAATCATGTCCCAAAAGACCGATCAGTTTAGTAGCCTTGGAAGTACTAGATACATTCATAAGTTTTACATTACATCATGAAATAAAAACATCAAAAGCATTTTGTCCCCTTTTGAACACACTTAAATCCTTATTCTATCCCTCTAGGTCAACCATAAAATACTTTTCACATCCTGGGGAAAATAAAACATAGAAAGCGGTGAGCTCAGATGCTCAGTAAGGATAATAATATAGCAGAAACTTTTATAAATAAGAATGAACATTTAAGGCAATGTATAAGACTAAAAACAAAAGCCTTTTAAACTTAAACTTCATCATAATATGGAAAAGATAAAATCAAATGATTCCATTTAATTATTAACATGGATATTCTACTAGTTGAATAATCACATGCAATATCAATAGCCACTTTTATAATGATGGAATTCATAATGCCAGACTTTATAACCACATAGTCAAGGCCATATGCCAAGACTACAAATAAGATTTTTTCAAGGCCTTGTTCCAAGACACTAGTTTGTCTCATGAGACCTACTGATGCATTAATGAGCTATAGCGGTCTCCACCCATCACTTACTAAGTCCAATTCATTCCTCAAATGAAACGGTTTAAACATAACATAAACAATCATATTAAAAATAGCATAAAAAATGTCAATACTTTATCCATAAACAATGAATGGTGTAAAAATAACACATCCACAGTCAAACATATCACATAACCTTCAATACAATAGGGAAGTTTTTTATCATAATAAATCAACTTCAAACAATCTTAAAATCCATCAATGGATGTTGACATATATGAAATCAAAACTTTTTAGAGAAATATCTATTTCTATTTTAAAATCATTTAAAGTGGTCGTATAATTATAAAATAAAACATTTATTTTGAAAACATTTTTATAAGCTTTTATGGGAAGTTTCGATGATTTTATAATGGTGGAAAATATCCACACACGTCGTATAAGTTAAAAAAACATTCTTACCTTAATTTTGTCGAAATGGTCATAAAGTAACTTGTTTGAAAACAACGGAAAGATTCCTTTCAAAACATATATGGTAAAATAAGGGTATAAACGACTTTAAATTATAGTATAGTAAATAGTAATTTTTTTTGAATTACATTTTTAAGAAAACATGGATGTGGATGATAAAGAGGTCCCAATAGATACTTACGTAAAAACAACATCGGATAATAAAGTGATTGTGAAATTAACTCTTACCTTGTACTTTTCCTTATGTGATGGTATACAAACCTCCTGTATAATAGTTAAGAAATCTTTATTAAATTATACAATAATAATATACATAAATATGATATCATATATGATCCTCAAATATTACTTTGTTAATAATATTTCAGTAGTATCATCATTTCAGGTGTTAACTGATTCATTTTCCTTTACATGCTTGGTTACGTAAGCCATGATTTTTATGGATAAGATGTATTTGATTCATATACATAATGATATTATGTTCATAAAAATTATTTTTAATCATAAAATGAAAATTATTCTCGAATTATTACGATGGGGAATGAATCTCATCACGTTCGTGGAGACGGTAATCCGTATGTACGCACAAACAACTATATCATTATATTAATGGTGAAATCGTATGTAATTGGATGTTATATCATATATACAGAATCATTAACATGTTATATTTATTATTTAAATTATTTATACTCATTATTATACCCATCCAAATAATAAAGTGTTTGAATAACAAACTACACCACGACATGGAGACGGTAAGCCGTACGTATACATGTATAGTGACTTTATTATTCATATGATGGATTGAATAATGAATATGGTTATACAATTTTTATAATAACATAACAGTATATAGAATATACTTGAGTTATTATTTTATAATGTAAACAACAAAGAAAGGGGAAGAGGAAGAAGAAAAGAACTTGAAAGAGGTGGTGAAATATTTACCTCTTCTTCGTGTTCTTCCTTTTGATTTAATCAAAATGGCTTCTGTAACACCCCGAGATTTTATGAAAAATATTATTTTTAATTTCATTAATGTCTTGTGTTGTACGCTACACCAAAAGGAGTTTGCACAAAACTCATACTTGACTTGCCTTGCATTACACGCAATCGCGACCTTCCTCGATAGCGTGTGTAGTACGTAATACTGAGTTTCACTAAACAACGATATGCTATTAAAATATTATTAAAACTAGCCGTTATGAATAGTAATAATCACTTTTTGAAATTTTTTAAATTTTATTTTTCAAAATGGACTTCATTTTTGGATTCGGAATATCGAAATTAGCTTAGGGTGAAATTTTGGTACTTTTCGGATAACTTTCATTTTCTGATGAATAGTGAAAATTACTAAATTTTAATTAAAAACAACCTTTTTAATAGAAATAATTAATAGTGATAAATTATTAATTTGAGTGGTTTTAAAGTATATTTAGAATATATTTTTACAATTTAATACAATGTTGTTCATTGGATGTAATTTCACATTTAAACCAGACATAAACAAGTGTCAATCTTTTGATAGTTATTATCTCTTAAGAACACACTATTTGTTTTGACGACGGGAATTAATTTTTAAATTAATTAATGCAACAGATATGTTTTTAATTTGGTAAAATAGACATCATTTTTGAGTTCATAATATCAAATATAGCTTAGGCCTAATTTTTGGTATTTTTCTGGAAACTTTCATTTTTTGATGAATAGTGAAACCACTAATTGGTAGTTAAAAAAAATGAATTTTTCATGAAACATAATTTTACCACTTCTGTGAGTGGAATTTCAAATATCTGAGAGACACAGTTGATGTCAGTAAGTAAAATGTGGTTCAATGAGATGAAAATAATTTTTGGTGAATAGTAACTTTTAACTTTTTTTACCACGGTTAAAAGTAAATAGGGTAATTAAGGGTAAAAATGTTATTATTATTACCCTAACACATGTCCTAATTCTATTGGATAAGCGTAATTCGACCAAAAACAACCTTATGAATAAAATATGACCATTTAGGCCCGCTTGGATTAGATTAGGACATTTATTATTAATTTATTTAAAGAAGGGTTAAAATAGTTAAAATCAAAGTTTAATAACTAAATCATTTTTAATATAGGGTTATAAATAAGATAAATTCGACTATAAATATTAATTAGAAAGCTAAAAAGATTTCCTACATAATTATATTTTATTTGTAATTTTTAGACATTAACAAAAGATAATTTATTTATGACACAAAGATGAGGCAGTAATTATCTTATTAATGAAATATTGACATAATTGATGTTATAAATACCCAAATAAATGTAATTTGAGACTTTTTATGATTTCCAATAATTTTCTAGGTTAATATGACATGTTAGTATTGATTTAATTAACTTTTTTCGAACTAATCATTCTGTTATGATTTTTACAAAAATCAATTACAAAATAGTGTCAAAATTGACATAAAATAGTTTTTAAAACAAATATTATATTATTAATTGTTATTTTACTCCTAAAAATATAAGGTTCGGAAAATTGACTTAGATAAGGTTATATATATTAATAATAAACAACTTGGGGTTCGTTTGGCTTGTTATAGTAAGTTTATTAACCTTATAGTGTAAGAACAAAAAAAGACACGGTAAAAGTAAAATTATCTAACTTAAAGTTAAAACTAAATGATAAGGTTAAAATAGGAACCTAAACTTGTCTAAATTCTATTTGATGAGATTATTTCGACCCATCCCCACCTTATCTTCAAAATAAATCAATTTGGAGCTATTTAAAACCGAAGTTTACTTTATAATACAATAGTATTTTTAGTTATTCCAAAGGTGCCCCTCTCCTCCCTTATAAAAGGGCACCTCCTCCCTCTCTTCCTCACACCACTTTGAGCCTTCAAGCTCGGAAAACCCCTGCCAATTTCTCATCTCCGCTTCCCTAGAAACATCATAGAGGTTCTGGTATTCTTCAAAGACCTATTTTAGTTCCCTAAAAGGAGGTCTCAAAGAAGCACTTTAAAGAAGAGGTAATGTCCGTTACCGATTATTTCATCTTTATTTCTTCTTCCACTTATTCTTATTTAGTTGTTTCATTATGAAGTAATAACATCAGTATCAATAATATACTTATATGTTATTATAAGTATGAAACAACCCTATTTAACCATCTATCCATCCTACAGAAAAAGAAATCACCGCGCGTGCGTACGTACGGAATACCGTCTCCACGCCGTGGTGTAATCTATTTTCCACCACCACCTTACTTGGATGGGTATAATGGTGTAAATAATAACTATATATGATTATTGTAAAGTTATATTGATTCTGAAATAGTATACATACACTCCAATACAATTCCACGATCATGAGAATGATATCATCGCTCGTGCGTACGTTCAGACTACCGTCTCCACGACACGATGAGATTCATTCTCCATGTTAACCATTCATGAATGATTATAAAGTATATATAATAAATAATCATGAAATATATTACATCATAATGATACTGGATTTATGTGTATATATATGTATGTCATCTACTTAATTCCATTCAACTCAATAAGGAAACGAAAACAACATTGATGCGTACGTACGATATACCGTCTCCATGAATGGTGTATTTCTTTACATTTACTGATCTATTATATATATGTATATTATGAATATATATTATATATAAATCATGTTTTATATTATGGAATTAAGTAATCATGATCTAAGTAATCATATGAATAATTACAAGTCAAAACAGGGACGATAAATGAAAGGATTTTACCCAAAATGCTCTTTAACATGGAATTTAAAAAAGAACGGGTAAAATAAAGTCATAAGTGAACCATATATGATATCATAACAATGAGTATGATTCTAGAATAAGTCAATGACATTATTTAAATCATTATACAGGAGGTTCGGACACTTACGAAGAAAATCAGACCTAATGTAAGGGAAATATCACAATCTCATTTTTTTATCCGAGATTGTTTATACTTTGGAATTTACTGGGGTGTGTTTTATCATCCACATCCATGTTTCCTCAATATGTAATATTATTTCCATCCACCTAAAATTGTTTAAATCCAATTTTACTCTTTGGTGAGTTTTTAGTAAAAGATATGAAAGGAATCTTTTTTCGTTTTTCATACGAGGTACTTTTTGACTTTTCCGAAAAAAGTACATGAAGAATGTTTTTTTAACTTATACGGCATGAATGGATTTTTTAAAACATTATTTCAAAGAATCTTCCTTTAAAAGTTTTCAAGTTTATTTTTAATCAACTTCTTTTAGTTTAAAATTGTATGACATGTTAAGAAAGGAAAAATGTTTTTGAAGTAGAAAGGATATTTTCCTCAAGAATGGAGTTCAAGTGTTTTATCAAAATTATTTTCCATCTAAGATAATATAGGGTTTTGTTTCTATCCCTATTGTTACATTGATTTGATTATGCTGTGATGGAATTATTTTTATGAATTCCTTTATCTTATATGAATTTTTTTATGATGTCATGTTGTTTAAGAATCCCATTTTTATTACATGGGTTATGCAATGATGTATGATTTATGATTTTGTGGAACACATAATAATGGTATTATTATGAGATGGGTGGGACCTATATCTCCCTCCAATTCATTGGGTAAAGATTTTATATCTCATGAGATAGACATGGCTGGAACGGCAGGTTAAACCGGTTCAGGGAAACAGGACTGAAACGAGGAGTGAACTCGGTACAGAAATGGACTTTGTCCACTAAGATAGTCTTGGAAATGTGTCTTGACTAATAAGAAATGATTCTATATGATTATGTGTGTATGCCACAAAGTTTCATGTTTTATGTTATGATTATTGGGATTACATTTCACTACTATGATTTATCTCATGTTATGATATTATGATCTCTTTTGCAGGTTAAGATTTCCAAAATGTTATGTTCTTATGAATATGATGTGATTGATATTTCTTTTGTTTACCCTTACTGAGAATTTGAGCTCACCCTTTTATGTTTTCTTTTCCCCAGGATATAAAGAAAGGTTTTAGGTAAAAAAAGGAAGATATTTATGGTAGATGTTGAAGATCTTTCACCACGATTAGAAGATTATACTCCGAGTTTCCAAAGACACTAAACTATTACGGTCCTTGTGTGTGGGTGTTTTTGTTATTTACTAAGTATTCTACAAAAGTAATGTAATGTCCATGTACGTTAAGCTTAGGGTCTTTACAGTTGGTATCAGAGGAAAGGTTTAGTAAAACTTTAGAAACTAGGATGCGAGAACTTTAGTGAGATCCCTAGAGATATTTCTAAGGTATGTCTAGGGATGTACCTAAGGTTAAGTATAAGTATAGGTTATAGTACTATAATTACGGTAACCCAAGATGTTAGATATTGACGGTACTCCCCATTTATTATATTGTTTTCCCTAGTGTGATTTTTGCCTCTCATACTATTCTTTTTGGGTTTTAGGCGATGACTGGAACCCGAAGGAACCGTGTTGATCAATGTAATGGAAAATGCAATGATTGTCCTCCTGAACAAACAAATGTTATGGGATATGGAGTGAAAAATCTTATTGCTATACTTACACAAGCTATGAATCATTCTGGACTTCCAAATGAGCAGAGAAGGGAACAATATTCTATTGAGTCCTTCATGAGGCAACGTCCACCTTATTTCAGTGGGTCTTCTGATCCACTTGTTGCTGAACAATGGATTAGTACTACTGAAAAGATATTTTCAGTTCTTCAATGTTCTGAACATGATAAAGTCATCTTAGCAGTGTATCGTTTGGAAGGTGATGCTGATCAATGGTGGAATCTTATCAAGAATACGAGGCCAAGAGATGAAATTGAGTCCATGGAATGAGACGAGTTCAAGAACTTATTTTTCAATAAGTACTTCCCTCGTATTCTTCGAACAAAGATGGAGAAGGAGTTTCTTGAACTAAAGAAAAAGGATGATGAATTTTTTGGTATATACTAAGTGAATTTTACAAGGCTTGCAAGGTATGCATCTGGATTTATCATCCAAACTGAAAGTAAAGTTGATCGATTCTTCAGTGGCTTAAAACCAAATCTTCGAAGGGCATTATCTATAAGAGACTTCAGTAGCTATGAAGAAATTGTGCGTTGTGCTATCAAGGTAGAAATGTAAGTTGGTGTTACTTATCCATCTCATAGTTTTGAAAAGAAACGAAAGATGGAGTTCAAGGAGAAATCTCAGAATAATGGTGAAAAGAAGATGAATGTTTCCTTATGCTCAAAGTGTGGAAAGACGCATGGTGGAGATTGTATTAAAGGGACTAGAAAATGTTTTAAGTGTGGAAAAGAAGGTCATCGAGCAGTTGAGTGTCAAAGTAATGGAAACAGGGTTGCTAATGGTGTGAATAAAGAAAAGACTGTAGAGAACGCACCAACAACACTTCAATGCTTCAAGTGCAATCAAATGGGGCATTATGCTAATCAATTCCCTAATCCAAGGGTTAATTATGATCGACATGAGAAACCACTTAAGGCAAATGACAAAGGGAAGTCACATATGATCACTATTGGCGATGTTGAATATGAAAACGATGTGGTGGAATGATTAAGTGTTTATGTAATGAGATTCCAAAATAATGTTGTATATAGTATCGTGGAATATTGGAATATTTATGTATTGGTCTATTGTGGTTTTCAATAATTTTATGGTACCGGTAACCATGGAAAGTGATTGAGATATTTTTGGTAAGCAGATGATATGTGCATAATGAAGGGATAAGAAGATAATGAGATGTTTGATTGTATTCATGAGCTCATTATTGATATAAGGACTAAGTGATATCATGGTTTGAGTATAAATGTTTTTGAGGATTTTGGTTTGTGGAAAGTGTTAACTTTTGACTGCATTCATGTTTTCACTAAGGTTCAATGGGTATTCATTCTTCAAGAGAATACATGATTAAGGTATTCACATGTTTGTAATTTGACCAACAAGATATATCTTATGATATATGGGGGATAAATGATGGCATTCACGTGATTGTTATGTGACATTTCAAGTAATCATTCTATTTATACTATGAGCTTGGACCGAAGTATTTTAGATAAGCCTAAAGATTGGAATGGATTATGTTGCACATAAGTTTGGATAAAACTTTTTTTCGATATTATTGATGGGATGTTATAGTAATATATCTTTAGAAAAAGGACAACCTGCGGGACAGGCGACAGCCCATCGCGTCGGACAAGGCTGTGGGAATTGAACCCACAACCGAAGTGCGACTGGCCTTTATCGCCAACCACTGGCCTACAGGAAGTCCCTATTTAGTAGAAACTAGTTTTATTATATTAAGAAGTATGATATATGAAGTATAAGTCCATTTTAGGAACCATATATGATTAATCTCACTATAGATGGAATTATGTATTTTTTGATAACTTTTCTAACCTTTTGTTTCAGACAGATGGAATGACCCATCATTCTATCACATGATCTGCTAACACATCACGAATGACAAATTCAACTTCATTTCATTAAGGGATGAAGTGGAAATTGTTCAATTCACGAACAATAGTGAGATTGTACCAAAATCATGTAAGTATTTATTTTAATTCATCAACTTTAGGGAGATGATCTTGAAAACCAAAAATGTTGTCATAGTGATCTTATATCTGATGAATCAGATGGTACCTTAGATCATCACAAATTTATGGCTTTGTGATTTCTGGATTTTCCATAGCCATGTTCTCTACCACTCACCATCAGAACATGATGGTTAGATTTTTCTTCCATATCCATATTTTCACCTATGTTCTCCTACGTGGAAACCCAGTGATGAGTTAATTTGGGTAACCATTATGTTTCATACTTTTGTTTTTTTAAGGTTGGTTTTGGTATTAATTTTTATGATGTGGGTTTCTATTAAAGAAACTTCCGAGTAGTGAACCATTTATAACCCCGGTGAATTTCGAGGGCGAAATTCATTTTAAGGGGGGTAGAATGTAACACCCTGAGATTTTATGAAAAATATTCTTTTTAATTTCATTAATGTATTGTGTTGTATGCTACAGAAAAAGGAGCTTGCACAACACGCATCCTTGACTTGCCTTTCATTACATGCAATCACGACCTTCCTCGATAGCGTGTTTAGTACGCAATACCGAGTTTCACTAAACAACGATATGCTATTAAAATATTATTAAAACTAGCCGTTAGGAATAGTAATAACCACTTTTTGAAATTTTGTAAATTTTATTTTTCAAAATGGACTTCATTTTTGGATTCGGAATGTCGAAATTAGCTTAGAGAGAAATTTTGGTACTTTTCAGATAACTTTCATTTTCTGATGAATAGTGAAAATTACTAAATTTTAATTAAAAACAACCTTTTTAATCGAAATAATTAATAGTGATAAATTATTAATTTGAGTGGTTTTAAAGTATATTTAGAATATATTTTTACAATTTAATACAATGTTGTTCATTGGATGTAATTTCACATTTAAACCAGACATAAACAAGTGTCAATTATTTGATAGTTATTATCTCTTAAGAACACGCTATTTGTTTTGACGACGGGAATTAATTTTTAAATTAATTAATGCAACTGATATGTTTTGAATTTGGTAAAATATACATCATTTTTGAGTTCATAATATCAAATATAGCTTAGGCCTAATTTTTGGTATTTTTTTGGAAACTTTCATTTTTTGATGAATAGTGAAACCACTAAGTGGTAGTTAAAAAAATGATTTTTTCATGAAACTTAATTTTACCGCTTCTGTGAGTGGAATTACAAAAATACGAGAGACAAGGTTGATGTCATTAAGTAAAATGTGGTTCAATGAGATGAAAATAATTTTTGGTGAATAGTAACTTTTTACTTTTTTTACCACGGTTAAAAGTAAATAGGGTAATTAAGGGTAAAAATGTTATTATTATTACCATAACACATATACTAATTCTATTGGATAAGATTAATTCGACCAAAAAAACCTTAGGAATAAAATATGACCATTTAGGCCCACTTGGATTAGATTAGGACATTTATTATTAATTTATTTAAAGAAGGGTTAAAATAGTTAAAATCAAAGTTTAATAACTAAATCATTTTTAATATAGGGTTATACATAAGATAAATTCTAATATAAATATTCATTAGAAAGATAACACACTTTCCTACATAATGATATTTTATTTTTAATTTTTAGACATTAAAAAAGTTAATTTATTTATGACACAAAGATGATGCAATAATTATCTTATTAATGAAATATTGACATAATTGATGTTATAAATACCCAAATAAATGTAATTTGAGACTTTTTATGAATTCCAATAATTTCTAGGTTAATATGACATGTTATTATTAATTTAATTAACTTTTTTCGAACTAATCATTCTGTTATAATTTTTACAAAAATCAATTACAAAATAGTGTCAAAATTGACATAAAATAGTTTTTAAAATAAATATTATATTATTAATTGTTATTTTATTCATAAAAATCTACGGTTCGGCAAAATGACTTAGATATGGTTATATATATTAATAATAAACAACTTGGGGTTAGTTTGGCTTGTTATAGTAAGTTTATTAACCTTACAGTGTAAGAACACAAAAAGACACGGTAAAAGTAAAATTATCTAACTTAAAGTTAAAACTAAATGATAAGGTTAAAATAGGAACCTAAAATTTTCTAAATTCTATTGGATGAGATTATTTCGACCAATACCCACCTTAGCTTCGAAATAAATCAATTTGGAGCTATTTAAAACCGAATTTTACTTTATAATAAAATAATATTTTTAGTTATTCCAAAGGTACCCCTCTCCTCCCTTATAAAAGGGCATCTCCTCCCTCTCTTCCTCACACCACTTTGAGCCTTCAAGCTCGGACAAAACCTTCCAATTTCTACTCTCCACTTTCCTAGAAACATACTAGAGGTTCTGGTCTTCTTCAAAGACCTATTTTAGTGCCCTAAAAGGAGGTCTCAAAGAAGCACTTCAAAGAAGAGGTAATGTCCGTTACCGATTCTTTAATCTTTATTTCTTCTTCCACTTATTCTTCTTTAGTTGTTTAATTATGAAGTAATAAAATAAGTATCAATAATTTACCTATATGTTATTATAAGTATGAAACAACTCTATTTCACTATCTATCCAGCCTACGGAAAAAGAAATCACCGCGCGTGCGTACGTACGGAATACCGTCTCCACGCCGCGGTGTAATCTATTTTCCACCACCACCTTACTTGGATGGATATAATGGTGTAACTAATAACTATATATGATTATTTTAAAGTGATATTGATTCTGAAATAGTATACATACACTCCAATACAATTCCACGATCATGAGAACGATATCATCGCTCGTGCGTACGTACGGACTACCGTCTCTACGACACGATGAGATTCATTCTCCATGTTAACCATTCATAAATGATTATAAAGTATATATAATAAATAATCATGAAATAAATTACATAATAATGATACTGGATTTATGTGTATATATATGTATGTCATCTACTTAATTCCATTCAACTCAATAAGGAAACGAAAACAATGTTCATGCGTACGTACGACCTACTGTCTCCATGAACGGTGTATTTATTTCCATTTACTGATCTATTATATATATGTATATTATGAATATATATTATATATAAATCATGTTTTATATTCTGGAATTAAGTAATCATGATCTAAGTAATCATATGAATAATTACAAGTCAAAACATGGACGAAAAATGGAACGATTTTACCCAAAACGCTCTTTAACATGGAATTTACAAAAGAACGGGTAAAATAAAGTCATAAGTGAACCATATATGATATCATAACAATGAGTATGATTCTGGAATAAGTCAATGACATTATTTAAATCATTATACAGGAGGTTCGGAAACTTACGAAGCAAATCGGACCTAAGGTAAGGGAAATATCACAATCTCATTTTTTTATCCGAGATTGTTTATATTTTGGAATTTACTAGGGTGTGTTTTATCATCCACATCCATGTTTCCTCAATATGTAATATTATTTCCATCCACCTACAATTGTTTAAATCCAATTTTACCCTTTGGTGAGTTTTTAGTAAAAGATATGAAATGAATCTTTTTTCATTTTTCATACGAGGTACTTTTTGACTTTTCCAACAAAAGTACGAGAAGAATGTTTTTTAACTTAAACGGCATGAATGGATTTTTAAAACATTATTTCCAAGAAGCTTCCTTTAAAAGTTTTCATGTTTATTTTTAATCAACTTATTTTAGTTTAAAATTGTATGACATGTTAAGAAAGGAAAAAAAAATTTGAAGTAGAAAGGATATTTTCCTCAAGAATGGAGTTCAAGTGTTTTATCAAAATTATTTTCCATCTAAGATAATATAGGGTTCTATTTCTATCCCTATTGTTACATTGATTTGATTATGTTGTGATGGAATTATTTTTATGAATTCCTTTATCTTATATGAATTGTTTTATGATGTCATGTTGTTTAAGAATCCCATTTTTATTACATGGGTTATGCAATGATGTATGATTTATGATTTTGTGGCACACATAAGAATGGTATCATTATGAGATGGGTGGGAACTATATCTCCCTCCAATTCATTGGGTAAAGATTTTATATCTCATGAGATAGACATGGCTGGAATGGCAGGTTAAACCGGTTCAGTGAAACAGGACTGAAATGAGGAGTGAACTCGGTTCAGAAATGGACTTTGTCCACTAAGATAGTCTTGGTAATGAGTCTTGACTAATAAGAAATGATTCTCTATGATTATGTGTGTATGCCACAAAGTTTCATGTTTTATGTTATGATTATTGGGATTACATTTCACTACTATGATTTATCCCATGTTATGATATTATGATCTCTTTTGCAGGTTAAGATTTCCAAAATGTTATGTTCTTATGAATATGATGTGATTGATATTTCTTTTGATTAACCTTACTGAGCATTTGAGATCACCCTTTTATGTTTTCTTTTCCCCAGGATATAAAGAAAGTTTTTAGGTAAAAAAAAGGAAGATCTTTATGGTAGATGTTGAAGATCTTTCACCACAATTAGAAGATTATATTCCGAGTTTCCAAAGACACTAAACTATTATGGTCCTTGTGTGTGTTTGTTTTTGTTATGTACTAAGTATTCCGCAAAAGTAATGTAATGTCTATGTACGTTAAGCTTCGGGTGTTTACAGCTTCTCTAGATGGATTTCTGACCAAAGGAAGGTCTCTAGGATGAATTTATGAAAATTGGGAGGATATTTGGGTAGGGTTTGTCTGATCCAAAAGGCTTTGGTGGTGTGAAATTAAGATAAGGGAAGTACCCTTTTATAAGAGAGGTGAGGGTCACTTTAGGAAAAGCCTAAAATATTATTTTATAATAAAATGTTTTTTGGTTTCTAATGGATCCAAAATGATTTTTTTAGAGGATAATGTGGGGATGGGTCGAAAACCTATTAACCAATAGGTTTTATATAGGTGTAGGTCACCATATTAACCTTATCTTTTTTATTTAACTCTCAGTTAAATAGTTTATCATTTATCATGTCTCTTTGTATTTTTATGTTATATGGTTAATAAACATACTATAAACATCCAAGGGAAACCCAAGTGGTTAATTATTTACATATATAACCTTATATAAGTCCTTTTTCCTAACCTTAGTTTTTAAGGAATATTATATCCATTAATAATATAGTATTTGTTTAAAAAACTCAATTATGTCATTTTTGACACTATTTAGTATTTGATTACTGTAAAAATCATAACAGCATAATTAATTCGAAAAAAAATTATTTAATCAACCCTAACAAGTCATATTAACCTAGAAAATTAGTGGAATTTATCAAAAGTCTTAAATTACATTTGTTTGGACATTTATAATATTAATTATTTTAATCTTTCTTCAATAAGGTAATTACTACATCATCATTGCGTCAAAAATAAATTATATTATTTAATGTCTATAAATTGAAAATAAAATAAAATTATTTATAAAATCTTCTTATATTTTTAATGAATATTTATAGTCAAATTTATATTTTGTGTAACCCTATATTTAAAATGATTTATTTATTAAACTTTGAATTTAACTCTTTTAACTCTTCTTTAAATAAAATAATAATAAATGTCCTAATCTAATCCAAGTGGACCAAAGAGGTTCATATTTTATTCATAATGTTGTTTTTGGTTGAATTATACTTATCCAGTATAATTGGGACACATGTTGGGGTAATTATTATATCATTTTTACCATTAATTACCATATTTACTTTTAACCGTGGTAAATAAAAGTCAAAAGTTACTATTCACCAAAAATTATTTTCATCTTATTGAACCACATTTTACTTACTGATATTAACCATGTCTCTCGTATTTTTTAAATTCAACTCATAGAAGTGGTAAAATTATGTTTTATGCAAATTTACAAATGCTCTTAGGAGGTGGGTAAAAGACAGTAATAAGTTCAATAAAATTTTTATATTTCTAAAATTATTATAAAATGAATCCATTGAATTACATTGAAATTATATATATATTATGTATCTTTTTTTACCTAAAATAAATTTAAATAAAATAAATAATTATTTAAATAAAAAATTCGGTTTTAACCAATAATGCAGTGTTTTTCACTATTCATCAAAAATTGAAATTTTTCAGAAAAATACCAAAAATTCACCCTAAGATAGTTTCTATATTCCGAATTCAAATATGAAGTCTATTTTGAAAAATAAAATTTATAAAATTTCAAAAAGTGGGTATTACTATTCATAACAGCTAATTTTATTGGTCACAGTGTGTTAGAATCTCGAAGTTGCGTACAATGCAAGGTATTATATTATTCAATGGGAAACGTACCGTGGAAGATTAGGGTGTTACAAAAGGTCCCAGACCCCAGTAACTGAGAGTGAGTGGTTATTTTATTACACTGGTTCTATATATAAGTCATCGCATCCCAAAGGACTGAAAGTTTAGTAGTCTTAGTAAACATGATATATACTTGAATCTCAAATTATATTTGAAAACATGAAATTTAATATAGTGAAAGTAAAAAATTTATCATCCTTAAACTAATTCAAATATTCCTTCTTCCTATCTTTGGGGAAGGAAACAAAATAAGGGTGATCTAAAATAGTTAGTATAATTTATGTAATTTGGAACCTATCATGAATAAACAAATAATAATCAATAAGAAATAATCAATATAGAAAGGTAAATATCTGATCAAATAATCCATTTAATAAATAACTTGCCTAACATAATTATATATGGAATAATCAATATTTAAAGGTATATAATTCAATACACAATCCATTTAATCAATAAATTGGGAAAAAATACATCCATAGATAATATAAATGCAATAATGTCAGGGATAATAATTTATAAATTTTTAGTGAATGAAATTATTAATATAGGACATAATTATATTAGACATAATGGTATCTATATTGTCAATAAATTTTACAATATAGTTTAAAAAAGTGTGTAAAAACCCATTTAATGATAGATTAATGATTCACCTCATGAGACTATCGATACATTGAGTAGCTATATAATTATGGCTCCCACCAAAAACAACATGTACAACACATTCCTTATATATTAGATGATCAATTTAATTTATAAACAATATTACTTATCAATAAATGTCTATATTTAATAAAGAATACATAATATCAATATTTTCCCAATCAATCAAATAACTTTCAAAGTAAAACATTATATGTAGAAATAATATATGATTTACGAAAAATAAAATTCATGATAAATTAAATGAATATTAAGGGGAAATACACATTCAATGATCATAACAATGGGTCTATTTGAAAGGAAAGTTAATGATTACAAAAATAAACCAAGAAAGAGAATTTCAATACTTTCTCTGGTCAAACAGATCACAAACCATCCAAATAAAGAATAAGAATGTTATTATTATAACATATCCTTAGTTGAGTATATTTAAAAAAAGGGTTGCTGTCATTAAGGAATATAAATTCCATAAAAATATATTTAAAAAAATTCTCAAGGAAAATTCGCTTTGAAATTTGAAAATCACTTTTAAAAACTAATAATTTATAAAATATTAGAAAAAACAATTTATTTAAAAATAAATTTGTAAAATTTTAAAAGAATCCTCAAAGAAATTATTTTTCATGACAGTGGTAAAGTTATGTTCATGCCGTGTATGTTAAAACACAGATTCATTTCACATTTTTATAAGAAAATTCAAAAATACCTTTTTTTAAAAATGACTGGAAGATTCCTTTTAAACCATTTTTCAAGAATCTAGTTATGGGTAAAAATGACTTTAAAAAATCGTAGTAATACATTTTATAGTTGTTTTAGAGAACATGGATTTGGAAGAAAAAAAATTTTAAACCAAAGAGAGATATAAAGTTGGATTTTATTACAAAAATTTTATTAATCATTTTATGTTCCAATGAGTGGAAAATAGAATGATTAGTTGAAAACTTCATAAATGACCATAGTAAAAGAAAATTAATGGGTTTTAGTAGAAAAATATCAAATAAAATTTTAATGGAAATTCAAGTATAAAATATCCTGATTAAAATGAGATTGAAACATAAACCTATTACCACTTTGGTAAATTTTGAATCATAAGACCCATGAAGGGAATAAAATCATATGAAACATTAAATATCATTAATATAAATATATTCATAATATAACATATCAAATGGAAAGTAGATAAATCTCATAAAATAAGATATGTGTATAGAATAACATATGTCCCAAAGAAGATAATTTGAGACAAGAAACCATTATAAAGATCATAACATTGAAGTGATAATTAATTAATGAATAAATTATGTGTATAAAATATAAATCATAATATAATCAAAATTAATTACATACATAATCTTAAAATTTCAAATACAATGAATAAATAATATAACCCAATGAAAATAAATTGAGTTATGAAATTATTTACCACTTGGTAATTTTAAATTCAATCCCTTGGATAAAATAATTCAAATAAAAAATTTAAATACCATGAATTATTAAGGATTCGTGATATTACATGTAAAAGGGGTAGTATATACATCATATAAAATAAATTAGGTGCATAATATTACAATATGGCCCAATGAAATGAAATTGATACACAACCCCTTACCTCATGCTTTATTTCAGTTGAACACACATTAACCTCCTTTATAATGGTTTTAATCATGTTATTAATTTATACCATAATCATATTAATGTTTATAATACCATATACGATCATTTTATAACATATTTTCACCCATTCATTAATAATGTTTTTTATTATTATTGTTTCGGGTGTTAATTTCCTTGTTTTCTTTTGGGTATTTTGTTATGAAAGTTTTGGGTATTTTTTATAGGATATATATACATAATATTCATAATTATGTTAATTTTATAAAAATCATATTTACTTATTTTATGAATTTTTTAAAAACAGTCTTTAAATATAAACATGGAAAATGAGGCGTATCGCTTCGTGGAGACGGTAGGTCATACCTATGCATGAGCAATGATATAATTCCATTAATGGGTGAAAGTTTAAGGAAATGAATGACATATTAATTTTAAATAGTTGATATAACATTATATGTATTATATATATTCATTATTTCCATCATTATGACTAACCATGTGAGTCGGTGATGAAAAACACTTTACATTGATTCACGAGGCAATAGTCTATCTTATACATGAGTGATGGATTTGTTTCTTATTTAATGGATGGGGATATGGATAAATATTATTCCATAAACATAATAATATCTTTGTATATGGTATATAATATTGTTTTTCTATTCTAAATTTTAAGACATAATTTAAGGTTGAAGAATAAGAATTGAAAAGAAAGAGCTTAGTGAAGACAATTACCTTGGCTTAGAAGAACCTCCTTTAGATATCTTATTAAAGACCCTAGGTTTGGCCTTTTTGGAAGAAGAAAACCTCTATAATGAGTATAATTATGTTTTTGATGGATTTTTCTGGGGTTTTTTTGTGAAAAATGGTTTGGGAGGTGTGAAGAAGTGAGTGGAGGGAGTGAATTTTTATAATTGAGGAGAAGGACACACATGAAATTTTTGAAAATAATAAATCATACCCATTTTTTTTACATGAAAAAAGATCTAAATTGGATCATTATGATAAATAATGTGTTATAAGGTCTAAATATGTCCAGATAATAGGATTTAAACAAGTTTTAGGTCATTTTAACCCCTGTATTCTTAGTTTGTCCTCTGACAAACCCATTTTCACCTTAATTATGGTAAAATAGTTTTACTATTTTCAAAATTCATTATGACCAAAATTTAAGTTTACATAACTATATAATATAAATTATTCAAATTAAAAATATAGAATCCATTTTTTTTAAAATTTAATTTATATAGGTGTTATAATCTAATTTAAAATAAAACCCATAGATGTGTTTAAAATTGGGTTTTCCAAAAACACATTTTTCAGGCGTAAGATGCTCTTTTATTAATTATATGAATAGTATTCATCCTGAGATGTATTTAAATTCATATATTTAAAAATATAATATATAAATTTTATTTTAATCCTTTATAATTAAATATTATTGTATTTAATTAAAATATAGGAACATTATGCATTTAAAAATAGTTTTCAGAAATTTATGATTTTATGCCTAAAAATAAACCTATATCAAAATCAGGTATAAACATGATTAAAATATAATTATTTATTTTAAATATAATTAAATAAAACTTATGTTACTTTGAAATCAAATTGAAATCATAATTACACTTTAAAATTACTTAATTTAATGAAAAGACATAACGATATTTGAAAAATTTGGCATTTCCACTATTCAATAAAAAATAAACCTTTTAAAAAAATCCCAAAATTTCATCCTTAGATTATTTTGATATTATAATTTTAAAAATTATAAAATCTTTATAATTTGTTTTCTAAAAGTGGTATAAATTGATTATAATTACAAATATAAAATGAAAAATAAAACCATTTTTGAAGAATAAAATGATTTTACTACAACTTTGAGTGATAATTTAATAGTAATTTATCAAAAAATTTGTAATTATTAGGAACGATCTATTTATATTTCATAATTCAGTTAATTCTATTCATACCTTTTAATTCAACAACCATTTTGTAATGGTCATATTTAAATAGTATATCACAGTTTGTTTAGGATCGATATTGCATGTCATATAAAATATCAGACATTATGTTATTATTTTAATGTCTTATGGCCATGTGTACCAAAAGATATCAAAGAGATTATTTTTTTAAAATAAATATGCTTTAAAATATCAAGGTGTTACAATAAAATGGAGAAAAATTAAAACAAGCTCTATAAATATATTGGAAAGAAGATTTTGAAAACTTTTGATAGTTAGAGAGAAAGTGGAAGAGATAGTTATTCTAAAAATTATTGTTAATGTAGTATTAAATATCAAAAGAATATTTGTTTCCTTGATGACATTACAGAGAAAAATAATTTATTCTTGGATAAGATATCTATTGAAAACTTAACCAATCTTACTTTTAATGTGAATGATATTGATTCTAAGGATGATTTCAATTACATATATAAAGTATAATGTAATTTATATAAAGAGTATTTTTTTACCAAGATTTGATAATTATCTAGTTTCTCTAATTTATTATAATTTTTTTAATGTTTATACAAAACATGAATATTATAAGGTTGATCTTAACAAAAAAAATCTAGGATTTCAAAACTTTCCCTAAGAGTTTATAATATTACCAAATAATTAGTAAATAAATATAGTTTTTCTTTTATTAATGATAATAAATATTTAGTTGTAAAAATAAATTATTAAATTTCAAGACTAAAGAAATTACTGTCAAAATTAACTTCGGAAAGGAAAATATTGATAACATGTTCAGACAAAACAGACCTCATAAAATTATTTTAGGGATTGGTTTTATAAATTAAAAACCTCACTTTCAAAATAATTATATTTTCCTAAAATCACCCCATTTTGTATGAAGTTTCAAATAGGTGGATAATGGAAAAATAAGTGCTGTATAAATAAAGTGAAATCACATGGTTTTTATAAAGCTTATTTTTTCAATAGAGTATAATTATACAATATAAAAAGATTATACAAATATGGAACCCAAAATTGTTTTATCTAACAATGATGGAACCAATAAATTTTGGGTAGCAAAATATTAATTTTCATAATATTGAGAAAATAAGTAGAGTACCAACCTCAATAATACTTGGTACACAGACTGTGGATGTTCTTATAATATAACTGGAAACAATAAATTCTTCTGGAATATTTTTAAGACGAAAGGTGGAAAGTCACTTTCCCTGATAATTATCAAGAAGAAATATATAGTCTAGGTAGTATTATTCTTCTTGGAAAACCTTTAATTTGAAAAGTTTTACATGTTGTTGGATTTAAGAACAACCTTATTAGAATAATCCAATTATGTGATTAGGGATACCATGTAAACATCAGGAATGATAAATTTACTATTCAATGCTTTGAAGGTAATTTTATTCTTTATACTGATTGGCATGAGAATATTTACACAAATAACATAGAGGACCATCAGATCCAAGATTTACCCTGCCTTAGTATAATAGAAGATAAATATTTTTTGTGGAGTAGAAGGTTATGACATTTTAATCTAATAAATTTAACTAAAATTTATAAGAAAATAATAGTTATATATCAACTAGATCTTAGGTTTAATTATTATAAAGTTTGTAATAATTTTCAATTTTGGAAAGAAACATAATTAAAGATTTAAATCTATTAGTGAACTTCCAACTTTCAATGATTTAAAATTAGTACATATGGACTTATTTATTCTTACACAAGCTACAAGTAATGGTGGAAAATACTATTTATATTTCTTAGTTGATGACTACACTAGATATGCATGGGTATATTTTCTATCAAAAAATGTTATAATCATTTTTCGATTTTAAAAATTATGCAGCTCGTGTTAAAAATGAGAAAAATATGTCTTTGGTAACTATTCATAGTGAACATGGTGAAGAATTTAGAAATTCATAATTTGAATCTTTTTGTAGTAAAAAGGTATAACCCATAACTTCTCAGCACCGAGAAAACCTTAGTAAAATGGTGTAGTTGAAAGAAGAAATATAATTTTTCAAGAGATTAATATAACCATGTTGAGTGAATACTAAATTGTTAATTTTTTTTGGACGAAGTAGTTAGTACGTCTTTCTATACAATAAATCTAGTTTTACTAAATCTTTTTATTAATAAAACCCCTTCTGATTTGTGCACATAAATAAAGGAAACACTTTCTTACTTAAACTTTTTTGTATGGAAAATATTCATCTTGAATACTAAAGATAATTTACATAAAGTATCTCAAAAATTCAATGAAGGAATATTTCTAGGCTATTCAATACTATTAATTCATATTCATTATTAAATAAAAATATAAGTACTATTTCAAAAAAATTTAATGTAAAATTTTGATGAAACAAATCCTTTTGTTTTTAAACAACCTCAAACTACATCTTTACATTCTATTTCTATTTTGTCTTCAAAACATGATGGAATTTACATCTAATGAGATAACAACTGAATAAATTATATCTAAGTTATACCACAAGAAAAAATTCAACCAATTATTGAAGAAATGATTTTATCAACCCACGTAATCAGTTAATCTTTATTAATCATTCTAGTGATAATATCATTGGTGATGTAGATCAACCATATATAACTAGAAATTCCTTAAAAAATGAAATTTAACATTTTTTATTTTTATCTCAATTTGAAATTAAGACTCTTTATGAGGCTTTAGGTGATGAATATTGGAAAATATATGTGTAAGATGAACTCAATTAATCTGAGAGGAATCAAATTTTGACTTTAGTGAAATGCCTTAATTATTCACCCATAATTGGTGTGAAATTGATTTTTCGAAATAAATGTGATGAAAATGGATTCATAGTTATTAATAAATCTAGAATTATTGTAAAGGGATATAATCTATTATAAGACATAGACTATGAAAAAAACGCATGCTCTAGTAGCTAGACAAGAAGATATTCATATACTTCTAGCATATGTAACATTTCTAAATTTCATTATTTTTAAAATGGAAGTGAATTGTTATTTACATAATGTATATGTATATTAGGAAGTTTATGTATAAACACCCCTTGGTTTTTAAAATTCAAAATCATTGATTCATGTTTATAGACTTAATAAGGCACTTTATGGACTTAAACAAGCCATTATATCCTAGTATGATATATTTACTAGATATTTATTGCAATGTTTTTTGTTAAATGAGATGTGGATCTGAATATCTTTATTAAAAATGTTTTCAAGGATATGATCATTGTTTAAATTTATTATAATGAAATTATATATGGCTAAAATAAAAAATATCATAGTGATTCCTTTTCAGATCTTATGAAATTTGAGTTTGAGATGAGCATGATGGGAGAACTAAATTTTTTCCTTGGTTTTCAAATTTATCAAAAAACCAGAAGGAAATTTTATAAATAAACATATTTATATATAATATCTAATTAAAATTTAAGATATAACAATAATAAAATTATTAAATCTCATATTGGGACCTAAAAAACTATTGATCTTGATGAATTTGGGAAACCAGCTGATCAAAAAAAATTTAGTGGAATGATTTTTTTGTATACATAATTCTAGTCATCCAAACTTATATTTTTCTATATTATTATGCAAAAGATATCAATAAAATCTAAAAGAGTCCCATAATAATTTTATAAAATGAAAATTTCATTATCTTAAGGGAAATATGAATCTTTGATTATTTTATTCTTCTATAAATGATTTTTATTTAAAAAGTTTTTCAAATGATGATTTTGATGTATGTAAAATGGATAGAAAAAGTACATCTAGAGATATTCATTTATTAGTAGAAGCTTTAGTTTCATGGTATTATAAGTAAAAACATTTTGTAGTATTTTCCACTGATAAAGAAAAATATTTGGCAACTGGAAGTTTTTATACTCAAATGTTGTGGATGGAACACACACTCACTGATTTAGGATTGAGTTTTAGTAAAACTCATATTTGATGTGAAAACACAAGTGCCATAGCTTTATATAAAAACCCAACACATCACTCATGATCTAAGAAAATGATACAAGACACCATTTTCTTTGAGATATCACATAAAAGGATATAAAATATTAAAATTCATCAGAATACATGTATAAATTTCTGATATTTTTATAAAACCCCCAAGTTTTGATTGATTTGAATACAGTAAATAGAATGTAAGAATGGTAAATATGAAATTATCATTCATATCTACATATTATTTATCAATCTCTTTACAGTAATGAACTATTTAAAAAAGGGGATTACATAATTTCTTATATTTATTTATTTCTTAAATCTTTTATTAATTTTTATTTCTTTTTTATTCTTGTAAAAAAACTTTATTTTAGTAATTTTCTCATTTTTTTTAAAAACAAATATTTTTTTATTCTATGAATTTTTTTCATTCCAAATCTTTTGAAAATTTCTAATTTTTAAAAATTTCTATATTTTGTAAAATTTTTAAAAAACCAAGAAGTTAATATTTAAAAAATATTATTTTGAAATAAATTTTATAATTTTCTATCTAGAGAAGGTAAATTCTAAATATTCTATTTATATCTATCTATTTTATATAAATTTCATACTATTTTTAATTCACATAAATGTTTAAAAAAATATATTTTTTATTTGATAAAAACTCTGATCGATAAAATATATATTAAAAATTATAAAAGTTAAGAAATCAAAGATTTTTATACATATTTTGAGATGAATTTTGTAATCCATTGGTATAAATAAAGGTTTTACCCCGAACCATTAGATCTATGGAATACGAAGATTCACTTTCTTGAGACTATATATATGGGTATTGAGCCATTCCATTTCTCTCACTATTTATTTATACTAAGGGTTATCATACCTTTGAATTTCCTCAATCTCAAATTTTTTGGTTTATTCAAACTTTATCCATCTATCTCTATGGATTCTTAAAGTTATATTTCTAGTAGAGTTTCAGTAAATGAAATACTGATTGATAAAGAGTGGTTTTAAAAATATGAATAACAGATGAAGAAAGTGATAATATTTCAAGGATGGAAATCACTATGTGTATATAAAGAATATTTTGAATTATATTATCCAGAATTGGTAAGGGATTTTTATTCATTAGTTCTGTTTTATAAAGAAGATGGATTGAAAGTTGTAACATTTCAGTCGTTTGAAAACTTTTATACGCTGAATATCAAGAATATCACTAAATTATTTCACATTTATTTGGATGGAGAGGATAATTAAGTAACATAAAAACTGCCAAAGAATATGGAAACTTTTGAAAATAAAAAAGATGAAAAATATCCATTTGTTTTCTGATGAAAATATTAAAAAGGTTTTCTATATCAATATGGAAAAGAATATTGTTGTAATCTAGATGGAAAAGTTTCTTATCCCAAGTAAATATGATCAATATACTTTAAAGGTTTAAGATATTTATTTATTATAGTTACTTGGAAATATGAGAAAATTTAATCTAGTGAAATAAGTGGTAAACACTACAGAGGAAATAAAGGCTAGTTCTATTAAAGTTAATATTGTTTTGTTTAAATTTTTTATCAATAAGATATTTTTTAATTTTATGATTTTTATGAAAATAAAAAATGTTGCAACCACATTATAGTAGAAAATATCTTTGATTGGAGAAGAGAAAAAATCTAAGATGAAATTGATATACGATTCTACTAAGAATTTTTTTTTTCAAAAATCATAAAAATATGCATCCAAAGAAAGATCTGAGAAAATCATATAGAGTTTTGAAAATATGAATAAATATAAAGAATTGGATCTTATTATGATAATGCAACAAACATAGATATTAGATGAATCAATTTCTACTTATATAAAGATTAAGGAAGATAAAAATCATGGTGATACTTAGCTTAGTTTAGACAAGGAAAAAGACTTAGCATTGAAGGAAAATTTTTATGAAAATATTTGGGAGGATGAGAAAAATAAAAGGAAGGCCGAGAAATAAAGAAAAGAAAAGTTAAAAAATGATTTCTATAGAAAAACTGAGTTGATTCAATCAAGGGTTTAAGCAGCCACTAAAAGGAAATATTATATGACTAATCTTGCATAAAAGGTTATATCCAAATATTTGTAAGGTAAATTAGTTTCAGTTTATATTTACCCTATGGTAGTATATAAAATTAATGAAGTTCCACTGGTAGTTTTTCAAGAACCACAAAAAAGACAACAGAAATAACTAGATAATCTTATACTCCGAAATATCTAACTATTATTCTAGGGAGGAAAAAGTTGAAGAGGAAATAGTAACTTGTTGAAGAACTGAAATAGTAGTTATATCTTGAAGAATATTCACAAAAATATTCATTCTATTTATCTATAAAATTAGAGATAAGTGTTTCTGTATGTAATCCAAAAGAGAAAGTTCTGATAGAATAATAAGACATTCAAAAGTATAAAATTATAACTTCAGACAAACCTCAGTCTTATTATGATGATGATCATGATAATGATAGTGATGGTGATGATAATAATGATTCCTATGATTTTTATAGTGGTGGTAATAGTGATGAAGTAATTTAAGTTTTGTAAATTTTGGATAGTGTTGATGTTTCAAAAAAATTAGTACCTTTTAGGACACTTGGGACTTGTCTCCCTAGTGTTTCATCTATTTCAATGAATTTTCCTAAGAAAAATTCTATTAAAAAAATAGAAATGAAAATTAATTACCTCAAAGAGGTAATTTATATGTTGTATGGTATTATGTAAATTTTTCTAGATATTCAAGTGAGATTTAAGTTCTTTCAAGGGAAATTTGAGTTATTTAAAAACTCAAATTTAGTGAAACATTTGACTGAGATTATCATAAAAAATGAAACTAAATTTAAAGACTTAGAAGTAAGGTTAAAGACAGATATAATAATGTTGAAACTACCTATTCTTTTGATAAGAGACATTGAAAATGATTTGAAATATTATGATCAACAAATAGAGGGATCTCGATCATCTTCTAAAACTACTTCAGGGTCAGCTAGAGATTTGACTAATGAATTTGATGAAATCTCAAGGAAAAATAACAACCTAAAATTCCTTATAATGAATCAATATGATTAATTTTATAAATTATAAAATGATTTATGATTTTTTTGAAATATTCGATAGTTTCAAGAAATAAGGTTTTGTTTAAGAAGTAGTTTGGGTGATATTAGTAAGGTTTTGAAAGTATAAGAAGTTAAAAGTTTTAAGATGAATATAATTTTTATTTAATAAATTCATGCTGAAAGTTGTGAAGTTTAAGATTAAGAATAAGAGATATTATTTCTAAAGTATTTCAATAAAAATATTTGGGTTCTTGTAGAAGATGTTTAAAAGTTGAAACCAATCATGGGAGAGTGAAATAAGTATCATAAAGATATAAAGAAGTTAGAGATTATTATCAAGAACCTCACGAAGAAATATTGTTTTTTTCTCTATACTTTTTTAATATGTTTTGTAATAACTGAAACATATTTTTTAATAGATATATATTTTCTTGGTTAGATGTTCATCCCAATATATTTTTATGAAAATTACAATCTCTTTGGTTATGCCATTATTTTATTTTGGATGAACGTATTTATAATTTTTTTATTGTAATTTTTTTTATTTTTTATAGAATTTATTTCCCTAACCTTTCAGGTAAATGTTTTCTAAAACATTCTTTTCAAAAATCACAAACTGAGAAAAATGTATATAACTATTGAAAATAAAAGACTAAATATTTTTGGAGAAATTTTAGACGGTTCTTAATTCTAAAATAAAGGTATAGAAATAAAAGATGGAGAAAATAAAGGGAAGGAATATACTTAGATAAAATAATTAAAAGAGAAGGTATATGAGATAGGGGAAGAAAGTTTTATTATTTATTGTTTTTATATTTTAAAATTTTATGTTTTGTGCTATTTAAAAAGGGGGATATTTTCGAGTTAAAAGAATGTATTTCAATACTTTCTAACCATATTTTTGAAATCACAATACATTTACTTAAAAGTATATGTTTTATTAGATTATATATGTCTCCATTTATAAGAATTTTTTTAGAATAACTATTTTTCCAGATGGAAGAAATACTAATTTATCAGATAGAATAATTTCCCATAATTGGAATTACTTTTCTTGTACATCTGATAGACAATTATAATTTTTTGGATGAAGATATAAAAAAATTTCTGAAGACAAAATATAAATAATTCAAAGTTGTAAAAGTTATGTCAAGACTATCAGACAAACATTTTCGAATGGAAGAAAAAAAATTCCGGATGAAAATTTTATAAATCTATCAGATGAATATAATCAATTTTTACATATGAAAAAATTATATTCTGAAGTACAAAAATCAGTTATAATATGATGGTGTATAAACTTATGAGCTTCAAATAGACATATTGAGCTGTAAAAAATGATTTTGTTCCGAGTCCATTACAATCGCCTCCAAGATTCCCAAAAAAAGATAGTAAGATATTTTCCTCTAAAGAGGAGTTGATCTTGTGGTGGAGAAAGATTTTTCATCACTAACTATTAAGAGTTGTTGTAAATATTTTTTAATTTTCTTTACTCTGAGAAAAATTTAATGTAAACCTTTGAGAATATTTTTCTTAAGGAATCAGTGAGAGTATTATTTATAAATTCCATAAGAACTTTTAAATTTTGTAATTGTTTCTCCAACCTTGATGATCGATGGATTTCAGGGATTGGAATACTAAACTATGTTTGATATTTATGATCGAGTTCTTCCAGGTATAGAAAGATAGAGTTGTTTTGATCTTCTTTATCGAGAGTTTACTTTTTTAGGGAAAGAAGTATTTACAATTAAGTGAAATTTTGGATACCCAAAGTCATGTTCTGTGACTTCCTTGACACTTAAGGTTAAAGTAAAGAATCATTTATAATAATATTTATGTTTTTCTTATCTATTTTATAAAATATTAGTTTACTTATTTTTACAAGATTATTATTATTTTGTGCTATTCGGAAGGAAAGTTTATATGTTATAAACTTTTCTTATATTTTGAAAATTTTAAAGTATCATACTATCCATTTAATTATCTATAATTTAGATAGAGTGTTCATATGATAACATATTTTTAGAGTTTTAGTAAATTTTAATTTTAATTTTTATAAAATAAAATTCACCCCCTCTTGTAATAATTTGAGTGCTCTTACAATGCTACAAAAAATATTGAGACATTGGATGGTTCACATAAATTATATTTAATTATTAACCTAGGAAGAAAAAAAATGTATAAATATTTCCAAGAGAACTTTTAGTGGGACAACATGAAGTGGAAAATAAAATTTATGAATAATGTAAATTTAATCACTATATATATCATTCCCCTTAAGATTGTTGATCATTTTGGAACCATAGTTTATCACTTAACACTTCTAGAAACCATTAAAAAGTTAAAAATGTGTTTCATATATCACTTATGAGGATGAATATAAAAGATTCATTACATGTACAAAACTAATAGGTTGTAAAAATAGATCCATAACACTTATAATGAATGGAAACTGAAAATATTAGATCATTAAAATACATAATATGAAATAAGCCCACCCACCCTTTCAAAGGTTTTTGGTGGAATCATAAGTATGAGAAAGGAAAATATAAAACAGAAAATAAAATTACCCTCACATATTATTGTTTCAGTAGTGAAATTTTGTGGATGAAATATTTTTAAGAGGATAAAGTGTAACATCCATGATTTTGATAAAAAATTTTGTTCTGAAATATCCATATGTTTTGAAATTGAAAAACTTATGTAACATGAAATATGAATCTAACAAGAAAAATGAATTATTTCATTAATGTGAAATATTATATCATAAAATGAATTAGACATTAATTAATTATATTAAACACCTATGACACATAATTATAAAAATTACAAGAGGACTATATATAGAATTAAATAATAAGACCATAATATTGAAATATTCCTTCTCATGGTATCTCATACAAATCATACCATCGAGTATAATTATAAAATGAATGAAAAATTTTAAAGATATGGTTTAAATTTTGAGTAAGATAGATTACATATTTTTTAGAGAATATGTAAAGTTATATATAGGAATGAGATGGTGTAATATGACTAGTATATAGTTTTGGTGTATATATATAGTCATTGTTATACAAATAACTGGTGGGTATATTAAATTTGTTATAACTAGCATGTAATAATTATTTAGAATTTATTAATGAAATGTAAATAATATATTTTACATGCATAAATATATAATTAACATCCATAAAATAATTATAGAATAATAATAAATAAAAATAACAATTCCTTGAAAAAGAAATAGTTTTTTTATAAAAAATTATTTTACTATGTAATATGAAATTTTTTATTTAAAAGATTAATTTCTCATATACATAGTTTAAATTTATAAAATGGATTTGAGATTTGTAATGAGGGAATCAAAATTATATAAGAGTAAAAAAATAATTACTAGGATAAATAGTTATTTGAGGTAAAATAAAGTAAAACAAGGTAAATATGACACCATGATATGTTGTTTTTATACATATATTTTCAAAGTATTTGTTCATTAAAAATGATTTATTTATACCTAATTCATAGTGTTTTTATGTTTTGAAGATATTTTGAAACACTTAAAAAATTTAGAGAACTTGAGAAAAAAATGAATCATATTTCTGAAAACAATGTCATAGAGGTACCCACACTACATCATTATACTTATGTTAGAGTAAGAAACTATGAAAATTGATGGAATTGTGGTTTATAATTATTTTTCTTGGAAGATATTTATTTTTATAATTGAATAATAAAAACCATGGGGGAAATTATGTTAGGGTCCAAAGTCATTACGAAGAGTGAAGTTGAGGAGAAAACAAGGATGGTCCATAGCCTCAATATCATTGATCATTATTTAAATACATTAAATCATGGTGTGAATATATATTAATACATGAAATATAAACAATTCTAATAGAGTTAATAAAATATTGTGATATGTGTAGATTCATGTTCCAGATCAGAAGTTAGAGAAATCACATCATGGTTTCTTTTTCTATGTCATATTTTATAAGGATCTAATTAAAAGGTATGAAAAGTATAAGAACACTAAGGGGGATTTAATGAATTACTTAAATTCTTAAAATGTTTCATTTTAGAGAATTTAAGTAGTGGAAAATTTTAGGATATTATTATAATTTTTTGGAGTTAATTGAGGTCATTTAGGTGACTTTTAGAAGACTTGAAAAGGTGGATGGGAACCACCATGTTTATGAAATGGAAACATGACCATTACTATCTAGTTATAATTAATATTGTGTGAGGAATGATGTTTCTATATTAGACACACAATTTTAATAGAACAAAAGGAAAATCATGCCCATTATAAACCTCAACCCACCCTTATGCACAAACATCCCACTAAAAACCCTATTCAAATTTACATAATCAAACATAACACTCACAATAAGTCATTAAATTAAATCTAACATAAATTTATAGGGAATTACTTAAGAGTGTCTCATTTGGGATAAAACATTTATATAAATTTTCAACTAGACCATGAATATTTTTATACAAATAATACTATTCTAAAACCCTCCTCATATAGCCATTTCTAAAACAAAATAATATTTCAATTTACATTTTAAGTGCCAAAATACCCTTTGGTTTCCAAAAAAATAGCTATATATATATATATGTATTCACATAGGCACACATACACATATATTTTGTATTCATAATTTTTTTTTGAAATTGATTTTGAAATCACGTCACATTGAAAAATAATTTTCAATCTATGGAAGAAACCCCAATTTAAAATCAACATAGTATAAGAAACCATAAAAAAATAAATCACATCATCATTGAATAAATAAAAAACACCAAATTGATAAAAAACATAAAATCATTTCAAAACACACCTGTCATTCTTGTTAAAATGAATTCCTGATAAAACCCTTTAAAACCATGGAAATAAAATAAAAAATTTAACGACATTTCTTTCAAAAAAATAACTCCTTAAGGAAAATATTTTAGGAACATAAGTGATTGAATATAATACATAATTTTATGGGAAATTAATTTAGAAAACCCAAGAACAACATGAACTGATAAGAAAAAGGGGAATATATGGAAACACATAACTGGAAAAAGTGAACATGAACTGAATCATTTAAGAAAAGATATATAAAGGTTTCGAAATAAATTTTAACACCCTAGGAACCAAATAAACTTTATTTCAGATACAAAACCCACCAAGGGTTTATCAAATACCAACACACTGTAAGAGAGGAAGAGGTCATTAGGAAGGAAGGATAACATAGAAGATAAAAGAATCTCAAAACTAAATGAACTTATTAAGAACTAAAGGATAAAGGTATATAATCAAAGGATATTGAAATTAAGGGTGTTCCTATGGATCATTGGAGAGGCTACACATGAATGGGGAGGAGAATATAATAATATGGGGTTAAAATTAGGGAGGTATAAATATGTCCTTTCAAAAAATTTAAAATCATGGGAATATCACATGGTTTGGCCGTATCGTTTTCCAAACCATGCACCAAATGTGTGTCCTATACTAGAAACACATAGAGACATGAACAGTTTGGTTACATGGGTTTTTAATTCATACACTAACCATGTGTATGGATTTACTAAATACTATAGACCCTACCCAACATCATCAAAACAGTTAGCACTGATATTGGGCTAAACATGCAACAATAAATAAATATTAAAATTAAAAAAAATTAAACTAAAAAGATTCATAACACATGTAATAGGATATAAATAAATAAATAACGAAAATAAAGAGTAAATTTAAGGTTGAGGTGTGACAAAAATATTTTTTGAATCCATTTTTTTGTTAATTATAGCTAATTTTTACGGTTTTATATATATAATAGATATAGAAACCTTGAGGTAAATATAAAAAATATTTGGGGAATCCAAATAATTATTTAAGAATAATTTAATGGGGGTTTACCTCTAATTAAATTGGTTAATTTATATCTAGATATAAGAATTATATTAATTGATTATATTTGAAATCAATAGTTTTTCTAAAGGGATGAAGCATGAACCACCCAACATGATATAGGATTAGGATTTTATTAAATTAAACAAGGGGTTAATGTTATCATTTTGATGAATCAAGGTATGATACCAATATATATATATATCCATATATTATTTATTTTATTTTATTTAGGAATATTTTCATTGTGTAATCTTGAAATTCATGATTTTGACAAGTCTTCTAAATTAATGTAATTTTTTTCATTATGAATCATTATTTTAATAGTTCATTAAATTTTTCACTATTTTTTATGATTCATGGTTCATTAATTATATATTTTTAATCAATGAGTGTATAAAACCATAAAATCACATTGGATAAATGAAAAATGATTTTTATTAATTATGTTTCCTTTGTAAATTTATCTTATGAAACAATATCATGTTGTGACTAAATTGATCTATTATATTTTTTTATCAAATCATTGAAAAAATGTGTTTGATAATGAAATAATACCAGCATTGTAATGGTAATTAATTAAAAAATGGATTGGATTATTATTTAATACATATGATTGAAACTTAATGTAATTTAATTATTTTTATTCTTGTGATGATTAAGAGTTGGGATATTAAATTAATATTTGGTGGAAATTCATTAGTGGATTTTAATTAAAAATATAGTTATGAAACTATTAATTTGAATTATATTTAAAGAGACATTTGAATTATTATATTTAAAGAAATAATATCATTGATATTGATTATTCTATCTTTAATTTATTCTATTAAATAGTTAGTTTATTTTAGATTTTAATATATAATCATCTCAAAATAATTAGGATCTAACAATTAGTTTTATATTCATAATTGAGATTCTTTTTTATTCATTCATAGAAATAAATATTTTTCTATTTTATGACTTAGTATTTTGGTTGAGAATTGAGAAATACATTTTTCTAAATGTTTACACCCATAAGAGATACTAACATTGAGGGGAGATGCCATGTTTTTTATATTATTATCTATGAAGAGAAAAAAATCGTAATAATCAATGTTCGGTTGGGTATATTTCCTACATATAAACCCATAGAATAAAGCTTGGGTTCTCATCTGAGTCGACTAAGGGTTTCATTTCTGGTCAGAAATAGATTATTCTTCTTCAAACTCATCCTATCTAAACTTTCTTTGATTATCCACTAGAAATCATAAGATCCCACATGCTTCTTATTGATGATCGTTCTCCACATATAGATATAATTAGAATTTTATAATTGGATGATTAATATCTATTAGTGGATTTGGAAGCACAGAGAGTAGATATATGTCTCTCTTTGTTGCTAGGTTTTACCTTCAAGTCCATTAGTATTCCAGAAATAAATTCTAATTGTGAATTTCTATTGTATCCCAATAGTAGAAGGAGAAAAATTTCTAGAAAATGTGTAACTATTTATTAAAAAATTCCTATCAGATTAAAAATTTCCCCTAGTTTAGGATGAGATCATGAGGTGGAATTTCATTGTTTTATCTGAGGGTAAAGGTGGAGAAGCCGTCGAGATCTTCAACTACACCAAATATTTATAATTTATATCATAATATGAAATATTTAGGGTCTTTGGGGTGAATCCAAGTGAGAATATATATTAAGAAATATGTGGATACTTTTAGCTGTGATATTATTTTGATGTTTCAACTATAGAACTAAGTGGTTTATATCAGTGATTTTCAGCTAAAGTACACTTTAATTATACTTTTCATGGATATAGGACTAATAAAAACTTGTATATTTTCCCGAAGGATCTTGTTATAGGGACATATGGGTTTTTAACTGACCAACATATTAACTTGAATTTATCCTTTCATAGTAGGGATTTATTGTTCATAGCTATGTATACACAATGTTATGTGGATGAATGATTGTGTCATTATATGGATCTCTCATAATTCTACCCCATATTGATACCCTAGTTTTTTGGAGGTGTCTTTAATACCATATTTTTACCTTCTAAAAAAATGTCAGATTTGTTTTTTAAGAAAGTCAATGGATGATTTTAACTCTTTCATGGCCTATACATAACTGATGAATATGATATTATCTAGAAAATAATTTACATGGTTCAGTGACAGTAAGGGTGGGGTAGGTATGGATCCATCTTGATAGGTATTTTTTTATGATTCATGTTGTTATTAAGTTTGATTGGAAGAAGGTATATAACTCACCAATTTGTTCATCGGATCTCTTTACTTTAGTCTTAGATCTTAGAAAACTATATTTTAAGAATTGAAATATCAGATATTCCCTAATTTGGATGAAATAGGATGAATTTATTTAGTTAGTCTACTATTCTTGGAATGAGGTTGTCGAAGGGCCTCACATGTACCAAATATATGGGAAATTTAAGCAACTAAAATTAGAAATTTGGAAATGGTGTGATGATAAATTCGAAGGTATGGAAGGGGAAAAAGTCTTACTAAGGGATATTATAACTTTATAATGGTATTTATATTATATATACAATCAATAGGTTTTTGAGGATACATCTAGGAAATAGAAGTAGGTCAACTCTTTTATGTTAATAGAAGAGATGGGGTTGAGGGACAATTCCACGGATTTAGGGTTAAATAATGATGATTGTCAAACTTTATTATTTCAATAATTTTTAAAGAGAATAATTTATTAGGAATGATCAACATTTTTAAATATAACAGGTCTATTGAATAAAATGTTGATACATTGGTAGACTTAATAGTCATGTACTCTACTGATGCACTCACTGACTCTATATCTGATTATTATTTTCATGCCAAAGCTACGGGAGGGAAAATAATTATCGGTAATATTCCCAAAAAACTCCAGGCATTCAAAATGATCCCATTATTAAATTCATGGGTGTTGATAGTGCAATTCCACATGATGGTGTTTTGGATTCCTTCTTCTTAATTTTATGACATGTTATCAAGGGTGATGATGTCCGAGTTATGATGAATTTATTTAGGGGTTTATTAATCCCTAAATATATGGTTTCAAGGACTTTGGTTATTATCCCCAAAATTAAACATCCCAATCTTTTTCAGCACTCTTATCCAATTATATTAAGTAAATTTTCTTATAAAATTATTTATAATATTTTATACAATAGGATATATCTAATCCCATATTATATTATTTTAGAGGAAAAAAATGGTTTTATAAAGGGTTATAACATTAAAGGGATAGTTGAAATGTCTAAGAAATGATGGTGGATTTTTATAGAAAGGTTCAAGGAGTTAATATAATGACAAAAGTCTACAAGGATAATGATTTTGATAAGATGGATTGGGGATTCATCCAGTTAGATTTAAAGAAATGGTGTTTCAATCATCAATACTATGAATTTTTATTTCAATTTTTCTCATTACCTTGGATGTTTATTTCCTACTTATATAGGACTTATGGTTTCTTTAATTATATTATATTCCTTCGGTAGGGTGATATGCTCTCCCCAACCATCTCTATCATTGCATAAAATGCTGTTTGTTGAAACTTGAATGCCTTTGTGGAAGAAAAGAGTTTGGGGTAGTTTTTTGGACAATATAGGACCCCCAACATATATCATCTATTATTTTTGGATGATATTTTAGTTTCACTTAATGTTATTTATAAATATATATCAAAATACATGATAAATATCAAAACTTATTGTTTAAAGAGTGGAAAATCTACCAAATTTGGTAAGAGTATTTTATTATTCTATGGAAATAAATTTGTAAAGAGAAGGGGAAACCTTGATAGGTGGGCAGGTATTAAAAAATAGACCTTAATTTTGAATATATTGTGGCTCTTATGACCATTGGGTTCATTAGAATTCATAATATTTATTCCATCTTGACAAAATTGTCTAGTCATATTCAAAATTGGAAGAATCATTTCTTAACCTTTTGTGGTAGAATCACATTGATCAAGATTATACTATCATCTATGAATATTCATTTAATTTATTTAATTGTGCTAAAAGTGGTACTTCATTGGTTATAAAGGATATTTTATGATTTTTATGGGGTAGTGAAAGGGATAAGAGGTATCATAGGGTTGGTTGAAGATACATATATCTCCCTTGGGATGAGGTTAGTATTATCTTTTCATGGTTTAGAGGATACTATGAAATTTATCCATATTAAATTAGATTGGTAATACATCTGTAACACCATGAGATTTTATGACTTATATTTTTTTTCAAATAAATTTAATTTCTTTTATAGTTGGAATTATATGCAACACTGAGTTTTAATGAAAAAAGACATAATACTAAAATATTATTATTTAATATGATTGTTATCACCTAGCCATTGTAATGGAGATTATTAATATAATTAAGTAAATTATGAAAATATATGGTCTAATAATTTATATAAACTAAATTATTTTATGACCAAGTAATATAAAATGAAAATTAAAAAAAACCTTTAGAAGATAAAAAAAATATTTTTCTAAAAAAACTATTTTTTATGCACACAGACATGTTTTATATCAATAAATTAAATAATTATATCCATGTGAATTATTTTAATATAGTTTATATATTATATATTAATTCAAAATTTTAACATCCATCTTACATTTTTTCTATGTATGATATTAGAACAAATACAATTTTACACATAAAAATTGTATTTTTATAAAAAAACAATTTTGGAAACTTTTATACACTTATTTTGAAATTATTTGTTGAAAATTTTAGAAATTTAATTTGAAAAATAAACTTTAGTTTTTAAATTATAATGTAATAATTATCTTGGATTGAATTTTTGATATTTTTCTTAAAAGATAAATTTCCCAAGAATAGTGAAAAAAACTGTCTTGTGTAAAAAAACTAACTTTTCATTCAAAGAATTTAAAAGATAAATTTTTATTTTAATATGTTATAAAAAGTTAAATTAGTTCCATTATATATCTATTAATCCAATTTATTTAACCAATTTTTTTTTAGTTTTTATATAAAAACTTTTTAAACTTTCAAAACTTTTGTCTTTGGAAAACCACTTTTTTGTCGTGTCTACGAGATTAATTTTAATTTAAATTTTACACTTCTATGAATGAAATATAAAAAAATGTATTCTGTATTTTTAATAATAATATTTCATAATATGGTCAACTTATGTTTTTACTATAATGAATAGTAAGAATAGTAAAAATTAATTATCACAAAAAAGGTTAAAATGAGTTTATCGGGGGTCAAACTAAAATGATAAGGGATAAAATGACCTAGAAACTTCTCCAACACCCAATTTATAGACATATTTAGATATTATAACTTATAATGTTCTATAATTACATATATTTGAGTGTTTTTAACTATGAATATTTTTTTACACTTTATTATTTTCAAATTTAAAAGTTTGTTATCCCCCCCAATTATAAATCCCCCCTTCTATCTTCTTCATAGTTCCAAATCCCTTTGGTTCATCCAAGACCTATCCAAATACATTATTTACTTACCTAACCTAATCCTATAGGATTTATTTGGTTATTAATTCAACCTAATAAGGATTTTTTTCTAACCTTAATGGGTCTCTCCGAATAAGAAGTTGTTCAAACTTATACAAAGGAAATCAAGACTTAAGGTAAGAGATTTCCATCTAACTTTTATGTTATATGAGACACATGCCATATTTAACATGTTATTATGTTATGTGGGGTATATATTACACATGAATTAATTTTATGATGCTTATCTATAAAATTATGTGGATTTACATGTCCATTTGAGTATCTCTCTTTTATGGGGTTTACGGTTCAAAAGTTACCAAAACGGTAAGATTTTTTCTCTCAATTTGAGAGAAACCATATTATTTTACGAGATGTATATACAAACAATTTTACATGTTGTAACATGAATATAATTTTATTCATGATATATAACATTTCTTTTTATGTTATGCTTTAATGGGTATTACGATTCAAAAGTTACCAAAATGGTAAGGGTTTGATGTTATAATATCATTATTTATAAGGAGTTTTTAGGATTATTAATTATATGAAGAAATATTATGATATATTTGTAAATAAATTCACAACTTTTATTATCCTCTGGTTATTTCGTGATAATATATGTTTTCCCTTCATTTTTCTATCTTTATGCACTCAATATTACAAAACAATATCATTTTACAAACATGGACTAATTTTATTTTACTAAATATTTGAAAGGATTTTTTATTTTAACATGTATGAAATTAAAAAAATTAATCCAATAATGACTATTATTTTATTTGAATATTACTTTATAATTTTTCAAAGTTATTTTCAAAGAAAATTATTTTTAAAATGTTTAATGTTTTAAAAAGTATTTTTCTAAGTGGAAAGGTTATTTTCCTCAATAAATGACCTAAATTATTTAATTCAAAATAATTTTCCATATAAGATGATTTTATTTGATGTTAATTAATCCAAACTAGAGATATGATCCAATGATACCATCCTTATTATATATATGTATTTTTTATGATTATTATGATAAGATGTTTATGAAACACATTTTTTCCATGGGTTATACTATGGTGAAATGTTTGTGAAACCAGTTTCATTTTCATTTGTTATGATATGATGAATTTTTTATGATATTATAGAACAAAAATGTATGTTTTATGTGATGATTGAGACCTATATATCCTTTAAATGAATTGAGTAATTATTAATGTTATATTACCTCAAAGGGTATATATGGAGTTATCTAAAGCATGAAACAGGGTACACAAATGGTTATCCCAAGCCTGAAAGAGGGTACACATGAGGTCATCCCAATCTCGAAGCAGGTACAAGGGTGGTTAGTCCAAGCCTAACTTGTTATGAATTTTTTTGTGCATAAACTTGATATAATATTTTCTATGCTTATGTGTATTCCACAAATATATATATTATTCTAATATTATGATGTCACATATCATTTTATTTGACTCTTTTATGATTCATCTCTTACAAACTACCAAGATTTGTTCCATGAATCAAGTTTATGATCTATGATATGTAGGGTATGGTTTTTCAAATTTCATTCGCTACTATAAAACACACCTTTAAAAACACTAGAATAGGAATTTATTAGTTCTAGAAAAGAGTTGACTAATTCAACACGATTATAAGGTCAAGTATTTTATCCGTGCTAAAAAGGCACCGATAAAGGAAATATTTAGCAGCGCAAATAAAAGCACTGATAAAAGACACCATTTATCAGTGATTTTATTTAGTGCTAATAAATAAATCCTTTATCACTGCTCTTAGAAGTGCTGAAAAAGATACCTTTATTAATTTTTTTAAAAGGGATGATAAAGGCTCTATTTATTAGCACATTTATTAATGCTAATAAAGTCTATCTTTATCAACACATTTTTTAGTGCTGAAAAGGTCAACAGTACAGTGTGATGCTACATCAAACTAATGCACCAAAAATTGGTGCAATGTGCTGTAACAACACACTACATCACTATAAACTGCAATAGAAATTTCAAAAATACTAAATATAAATTAAATAAATCTTCTAATAGAAATACAAAAAAAAAACTATTATAGAGTATTTTAGTTGTTTTTTTTACTAAAATTAAATGTATATTTTGAATAAAAAGTAACTTTTTGAGTCATAATGATCACACCATGAGTCAAAATATGGCGTGATTTATTCCTAAACATTTAAAATGAATTATAGATCCTTTTACTAAAGTATCAAAATAATATGAATGCATTTTTTTCAATTTTGAGTATGTTAGTTTTGAATAAAAAGATGCACTTGGAGTCGTACTAGTCACACTGTGCATCAGATTGAGGTGTGACTGATTCTTCACATCAAAAATGACTTATGGATTGTTGAACTAAAGTACCAAAATAGTTTGAATGTAAAACCTGTGGTCCTTTTTTTATGAAAATTTATTTTTTTTCTTACAACATGGGTATAAACACATAGAAGATCTTGAATCGAACAAAAAACCCACACAAAATACACAAATAATGATTTCAAAAAATATAGAATTCTCCAAATAGTCCTGATGGATATATGGGAACTAATTCATTAAAGGATAACCATTTAATGGTTTACATTAAAAAAAACATTTTGAACTAGGAAAGGATGATTTCATAATATTTTTTTAATGAAAGATGAACTTAAAATATCCACAAAACAAAAACGATGAAACTCCAAACATCTTCTCCCGAACACGAGAGACAACAACTTAACCAATGTGTTTTATACTTATTTCACAACAACTCAGCCAAAAAAACTTCCTTCACTAACTTCTAAAAATGGAGATCCTTGGAGAAGAGTTCATGCTCCATGATCCCTGGATAAATATCCCTAATGAAAATAGAAGCTTTAAAAAGATCCTGTGACACCACCTCCTGAGAAAAGGAAACCATATCTTTAAAGTGTTTAACATAAGCCTTCACCATCCACTGACCTTGCTTGGCACTCATGAGATCATCCATTTTCTTGATCTTCACCTCCTCAGGTATAAACCATCGGAAAAATATGGACTTAAAAACATCCAATGTCATCAAAAATTGCATCTTTGGTGGGGAAAATAACTCTCATTCTTCCAAATATGGACCCCCAAGAAGACCCAGAATAGTACAAAATCTAATGCCTTTTGGAGTTCCCAAAACTTTGAAGATATGATCAATTTTATCAAGCCACTTCACTAGATATAATGAAACAAAATTTCCCTAAAATATGGGTAGTAACTGAGGATAACCAGAAATAGGGAGAGACCCACTAGAAACTTCGAGGACATTTCTCGGTGACATATTCTGAATAACAAAAAAATCATAAAATCAGGTTCCAAATCAATTCCTCATATACCCACACATATGAAAATGCAAGGAATATCAAGGGTCACACATACCACTTTATCACCAAACCTAGTAATTTATCAAATTTTAAATCCAAAACATTTTCCTTTAAAACCCATTTTTTCCAATTTGAGAGTATTTGAAAGAAATAATTTTAATTTCCCAAATCATTTTCATTTTAAAATCTTTCTCACATTGACTAAGACCAAAACATGAAATAATTCACACTAAACCACCAAAATGAGGAACTAATAGTTATGATTAACCCGACCACATGGTAGTGGGACATATTTTACTTAGTATACAAGTTTAGTATGATTGAAAAGATCAACAACCCCCCAACACTAATCAAATATCAAAAGTACCACCATATACATAATACTAGGCCACCAGGTTCTTGGTTGTGTTAATAGTGTTCCTACTTACACTAGGATATCAATAGGTACCTAGTTTCATTCCATCAGGTACTCAGTGCCTATCACACAAGGGAACCTCTATCTCTTCACCACTCTCTCATATCAACTCCTCTAACCCCTCTTTTAACTCCCCTTCAACACAAAATACACCCAAAATGAGACTATGAAACTAACATTTAAAGGGATTACATGGTTAGATCAGATGGGGCATTTAAAACCACCATAAACTCAAGAATTTTATGATCAATAAGATTCAATAAGATTCTTGAGGTAATATATTTAACCATTGGGATTTCATATGTGTAAGGATAGCTATTAAGAAATTTTCTAGGCTTTCCAATAATTTTAAAAGGATTGATGTATTTCAAGGTCTTTTTTATCTTATTTATAATCCATTAGTGAACAAATTTCAAGGAAACCTAAATAAAACCATGATCATTACCATTAAATTTCAAGGGTCACCTCTAATGGTTACTGTACAACATTTTTTGACTTTGAGTAGTTTCAAGATGTTTATTAATTAACATCACTCGGTCTATTATTTCTTGGGAAAGACTAGGGATATTCAGAGGAGATTCTTCAATATTTATCCAAAATAAAGGAGAGTGAAAATGTATTTAATATAATTCCTCATACAGATCCATCTAGATAAGTGATTGAAAACTGTTTTTATAAGATAATTCTAACAAGGAAAGTTAATGCTTCCAGGATCTATTGAAGTCAATAATTAAGGCTTAAAGAATATTATCCAATATGAAGATAGTATGATTAGAATGTTCATTAGACTATGGAATAATGGAAGTATAAAATTTCAACCATAATCTCATTGAGAATTAATGTCCCTGTTATAAACAAGGTAGAAACAACATATCCCTATCAAATACAACACTATATGGGACATCTAGAAGTATTATTATCTCTTTGAAATACAATTAATTGAGTTCATAAACTAAGGAAACCCCATTAATATATAATAAGTTGTTCTTATTAGTTAGATGATACACTATAACCCACAATACATCTTTCTATTTAGTTGATCTTGAAAAATTGATCAAGAAATCCATCATGATTTCATCCTATTTCCTAATAGGAAAAGAAAGTATTGAGAGTACTTATTGGTTTTTTTGTATTTTTCCTTCACCAGATTATGGTTAATAAATTTAGCGAGGAATAATACAATTAATTTCATCATTATAGGACACAAAAACTAGTGAGTAATATCATGGTACATCATTATGATCCTTACATAAACCTAGAGGAGTCTTGCCGGTAGTGGAAATAAGATGATATGTAGGGTTCACCATGGTTATGAAAGATGCGAACACACAAAACACCAAACTCAAAAGTCCAAATAATGATAAAGGAAAATTAGAAAATAACATACACTTGATTCTAGCCTTGATTCGTCTGAGGTAACGTAAAGGAGTCACACCAACAACATATGAGTTCCATGAGAGCTTGAGAATTGAGACTGACTGAGTAACAGTTAGGGTTCTTTTAAATAGAACAAGAACAGTTATAACAAATATTTCATAAAAGAACTGATAAATATCCCTTTAATCAATGTTAAATTGATAAGAATTTATAAAAGGGATATTTATTAGCACTAAAATAGTGTTGATAAATTTTGAAATTTATCAGTGCTAAAAAAGCACTAATAAAGATTCATTTTAACAACACTTTTTTAGCACTGATAAAGATTGATCTTTATCAGTGCTAAAATTTTAGCATTGATAAAGGATTTATTTAAAGAAATTTACTATAATTTTATAATTATTAAATATATATAATTATTTATTTATAATTATATAAATAATTATTTAAAAAATAATAATTAGTTATTTATAATAATTATAAATATATAAATTTATAAATATAGTAAATAGAAATTTATAAATATATTTATTTATAAATATTTATTTTCAAATATATTTTTAACATTATTAGTGGATATATAATCTTAAATACATACTTTTTAAAAATGAGTGAAATTGAATAATTCAAAATGAGTACACTTTAAAAATATTGAAGAAATGGATAAGTTTTATTAATTAAATATAATATTTTTAAAAAATATGGATATATATTTATATATTGAAGTAAAGATGATTACATATTGAAAATACTAAAACATAGTAAATAAATATATATAAATAAACAATAGAAAATAATAAAATTCAAAAATAAAATAAAAAATAAAAAAAATATTAAAAATGAACGCCCTAACTATAATAGTATTAAAACTAAATAATTAAATTACACCGATTAAAAATATAATATATTAAATTTATCATGTTATAATAAAATTCTAAAATATACTTAAATTTGAATAAATTACATAAATATTAGGTGTATGTGTTTTTATATAATGCGTAAACATATTTGTGTGTGTGTTTGTATATAAAAATACATTAATTACATATATATATATATAAGTATGTATGTGAAATCAATGTAACACACAATGTTTGAAATATGTTAAATTAAAAAATCAAGAAAAATTAAAAATTAATAAGACATTAAAATGTTTTTAATTAACATTTTATTCATTTTAAATATATTTATATTTAATATATATTTATATTTAATATATATTTATATTTAATATATATTATTTATTACTAATTATAGTTAATATATATATATATATATATTATAATTATTGATTTTTATTAATAATTATTTCATTCATTAATTTCTGAATAATTTTGTAATTTATTCTTTTATAATTTTTTTAATTATATATTAATTTATATATGTTCATTTTATATATACTATTTATCAATATTTATAATATATATATATAAATTAAATTTATTCATTTTTATCTATAATTATTTAATTAATAATTTGTTTAAATATTTTTTTCAATTTACTCATTTTAAAATTTTATATTTTTAATTATTTTTGTCTATTAGTTTTACATATCTATATATGTAATATATAATATTTATTAATTTTTAAAATTTATATATATGTATATTCAATTTATTTATTTTTAATAATAATTATTTAATTAATGAAATTGTTAAATTTTTTAAATTTTATTTGTTTAATTATTTCATTTTATTGTGGACCTTTACTAGTGCTAAAAAAGCACTGATAATGGGTACTTTTTAATGGCACAAAAATTAAATTGCTGATAAAGGGTAACCTTTATCAGCACTAAAATAAAGTGTTGATAAAAGCCCCACTTTATCAGTTCTTATTTTCACACTGATAAAGATGGACTTTCTCAGTGCATTTTTCTAGCACCAATAAATGAAAATTCTTTTAAACAAACATTTTATAGTAGTGATTATCATGTTTTAATACCCTTATGCTCATGTTTTTACTATGTGATCATTGATATCTCATTTGCTTACCCTTACTGATCATCTAAGCTCACCCTTTCCTATGTTTCCTTTCCCCCAGGTTATGAAGAAAGGTTTCAAGTAGGGTGTGTCTAAGAGTAATACTATTTGGGAAGAAATTTATCGGATATGTTGAAGATATTTCAAGAAATAAGAATATTGTGTATCTATTCTCAAAATATACTAATCCTTTATGGCCCTCGGGCAAGTTTTTTTTGACATTTATTGAATATTAATCTAAAAAGATGTAAAATTTATGTATGTAAAGACAGTGTCTCTATAGATGGTATCAAATGAAAGGTTTATATAACCTTTAAAAACTAGGATGAGAAAACTTTAGCGAGATCCCTAGGGATATTTTTAAGGATAAGTCTAAGAATAATTCCAATTAAAGGGAAATATCCTAGAATATTGGTGAAGGATAGAGTGAGTGCTTTTCAAGAAATTACATCCATATTTGCATACTAAAAGTGGACGTGGTTCTAGAAATTATGTACCTATGGGTAATAACTATGAAAAAGGCACACTAGGTTTGACACTTCCAAGGGATATGTTTTTGGAATTCACAAAATCTTGATGAACCATCCTGAAGTATGTGAGTAGATTATAATCATGAATGTTCTAGTTTAAACGTAATGTATCATAAATTGAAAATAATTTTTCATGATTTAGACATCCTATAAGTGATTTTTTTTATTATGTTTTTTTCAACTATGAATATTTTTTCTCAAACTTTTATTTTTGGTTTTATCTAATGGAGGGAAACATAAGGAACCATAAGAACATTAAATGTGATAGATAATGTATTGATGAGAAACCAAATGGGATGATGATTGAAGTGAATTATATGGTGATTATGCATAATTAGTTATTACTATATATGGTAAACAAATTTCACCTTAACCAACTCTCAAACTCGCCAAAGAAGAGAAAATAATTGTTTTTTAAGATCTCGAGTGGTGGAGACCATTGGGGAAAGAAGATTCAGTTTTCTATGTGTTGAGAATGTGAGAAGAAGCACCCAAGTGGTTATATTATTGGAACAAAAAGATTTTTTGAGTATGGAAAAGAAGGATACAAAGAAATTAATTGAAGAGTAAAAATGAAACGTTCAGTTAATTCAATGTATGATAATAATAGTATCCTTAAGGTATCATCAATTATTTAATGTTTTAAATGTGTAAAGTATGGAAATTATAAAAATTTATGTCTAAGGAGGAAATATTGTGAAGAGAATCAGAAGGTTTGTATAAGTAATGGTAATATTGCTAATGATAAAGAGGCTACAAAGGAAATATGAGAGGAAGAAATTGTTAAGGAATAAGAGGATGAAGACTGATTAATGGTGTTTGAATAAAGTGGAATGATTGACGTTTTTTATGTATTGGGGTTCAACGAATTATATTGCAGAATAATTTTTATAAGTGCTATTTTTGTTCTTAGAATCACAAAACATCAATGGATTGTCCCTCATTAGTTTTTTATTAGTATTTTGAAGAATATGTTTAATGGTACCGATAACCTAAAAAATTGATTTAATTATAATGTTATATTTTACAGAAAACACATGATTATGTAAAGATAACCCTTAATATGTTCATAATGTTGGGATAATGGTTTTTAGTTTGGATAAAGACATAATTAATATAGATTAAGTAAATTGGATAGTATTTATTACCTTATAACTAATTAATGATTTCATAAAAACTGTTTTATTTTATCATTGATGATTTTTACAACATTTTTTAGATTTAAGGATTATATTTGTAATCTATGGTTTTTTAGAAATGAGGAAGAATACATGTTTTCATTGAGTTTTTATAGTAATTATGGTTATTACCATGATTCATGAGAATATATGACCAAGGTATTCATATATTTTGCATGAGACCATTAAGATACACTTAATGATGTTTCTGGGATTAATGTTAAGTTGATTTTGGGAAATTTAGTGACCTTATTTATAAATATTTATTTTTTGAAGAGGTATAAGGTTAAACATTTATGGAATGGTTTGAGTTTAACTTTGGATGAGATTTTTGAAATTAACTTATTATTTCACCATATGAAGATTTATGTATTTTGGATAACCTTTACTAACCATTTCATTTTTTATAATAACTAGAGAAAGAAGGAATTACTTTTCATTATTTTGTAGATATTATTATATGTTAGTGCTTTAGTCAGGAAAAACTCATCTCATAGAGTAAGATATGAAGTGAAAATTGATAGGGAAATAACCAAAGGATGATTTTATTCTTATGAAATGGGATGAAAAAAGTAATTATATCTTCTTATAAAATTTACTCAAAATTAAGAAAATGATATTAAAAGAAAATTTTATACATTTACACTCATTTATGGTGAATGAATAGACTTTTCACCTATCACTGATTTATGGATTTGTGGTTATTAACTTTTTTCTGATCATGTTCTGTATCACTCTTTATAAGTATTTGGGAGTTAGTTTTCTCCTATATTTCCATGTTTTTACTACCCACTAATTTTATCCAATAATGAAACCTAGTTATGTGTTATTCAAGGAGAAATTCACGTATACCTTTCTATATCTTCAATAGAATGTTTTATTAACCCTTTTTATGAAATTACATCCCTTTATGGATACTACAAGTGGATGTGGTTGTGTCATTAATTTATATAGGGGTAGTAACATTGAAAAACGCGTGTTGGAATTGACTCAAGCATTACTTAGTACATGAAAATGGTCCATACTACAACCTTGGTTTGACATAATAGGGGGATATTCTTTGAAAATTCAAACTCTTTATAACCATTATAAAGGATTTAAATAATGACCATGAATGACCTAGTTTAAGTCTATGGTTCTATATACTGAAAAGAAGGTTTCATGATTTAGATATATTATAAGTGATTTTTCATTATTATGTGGTTTCCCTTCTATGATTATTCATTCTTATATAGTGATTTGTGGTTTTAGTTAATGGTTAAAACTAGGAGGAATCATGTTAATACTGAATGTGTTGTAAAATTCAGTGATTATAAGGAACTAAATTGTATGATGAATAAAGATAAAGATATTATGATTATTTAAAATCATGTATCATGGTATATGATTTACAATTTGAACATAAGTTAGATTATTATTGCATTATATAAGAGGGATATGGAATTTTATGAAAGTTCATATAGTAAAAAACTTAGAAAAAAGGAGATTCTGATTCCTACATGTGATGAAGTTGGGAAGAACCACCTAGAAGAATATCTAAAATAGAGGGGAAGATGTTTTCTATGTGGGAATGAAGTCCATAGATTAATGAGTTCCCAAGGAATTTGATGTGTTATATGTGAGTAACATGATAATTATCCGAGTCAATGCTTGAAACTAAGGATTAAACCCTGACCCAGGAAGGGAAAATTTTATACCAAATCATTGAAATAAAATGGTTGAAGTATTTATGTATTTTTATTCAAGAATTATGTTATAGAATTTTTTTACCAATGAGATATTGGTTATAATAATCATGAAACATCTAAGGATTATTTTACTTTTGGAAGCATATGTGTCTTCATATAATATTAACATAAGAGTTATGGATACCATCATTGATTTATGAGTTTAAGGATGATCATAACTTCAAATTCTTATACCCCCTTTTTAGGTTAAAATTAATGCAATTTTAATGTGATTAATGACATTTTTGAGAATTTTTTTTGGAACAAGGTATATGTAACTCTTAGGTTAAACATGAAGTATTTTTAAAGAATAATGATACTTACATAAGTGTAAAGGTATTCATAACATTTAGTGTTTATATAACCTTTGAGGAATTATGTTATTTTGAAGTATGTTCAGCATATTACTGAAGAAGTTATAAGAATTAAATAAATATTTTTTTAGAAAAAAGGAAAACTTTTCACATTCAGCAAGGCTATGAGGTTTAAACCCAAAACTGAAGGGTAATAAGGGTTAAATTCCTACCATGGGATTTTGTGATGGTTTGGTTAGTATAAATGATGTGATAGATAATGATTAATTTAATTTTGGGAAATATGGTTTATCTTAGAGATATCCATGGGATTTAAAAATGATATGGCTATATTATATGGATAATAAAAATTGGATGTTCAATATAAAAATTATCCAACTCAATATTTGGAGTTAGCTGTGGTAATTTTTACATTAACTATATGGAGGAATTATATTTTTAGAGAAAAGTGTGATATATATATACTGATAAAAAAATTAAATTATATATTCTCACAAAAGGAGTGAACATGTGACAATTAAGATTATTAAAAATGATTATATAGTATGACTACTCAATACATTACAACCCTGGGAAAGTGAACATGGTGACTAATAATTTGATTCTAAAGGATCATTCTAGACTATCCATGATGAGGATAAAAAAATATCCAATATTTAATTATTTTTAAAGGATGAATCTTGAAATATTAAAGGAAGGGGAGACATATTATCTTTATTAAATAAGTGTTAAACCACATATCCAAATAATGATTAAATAGGAACATATAGAAGTCATGCAGCTGCAGAAGAAAGTGAGATTTTTCCAGATTCTAACCGTGATTATGATAAAATGATAAGGTTTAGGAACCATATATGTGTTCCATAAATACTTGATTTCAAGGAGATATTAGAAGAGCCTCACAGTTATTCATTATCTATTGATGTTGGAAGTACGAATATGTAGAAATATTTTAAAAATTATTTTAGTGGGATGGCATAAAGAGAGATATTGTAGAGTTTGTATCTCGATGCTTGGTATGTTAGAAAGATAAGGTTTAGAGACAAAATTATAAAGTGATTTTACAACCATTACCTATACCTTAATGGAAATGGGAAAACATCACCCTGAATTTTCTTACTGGACTCCAAAAAATGTATAAAGGGAATAATATTGTATGGGTCATAGTTGATCACCTTAAAAATTTAGAACACTTCATCGTTATTAGAGAAGATTTTTCTCTTGATAAAATTGCAGTAATATGTATTAAGGAAGTGGTAAGGTTGTATAGAGTACCACACTCAATTATATATAATCATAATCAAAGGTCATCCTTGATATTTTTGTGAAGTATTTATCAATATCTTGATACATATTTGGGTTTCATCACTATGTATCATCCTTAGACATATGTTTAGTCTAAGATAAGAATTCAAATCCTATATGATATTTTTGAGTTATTTTTCTTTAGATTTCAATGGCCATTGGGATCAAAACCTTCCTCTAATTTAGTTTTCTTTCAGCAATAGTTTTCACTCGAACATTCAGATGGATCATTTTGAAGTTCTCTATGAAAAGAATCATAGAACTACAATGTACTAGATTTAATTTTCATAAATAAATCTATTGAAACCTAGTATAGATGAAGTAATGGAAGAGATTGTTATATCCATTTAGTAAAACCTAAGGGTATCACAAATTTTTTAGAAAATTTATATTTATAGTCGTCAATATGAACAAGAATTTGAAGTTAGTGAGAAAGTTTTCCTAGGGAATATCTCTATAAAATAATGTAATGAGATCCTGAAATAAGGGAAAACTAAGACCTAGGTATTTTGGTTCATTTTAAATTCTTGATTGCATCAGGAAGGTATCTTATTATTTGGCGCTTGTTCCAAACCTCTCTCAAGTTCACGATGTGTTCAATGTATCTATCATTAGGAAGTACATACCTGATTAATCACACATATTAAGCAAAGATTTTATACTAAGGGAGCATGATCTTTCTTACGAGGATAAAGTAATGTAGATTCTTGATCATTTATAGAAGGTGCTATGAAACAATACCACTCACCTGATAAATGTTTTGGAGTGAAATCACCAGCTTGAGGAAGCCATTTGAGAACCTGAGGATGTGATGAGGTAAAAGTATCCAAATTTTTTTGCGTCAGAGTAAAAAATTTCAATAGAGAAATTATTTTTAAGGGGGGGGGGGGGTATAATGTAACACCCCATGTTTTTATGTTTTTTTTAAATAATTTTAATTTCTCTAATAGGTTTTTTACATGTAACATCAAGTTTTAACGAACCATGATACCCTATTAATATTATTATTTAAACACGACTCTTATAACCTAACCATCAAAATTGGTGGTAGGAATATAAATAACCAAAATTTTAAAATTAGGTATAATTTTTATATATAAATAAAACATATTAATTAAAATTACTAAATGTTTTCTAAATCCTTTATATGATTCAATAATACATTTTTCTCAAAAAATTATTTTTATTGTTTTTTTGTGAACAAATAATAAAATTATTTTTTCCACTTTTAGAAAATTTATTTTAAAAAATTTAAATATTTTTTATCAAAATTTAAATATTATATTATGGTGAATTTTTGGAATTTTTCTAAAAATATTAATTTCTTTGATGAATAGTGAAAATACTTCTTTTTATTAAAAAATGCAATTTTGTTTAAATAATCTATCATGATAATTTTTTAAAGTGGTTTTAAAAGTAAAATTATCTCAATTATATTAAAATTAATTTAATTTTGGTTGTTTAAATAAATTTTATATTGAATTTTGATATAAAAAATCTTTTAATCTTTTTAAAAAAATTTCTTTGGAAACAACTTTTTCATCGTATGTGTGGGATTAATTTAAAATGTAAATGTTACAATTTTGTAAATTTAATTTTCAATAATGGATTAAATATTTGGAATTAGAATAATTAATATTATATAATAAGTTCAAATTAAATTTTGGTCAAAATTAATAGTAAATAAATAAAAATCAATTACCATATTTAAGGTTAAAATGGGCTTACCTAGGCATTAAACTAAGAAGATAAGGGGTAAAATGATCTAGAAACATGTCAAACACCAATTTTATGGCCATATTTAGATCTTATCACCTATAAGGTTTTATAATGACCTGTATTTATCCATTTTTCATGTGAAAAACGTGGGTACACATTATTCTTTTTAAAAATTCAATGTGTGTCCTCTCCGCCACTTATATAAGGACAACCCCTCTTGTCTCCTCTTCACACTTCCCAAACCATTTATTTCATCCAATACTTATAAAAATATATTTCATAGTTACTTAATAACATCATAGAGGTATTATTTATATTATTTATCCCTCCTAATAAGTCTTAAAGTATAAACCTAAAGAGGCTCTCCGAAAAAGAGGTAAGATTATTAAACTTGTGTTTTTATTTTATTTCTTTTTCCACCTCCTTTAAATATTTATAAAAAATGGTAATATAATAACATAATTATATAAAATATATTTATATGTTATTATGTTAGTGTAATTAATTTCATATATCCTCTCTTCCATCAAATGAGAAACAAAATCATTGATCGTGTGTACGGTGGAATACTGCCTCACGAATAAAATGTTATTTGTTTTCTAGCACCACCTATAATAGCTAGATATTATGATGTATTTAATTTTTTATTTGATATTTTTAATATTATTATGATTTTTGAATTATAATACCACATATACCTTCTTAATTTTCATTCCATGAGAATATGATAACATCGCTCGTGTGTACGATGGACTACCACCTCACAAAGCGATGTGATTCGTATTTCACATACTCTTTGCATGGAATTTAATAAGGGAAAATTTTATAATTATATGTTATATATATGACATAAAAAATAATTCTATAAAGGTAATATATTATTCCACTTTCTTTATTTTCATCCATTAGGAAAATGTAAATATTGTTCTTGCATATGTACGACCTACCATATCTATGAATGATGTATTTCATTTTCAATATCTATCTATTATAGATTAATATAAAAACATATACAATGAATATATATTATATTTATACCATGGTTAAATTTTTTTATATTATTGAACCATGATTAAATTTAAAGGTTAAAAAATACCAAATCAAAACATGCCTGAAAAACAAAGAAGTTATTACCTGAAATGTCATTTTAATAAGAAATTTTTAATAAATGGGTAATAAAAAGTCATAAGTAAATAATAAATGGTATGATATATATAATTATAGTTATTTAATATCATTATAATAAACCTATATTTATTATACCGGAGTTTCAAATGTGTATGAAGGAATTTCATACTTACGGTAATAGATTTTTGTCTCAATTTTTCTTCTTTGGGACATACATTATGTTATGCACCAATCTTCTTTTATGAGGTTAATATAAAGACCATTTGACATGTAATATCATGAATTTAATTATTCTATTTAAATTTTAAATTTTAATTAATTTTATTCTTTCATAGGTATTATGATTCAAATGTTTCCAAAGTGGTAATAATTTTTTGTTATAATCACATTATTTTTTAGGATTATTGAAAATAAAGTTTCCAATGATTATTTATTATTATATATATCTAAAGAAACTCATTAAATTTATTATAATATATTTATTTATTTAGAATAATTTTTTCCCTTCATTTTTCTTTTTTTAATTACTCAATAGATCAAAAATATTTTTTTAAGGGAAAATAGACCTTATTTCTCTCTTCAGTCGAAAAAGATTTCTTCCATATCCATGTTTTCTAAAAAACTATTTTAAAGAATGTTTTTACTACTATACAATTTTTTTAAAGAATTCTTACCCTTTTTTTAATTTTTGAAACGTTTTTTAATGAAATCATTATGTAGTTTTCTAAATGAGGCCATTTTGGATGTTACCCAAAATGTGAAAAGAATATTTGTATTAACATGTATGGAATGAGCAGAATTTCCCACCATCATGAACACATAATTTTTTAAATATTCCTTTATAATTTTCAAATGTTATTTTAAAATAAAAGGATTTTGAAAAAGTTTTATTGTTTTTTAGTTTTGAAAAAAATGATTTTCAATGTTGAAAGGTTATTTTCTTTAAGAAATATTCTAAGTGATATTTCAAGATCCTTTTCTATCTAAGATTAGATCATTAGCTGTTAAATAATATTTATAATTTATATAAGACAATTTTACTATCCTTTTTCTTTCTATGGATGGTTTATATATATGATGAAAATATTTTTATGAAACCTATTCCTTTTACCATGGGTTATTCTATGAAGAAATGATTATTAAACTCGTTTTTTCGATGGGTTATTCTGTAATTGTTTTTATGAAACCCATTTATTCTCATGGGTTGTTATAAGATTAATGTTTTATGATATTATGGAAGATAAATGTATGGTTTATGATATGGTTGGGACCAATATCTCTCTAGAATGCATTGGGTAATGAATAATGTAATATAAGCTCAAAGAGTACATGGGAGGTTATCCCATGCCTGAAAGAGGGCACACAAGAGGTTATCCCAATCCCAAAAGAGGGTATATGAGAGGTTATCCCATGAACAAAGTAGGTGAACAAGTGGTTATATTAATCCAAACATGTTTTGAATGTCTTTGTGGATATATTTGACAAAAAATTTCCATGCTTAGGTGTATGCAAAAAAATCTACAGCTTATGCCAATGTTATTATCCCAAGTCTCATTTTATTTGATTACTTTATGATTCAAATATTATGAACTACTAATATTTATTCCATGAATCAAGTTTATGATCTATGATATTAAAGGTATGGTTTGTGAAAATATTATTATCATGTAATCACACCCTTATGCTAATGTTATACTTATGTGATCATTGTTATCTCCCTTATTTACCTTTACTAATCATCTAAGATCACCCTTACTTATGTTTACATTCCCAAAGTTATAAATAAAGGTATTAAGTAGGAAGTATCTAAGAAGAATACAGTATGGGAAAATATTTATGGTAGATGTTGAATATATTTCAAGAAAATAGAATATTATGTATCTAGTATATAGAGATACTAAACCTTTATGGTCCTTGGGTGAGTTTTTATGACATGTATTGAATATTAATTTAAACTATATAATACTGATGTATATAAATCCTAGGTCACTATAACATGGATGGATCCTCTCTATGGGATTGTTTCACATGTTTTAAATATGGGACTCTTTGGGAGGTGGTTAAAGGGAACAATGGAGGATCGATAAGAGTATGGAATCGAGATATGTCTATGCAATCACATATCATTGATCATTCTCAGTGAATTTTGGTAACATGTGTTATCCAGTTTAAAAGGAATTATGGTTTGATTCGATGTTATATTTCCCTAGGTTTCCATCTCCTAATATTATGGTTAGGGATGGATTTTCTTACTGCAATTTTCTTCTGTTATTGGACTTGTATTCCCATATCCCATTATCCATGGATAATGTTCTATGATCTTACAATGACCTTTTAGTTTACTTGAGTTATTCTAATGGACTTTTTTTCAATATTTAATTTTTTGGATACTAAAAATACCTTGGAGCCAAAGGTTTAGTGGGGGAAATCATTTTAGATAATTGTACAACCACCAAAATGAGATTTTTGATTTAGTGTAATAGGAATAATTCACTAACCATTGATGTTTCTATACAAGGGAGATCTATTATGATGGATTTTAGGTGTAGGTGTTAAAGTGAACAATGGATAGAGTCTACTAACCATATTTTCAAAAAAGGTGTGTGGTCAGTGGGATTATGGAACTATTTAGGATCTATTTTGGATGTTTATCTATATTTTAAATCTTTTAATTATCTCATTGGTCCATGTTTCTCTTGAATAACTAAAAAAATTATGGACAACATCATCTATATATTATTTTTGTGATTTTTTTGTATCATTGGGGTGGGAAAAATAAATTTATTCATGGAGTTGGGTTGATCTTGTTATCAGGTATGATTTTCTTGAGCATCAATTTTTTTCCAAGTGACAGCAATAGAAATCAAAGAGGCTACACCTGAGGGGTTTTTTCATTCATCATATTTGATCATCATTTAATTCAGGAAACATAGGATGGATAGAAATAAAGGGTTTTTGGTATAGAGTTATCATCCTCACACAGAGTATAATTTGAATATAGGTGGATCTAATTTTGATAACACTATGTTACGGGATAAGACTATTCATGAACAAAGAGGTTAGGTTATTTTGGGATTTACTATGAAACTGGGAGGTGGTACCTCTAGTATTATTGATTCCAAATAATTACTTTTAGTTATTAATATTAGGGGTATTTATCTTTATTGTATTGAATTGGATGATGCCATCAATGTCATTTTTTTAGAAATCGAGACTCTTCTCACTGGTCTATCTCATCCATGATGCGGGCCCACGACAACAAGGTGGATGAGGAAATTGGAATATCACACACATGTAGGTAAGTTCATATGTTGGGGGATACCTATACGAGACATGAACATTATATATCTATTTTATAGATCTTCTCTTCACCTTGTTACCTCCCTCTCCCATACAAGAATTCTCATAATGATGATACACTAGGATTGTATTTTTTTGTCTGTTGTGATTGTTTTTATTTTATTGAAAACTTTTTTATGGTTTTTGTTTTAATTAAAATAATAAATATTATTTTAAAAAGTTTTGATTATGTTTTTTTATTTTTTACACGCATGAACTATTCATAGTGGTATGCATATGATAAGTTATAAAATGTATAGAAAATTTATGAAACCATTATACTACACAATAAATCAAAAGAAGACTAGTTTATGGTCAAATAAAATTTAAAACATGGTAACAAAAATGAAATAGATGGAATTATTTATACTATAAAGTAGATATCAGATTTCAATAATTCTGAAATAAATATTGGAGTAACACATATAATCATCCATATAAAGTAGCTCATAAATTCCAGAACTTCCAAATACATCATTGAAATGGTTCATATTATCAATAGGATCAAATATTTCAAGAACACTATGAAAATAATTAACAAGGAATATTGATGGAATATTTTTTTAATGTATATAGTAATTGATGAATTTAAGATCAATGAATAAAAGAATATGATCAACAATCTATATGATACAACTAAAAAAATCATCACATCATGTAAGAATTTATAATTACTCACATATTTTCATTTTTTGATATAGATAATAAGAAATTAAAAGAGAAGATAGATGTTGTAAAGTTTGTTAAGTTAAATAAACAGGAGGAAAAAGAAATAGTGTTCATAGAATTTGATGATTTTTTTACAAATAAGAAACTCGATCACTTAAAAAGGAAGAGAAGTGTGTTAAATATTATTATAAACATAAATTATCAAATAAGACAAATATTAATAAGTAATATATGCGAAGAATTATAATGTTTGTAAAGTCTACAAGATTTTATTCTTTTAAACTTTCCAATAGTTGGTTTTTATTTTAAGAAATTGCCAGGATGTTACTTAAGAAAAGGGGGGGGGAATTTTCTATAGATAATAAAAATGCAAAATAAATTATAAATCTATACTAGGTTACTTATTTTCATTATCTTATTTTTAATAAATATATAGGTAAGTTCTCAATAAAATTCATAAAAAAAGATCTATTTTAGAGACAACCCAAAATATTTATAATTTTCATAGAAATTAGTTTTAGGAATTATTTGAATTATACTATAAGAGGTAAAAGATAAATCACATGGACTTTTAAACATAAATGGAATATAACAAACACTTTACTTGTTTATTTTGTTTTCATAGGTTCAAAAGAAGATCTAACTTAACGAATAATGAATCAATTGATGGATTTTTCATGAAAATGGGGTATTATTCTAAATTTAAAATATTTTATACTTCCCATTTTTCATTATATTTTTGAAAACATTGTTAATGATAGTTAAATGTTGAAAATTTTAAACTTTTTTTTGTTAATTAGGATAAACCATCACATTTTTTCATAAAAAATCACATGGAATAAATGGATTAAATTTTCCCGATTCATTCCTTAATTTTTGTGATCCAATCATGTTGATTTAATAATTGAGGATACTATTTTGTTTAAGTGTGGATGATGGTTTTATGGAATACTTAGATTTTGCTTCTTGAAATCATTTATCATAGAGACATTATCACTTGTAAAATACATTTTATATTTTTTTGAAATATTTAATTGATCATGGTAATAAGTGTAGAGTTTGAAAATGAAATTCTTATTTATATTTTGAGTTTTTGAGTTATGCTGATTCGTGAGAGGTTCTCTATTCTTTTCCTTGTTTTTAGAAAACATCATTATATAAAAATTTTAATAATATTATTAATACTATGAAGTGATTGACCAATATCAAAAACCATATTTCTTAGATGCATTATAAACCCCTTGGAATATAATATCTTGTTCTATATTTCTTGTCAAAATTATAATATATGCATCAATACTAAAAATAATTTATTAGTATTTTTCAAAATATGATATTTTGATCAACATAAATATAATTAAGGCCATTTTTTTTGAATTTTAACCCCTTTGAACTTTGAAACAAACCTATATTTTAACATACTTTAATCCCATATAAAAATGGATTATAGGTTAGGTAAGGCACACTAAAATCATATATTTATTTCCAAAGAAAATCTCTGGTATCATTTCATAATTTCATAATAGAGAAAAGTAAAAGATTGGATTGATTTATAGAGGTACTAGGAAAGTGTGTATTGAAAATGGAGAGATTATAAGGTATTTAATATTTTTTTAAAGAATATTAAATTAAAAAGTTGTAGTGAATTGTGAATTTATTATTCCATTATCACTTAAAAAAAGGAAAATAAGAAATAAGAAATTTGGGAACATTATTAAAGGGAAATATTTTAATATTATTTTAAGTATTTATTTGTGAACTCATGATGAAAAAAGAGAAAAAGTGAAAGATAGTTGATTTATTTTAAATAATAAGAGAGGAATTTTTATTGAGTTTTTGTTAAAATCACGAATTATAACTAAATAAAAATGACAATTTTTAATCCTTTTAAATTTTTACCTCATTTATTCACCAATACACTACCTTAGTGTAATTCTCCATTACTATTCAGTAAGGTATGTATTTTAAATTATTTCAATTTTCCTTTTTCATCAATAAAATAATGATAAAAAGGAATTAGGAGGATGCCTTTACTGGTTAAGATAGGGATTTATTGGAATTTTTATCATAAAACCTATTGTTTTTGTAGTCTGTGGGGGAATTACATGTCATGTAATGGTATTACTTGGCGTGTAATCATCACCCAATAGATTCTGTGAAATGGGTACACAATTTGAAAGGTTACATGCCATGTAACAATTAAAACTCAGTTTTTTAATAAATTAGCAGTGGGGTTTTTAGCGTATCTATGGTTTGGGGAATACACAATGTGTAAATAGGTTACACTCCATCTAATATTTGAAAATAAGGATTTTAGGGTGTTTTTTAAAAATTTATTTCATTCATTCATTTTCAGCATCCATTCACTCAAACTAGAGAGCTCCCTAGGTGATTTTGGGTGATTTATTCCCATTCATTTCATTTCATTTAGTGATTGATCCCCATTGGGGTTGTATTAATTATCTCTAGGTAAGTTTTCTTTATTGATATTCATTGGTTTTGGTTGATAATTTAGTTTGGCTGTAGTTTTGTGATCAAATAGTATTTTCTATCGAACCTTTTCAGTTTCTTGGGATACCTTGTCTTGTGGAGGCTCTTTTCCTGGTTTCCAGTCATCATTGTGGAAAGAAGCTATGATTATACAATGTTGAGGTATGGTTTTCTATAAAATGTATTAATTTTATTAATTAAATGTTTTCTTGATAAATTACTTTGGTTTGTTCATTAATTTGAAGTGATAAATAGTTTCAAATGGTTTCTTTGAAAGGAAAATGTTTTCAAAAAGGTATTTTTCTTCTAAATAGATTTGATTGATTTTGAAATGTGTTTTCAAACTCCAAAGTGGATCATCTTGTATTTGAAAACATTTTATGAAATTTTGATCAAGGTTTTAAAATTGTATGGGACAATTTCACTTTGGGAACCTTGGGTGAAACAGGATAGAGAAATAATTAGCTTTAGTGTGTGTTTCTCCCCTAGGTGGTAACTTTTTTGATATCAACTGGTAGGAATATTTATCTTTTAAATAAAATGTATGCCTATTTAGGATTATTAGTGTCTAGTACACAGTGTCCCTTAATCTTAAGCCCAATATGTGTGGTTCTTTTTCATTTTTCATTTATGGTTATTTATCCGATGATTGATTTTATATCATGGATTGTTGCTCATAGATTTTTATATGATATTCTATCACAAAGCTTCATATGATAGATGATTCATGGATATGTGTTTACCTTCTTAACTATTGATTCATGGATATTCTTTCCTATATTTATCACTTTGCTTTTCATATTTCTAGTTTAGGAATATGAAAGGCTTAAAAAAAAGTAACAGAAGAGAAAAGGGAAAATGATCTGTAACTGGTTTTATTTTGTGAAAATAGTTTGTAATAATATCTTGTTTTAATAGATTGAATTTTTTAATTCTTGATATTAGAATATTTGTATAAACTATGTTGGTATCCTACTAAGACTTAGATCACACCCTACTTGTTCCTTTGGGTGTTTGTTGATATTGTATTGTAGGATATATTTAAATGGAATAACATATTATAACACATTAGATTATATCTTTTTTGTTTCTTTTGGTTTGGGTTGGTCGAGAGGTGACTATTGGTCAAGTGGTGTTATGACTTAATTTATAGTCTAGCCTTTTTGTCTTTGATTGTTTGTTTTCGTGGTATCTTGTTAGTTGATACTTCATACTATGATTGTATGCCATAATTTTATTATATTCATGACCAGTTTTCATTATCCTATTTTACTCATATCATGTTATGGGAGGATTCGGGTGGCTCATCTAAATGGTCCAGTTTGGTTTATTAAAATTTGGTATCATAGGGGTAGCTCAGCCTGAAGTATGTTATAACTCATTGATTTTGGTTAAGTGTTGTGGGTAGATTAGAGTTAGGACCATCATAATTTAGATAGTAGGTGTGGAAAAGGGGCTTGGATAACTCACTTTCGTGACTTAAACTAAGTTACCATGGCTGGTCAGGAACTTTCAGTAGGCTTGAGACATAGATTTTGAAGTCATTTGAATGAACTATATGGGGAGTTTATTTTAACTGAAATGTTACTTTTAAGTGTGGGTTTTTTATTTCTTTCAATTCTTAATGTTTTAAATATTTTTTATCAACACCTAAAGATAGTTCCATTATCTTGGAATTTTCTTATGAATGATTGGTTTTTGTATTTTGTTAGACAATTCCACTAAGAAGAGATCTTCTAAATTTTAGAGAGGAAGACATGAGATATGTTCTGCAAGTGATCCCTCCAATGGAACCTAATTTGGTATAAACTATTATCTTCACTGTTCAAACTCTAGGTTAAGTGGGATTTGGGAACCTAGGATGCATAGTAGATCATGGCTTAGAATTTACTAAACAACATACACCCATATTTCATGGTAACAAAGGACCCCAGGAATCTAAAGAGTGGATTGAGTTGATAGAAAGGATCTTCAACTTCTTGAAGACTCCTAATGGATATGAGGTGGATTTTTCCATGTATATGCTAGAGGTATTAAGAATAATATTATGGTAATATATTATGAAATTTAAGGTGCATGAGGATCTTACCTAAGATTCCTTCAAGAAAATATTTAACCAGTAGTTATATACTAATACATTTCCTATGAATAGAACTGGGAGTTTTTAAAATTTGATTAGGGGAGCACAAAATTATAGATTATTCTACCCAATTTTTTGAGGTATTGAATCTTGGAATGAAGATTATTATTAATGAATATCTGAAGTCTTGAAGGTTTGAGTTAGGACTGAGGCTTGATATTCAGTCAATGTTGATAGTCTTGTTTCTTCTAAACTTTTTTGAGGTACTTGACAAGGAATTTTTTAGCTAAGGTGCACATATTTGGGAAGAATGGTTTGGATAGAACATAAGTTGATTTAGAGGTTATCCACGATGTATATTCTTGACAGAAAAGGAAGTTTAAGAGTGGTAATTTTTCCTCAGGACCAGTCTCAGGGGAGATAAAAGGGAAGCATAATGTTGTCTGATATCAATGATAAAGGTAAGGTCATAACAAACCTAACTATGTAGATTCTCCTAATACATTTCATCTTTTTGGTTGATCTGGCCATCTATAATGTTTTTGTAAAAATATATCTCAAGGACGTAGGGCAGGATCCAATCTGATCAAGGGTTCGTAGGTTCATAAAGATGATTCCAAGGGATGTGGGTCTAATCCTCAGGCAAAGGGAGATGTTCATGTGGCTATGAATGTATGAATTTATGAAATAGTGTATGCACCAGAAGAATATGGAGTAGGGATATTGACTATTATAGGTAAAATATTTATCTCATTTTATATGGTTCTAGCTTTGTTTGATATGGGTGATACTTATTCTTTTATATCATCAAAGTTAGTTGATGTGTTGGCCTTGAATTAGGAACTTATTATATTTTTTTGGATCCTTTAAAGCCTTTGGGAAAGAGGACCGAACAAGGTTTCAGATTTCCCACTTGTTGAGTGATTATAGATGACTTTTAGGTTGACTGGGACTTCATAATTCTTGATCTTGAAATCCTCAACTTGATTATGGGCATGGATTAGATGACCAGTGTTAAGGCCCAGATAGACTATTATCACAATCAAATTTAGTTCTTATCTACTGATGGGGTCAATCATGTTTTCCAGTGGGCATGGGACTGTACATCAGGAAAGTTAGTTCCTATTGTTACTTATGAAGGGGTAATATAAAGTTAGTTTACAAAGATGTTTCTTGATGCAGGTAACTTTTTCTATCATGTTCAACTTCTAGAAATTTTTTTTGAGTACCCTGAGGTATTTTTGGATGATTTTTCTGGTTTTTCACTATAGAGAGGTCAAGTTTAATATTGACTTTCTCCCTAACAAAAGCATGTTTTTATGTTTTCTTATCATATGAAACTTGATGAGTTGGTGTTACTTAATGTCCAGTTTGAGGACCTAGGGGTTAAAGGATTTATTTATCCTAGCATGTCACAGGGGGTTTTGTTTGTACTCTTTTCTAAAAAGGAAGATGAGAGCCTTATAATTTTTATTGATTATCAAAAGTTGTATCGAGTGAACATTAAGAAAAAATATCCTTTACCAAGGATTGACGATCTCTTTTATTAACTTAATGGGGATAGTTGATTTTCAAAGATTGACCTACAGTTAGGGTATTTCCAATTGAGATTCTGATTAGAGGATATACCTAAGACAACATTTAGGATTCGATATCATAATTTAGAGTTTCTGGTTAAAACATTCAGTCTCACTAATCAGGTCAGGGTGCTACACAACTCCAAACATCATTTAGGACAACATGGGTGGTCAATAATCACTAAGTAAGAACCTAAGACACACTATTCAAACACCTTGTTCCCCATCGACCATGTCACTCAAACTGATGGTCAACACCATCCAATAATCATATGAGACTCGACCATAACCTGACAACATCACCACCTAATCTGATTACCAAGTCACCCAACTTGTGATCAATATCACCCAAATTACTTAGTCAAAGCCTATCTTGATTATCATATCACCTCAAATCGGATGACCAATACCACCTCAAACCTCGAGATGTTCCTGTCACGTTCCCATGGAACTCAGTAATGTATATCCATTACATAACTCAATTTAATTTAATAAACATTATTTAATTTAATTAAAACAACACCTCGAACTAATATTACCAAGTTCCAAAATCTCTCAATAAGCTAATTCATTTGTAAACTTGTGTGATCATGCCCATGGGCATCTCCAATGGGTTCAATTAATTAATTAAAGGAAACAATATAAATTATAGGGTATCTCTTGGTCAACACAATGGTGTGCTAATCAAACACCCCCAAAACAACTATGAGATCACCAATAAATATGAGAAACACAAACCTTGTGTTGGTAGATGTCCGATCATCTGATATTATCCTCTAACACATGACAATTTGGTAGAAATAATCATTTTAGATGAACAACCAGAATATTGGGTAAAAATAATCAGACAGATATAGCACTCTATGAGATGATATACAATAAGAATAAAGGAATGATTATTTAAGAGATACTAATACAGATCCAAAAATATAGATAGATCAATAAACAAAGATCAAATGAAGAATCTAACTCAACACCTTGGAGGAGGAGGAGATGAGTTCCACGTTGCCTTGAACGAGAGACACATGTGGGAAAAAATGAGAAAGAATAAATGAAAGAGGAGGGAAAGAATGTTATTTTTTTCTCTTTAAATGAGATGTGCGGTTAGGTCACACAATTTGGATAACCGTGCGCTAGTTATGTGACACCCACTATGCAAATGGGTACCTCGCATGGTTGCCCCGTATGGTTTTCCAAACCGTACGAAAAATGTGTGATTCACCTTTTCTAAAAACTATAGAGATGTTTCCTGACTGTGTTCTCTCTCCAGAAAAGTTTTCTTAACTGTGTCTATAAGACTTGGATACCACATGGTTACCTCTTAGAGGTCAGACCATTTCTTCAAACCATGTTCCCCTGTCTGTGCACCCCCCAAAACATGGGTTTTCTTTGTACGATGCACCCAAAAACCAAATGAACCCCCAAGAAAATTTTCGAGCATCGATACTCATCCCGAAAAAGGTATATGGTCAAATTAAAACTCATAATTATGAACCACTAATGAAAAATAAAGAAGTTCTATCCACCAATCCCTAAAATTTCAAAATATGTTTTGAATTTGACCTGCTCCAAAAAACCATGATGTTACAGTCTCCCCACCATAACATAGATCATCCCCGAAATATCAATAATAATTACAGTATGGTACCAAACACAACCATATCCATAAAACTATCTCAGACTACCTGGTCTAAAAGGGAACATGTCAACTACCTCAAGGGCTCCCCACCTTAGGAGTTACCTACCCCAACTATATCCCGACCCGCAGATCAAATAAAACCAATGGACCATCGATCATCCCCAGACTCAAGGTCCTTATATGATTCATCATCACTCCTATACCTCATGAGGTTTTCATGTTTCATACCCAACACCCATCATGTTATGAATCTCAACATTTTCACTCCTTGTGTCCATGTCGGACATGACACATATAAGGTCCCACATCCCATTAGATTCTGAAATCAGCCACGGTGCCTCACACCTCAAAAAAGTATCGCATCAAACTGATTCCTATGAACCTTAAGTAATCTTGCATCACATCTATTCCCAGATTCCAACGCCCCTCAAAATCCACACACCCAACGATTCTCAAAAGTAATCTTGGTTCCATGCAACTCATATATATATATATATATATATATAAGGAATTTGGACCAATGAAAACCTACTTTATAGAATCTAGTTAGTCCATAGATTAATCTCATGCATCTCGTGCACCAAAAAAAGACATTCCTACAAAGGGTTAATGCTAAAATAAAGAATAAGAGACATACCTACACCCACAACACACCTCTAACCATAACCTACTTACTAGACTACCCAAACCCTAGAAGCTCTATGCCATGCATCTAGCCTAAATCCCAACTGAACCCCACTGCTAGGTCCTACTGTCTCTTCTAAAATATCAACGTGCTATTGAATATCAGCTACCATTACCTGGTACCTCTCTTGGTCAAATATCAGAATCCTAAGTCTACCTTGGTACCTAATTTCTAGCTTATTTATAAGGATTACTACGAAAGGTATCAAGATTCCAAACCTACCCATAAGATTGGAAGTCCTTCGGTGACTGATCACACTATGTCCACACATGATCCGACTACTCGCACTAGAAGCACACCATCAATGACCCAATCTGAGGTTGTATGCTCAATTTACTGGTCTAAATGACCTACCGATACACCTATTGACCTCGATTCCTTATATTTAAAGAATATCTCCTATAGAAACCTAAAGCACTCACCCAGCTCGAGTAAGACCGATTCATCAAATTACCCTCGGTTATGAGTGCCAAGTTCACTGCCTCTAAGAATGAGGATAACTTGTAGATGTTTAACTTCACCTTAATGGAATTAAATATGCTATCCACAAACTTGCACACCCTAAAGGTGTCTTTGTTCACCATACCAGGTGAAAAATGAGACTACTCAGTGAATGTCACTGCATAGTTCATGATGGAAATGTATCCCTGTTGTAGGTTCATGAAATCCTGAGCTCTTTCCACCTGCAACATATCTGGAAAGAAGTGATCAAAGAACCTATACTCAAAGTACATCGAGGTCAGCCCCTTTTTTATGCCCTCCTAGACCTTCATGTCCCACCAGTGCTTCTCTAATCCAATAAGCATGTATATAACCAGCTTTACCCTTCACCTTGGGGGGGTGTCTCGAGCTTCTTGAAGATCATATTCATCAACTCGATCCAGTTTTCAGCTACCTGTGGTCCGCCCTCACACTGAAATAGTGGTAGGTGCAGTGAATAAAACTCTCAACTTAGATACGCCATGGATGTATATGCCATATGAGCTAACCTACCAATCCCCTAGATGACACATACAATAATCTATCTGATCTACTCATCAAGCCATGACCCAAAATCAGTCAAATCTGGAGGCTTCCTTGCATGCACTAGAGCCAACACCTAAGACTAAACCTATGGTTTATGATCTTTTTGACCCTACGAGGCCTCATATTGACCCTCATGGGTCTCAACCTATGCTTTCTCAAGCAGCACCAAATCATCGCCTGCCTGACACTCCATTGGAGCCCATCTAGGTGGCATCCTGCTGAATACTAATACAATGGTTAGACAACCCAAATAACATATATATATAATGTAGATAGGGGAAGCAGTAACATGAAGTGAAAACTCACTACTCTTACCCTCCCAAAACGCAATAATGTCTCATGAAATCTAGCCTCATGGCCCCTTACCCACATATATCAGAACCAAGTATCACATATACCTCAGGCCACACCCATCTTGAAAATTCATTTCACCTTAATCTAGAGACCTCTTTAACCAACCTAGTGATCAAAATCACCCCATATCATCACACTTTACAACTACTATAATATCTAGGACCATATATACATATATTAAAAATAACAAATCCTTTTTCTATCACATCACATGTATAAAAAATTAATTTATATATGCCTATAAAAGGAATAAATAAGCATAACAAAAACCCATTTCCATTTTAGTCCGAGGGTCTAATAAATCCTCCCTTTTCATACCAGGCCAAGGGTTACATATCGTAACAGGTAACAAGAAATCCAAGTGTAAAAATCAAGGTGGAAATCATATTATGTTTAAAGCAAGAAAATAAAATCAGTAATTCCCAACCAAGTAAACATGGTCCATCCGCTCATGCATGGGGTTGTAGGCACCCAAACATGAGCTATAAACCTAGTTCTGAAAACATCCTAATCTCTAGTCTACCATAACCAAAATAGTAATACCAGATGAAAATAAAAGGACATCAATATTATTATTATCCAACCCAATTATGTTACTCATTACCATTCAAGAACTTCTATGATTCCATTTGTTACCCCTCGACCTGCTTAGACACCCAAAAGTTCTTTGGGTTGATTTCCGCTAACCATAGGTGTGTCTCCTCATACACTAAAGGTTGCTGACTATAATTGAGAGTGTAAAGGGGTGATAGTGAGTAGACTATACCCTATGGTGATGATATAATAATGGTCTAATAAATATAATATAGTGGAAAGAAAGTACACAATGACCTAGACTAGTAACCTGCCGATGGTGGAAGAAAATCATACAATAGAAGAAAAAATTATAACAATGATGACAAAAAAAATACAACATGCCATATTTTGATAATAAAATAGAACATGAATACATATCAGGTCTTACATACAATAATTAGAAGGGTTTCCAATGACCAACCTTTGTACGTACATATATAACAACATGTTAATATAAAATTGAAGCAAAAAATGAAACTCCACCTGAGGCAAGAACCCATGGACACTTTTTATACATCCCATGTTAAATATCCCAACACTAAGTTATATCCCTAGAGGTCAAACCTTTACCTGATCATAAATCCATAAAATCTATATGCGTCTTGAGGGGCCCATGTAGGTTGTGAGAAAGAGTTTCTGTAGGCCACCACAAATGCGTGACTATCCTACATCTTTGATTAAGAAGGTGTAGCTAAAAATTAAATAAAATAACACTGCACACATGCATAATAATAACCTTCTCCCCTTGTGCTCAGTAGTTACAAGGGAACAAACAACAACTTCAACCAACATCGGAATACTACAAGGAAGAGGATCCTTATCCAAAGACCAAGGTATCCCCGGATGTAAATCAGACCATGTGAACCCTTACGTTACACCTCTTAAAAAATCACCTATAACCATGTGACGACTGACTCCTTATGTACAAGTAAAGTCATCGATGTCCCGAAGGCATGCCCAAGCAATAAGAATTTGGTCCCTCAAACCCCTAATCGAATTCACCCGTCATCTTGAATCTCTAAATATTAAGGGACAACGATTTATTTCCTCTAAGAAATCACACCATAAAATCAACTATCATCATCCCAAGGAATGCCATTTTCTGTCCTCCCAAACAAGTCTTGGCTTTAAAGACCTCAAGTATGATGAGCATAATCCCCTACCAATAGTCTCAACATAGTCAACCTATGGATCCTTACTATACCCATATATTTCTATCGAAAAAACTTCTAACCATTTCACTAATCCACAACTAACAGAGGCCTCTACCCACACGAGTGGCCAATACCACCTCATTATCTAATTTCTTTTGTGTACACATGACTCCAAATAGTGCATTAGCCAACACAGATGAGCGACAATCACCATGTAATAACCTAATACACACCATTTTGGCACCTCATTCCCCTACGACCATGTCACTCAAACTGATGTTTAACACCGTCCAATCATCACACATGCCACTCCTATAACTTGATGACATCATCACCTCATCTAATGACCAAGTCACCCAAATAGTGATCAATATTATCCAAATTAATCAGGCTAATACCATCTACATGATAGTATCACCTAAAATCAGATGACTAATTCCAGCTCAAATGTCCAGATATGCCCGTCACATTCCTATGGATCTCAGTAATGCATAATTATAGCATAACACAATTTAATTTAATAAAAAAATCACCCCATCCAAATAAACCAAAGGTCCAAACCCTCTCACTAGGCTTAACCATTTATAAAATTGTTTGATCATGCCCATAAAAATCTCCAATGTGTTCAATTAATTAATTAATTAATTTAATCCATTTAGATTTTTGGACCTCATTCAGCCAACACAATATAATTCTCATCCAAAAAATGAAAAATAAAGATGATAAACACTACCTCATATTGGTAGACATCCGCTCATCCCATATAAACCTCTAACTCAATCTGATTTGGAAGAAATTGACGTTTTAGAAGAACTGAATGAAAATAGGGTAAAATGACTCACATGGATTTATCACTCTATGAGGTAAGAGAAAAGGAGAATAGAGTTAATAGGATTCAAGGGATTATAGATAAATATCCATCACTGTAGATGGATCAAGAAACAAAGCTCCAATGAAGAATCTTACTCAACACCAAGAAGTATGAGAAGAGAATCTCCACAGTGATTAGAAAAAGATCCATGCATGTGAAGGAATAAAGGAGAAATAAGAAATAAGGTAGGAGGGGTAGAATGGTAAATTTTCATCTTTAAATGAGGCTCATAGTTTTCTAAAATTATTTGGATTACAGTGTGCTAACCATGTGACACCCACTGTCTAAAGGGGTACCTCGTATGGTTGTCCCGCATGGTTTACCAAACTGTGTAGAAACCATGAAATTTACCTCTACTAAAAGCTGTTGAGGTTTCACATGACTAAAAACCCACTCTAGTATGGTTTTCCAAACCATGTAATGAATACATGTAGTCCTCAATGTTACTCATTAGAGGCCACATGGTTTGTTCAAATCATTCCCTAGTTTGCACATACCCAGAAACATGGTTTTTTAGTGTCAGATGCATCAAAAACCCAACTGAACCCCCAAGACACTTACTGAGAATTGAGAATAATCTAGGAAACAAGTTCTTTGGTAAAAAAAACATGGAATTAAGTTTATTTTATTGATAAGAGAGTTTCTATACCCAAATAACTTGGGAAATTCAAAACAGGAGAGGAATTAGACCCCCTCCAAAAACACGAGACATTAAAATTTAGACCATTTGGTTAACATTCTTCAAACCATTATAGATAATCATATGTATGGTAATATTTATAAGTGTGAGTTTTGAGTTTGATAAGTGAAGTTTTTGGTGCATGTGATATCTGAGAGGGGCATCTCTGTAGATCCTTAAAAGGTACTGACAGTTTTGTCTTAGGAGCATCCTAGAAATGTGTTTGAGATCCAAAGTTTCTTGATTTTGGTTTGTTACCATTTATGGTTTGTTCAATAATTATACAAGATCACATATTTAATGAAATATTTTACCTGTAAGGGTGTGATTTTTCAAAATAATTTAAAGTGTTAAAGATCTTTTGAGGAGTTAAATATGAGATTGAATTCATCAACAGTTTTGATTCTTCTAGAATCGGGGTTTGGTTATGATGTTTTCTGTGATGCTTCTGGTACATGTTTGGGATGTGTCTTGATGTTGGGAAAATTTGTTCTGGATTATGTACATCAGTAGTTACTCTCAAATGAGAATAACTACCCTACCCGAGATCTTATGTTGGTCGTTGTTATACATGTGCTCAAAATGTGGCATCACAACCTCTTTGGGGAGAAATTTACAGTATTTCTGATCGTAAAATCCTAAAATATTTTTTTACTCATTGGAGTCTAAATTTGAAATAGAGAAACTGGGTAGAGTATCTTTAGACTTTTGTTTTTGAAATTTCTTATACCCCTAAGAGAGGAAATTTTCTTGCCGATGCATTGAGAAAAAAATTACTGACAAAAGCCGCGAAGTATTTAGTTTAGAAATGGTCTCTAATGATTTTGTTTTCTAAGATAATTTTGGTAGTAGAAGAGGTTTTTGGAAAGTTTTTATTGGATTTGATGAAATATGACTCGTATTTTAATGATTTATTTCATCTTAAGTAGGTGTCAGACACCAAGTGACAATTATTTAGTGAAAGCCTTTGTGGTGGGGAGATCTCAGGTGACTGGTCTTGGTCTCCTAGTGAAGCTCTTTTGCTTATGTAGAAGGTTGGTTGTTCCATTTTTCTTGAGACATGAGTTATTGGTTGATGGACACTATTCTTGTTAGTCTATTAAACTTAGTTATTCCACGATGTATCATGACTTTAAGTGTTGGTATTGTTGGATAGGGATGAGATAGTTGATAGATGATTTTGTTTCGTGCTACAATTCTTGTAGGAGAATTAAGGCAGAGTACTAGAGACTTGCTGGGTTGTTGTATTGTTTACCCATTATAGTATGGAAGTGGGATGATATATCCGTGGATTTAATTGTTGTTTGGCCACAAATACCAAGAGTTAAGGATGCGACTAGGGTTATCATTGATCTACCCATGAAATTAGTGCATTTACTACCTATACAAGGGGAGATGAAAGTGAAAAAACATGGGTAATTTTATGTCTAAGAGATTGTGAGACTTGATGAGGTTACCTATGCAGTTGTTTCTGACTAGGATATGAGGTTCAACTATAGGTTCTATAAAGGTTTACAAGAGGATATGGGTTCCCAGAGTAAATTAAGCACATCTTCTCATCCATAGATGGATTGACACGTGGAGAGGAAGATAAACTAACCATAGATTCTAGAAAAAAACCTTGAACTCTGGCATGGTTTATGTTGTAGTATTCCACCTTGGATCCTTTTTATATCCTCGATTGGTGTCGCCTCAACACCTTTAATCGGACCGCCTCCACTCACTTGAGAGATCCATCCCTACATAATATTTTAACCAAGTTCTTGTAGGGGATCCAATGGATTGGATAAAGGGGTTTTACATAAAATAAATTGTGGGTGAACATTCCATTACAAAATAAGGATAAGGGAATGAATCATAATACATAAGTAATATTTCAACCAAAATTAAATTAAAAGAAACTAATCATATTCAAAGGCTACTCTAATCTCATGATCATCCACACAATAAGAAACAAGTATACATTTTTAATATTGTTATAAATTACTTTAATTCATTATCTGATTAAGATAATGGAACACAAATTAATCTAATTAATTCACTTTATCTTTATTTCATCTAAACATACTTAACTGGCCATTTTCTATAAAAGTAAAATTCATTTAAAATTAAGTTAGTACACAAGTTTACTTTGTGGAAAGATAATTTATTAGTACAAAAAATTTAACATAGCAATTAATATAATATATATTTGTCAATATTATGAAATAGAGGTTACTTTTGAATGAATTACACTCAAAACACATAATAAATTGGTTTAATTATATATTTAATTATTCATTTTTCTAAAATTTGAGAACACTTTTAGAAGAAGACTGCACTAAGTTTACAAAAGTAAAACATGTGTACTTTTCTTCAGTATCTGTCCACAGTTCACACCTTGGTTATGGGTGTGTTTATTTGCATAGACATGATCAAGGTACCGATAATTTATTGGGAATACATATCATGTAACCTCAAAGTTTCCTGACATGTATGCCCTCATGTGTTGTATATGATACAAGAATCGCTGAGACACCCCGTGTTCTCGTCCAGATAAGACATGGAGTACACAACATGTAAGTTACTTACAGGGTGTGTGGTTATATATGTTGTGTGTCAGTATGTTTATATCTACACATTGATATGATTTATTCATAACTTAAATCCCACTTTGGCTGATCTGACATGATAGAGAAAGATATATACATAAAAAAAATTACATTGTGTGTATACTTTAATTACACGCCATGTATTCTAGTTTTTTCTATGCTTAAGCTTTAGAAACTCTAGATGGTGTGAATCAAATGATTATTTATTTTTAATCATTAACAGATTAATCGTTATGTAATCAAGAATGAAGAAATATAAGAGGCAAAAAAATTGGATATTAAAATGAACCAATTTAAGTAAAATAAATCTCATACACATACAACCAATAAATTAATAATAAATAATTATATTTTAAAATTGTGATCTCTATAATACCACTTATATGTTTTGGTTATAGTGGAAGAGTCTTTTTGATGGTATGACCATCTCGTATTTTATTCATAAATCATGTGTAATTATTTCCTCATACGATCAAAACATCATGTCCAATGGAAAAAGTAGAATACTTGACAGGATTAAAATACTGGATCTAGAAAAAAAGGATCACCATGTGTTATTTGTAATTAATTTATGAGTAGATATATAATTACATAAACTTTTAATCCCACTTGTATTGCTGATTCGATAAACAATATCATCTCATATAATCGTTGTGCTATAGGATCAAACTGAAAAATCCCTCTAGAAGTAATGAATATGTGTACCATAATATCAAAATAATGTTTAATAGTCCTTGGTGGGTAGCATGACTGATCCTAATTAGTTGTATTTTTTGTGATTAACCACAATAAAATTATTATAAAGGGAGGAATAACTCTTAATGATCTCTAATTTTATTGAGGGAGGAGCATATGAGAGAAATATAGATCTCTTGACGTCTCTCTAGGCCTTGATAGAGTCTCACTCTATACATTTTCACAATGATTTTCTTTTAGGAAATAGATATAATTATATATTTATTTTGGAAAGTTTAGGGTTAGAAAATCACAAATAAGCATGTTTCCAACTACATAATTATTAGCTTACAACATGTCTAATAATTATAATTTAAATATTATTATTAAACAGTTGACTTGTGAAGCCTATAAATAATATAAAAAATATCATTTATATCCTTTTCAATTAGACCATTAAACTTGGTCCACTTTTCCTCATCTATATTTATCTATCCTTGAATAATGAATATTTAATTAATAATCAAATATCAATGAATTGTTTGTCAATAATTATTGTATTTTCCAAACATGAAAAAATTATTATTTTTTAATGCACTTTTTTTCAAATAACGTGTGATTAAATTGTGAATATAAACCAAACTCAAATAAATATTATTTATTTTAACTAGTTAAATTCAATAATAGAATTTTAATGAGATTTTGGATACACATAGCGTGTTCACCTCTTAGCCTCTTTCTCTGTGGAATTAGGTACAAATGCCTAAAATTCAAGGTTAGTGTCTTGCAACACACCAAGAAATCCATATTAGAAGAAGTTAACATTACAATAACACCCAAAATTCTATGAAATTTTATCATGTAATATAATCTATTTATTAGGATATATATAATCAAATTGGTTTCAGGTCAATGCCAACAACCTATATGTTCAATGTCTCTTTATTTGACTTTCTAGAAATGAACTCACCCACCAAACACTGTAGACGTAGATTTATGTGTAAAGTTCAATTCCTATAAAAGGTCATGAGATATCAACTTTCTTCAAGAGATATAAGTCATAAATAATTTATTTCATTATCCATTAATTAAATATCACTTGTGATGAACCCAACACATCCTACTTCATTGAAAACATATGTCATTGTGAATTTTAGAAATACATAAAATTATGTGAGCCATAAATTCCCATTGAATCTAAAATTCATAAAGTGATCAAGAACTGGATTTATAATTTTTCTACATGGATAACTTTAAAATACTTCTATAATGAAAGCTTTAAAACACTACTGAACATGATATATAAAACTAGAATTTGTAACCAAGATTTTGATACCAATTTTTGACCCAAATTCTCTAATATATAATATTCCTTTAAAAACATCACTTTTAGAATAAAGTTTGAGATATTCAGAATTAAATGAAAATTTGAAATTGGTGTATCGAAAACTGAGACGGAACTTCACCCTACCCATGATATATAACACCAATATATAATAGAAAATAAATTCTAAAAGAAATTGATAAAATTTAAAAAGAAAATAACTTAAAAAATAATTCATGTTGTTTGGATGAATCCCTAATCCAAAAGGGTTAAACTGTAAAGTTTTATAAGGAATAGAAGATTATTATAATCATGTAGAGTTATCACATCAAATGACCAATGCTCATGATCTTATAAGAAAGGTAGCAAAGAATCTGACCAACCATCTAGTTTCCTCTACCTTCTAATCTTCATAGAGGGAGTTCCTTCTAGATAAAATCTTCATGGTAACCCTTTAACTTGAACAAAGGAATTATATAATTTAACTCATTCTCTTTGTGAATAGTACGGGATCTGAGTTCTCTATGCCTAATTAAACATACATGGCTTGTCTGAATAATGTTATACCTCCTTATAACTTTCATTATTACTCTGATGTAGCATCCATATTTTAGAGTATGGTTTTATTCTACTACTTTAATTCTTAATACTTATAGAATTATAGAATTTAGTACCTTTATATCACCTTTTCCATTCATCATAATTTATAAATTTTAGAATTGCTTCACTTAGATGTTCTAAGAATTAGTTGAAAAATGGTTTTCGCACCATCTAAGCCAAATAATTATAAAACTTTCATATATCATTACTATAATTAAATAATAACCCAATCCATTATTCAAATTCATATGTATTAGTGGTGTAGTTGAAATTAAATCTCTAAGATAGGATTGATCTATCACTGCCTTCATCTATCCTTTTTCCTCAACCGTCAATAAAGAATTTTTTCTAATACATTTTCTTACACTAAATATTATAAATACCTTATACATTATTATTAATATTGAAGGGTATTCAACCAGATAGTCATTACACTTTATTTATTGGGGTAAATTATTGATAAGAGCATAAATTTATTTATTATATGTAGTGAAATATTATAAGCCAACCATAAATTTTTAATCTATGTATTAATATGTTGTTCATTATTGAACATTTTGATATGTATTTATTATATATTTTTCTTATATTATGGAATGTATAGGATGATTTAAGTGATATGTGGGAATAAAAATTATATAATTACTTATTTCACTAGTAAGTCTCATGATTCAACTAATCTAAGGTAATAGGGGTGCCATTTCATTTAATGTATAATGACTTTGAAGAAATCCTTGATGGAATTTTTATGTTATCATGTATTGTGAAATACTATAAGAATTTATAATATGAGTTATATGATGGGTGGGGCCTGATATATCATCCCTCGGGGAACTTCCTGGTATCATGAGATAATTATATGGGTTAATGTGTGTATCCCTAACTTTTATGTATGATGTATTAGAGAATTAACCAAACAGTATTTTATGATATCCAATATTTTTAATTCCCATCATTGTGATATTTATTTCTTATCCCCAATAATGTATTCCTTATTTTATTACCATGTATTCACTGATATGGATTTATGATGATTATTTAATCCTTCCATATTATTTATGAGTGTATTATGACTCTTTGATATAATATCCCTTAATATTTGTTTGAACTCTTCCATTTATTATGTTTCCTCTCATCACTAGGAATTTTTATGAAATGGTATGTTTAAGAGGGTTTCATGTGTGGATATTTTTTAAAGAGTAAATGAATTTCATATTATATAATAATCTAAATGTATTTATAATCTACAAAATACTATTATTTTGGATTCAATGAGTTTTTTAATCTTGATTTGTTATGTTGAATCATAAAAAGTGGTGTAAAATCTATGGATCATCTTAATTTTTATAAAGGAATCAGTAAAATTTATGTTTTCATAGCATAAAAATGGAATTGTGGGTATAGGTATGTCATTTGATTATTATAAGGTTTATGCTGAAGTAAAGGGGTGAGTAGAAAGATGGTATTAAAAATATTAAAAGTTAGTATATGTCTAGGGTGGTCAAGTGTTATCATTATATGAAACCATGCTAATATAATAAGAGTTTCCGAATCAATAAATCCTTCAAGGATATGGGAGACCATTATAATATGGTGGGGAATTTTTAGGAATGTGTGTAAATAATTAATGTATCTTTTGAACCTATATAAGAGGAGTGGGTATTTATTCTAATTATTTATTCCATAAGTGTACCAATGTGGATGATTTCTTAGTAGTAAGAGAAATCAAGAAGGGTGGAATCTATTTTTTTACAATAATAGCAGTTTTAGTGTCATGATTAGAGGTTTAGTATTGTTTAACATCAATGAAGAAACTATGGAAACTCTTAACAATGCTATGTGGGTTACAAAATTAAAAAGGATCATGATATCATTTGGTATGTTAGATCAAAAGGTGTTTTTACTTAGGTCTAAATGTTGGTTGACTTAAAGTCACCAATGGATCCCTCATGACTACGAGAGGTTCCCTCAAGAATGGGTTGTTTGTTATTAATGAAAAAAACCATGCTCTGAATCATATGTTTTAATATAGTACAAATACAAATTGACTTAACTTTACTAGGAGGAGGGTTAAAATATAGATCACTCACTAAGCATTGGGATTGATTAATTTTTTTTACATTAAATATTATAATTAAAAAAGCATAAATGTAATATATTATTAGAATTAAATGTAATGATATTGTTTTGAATGACATGTATGCAATTATATATTATAGATTGGGTATTTATTTTGTTATTTCGATTTTAATGTGTTTATTATCTACTATAGAAACATAATTTTAATATATTGAATCATTTAATTGGGTATATAAGTATCTATGTTTATATTTATATTATAAAATTTTAATATGTTGAAGGTTTTACTTGGGTATATAATTATGTATGTTCATATTTATATTTTTTGAGGTTGTTTTTATATTTTATAAGATATATTAATGAAATTGGGAAGATATGTGTCAATGATATATATATTAAGAAAAATACAACCAATGGTTAAAATAAAGTTATTTTTTATTTCACTCTAGGGACTATAAAGAGCATGTATGGTTTAATGTTTTAGGCATAGAAATATCTTGTTTTAGGGTAGGTAATTCATTGTAATATAGGGATTTGTGAAAATATATTCTCTATGGTTTCAAATTAAATTTCATGTTAAATTTATTTTATATTTATTTTAATATTTCCATCTATAGTAAATTCTATTGAACTTTTACCTCATTAAGTTGTTGTGTTGAGTTATTCCATTGAAGGAATGTTTGATAAATGTTATTAAACATATATATTTTTTACTTCATAAATTTTCTGATGTGGGTGGTAGGTTACTCAATAAATAACTAAAAAAGTTTTTCAATATATTTCGGATAGTTTTTCAACATATTGGAAAAGTTTAACATAATGACACACACATTGAATGAAATGTTGGAGTTAGTTCCTTATAAATAACTAACTTTGTACTTTTGACTACCAAAATATTCAATAACAAAAATATTAATGAATATCTATTAAAATGAGGTTTTTTCTTCTTTATGTCACTATTTTTATCATGTCTTTATTATTTTTAACATATAAAGGTTATAATTGATAGTTTCTATAATTCGAACCAATAGAAGATTTGAAACTATTATTAAATATATATACTATGGTCTAGATGAAATTTTTATGATGGGAAACTAATGATGATTTATTTTTAGGTGTTAAATAATCATAAGAGAATGAGAATTTTTCTCAAGAATACTACACATGGTAATCTCCAAGAGACGAGGTTATCAGGACCGACCCATCAATAGGAATTCCAAATATTGTGTAACATTTGATATTTCTATCTGTCTATATGTTAATTAGTACTTTTACATGATATTATTGTTAATGTATATCATGGATCATGTACTTTGATGTATCAATGAAAATCATGATGGTGTATTCTCATGGGAAAGTAGTTTACATTAGTTGCATTATAAGTGATATGACATTATTTAAATATTGTGAAGAAAGAATTATTCCCTTCCAAGTTAATGAAAGATGATATTTGACCCCTTGAAATGGAACTATCTAATTAAACCTATAGAAATTGCTGTTCATTGATGCGTTCATTTCAGGAAGTCAAAGATAATTAACCAAGAATATAGTTTTATGACACAAGTATGTAATATCTTTGATGAGATATCAATACAATGAGATTAAACAACACAAGAATATTTCATATTAGGTTATTATCATTGTGAGATTAACTTATTTCTCTATATATTCCTTGAGGTGTTCTTAAATTCAAATCTGGAAGTTTAGGGAAGTTCAATTAATGAAACTAAGAAATAGGCCTAGAGGGTCACACTATCATAAACTAGCTTGGATACCCTGGTGCCCTGATACCCAAACCGACACTAACTTACCCTGAAGGGTGTTCTTGACCCCCACAGGTTGTTGACAAACACCTGTCATCATACAATATGAAAGTCAGAAATTATTTTACAAAAAAAATGGAAGAAATATAAATAGGTCAGTATGTATAAAAAAAAACTCTAGAGAGAGAATTGTACTAGAAGGTAAACAGGACCAAACAACATAATGTTCAACCAAAAAGTACTAGAATATAGGATGACAACACAATTACTAGCAGACACAACTCTCCAAGCACAAGGATTATCAACTAGAATCACCTCTAAGTGGTGCTTTACCCTTGTTCGAACCAAAAAGTGATAATATACAATCAACCAAAGGCACAGGTAGGGTGTGATATAAAATTTTAACAGTTTCTCACAACAGATTTTATAATAATATGCCAATATTTTAGTTGCCAGAAAAATATTCTATTTGAAATAAATAGTTACAGTATTTTAAAATTATATTTAAAACAAAAAGTGTAATATAATTTCAAATGGTGGAAATACTTTAAACAAATGGATTAATAAACTTTTTTATAATTTTTTTTTATAAATTCATAATACATGTGTACACTTTAAAACAATGGAATGTGTTTCAAATATAAAAAACGAGAAACGTGGTAATATTCTTAAAGGTAATATTGTTCCATGTTATGGGACAGCCTCACACTCAAGTAGTTATCATGAAAATATTTGTATATGTGTTCCTCAGACACTGGAAAAAGAGGACCCATCACCATCCCACCGTGGATGTGACCTAATGCATATGTATTGTTAGTGTTGTAATGCGATAGAGTGTTGTCCCAAATAGATCACTAACTACCAAGACTTTAATGTTCTCTAATAAAATTTAATAATGGTAAATTTATTTCCAAACTATTAAAAATGTAATTAAACCTATCCCTCTATCTTAGATGTTCCTATTTTCCTTTTAAAACTAATACATAGGTTTTTAATCAAATCATGCCTTTTTCCAAGATAAAACCACTAGGATTTTATAAAAAAAATTAATTCATTTTTCTAAAAACCCTATTTGAAATAAATTTATACCACTAATTTTACGATTTAAATCTAACAAATATAGATTTAACATTTTTTTATCAATTTCACAAACACACCCCAATTCAATTGAATTGGGGTTTTTTTCCCAATTCAATGGAATTGGGGGTTTTTCATAATTTTACGCCGAATCAAATACAAATCCCCAATTCATTGGAATTGGGTTTTTAATAAATCAACTGAATGAAATTTCATTTAAATCAAAAAAATTAATTTTAATCAAACAATTTAGGGTTAATCAAATTGGACATCATAAAGGGAACCACCTACCTTGGGATCACATGATCAAGAAATAAAAATCCCTAAAAAAACTCCGATGAAGAATGTCTACAATGAGGATTAGAGAATCAAACCTAGATTCAAGATCTAAAATAGCTTGGATTAGATGCACTAACAAAATAAAGATATAATGAACCATAGGGATGAAATATGATAGAACTGGAGAAAAAGAATGGGAAGATGATTCTTATTGGGAAGATAGAGAATATAGTTCATCTAACTTTGATCCACTTCTAGAGGGGTGTAGAGGGGAAAAAATATTCTCTTGGGAGCTTCCAAGGAATAAGAAAATGTAATAGGGGATTATAGGTGCATCAGAAACTTAAACATAGGGTTTTAAGTATTTAAAAATAATATTCAAATTAATTAAATCCCATATGCACAGTTAAATGGGCAGTGCGGCATGGTTAGATAAACCATGTGCTCTAACCATGTGCCCTATTTCCCCTTATTATTTGTTTCTATGAGGTAGTCGAATGATCTTTCAAACCACGTGATATCCATTAAAACCCCTCTATTTAGGTTTTCATGGTTTCCTCTAAGAGGGTGAACAGTTTGGGAAAACCATTCTCAAACCATGTACGACCCATAAAATTTCAAAATTTTGAAAATTTCTGAAATTTTACCCAGATCACCCTTAAATAGAACCCAACCAAAGAATGATCAAAATAGTAGTTGAGGATTACCAAAAAATAGTAATAGGATTTTACCCACACAAAATGTGTATCCAAAATCACAATTAAATCATATTTTAATTTATTATTAAGAATAAATAACAATCTTAATTTATGGAGTAATTATTATTCAGATTAAGTTAATTTCATTAATTTGAATGTTTAGTTATTTAGGTTTATAATATATATGTTTTGAATATTAAATAAATATTATATATGAGTTATAAAATATAATATTTAATTATATATTGTTTATTATTCACATAGTAATAAATAAATATCTGTTTATTTACCAGTTTAGTGAATAGATTAATATAAATACTTATTTAGTTTCTAAAATATTTTTAAAAATATTTATTCACATGTTTAGTTAATATAATATTTTTTATTTATTGAATAAATAATATAATGATATTTATTTTTTAAAAAACTAGTAATGATTCAAGGTTTGATAAATGTGAAGGGGGAATGATGGGCCAAATTAAGGACTTGAATAAAATGATTTTTTAGTATTTATATTTAGCACATGTCATCATAATATAATAATATTATTATTATTATTATTATTATTTGACATGATTTTTTCTTAGAATAAACATTTATATAAAAGGATTTTTTGAAAGTACCAACTATTGAACCCTAAATAATTTGATTTATATAATTTTAGAGATAGTGGAATTGTTGTGTACATGAATTCTCTCTAGATAATTCTCTCAATCCTGAGAGGATATTACTTCTCACCCCTCTTAAGTATGAGATAAAAAGAGATAATATTTGATACAATCAATGGATAATAATTTAATATTCTTGGTTCCACTATGTTTGCACTCTAAATTCCAAGGGAAACATTTATACCTATGTGAAGCATGTGTGGATACATGTAGCGTAATTCTAGTTTGTTTCTTCACAGAAATGATGAGACTACAAAAGAGGCCACCCAATTGATCAATGATTTTTTTTCAAAATGACGCAATTTAAGATTTAAATAATTATAAATTAGATAATAAAATAGACTCTCTATGAATATTTTGGGGTTTTTTATCAAGTTTATCAGATTTTATATGTTTAAAATGATAAAAAACATTATTTGATACCGGATCAACCTATTACACTATGCCCTGAAACTTTCAAGTCATTTAGAAGTGGTCTCATTATAATCTATAATTATTTATTATTATTTTGATAAATTTATGATTTTATTAGATATATTTCATTTCTATTTTATTATTATTTAAATTTAGAAGTTTAGAAAATGCATTCTTTTGAATTTATATGACCATGAATATTCCAAGAACAGATATAGAACACTCAAAGATCCCATATTGATGTGTTAAGGATTCTGAATATTGGAAACAGTTACATGGTTTTAATATAATTTACACATCATGAGTCCTTTATAATCAATATATGTTTAGGTAAATGTAATCATGGAACCTCATGTCTGGGTAGGTATGTTATTTTATTATATACACTATATTGATTCCTGGTTGGAACATAGTTGGATATGGAGTACACAACCCATATCTAGTGTACACATTGTGTAACCCCTCATGGTTTTAACCCCCCAGGAATCACAGATGTTTTGTGGTCATGGTACATGGTGTCATTACATGTTGTGTGTTGACTATCAACCAAGTAACATAAATAACCATCGTGTAACATGTGATATCCCATGAAAGATCAATGTTGAGGTACTAGGCATATAGTTTAGGAGGTTGGTAATATATTACATGGTTTGTATATGGTTATAAAATCTTTGTAACTTGGGACAAATAAAATAATTCACACACAATGATAAGCATATTGTGTGATTAAAACATGGGAAAAAATTAAAGTGACATTGAACTATATAGTGTGTAGTTTGTTGTACATGTATTGCGATAGGGTTTTTCTACACCAAGCACATGATGACTAATTTTTGGCGGGTTTTTTGGAATTTAATTCATTAATAAATATTTTCCACATTATTTTGAAAATAAATTATATGAAAAGTGGTCATTCACACTATGTACATCATAGGAATCGCCAGCAGTATACACCGCGTATATTCATGACAAGTTGTATGATCATATATTTCATGCTATCGACATATCTTTACATATAGAATAATATTACATGAAAGAATACATGTTTTATAAGTACACAATACATGAAAAGAATAAAAAATAGTGTGTTCCACAAACCATAATGAGTGATATTACACATCTTGTAATTTTATACTATATAAATGGGTTTAAATAGACATGAAAGGGTAAATTTCATGTTTACTCTAGTACCTGTAATTTCTATATTAATAAAAAAATAAACTTAATCTATCCAAGAGGGTACACACCATATTCCCAATCAGTAGGAAAATTGTATTTAATAATTTTAAATTAAAATTAATTTATTTAAAATTATAGAGGATGGGAATATCTAGGACTATTTGTAAATATAATTAAGATAAAATACTTAATTTATTTATAAGATAATTATTTTTATAATTTTACAAATTTAACTAAATAAATAAATACATGTAGTGAATTCTAGAATGTTTGTTGTGTATTCATTGCATGTTCTGAATGATCATTAGCATAACATATTTGTGTATGTATTACATCCTTATATAATTTAATTTGTTTTATATCATTGGGTTTTTTGAAAAATTTACCATTAAATTTAATATAATGATATGTAAATCTTTAATTCCTCTTTTATTATGTACAAACCTATTTTTACAAGAATAATTTTATATAATTCTAAACCCCAAGTTCCCCTCACCTATAAGTGAGTAAGAAATTATAAAGTTTGGACCTATCAACAATAGGAGAAGACTCAACACCCGAAACTATCAGAAACTAACACTGAATACATATATGTCAATAGATGAATGTTGTAAGTAAACCTAGGTCTCAAATTATTGATTTCTTCCACTAGGGTCAATATTGGTTTATATTTTGATCAATAAACTAATTAGTAGTTAAAATATTATGATTATATCACTTATTTTATTTATAAATTCATCGTTCTTTATTTATGTGATGAATTTTATTTATTGATTAAACACTCTCATATAAAGTAAATAAATAACCCACATGAAACCTAAAATAAATTAATGTCATTATGTGTAAAATATTTTTATCAAACATGTTTAATTAATAATGTAAAATCCTATAACATTAACAATAATATTAAGAATAAAATAAAAAATACTTACACATCATAAAAAATATATTTCTAAAAATATTTATTTACATACTTTTAAGAAATTGTCAGGTCCATAATCTAGTCTATGAGAAGGGGAATATGGATTCATGCCACAAGAATATCCACATTATTGGATATTCTGAATCCAACGGTTAGGGCTATTGGCATTTGAAAAAAATGTTGGGAGACTAATAAAACTAAATTTATTACATAAAACATGGAAATCAATATAAATTTGTAAAATATACATTTATCTATGAAAGAAAAATGGCATAAAAAACAATGAAAACATTGTGATCATTCCTAGACAAAGACAATATCCTTACTAGAACAAATTCCAAGTGTGTTACAGTCATTTATACACTGTAATAATATATAAAAATTTATATAATGTTCTAGAATCATCTATTACTAATCTTCCACCTTAGAGAATGAGGGAAGGTGCGAAGGGTTCCTTTATGAGATACATATAGGATAATTCAAATGTTTGTTGCATCATGTTATTAGTAATGTACAGAAAAAATCAAGATGATACATAAATACACGGATCCATACAAAATGAAAACTTATCTCTTTAAAATTGAAAAGGTGAAAGTGAAAAAAAATATAAATGATAAATTCACTACACTCTACATGTATATATAAGAGGATGGGTACCTATATAGTGATATTTCATTGAAGATGAAAAATAATATTGATATGTTATTGAGTTTATAACTCTTTATAGATAAGAAATTATCTAAAAATCTCATATTATCCTCCTTAACACATAGATTATCCAAATACCCTAGGATTTATAGGATGAATATTATGGAGAATTATCTGAGGAATATTTTGACTATACCTCAATATGTAGATAATGGTTTATGGGAACATGGTTCCTTAACATTTATGGTGAATGAAGATAGGTACAATATTGAAAATTCCATGAACATTTCAAATTCAATGGAGAGTTTACAACTTAATGTAATGAAACAAAATATGCTAATGGAAAGTAGTGAATATGAGGCTCTCTACTTCTCATGTGGCAATAAAGGTCACTAAAAGAGGAACTATAATGAATTAATGAATAAATAAGAAAATGATTATACTTTAGGCATATTCAACATTGCATTTAATATTTATATTTCACTTCTTTGGTATTAAATACAACTTAAAATTCATATATTTGTGTCCAAAACACAAGAACCAAGGAAGTTCTAAAACATTATAAGAAGTAAGGTGAACATTATAAGTGGTTGGGAAAGGGTTATTATAAGTTAAAAAATAGAATTACATGACTTATGATTTCCATGTGGATTTATTTAAGTAAAATTATTCTTTTTTATTGATTATTACCAAAAAAATTATCTCAGTGTACAATTCAAGACACAAAGAGCCATTATTTTGCATTTGAAATGATTTTATGGAACTTTATACTTAAATAATTGTTTAGTATTTATTGAAAAATATATATCCTATACTGATAATTGATGAGTATATAATATTCATGCCCAGTTGTGTAAATATAATTCTTGGACAATTAAAAATAAAATTAATTACCAGGTATATACCCATAAGGTAAATTAGACTCTAGAGAGCTAAAACTCTTAGAAATTTTGACTTATTTACTCATAAAGTTATAGAAAAATAAACCATTTAATATTAAAAGGTTATAAATTCGGAAATATTCTAGAATTAGTCCCTTAAGATATGTGTGAACTATTATAAGGAAAAGGTATAGATAAATTCAAATACTTTATATGATTCATTTGAGAAATTTTAGGAATGTAATGTAGAAGTAATGAACGAATATGGTAAAAGATATTGGATCTACAAGAAACACTATTCATATAATATCTTAACCTTTTGTTAATAAATTATTTAAATATAGAGTGGAGATACTCTTGAAATTACATTACACTATACACATCAATGACATAATTCTAGTGAAATTAGTTTTAATGATGAGCCTTATATGTCTTTCAAGTCTTCCATAAGGCCTTTCAAAACATGTTTTACAAATATCAGTGCAACAAATATTCAAATTCAAACTATATTTACTAAGCGATATCAAATAAGTTATAATAATAAAGGAATACATTATGTCACATCTTCATGTTATTGATGAGAACTATTTGTAAAAGTTAATTTTTGAAACATACTTACGATAAAGAAAACACTAAATTTATCTCAGTTAATTATGAAAAATATACTTGGGATATTACTACCCCTAACATATGAAGGTATTAGTCAATATCTACTATATTTATATAATAGGAAAAAATTATATTTTGAAAAAGTGGGAGAATAATTTACTTTAATGAGGTTAAGGATCCATATGTTCTTGATTTTTCATAGGAACACTACTATAAAAAAGATTCAATGGTATAAGATATACTAGAAACACATAATGTATAAAAACATTAAACTAAAGAGGTGGGTTTTCATTAACTAAGATAAGTGATATATTATTTGATAATAATAATGAATCATATATGGAAGTAATAAATGGAAAAAAATGATGATTATAATGTTTATGTTGATTAAAAAATGGATTTCATATTCCAAAATCCAATTTTTTATTTTGGTAGATTCTAAAGTTGATGTAATTTCTTTGGTGCCTATTCAAGAAGAATCCTAAACTTAATGGAACAAGTTGTTACTAATAAGTAACTATTGTTTATTACAGGTTTTTAGTGGTGAATAAAATAACTTATGATGGAACTTTCTCACCAATTGTCAAGATTAATTCATTTTAATTCTTATTTTCAATAGAAAACTTCTTGATCATTGTATTGGGAAACTGGATGTCCAGACCACCTTCCTTTGAGGAAACCCAATAGAAGATGTCTATAATAACAACCCAAAGGGTTGGTGACACCAAAGTAAGGAAATAATGAATGAACATTTCAAAAATACATTTAAATATTGAATAAAAAATCATGATCAAGTAATATTAATTTAATAGAAAATATATAGTTTTGTTTTATTAAGAATGAAATTGTGTCTTGTGTCTACAAAAGGTTAGAGGGAGTACTGTAGTTTTCTATGTAAAATGTGTGGATAACATGTGGAAAATAGATTGGAAGTATTATATTTGGATAACACTAAGGAAAATATATTTCTCCAAAATGATTTAAAGTAACAACCCAGTTCTAGGGAACAAGATCATATGAAATAGGAGTTTTGAGCATTTTAGATATAGTCTTAGTACATATTTTAAAATTGTATTGAAAAATAAAAGGTAAAATAATTCAATACTGAATTGTTACTAATGTCAAGTGGTGTAAAATCTATCCAAGATGATGTATTAGGGAACATGAGGATATTATCATGATAAGTAATATTCCATAATATTAAACATATGAATCCATCACACATGTTTATTTTTAATAAAATTCTATCCACATAAGTGTTTTTAATTTATCACATGAAACCATGATTTATACTAATGTTTGATATCTATTATGAATAAATCATAATAAGATAATATAAAATAAAACTAGGTAAATTGTGTAGTCTTTTAGACATAACTGTCTAAAATTACTTGATATAGTGTAAAACAAAAGTTTCTATTATCAGGAGAAGCGGGAATACTAGTTATCATGGGGATAAAAAACTAGTTTTCCTATAAATCAATTTTTTCTAATATCATAGTAAGAAAAAAAATTAAATCAATTGGTTTCTCTATATACATAGACTGAGTATGTTGTGGATTCTAATTCAGCTTAAGAATTGGTTTAGAAATGATTTATTCTATATTTTTAGATTTTTACCAATATATAAATGCATTATCATATCATAATTATATAACTATGGTATTATCCATGATTTCAAATTTATGATAGAAAAAATGTAAATACTAGGTGATATAAATTCTTGATGTATTTTATTAAAGTAGTTAATTCACAATAAGTAGAATAGCAATAAGAGAACAGATTAGGCCCACTGGTTATAATAACACCTCAGTAGAAGCAAGTTATCATGTAAAAGCTAACAATTCGGTTAGAAATTAACCTTAGTTCCAGTGGGAGTCTATTGGAGTTGGTTCCCTAGAAATAAATGAATTTCAATGATTGATTACTAAAATATTCAATGAAGCGAATATTAATGAATATATTTTCACATGATTATTGGTATTCCGGGTTAAATTAATGTGATAATGTCCTTAGTGTATTTATCACATTGGAAGGTTAAAGAATTTCCCCCACTATAATGAGAAACTATTTATTCTACGAAACTATTCGCAAACATATGTCCTATGGAATAAATGAAATATATATGACTGGATACAAATTATGTTTAATAATCTCATGATGTATACTCATGAGTGGATACGACTACATCTATTAAAGTTTACATTGGGTAATATCTAAGATAGAAGGTAATAATGATAGACCCATAAAGAATAATTTTACTTGTTATGTTTAAATGAATATTCCTATATTTGGATGTGTGTATTAGTCCTTAAAATTGAGATTATTATTTATTTATATCATTAATTATGTACTTTGATGTATTGGTGAAAAACATGATGAAAAATTCTCATGGAAAAGTAGTATACATTTTGTGTGACATAAGTTAAATGATGTTATTTGAATATATAAATAAATTATTTTTTTATTTAAAGTTAATGGATGATGATATATATTACCCTTTTATTGAAATAAGATTTTCTGATTAAATGCATGTACATGGTAGTTTATAAATGAGATAATTTCAGGGATCCAAATAAAACTAATTATGCAAGTTGTCTAATTATACTCAAAAAATTCTCTACAGACAATTATTTCAAAACCAAGAGAAAAATCGTCATCCTCCCTCTCAAGAATAAGAGAACAAGAGATAATATTTATTTTGATAAAAAACAATGATATACAATTCTTTGTTCATCCATGATAGAACCCATAATACCAATAGTTATGTTCATAGATTCATAGATATTGTATGGATACCTCTTGAGGAATTTTAGTTTGGATTATTCACCAAAATAAAGAGAATATGAAAATGGCCACCAAATAGAGAAAGAAGAATAATAATTATTAAATAGAGGTAATTATTTATTTAAATTAAATATATATTAAATGTGAAAGGATCTTCTCAATGAAGATTTTGGGGTTTCTTAATCAAGTTCTTTGGATATTATCTTTTAAAATCAATGAAAAAAATTATTGGACACCAAACCAACCACTTCTACTATACCCCCTAACCTTTATGCAGTTATATTGTTAATAAAAACACAAAATTCACACACCATAGAGAGTAATCAATGTATCTATCTATTAAATTTCCCAAAAATGTTTTTTGGGTTTATAATCAATGCAGGTGTCATGTTTTGTCACACACAAATTGTTTCATTGTTGATGATACTCAATACATTCATTTTATACCAAAAAAACATATGATCCATGTAAAAAACCTAAACCTAGTTACCTAGAGTCGGTGCATTATTACATAACATTGGCACGACCACAAGAGATCAAGTCTCGAAAGACCGCTTAGTTTATTAGCCTTGGAAGTACTAGATACATACATACATTTTAAATTACATTATGAAATGGAAAAACCACAAAATTGTGTCTCCTTTGAACACACTTATATCCTTTAGCCTATACCTGAAGGTTAATCATAATATAATTCTTCACATACTAGGAAAAATAAAACATAAGAAATGGGTGAGCTCAGATACTTAGTAAGGAGAACAATATAACAAAAACTATCATAAATATGCATAAACATTTAAGGTAATGTATAAGACTAAAACAAAATACTTTTAAACTTAAACTTAAGCATAATATAGAAAATATAATTCAAATAATTCCAATTACATATTCACATAGATATTCTACTAGTATAATAATCACATGTAATATCTATATCTAATTTCATAATGATGTAATGCCTAACGTCAGACATCATAACCACATATTCAAGGCCTCATGCCAAGACTGCAAATATGATTTTGTCAAGGCCTTGTGCCAAGACACTATTTTTCCTCATGAGACTTACCGATTCATCAAGGAGCTATAGAGGGATCCACCTTTCAATTACTAATTCCAATTCATTCCTCATATGAAAAGGTTGAAACATAACATAAACATTCATATTAAAACTAGCATACGAATTGTTAATATTTTAACCACAAACCATGAATGGTATAAAAATAACACATCCACAGTCAAAATCAACTCATTATAAAAAATATGGTAGATTTTATTATAATAATTCAACCTCAATCAAGAATAATAAATGATATTGACATAGAGGAAAATAATTAGTAAAAATATTTGATAGAAATATCCTTTTTTCTTGAAAACATTTAAAAATATCACTATTTATCAAGAAGTCGTTCAAAAGATATTTTTAAATAAATGTTTCCCATACCAATTTGAAAAATTTAAAATCAATTTTAATTTTGTAAAATTAATTTACATATAAATAAATCCTTAAAACCATTTTTAAAACATGGACAATAATGAGAAATATTTAGAAGAATAAATCTTTAAAACATTTAAAATGATATTTTAGTTAGAGTTCCTAACCAAATGAGAGACGTTTGAATAAAAATAATTGATGTAATAAGAAATTTATAATATCATGAGACTAAAGGGATTCATGATATACTCTTTCAATATACGGTATATACACCATATAAATGTGAATTGGTGCATAACAACAAATATGTCTTAATGGAATGAAAATTGAGATGAACTCCCGTATAAAGGCCATACCCTTAAGTTAAGGATAAATAAATGACATAATTTTCTGTGAAAAATATAAATAAACTCAACATGATTGGATATGATGTGTAAATCAATCATAGGACATTCACACATATTCTTCTAAAAACAACACTAATGACTTGGATGTTTAACTCAGTGAATGGATATTGAGTTAATATTACTCTTATTAGGTTCATATTGATGAATTGAGAATTTATAAATGGAGTGATTATGTGTATAAAAAGTATATCCACATAAAGGTTAATGGAAATTAAAACATAAATAAATAAATAGCGATTTCACAAATAATCTTTGAGTAAAATAATTAATGATGTTTGTGTAAAACCCAATGAGTGGAAATTGAAATTAGAAATCCCTTTAATGATTTGGTAACTTACAAAACATACATCGCATGAGAGAATTATAATAAAATTAAGATTCAAATACCCATAAATTAATGTATATTCCCCAAAAAATATAATCATGGGCAGTACATACACCACACAAAAGGAAAAAGTGGAAATATAACATGAATCTCATGGGAATAAGAAGTGAGATGAAAACCCCTTACCTTGTACTTTTCCTTGGTTGACGGTACATTAAACTCCTTTATAATAGTTAAATAATTCTTATTAAATTATAAAATAACCAGATACATAAATATGATATCATATATGATCTTTTAATATTGCTTTGTTAATAATATTTTAGTAGTATCATTGTTTTAGGTGTTAACTGATTCATTTTCCTTTATATGTTTTGTTATGTAAGTAATGTTTGTTATGAATAGGATGTATTTGATTAATATATATAATTATATTAAGTTCTTAAACATTTTTTTAATCATAAAAAGAAAATTATTCTTGAATGGTTACAATGGTAAAGGAATCTCATCGTATTCGTGGAGTCAATAATCCGTACGTACAGACAAGCGATAATATCATTATATTAATGGAAAAATCGTATGTAATTGGATGGTATATCATATATACAGAATCATTAAAATTTTATATTTATTATCTAAATAAATTATACTCATTATTATATCCATCCAAATAATGACAGGTTGAATAACAAACTACACCATAACGTGGAGATGGTAAGTTGTACGTACGCACGTATGGAGACTTTTTCATTCATAGGATGGATAGAATAATTAATATGCTTGTACCATATTTATAATAACATAATAGTATGTATATGGTACTAGAGTTATTATTTTGTTATGGAAAAAAATAAAGGGGATGTGGAAGAAGAAAATAACATTGATAAAGGTGATGAAATTATTACCTTTTTTTGGGTGCTTCCTTTTTGATTTGATCAAAAGGGCTCCTTAGAATGGATTTATGATCAATTTAAGGACTATAGGTTGAATTGAGGGTAGTTGGGAAGATATTTGAGCAGTTTTTTCTTGAGACAAATGGCTTTGGAGGTGTGAAATTAAGAGAATGGCAATTACCCTTTTATAAGAGAGGCGAGGGTCACTTTATGAAAAGCTTGAATTATTATTTTATTATAAAATCATTTTCAGGTTCTAATGGAAACAAAAGGATTTATTTCGAGGATAATGTGGGAATAGGTTGGAAACCTCTCAACCAATTGGTTTTATACAGGTTTAGGTCACCATATTAAACTTATCTTTTATATTTAACTCTTCGATAAATAGTATAACTTTTACCATGTATTCTTGTATCATTATAATAAATGGTTAATAAACTTACTACAAAAAATCAAGTGAACCCCAAGTGTTTCATTATTGATATATATAACCTTATATAATTCTTTTGTATGAACCTTATATTTTTAGGAATAATACATCATTTAGTAAAATCGTATACATTTTAAAAACTCATTTATGTAAATTTTGACACTATTTGGTATTTGGTTTTTGTGAAAGTCATAACAACTTTATCACTTTGAAAAAAATTTATTTAATCAACATATATAATTCTTGGAATGCATCAAAAGTAACAATTTAAAATTATTTTGATATTTAAAATATCAATTATTTTAATCTTTCATTAATAAGGTAATTACTGCTTCATCATTTTGTCAGAAATAAAATAATTTTTAATGTATAAATATTATATATAAAATACCATGATTTAGGAAACATTTATACTCTAATTTATCTCATGTATAACCCTATATTAAAAATTGTTTAGTTATTAAACTTTGAATTTAACACTTTTAACTCTTATTTAAATAAAATAACAATAAATATGTTAATATAATACAAGTGGATAACAAAGGATAATATTTTATTCCTACGATTGATTTTGGTCAAAATTCACATATCCAATAGAATTAGGACATGTGTTGGCATAATTATAATATCATTTTTACCTGTAATTACCCCATTTACTTTTATCCGTAGTTAAAAAAATGCAAAAGTTATTATTCACTGAAAATTATTTTCATCCTATTGAACCATATTTTATTTACTGATATCAACCATGTGTCTTGGATTTTTGAAATTTAATTTAAAGAAGATGTAAAATTATATTTTATGCAAATTTGCAAATGTGTCTAGAAGGTGGGTAAAAGGCGTTGAATAGTTCAATAAAATTTTATACATCTAATCTTATTATAAAATAATTCAATGAATTACATTGAACTAATATAGTTATTATGTAACAATTTAGACTTAAAATAAATTTTAATAAGATAAATAATCATTTAAATAAAAAGTCGGTTTTAAATAATAACGTAGTGTTTTTCACTATTTATGACAAATTTGAAGGTTTTTAGAAAAATACCAAAAATTCACCCAAATATAAATTTGATATTACAAATTAAAAAATGATGTTTTTACCAAATTAAAAACATATAAGTTGTATTAATTAATTTAAAAAATATTCCCGTTGTCAAAACCAGAAGGCGGGTTTTTGAGAAATAAAAACTATCAAAATATTGATATGTGTTTATGTCCAATTTAAATGTAAAATTACTTCCAATGAACAAAATTGGATTAAATGATGAAATTATATACTAATTATACTTCAAAACCATTCAAATTGATGCATTAATACTATAAATTATTTTTATTAAAAAATTTGTTTTCAATTAAAATTTAGTATTTTCCACTATTCGTCAAAATATGAAAGTTATCAAAAAGCATTGAAAATTTATCGAAACTAAATTTTTATGTACCTCAACTAAAGAAGAAGTTTTTTTTTCAAATAGAATATATAAAAGTTTCAACTATTGTATTTAAAATGGGTTCGCCATTAAAAGGCGGTGAAATTAATTTTTTTGAAAAATACTTCTTTTTTTCTGAAAAAATGAATTTGTTCTTATATTATTTCTAAGAAACACATAATATGGATTTAAAAATTATATGAAGTATATAAAATTCAAAATCCAGTTAATACTACTCATAACTGCTTTTTGAACGGCTAGTTTGGCATGTTGTGGTGCGCTCGAACTCAGTGTTGCGTGTAGCGCAAGCTACTGAATTACTTTAAAGAAAATAACATACTATAAAATATTGGGGTGTTACATTTTTCACCCCTTTTGGAAATTAAATCCTTGTAATATTAAAATTGGGATTGGGAACTTCATTTAAAGTCCCATATTGGAAAAATATTCAATAAAACTATCCCTTTATAAGAAAAAAAGAGAAGTACAAAGGTCACCTGAGATAACCCATACTAGGATTCCATGTAGGAAAACATGGATATGGAAGATAAAGTAAGTGTCAAATTCTTATGGAGAGTGATAGAAAACATGATGAGAAAACATTTAACAATAAGAAAACTACAAACTTATGATGGGTTAAATGGTCATTAGTTTCCTAGTAGAAAAAGTATACAAACAATGTTTTTTGTTGTAAGTTTCATTTCAAAAAGTTAAGGAATTTAATTAGAAGATTGACTATGAACATAAAGAGAAGTACTTACTTTTTAAGTATAGTTTCATCCTTTAATAAATTTCTATCACTTACTCATATTTTCTCAAAATGGTGATTATTCAAGATGACTTGGTCACACCTGAAGTTCTGGATTCAGATTCTAGGGAATATTATAATTCACAAAGGATGAACTATATATTTCCCTTTTATTTAGAGATTAACCCAAACCAAATTGTTAGTACAAGATCAGATGATCTTCAAAATGGATAATACTTTATAGAAAGAAATACTAATCTTAATTTCCAAAATTAAACAAACAATACCCAAAGTTAAATAAATACCATTCAATAAACAATTGTCCTTAAAACCCTTAAATATAATCCAAATTAATATTGAAAACTAAAAATCAGAGGAATTTAATCACATAACCTTTCATATTAAATGATAACATTAATCTCCAAATAACATCAACTACTCTTAAATTATTATACAGAAGTGTAATTAACCAAATAACACATTCTCTATGATCGGTTAATCATTTCCATTAATAACCCGAATCTCTTTAAAAAACATAGATTCTTTAAAAATAAAAAAATCCACCATTACTCCTCAAATGAAATCCCGTAGTATTCTATTTTTCTTAGGCATATAGTGTTCCCAATATAGGGAACGTCTTCCAAAATAACATTTATCACTTAATTACCAAATAACTTTCCTATACTAAGTATATCCATTTGATAAAAAATAAGATCCCAAATAAACTTATTATTGATCAATAAAATCATTTAACTAAAAAGAATTAGTCACACTAACTAGGGACTTTCACGTAGTCCAGTGGTAGGAAAAAAATCTCTGTCACACTTAGGTTGTGGGTTGGATTCCTGTAGTTTTGTCCGACATGATTAGTTTTCACACTGTCTACGTGTTTTCCTTTAAAAAAAGTATATTTTTTAACATTCCCAGAATGAGATAAATTCTTCAGAATAACCATAACATAATTTAACTACAAATGTTTTCTCATACATCTCATTTTCATCCCAAAAATTAATAACCTGTAATTGCCTAAAATTCAAGGATCATATAAACCAAAATGGATCTTTATAATTATATCTATAAAAGAAAATATAATTCTTCATCAAATAGAATTTTCACATAATAAACTATAGGGTTACACATACAAGAGAAAAGTATTCCAAAGTAATTTCATCAACTAAGAGCATTAATATTTTTAAACATTTCTCTATCCATTTATTTCCAAATAGGTTCTTACTTGACCAAGTGGTTATCCTATAGAATATGGCATTGAGTCAGGTAATGCCCAGGTCCCCTACATTTACGTCAAATGACTGTAAATGGATTCTTAGGATCATTTTTATTTTCTTCTATAGTACTCTTCATTTTTCCTCAGCAATTTACTTTATATCCTTCTTTCCCACACTTAAATCATTTTTTTGTTCCATTGAGACACTTTCCTGGGAGTCTCCTTCAACATTTATGGAATGATAAAAATTGATCTTTCTTTTCTCCACAGTATCCAATACCAGAGCTCTTATTAATCTCCACATTTCTATTCTTTGTTTAGTTTGGGAATTTGTTAATGTCTATATTGTTGATCATATTTTTGGAAACCTGGTTCAGCATGAACATGATATCTTTTACGCCTATCAATATTCCATTTAGCTGTTCATTTCCACCATCGTTTCCAACTTGTACATCATGTTCAATGTTACAATGACTTCCTTGGAATACAGCCATTGACTAAAACCAGAAAGCATAGTGTGAGGAACAATAGTCATAAAATTATTTATAGAATATCATGACACCTTATTTTCAATCCAAAACACCTTATGATTAACCATGTTTATTTATTATTATATTATATTAAAATCATTAAAATAGGTTTGTAAAGAAAATGTGAATTATCTTAAGCATATCCCCTAGGAGTTTCATAACCAAGAGTGTAGCAAGGCTCGTGGTCATGCACCAGTTCTCATTTGAGTCTAGCTCAAAGTAGTGTTTTTACGTTTTACCCCTAGGTACATCTGTACCAGAGCGGCCTCTACTTGCTAGTATCCAGACAGGAATGTATTTCTTGGAAACCCCACTTAATATTTACATTACTAAAATTTTTGTATGTTCTTCTATACTAATCCTCAATGTATATCTTAGTATAGTATTTTATAATCAGGGTTTTTTTTAATTCTAGCTTTCAAGGTTTTTACTAAACTTCCTCTGATACCAACTATAAATGCCTTGACCATAATTACCTAGAGTTGGTGTATTATTAAATAACATTAGAATTATCACAAGTGATCAAGTCGCAAAATACCGATTAGTTTAGTATCATTGGAAGTACTAGATACATACATAAGTTTTACATTAAATCATGAAATAAAAAACAACATTGTGTCCCATTTGAACATACTTATATCATTTGAACTATCCCAGTAGGTTAATCATAATATACTTATTCAAATTTTGGGAAAAAGAAACCATAAGAAAGGGGTGAGCTCAAATGCTCAGTAAGGATAACAATATTGTAGAAACTATTATAAATATGCATGAACATTTTAAGGAAATGTATAAGACTAAAACAAAAATCTCTTAAACATAAACTTCAGCATAATATGGAAAAGACAAATCAAATAATTCTATTTAATTATTCACATGGATATTCTACTAGTTGAATAATCACATTTAATATTAATAGCTAATTTCATAATGATAGAATGCATAATGTTGGACATCATAACCACATAGTCAAGGCTTCGTGCCAAGAAGACAAATAAGATTTTGAAAACGCCTTGTGCGAGGACACTAGTTTGTCTCATGATACCTACTGATGCATCAAGGAGATATAGCGGGATCCACCCATCACTTACTAAGTCCAATGTATTCCTTATATAAAAAGGTTGAAACATAACATAAAAATTCATATTAAAACTAGCATACAAAATGTTATTATTTTAACCACAAACCATGAATGGTATAAAAATAGAACATGCATAGTAAAACATAGCTCATTCAATACAATATGGAGGATTGTATTATAATAAATCAACTTCAATCAAGAATAATACAGGATATTGACATAGATGAAAATATTCAATAAAACTATTTGAGAGAAATATCTATTTTTCTTGAAAGCATTTAAAAGGATCACTATTTATCAAGAATCCATTTAAAAGATATTTTTGAATCAAAGTGTCCCATACCACATTGAAAAATTTAACAGGAATTTTAATTTTAAAACATTAAGGTCCTTATAAATAAATGTTTAAAACCATTTTTAAAACATGGACATTAATTAGAAAGATTTAGAAGAATAAATCTTTAAAACATTTAAAATGATAATTTTGTTAGAGTTCCTAACCATATGAAAGATTCTTGAATACAAATAATTGAGGTAATCATGACATTATAATATCATGAGAGTAAAGGGATTCAAGATATAATATGTAAAAGTACAGTATATACACAATATAGAAGTGAATTGGCACATAACAACAAAGAAGTCTCAATGGAATGTAAATTGAGATGAAATCACTCATAAAGACCATATCCTTAAGTTAAGGATAAATAAATGACATAATTATGTGTGAAAAATATAAATACACTCAATATGATTTGATATTAAGTGAAAATCAATTAGAGGACATTCACACATATTCTTGTAAAAATAACACCAATGATTTGGATGTTTAACTCAATGAATGGAAATTGAGTTAAGATTACTCTTATCATGTTCATATTGATGAATTTAGAATTTATAAATTGAGTGATTATGTGTATAAGAAGTATATACACAAAAATGGGAGTTAAAATTACAAAATAAATAAATAAATAGTGATTTCACACATAATCTTGGAGTAAAATAATCAATGATGTTTGTGTAAAACCCAATGAGTGGAATTCAAAATTAGAAATTCACTTACCAATTTGGTAATATACGAAACATACACCCAATGAAAGAAGGATAAAAAAATTAAGATTTAAATACACATAAATTAATGAATATTACACAAATAATACAATCATGGGCAGTACATACACCACACAAAAGTAAATAGTGGAAATATAGCATGAATCTCACGAGAATAAGAAGTGAGATGAAAAACCCTTACCTTGTACTTTTCCTTGGTAGAGGGTACATTAAACTCTTGTATAATAGTTAAATCATTTTTATTAAAATATAACATAACCACATACATAAATATGATAACATATATGATCTTCTAATATTTATTTGTTAATAATATTTCAGTAGTATCATTGTTTTGGGTGTTAACTGATTCATTTTTCTTTATATGTTTTGTTATGTAAGTCATGTTTGTTATGGATAATATGTATTTGATTCATATCTAAAATGATATTATGTTCTTAAAAATTATTTTTAATCATATAATGAAAATTATTTTTGAATGGTTACTATGGGGAATGAATCTCATCGTGTTTATGGAGATGGTAATCCGTATGTGCACATGAGCGATAATATCATTATATTTATGGTAAAATAATATATAATTGGATGGTATATCATATATAAAGTATCATTAAAATGTTATATTTATTATTTAGATCAATTATACTCGTTATTATACCCATCCACATAATGAAGTGTTGAATAACAAACTACACCACAACGTGGAGACGGTAAGCCGTACATACACACATATAGTGACTTTGTCATTCATAGGATGGATAGAATAATGAATATGGTTGTACCATATTTATAATAACATAATATTATGTATAAGGTACTAGAGATATTATTTTGGTATGGAAACAACAAAGAAAGAGGAGGTGCAAAAAGAAAAGAACTTTGAAAGAGGTAATGAAATTATTACCTCTTCTTTGGGTGCTTCCTTTTTTATTTGATAAAAAGGGATCATTAGGTTGCTTTTTGATCAAATTAAATCCTCTAGGATGAAGTGAGGGTAGTTGGAAACATATTTTTGTAGGTATTGGCTGATCCAAATGGATTTGAAGGTGTGCAATTAAGAGAAGGGGAAGTACCCTTTTATAAGAGAGGTGTGGGTCACTTTAGGAAAAGCTTGAAATATTATTTTATTATAAAATATTTTTCGGTTTATAATGGCTCAAAAAGGAATTATTTAGAGGATAAGGTAGGTTGGGGTCTAAATATTATCAAAAAATAGGTTTTATACATGTTTAGGTCACCATATTAACCTTATCTTTTAGATTTAACTCTTAGTTAAATAGTATAACTTTTACAATGTATTCTTGTATCATTATAATAAATGGTTAATAAACTTACTATAAAAATCCAAGTGAACCCCAAGTGGTTCATTATATACATATATAACCTTATTTAATTCCTTTTTCTGAACCTTATATTTTTAGGAATAATACATCATTTAATAAAATAGTATTTGTTATAAAAACTCATTTATGTAAATTTTGACGCTATTTGGTATTTTGTTTTTGTGAAAGTCAGAAAAACTATATCACTTTGAAAAAAATTTATTTAATCAACCCTAAATTGTCTTATTAACCTTTAAAATTCGTGTAATGCATCAAAAGTCTCAATTTACATTCATTTTGATATTTATATATCAATTATTTTAATCTTTCAATAATATGGTAATTACTACATCATCATTATGTCATAAATAAATTTAATTATATAATGTCTAAAGATTATAAATAAAATATCATGATGTAGGAAATATTTTTATCTTCCTAATTAATATTTATAGTCTAATTTATCTCATATAGAACCCTATATTAAGAATTGTTTAGTTATTAAACTTTGAATTTAATACTTTTAACTCTTCTTTAAATAAAATAATAATAAAAGTCTCAATCTAATCCAAGTGGATAAAAAAGAATCATATTTTATTCCTAAGGTTGATTTTAGTCAAAACACACTTATCCAATAGAATTAGGAAATGTGTTGGGGTAATTATAATATCATTTTTACCTTTAATTACCCTATTTACATTTAACCGTGGTAAATAAAATTTAAAAGTTACTATTCAACAAAAATTATTTTCATCCTTTTGAACCACATTTTACATACTAATATCAATAATTTATCTTGGATTTTTGAAATTAAATTCACATAAGTGGTAAAATTACATTCTATTCAAATTTACAAAGGTGCCTAGATGGTGGGTGAAAGGCGATAAATAGTTCAATAAAATTTTATACATCTAATTTTATTATAAAATGACCCCAATGAATTAAATTGAACTAATATTGGTATTATTAATATATTATGATATAAAATAAATTTAAATAAAATAAATAATTATTTAAATAAAAGGTCGGTTTTAAACAATAACGTAGTGTTTTTCACTATTAATCAAAAAAATGAAAATTTTTATAAAAATACCAAAAATTAACCCAAAGATAATTTTGATATTTCAAATTCAAAAATGTTGTCTATTTTACCAAATTAAAAACAAATATGTTATATTATTTAATTTAAAAAAATTTCCCATTGTCAAAACCACAAGGCGGGTTTTTGAGAAGTAAAAACTATAAAAAGATTGATATGTGTTTATGTCCACTTAAAATGAAAAATTACTTCCAATGATCAAAATTGGATTAAATAATAAAAATATAATATAATTATACTTAAAAACCATTCAAATGTATAATTTAAGACTAAATTATTTTGATTAAAAAAGTTGTTTTCGATTAAAATTTAGTATTTTTCACTATTCACCAAAATATGAAAGTTATCAGAAAAGCACCAAAAATTTATCCAATCTAAATTTTTTTGTCCCAATTCTAAAGAAGAAGTTTATTTTGTCAAATATTATATATAAGTGTCAAATATTGGATTTAAAAATGGTTTTCCATTAAAAGTCAGTAAAATTGTAATTTTTGAAAAATACTTCTTTTATCTGAAAAATTGAATTTTTTCTTATATTATTTCTAAGAAAATAATAATATGAATGTTAAAATTTTATGGAGTATCTAAAATTAAAAATCTAGTAAATACTATTCACAAAATTTTTTTGAATGGCTAGTTTGGTATGCAATTGTGCACTTGAACTCAGTGCTACGTATAACACAAGCTATTGAATTACTTTAAAGAAAATAACTTAATAAAAAATCTTGGGGTGTTACAATACAAAAAAATATATATTTTTGTTGTGTACAGGACAGATAATTTTACTGAAAAATAATACTTTATTCACTTCAATGGACATGAAGTGATTAAAGAATTAATTACAGGATGTTTTAATGAATTTGATTGGTTTTTTATAGATTATTAAAAACTATTAATAGATGGAGAGAAACATGAATTAAAAAATACCTTTTGATTAATGAGATCAAAATCTTAAGAGGAATAAATCATATGAAAATGTGATTTTAGAATTTTATTCATTTTTCATGATTATAAAAAATTAAGAAATCACTAGATATCTTTATGATTTTTATTCTTCATTAAAGGGATTTCACATAGGTTTATGAAAATAATATTTCTTTGGAGCTCTGGTTGTGGGCTCCGGTGGAGATATTTTAGCTCATGGGATATTAACTAGATCAGGGATAGTATTAATTAATTAATTCTTACATCTAAAGGTTTGAATGATTCAGTTTTTAACTAAAAGTAAATCTTTGTGTGTGTCATATATACAATATTATTCTTTTAAAAATTATTTAAAAATAAATAAATTAGATGCCAAAAAATAGAATTAAATTCTTAATAGTTCAAACACTAATATAGAAAAATGTTATAACAAACATTAAAAGAGATCAATAATACCCTTTTCACAAAATGAGAAACTACCTGAAATTCTCTTTTTCCGATCAAGAAAAGTTGGATAGTTAAAAAAAATTTAGTGAATACTAGCGATAGTAAATAGTTTTTTTTATTTAGATTTTTTAATTATGTTTCTGAAACCACCAATGTTGGTCACAATTAATTTTTCATGACTACCAAAGGTGGTAAAAAATACTTATTAGAAACTACCTATTATTAAAAAAAATTATCAATTACAAAAAACAAAATAAAATATACATTAATATAAATATAAAAAATAATTTAATTACTTTATAAATTATCATAACAAACATTCATAAATGAAATATCTCATATAATTCTAGTCAAAGAAAAATCCAATAACATCTCCCACTGCTGAAAAAAAGGCCTATACCCACGGTTCAAAACCGTGGGTATAGCCCCCAAAACCGTGGATATAGCCTATAGCCATGGTTTTGGGAACCATGGTCATTGGTGGCATCGGTATAGGTCCCCATACTATACCTATGGTTTTTGAAAACAGTGGGTATAGCTGTTCTGCCACCATGTCAAAGCATCATACACAATTGCCACGCTGTCAAAGTCTTTTACCCACGGTTTTAAAACAATGGGTATAAATTCTAAAAGAATGCTGGAAGCGGGTTTGGATCCCGCAACCTCTTTGCTGCAAAAGCTGCATCTTACCACTTCCCTAACATCACTTAAGTGTATATATATATATATATTTATTTAAATATAGTTATATAAACCGTGGGTATAGAGGGAAGAACCGTGGGTATAGGACTCCCGCCAAAAAAAATCCCTTCCCGTGGGAAAAAAATTTTCCTGCACACACACGGTAAACCTATACGCATGGTTTTTAATAACCGTGGGTATATGTATTTTATACCAGACCTATCCCTATAGTTTTGGGGAAAACTATGGGGATAGGTACCCCTATACCCTCATTTTTTGAAAACCGTGGGCATAAAAAACTTTTCAGGACCTATACCCACAGTTTTGGAAAACCGTGGGTATAGGCCCCCTATCCACACAGTTTTCCAAAACTGTGGGTATAGGTCCTGAAAAGTTTCCTATGCCCACAGTTTTCAAAAACCGTGGGTATAGGGGTACCTATCCCCATGGTTTCCCCCAAAACCGTGGGGATAGATCCATTTTCTAGTAGTGTCCCCTGAAAAAAAGTTATATGAACTTGTTTAAAAATCCACCAAAGAACTAATAAAGTACATAAATATATTATAATCCTCAATTTATAATAAAAAGTAACTACATACACCACTTGACAATGTCAAAAATTTATTTTATAAACACATATAACTCATGAAATCAATACCTAGCTCAAAAATCACATGACCTAAAAATAAAAATATCAAAAATCATTTTTAAAAAATATTAATTAAATATTACATAATAATTAAAAACATTAAAACTAATAAATAAATTTTATTATGAAATTATATGGATTTCAAAGAATGTGTGATGAATTTTGAATTTCAAGGTGGATAGTTTTAGTTAAAAAGTTTATGGGATGACTTCTATTTCTCAAATAATGTGTAACTGAGGCATTGGTTTCATAGGCCACCCATTAAGATATGTCAAAAATCCACTAAATTATGTTGTGTTATAATTTAAAAAGTTGTATAGTGTAACACCATAATTTTTTTTAAAACTATTTCTCTTTAAATAATTTTATTTCCTCGATAGCTTGCATTTTACGCAACAACGAGTACAAAGGAACCATGCATCATTACTAAAATATTATATGTCCATTATATCCTATCCATTATAATAGGAGGTATGAGTATTAATAAATAAATTATGAAAAATATAGAGTCTATAAATTTCTGAAATAAATCAAGGATTATAATTGGAAGAAATTTTTTTTTTTAAAAAGTAAGGTTTTTTGGAAAAAAGTGTTTTAAGCGTATAATGAAATTTATATCAATATATTAAATTAATCCCTATTTGTAATTACCATATATTAATCATACACTAAATAAATATTTATTAATAACTAAACTAAATTATAAATATTATTTAAATTTTATCACATACCTATAATATAAAAAATGTTACGTGATAATCCTCATTCTTTAAATCAACTCGTAATTCCTGTTTAATATAAAACAAACCTGGAATATTAAAATAATATTATTTTCATTAATATTATTACTCATATTTACTCAACCTATGAAATTTTTAATAAATAAATTCAACCTAATCATTTTTTATTGGGATAATATGAATTTATTTATTCTTTGGCGATTGAAAATTTGACAACACTCAAACCTTATAGTGGATCCCACCATGTCAAATATATATATTCTCCCAAATAAAGAAGATTCTTGAATACGCTTTTGTGTGTGACCCTCTAGGCCCTTATCTTGATAGTAGAAAATAGTAACCACAGAAAAAGAATGAATTATAGTAACCCATCAGGGCCCTTAAATAGATAAGTAATAGTCATATAAATGTCAACCAACCTATAAACATGAACATTGTAATATAATATCTTTGTATTTAAATATATAATAAAGTAGGATGCACACTTGTGTCATCATCCTTCCTTTATTATTTTTTGATCTAATTAGACGGAATTACCATTTAATATGTTGGCTAAGGAATTATGAAGGCACTGCCATCTTTATCAATCAATCCCGAGATATATTACTTCCTCAAACTGGACGTGACAAGTCCTTTCTTGACCATTCAACCAATATCTTAACACCAATGATTCACCCAAAACAAGCTACCTTTATATGTTTTCATTATCATGATTTTTTATTGTATAAAATTATGTTATCAAATGGCACACATTGATAATGATATCAAGTTAGGAGACTAATACACATGTTTATAGATATGAAAAAACTAATGACACCCAAAACATGTGGTGTTTCTATTGGTAGGTCTGTCTTCATGATCTCACTATTCGAGATCACTATGTGTGAACTTCATGATAATAAGTATCAATTCTTATGTTCCACTATCACCATATAGTGAGATATCAACTATGTCCAGTTAGGATGATGTATCTATACCATAAAACCATTGTTTAAGATTAATGTCATAGTATCTCAAGGTTCCCATTATAACTTATGACCCTCTATAACCTTTTGATACAATAATTAATCTATGGAAATTTACATTTCAATAGAAGAAACAAAAAATTATACACTATAATGATAGTAATACATAATTTATATACAAATTTATACCATATATAGTAATCAAAAGTACTATTTAAGTTGGGTCTAGGGAATCTACTATTTCAAAAAGGACTACTATGAATACAGTTCTTCAGAATATATGGGTTTATCAATTTAAAGAGGAAGAATATGATAAATGTAGTTATAAGGAAATACATGTCTTGAATAGGTTTTAACAGATGGAATTAGTGCATTTTTATGAGATATTTTATCTGGTATTTAAACACATGATAATTCGAATAGTGATTATCATGGTTTCCATTAATAGTTTTTATCTATAGAAGTTGGTTGTTAAGATTGATTTTATTAATGTCTACTTAGATAAATATATATACATGGAGCATTAATAAGGTTTCATTGATAAATAGTCTCAAATATTCTATGAAAGATGAAGTAGTTACTTTATGGATTGAATAATTCACCATGGTAGTCAAACCAAAATTTCAATTCATTTATAGTGATATAGAATATGGGGATCATTAGTTTTACTAGATGGTGCTCGATGATGGTATTTTTATCATCATACTTTTCTATATGGAAGAATTTCTAATCACTAGTCCGGTAAAGGAGAGAATCGATGATCTGAAAGTAGAATAGTTCAAAATATTTGATACGTAGGATTTTTTTTGGATAAATAGAACTTATGGATATATATTATAATGGAATTACCATCCAAAAATTTGTTTATTATTCAGTCTAAATATATTCAAAAGGTAGTGGAGAGATTTATAATTACTAAGGTACATCTGGTTAGCACACCCCTGGATCGACATTTCATTTTCAGAATGGATAAGGTAACATCAATGGAAGATGAGGTAGACTACATGGAAAATGTTCCTTCTGAGTTGGTAGAATAAATTTTTAAGTATTTCATGGTTTTTATTTGACCAAAACATTGTGTAATTAGTGTGAGTTGTTATAATATTCTTGGAAAGTTCTAGAAGATAGAGATAAAATGTGGTAGAGTGGATCCTTCTGTATTTGAATGCTTATAAAAGTTCATGTCTTCCCTTTCTAAATAACGAAATATTTTAAAAACTCATATACTCAAACATTATAGGGGATTTAGAAACACAATCGAGAACCAGAGTCATTGTGTTCACTTTTGGAGGCGATACTTACAGTTGGATTTCAAAACATTAAATAGTAGTTTCACGTTCTATAATAGAAATGGGGAACATTTCTTTAAGAAAATTGTGGAAGGAGATGATCTATCACACCCAAATATATTGAATTAGTTACAGAACCTATTTTTTATTTATATGTTTGAATTATATGTCATTCATAGGCTGAGATAAGTGAATTATGGCAATGGAACAAGATTTTATTGCATGGTTCTAGTTTTTAACTGTGGAGACTATGGTTGTGTAATGGTTGGGATACTATGGTATAGAAGATATTTTTGGTGGTTATTCCAATTTATCATAGTTTTGATGTGGGGAATCAACTGTGAAATAGACACAGGAAGGTGGAGTTCAGGTTAATCTACCAATATCGAGGTTACTATACCTTAGAGTTTTTGTTCCAGCATAATTTTCTTGTGACAACTTGGAGGATATGGTGTCATGATAGAAATTATTCCATAATAATTTACCTTAATTTATAGGGTCTAATTTTTTATCATGGAACAGATTCTTCATGAAATTTTGACTAGTAACCACTGCATTGTGTCCAACTTCCTTTCATCATAGTCTTTTCTACTTGGGGATGAAATGTAGTGTAGACCAATGTGGTGTTTCATGATACCTGTTTTACTAGGCTGTTAATAAATATCTAACCCCCTAAACCCTAATAAAGTTTTCATTAATCTAAAGGCTCTTCAGTGTTGATTTTTGATCTTTCTATATCTTCTCCTTGGTTAATCTCAATGATGGTTGAAATCATTGGTATCCCTTGATAATATTCTGGTGAGTTATTCCCGTTCTAAGATATTTTATTTTTTATTTATCCATATGTTTTATTTCTTATGAGTCTATACCACTAGATATAGCATGCCAAGGGAGAATTAATCTTTTTCCATCAAGTCTAGGCTCTTTAGGATTAAATCTCTTCATCCCCATCATTGTTCTAGAAGGAAACATTATTTTAATTAATCTTCAGGTATGCGACTATTTTATTTAGTATATCTCTTGGAATTCCCTGAGTTCTTATGATGGACCTTTGGATGTGAATATTGAAATTTATGTTTTAAGATCCACGAGAGGAGATGTGATCTTTGATGTATATTAAATTGTTTTTAAAAAATTGAATTTATTTTAAAACTAATTTTTAAGGATATAATTAGATTTTATGGAATTTCATAAATAATAATTTGATTCAAAAATGAATTTTCATGCTTATAAATGGAATACATTATAATTAAAAAAATATAAAATTTTTATGTAGTTTTATTAAAAAAATTAATGATTTTATATATCATATTAGAAGACCATAGGGTACATGAAAAAAGTAAGAATAAATAAACCTTAATGGAGAAATAAATCACTAAGGTAGGGCTCATAATTCCATATATCTAGTTGGTATCCTTTACTGTGGAGATAAGTTTCAAAGATTTAGGATTCACTATGTCGGATAATTTTTTTGTCTTAGTTGTATACCCCCTCATGTCATGGATTTTCATATTGTTATTTTTAGAAATATTATATGAATGTTTATTTGATATACTTATTTTCCCACTTGGTATGGATATTGATGAAAGAAATCCTAGTTTATTCAACTTTATATTCCTTGTGGATATATACTATTTATAATTTATATGTTAATTTTATTATGGAATGTTTTTTGAAAGGAAAACCAAAGGATGATTTTATAAGGAAAATGATTTCTTTTGAGATTTTTTAGAAATATATTTTGAATAAAAACTAATAAATGAATGTATATAGACATTGTATAGATTATTTGGTGGTATATTATTGAGATTTAGTGATAAAACCCTTATTTTTTTTATTTGAAATTATGTCGAGTTTTTTTAGGATATATGTAAAGGGAAGATCATTATGTAAAGGGAGACTTTCCTATATCATGGTACTATTTGGTGGGTTGGGATGGTGTTTATATATAGTCATGGGGAGAGAGACCCACATGTTGCTTTAGGTTCCATGTTGATGGTATTTTGTTGATCTTTAGACCACTTTATCAAGTAATTGGATGTTTCCATTATGATTTATTTATTTTTACATATAATATTTTTTGGATATCTGTTGTGATAGTCTGATTGTTTCTATACTATCGCATGTCTGTTAGATAGTGAAATAATTCTGAGGTTTCTTTGTATAATACTTCAGTTCTTGTAGCTAGTACAAGGCTATTGGAAATGTGCTTAGGGAATATTGGTGGGCCAATTTGGGTGACATTATAGGTTAACCCAGTTGGTGTATTACAAATTGTTAATAGATCTCGAGTTATTATTAAATCGTTTTCCCATTCTTTTGTACCACCCTCTTGTGTTAGGGGGAATTTATAGAATGTAGGTATGATTTTCATAAGTCGATAGGTAGTGTAGGTGTGTGTCCATCCAAATCACATTCATGATGAACCATGAGTTACCATAGAAATTTTAGGGCTGTTTAGAATCCTTGTTTATGATTTTATTCTTTTAGACTCAGTTCAACAAATTAAATTTATGATAAAAGAATAAAATTTTATTCTAAATCATTTCATTATTCCTTGTTTTATAAAATATCACCCCTTCAAATTAATAATCTCTAAATTCTATTGAGGAATATATTATGTAACCCCCTTAGTAAAATCCTCTAGTTTACTTGGTTTTAGTAGAAACAATATTTTGAAAGTACTAGTCCTCAAGACAAGTAGATGTTGTTAAACTGAAATTAAAGGTGGACCATGACTTAAAATTAACTAAGAAATATCCCCTGATATTTTTCTATGACATGGGACACTAGGAATCCGAATAAGTGATCAAGATAATTGATAGGATTTTCTACTTCCTAAAAACTTCAGAAGGATCCAAGGTTGGTTTCACCACTTATATTCTTGAGGGGATGGGAATGAAATTGTGTGAATCAATTGTGCAATTCAATCTGCACAAAGATCTCTCTTGGATTACCTTCAAGAAATATGTTAATCAATAGTTATATATTGGGACATTGAGAGTGGATAATGATAGGTAGTTCATTACCATAGAGTATGGAGATCATTATTTCCTAGATTATAATACTCAGTTTGATGACTTGGTGAAACTATCTTCAGATCCTATTTCCAATGAATAACTCAAGTCATAGTGGTTCTAGATGGTTTTGAGGCTATATATTTGGTTTATGTTAATTCATATACTCTTACCCACCTTTAAATGGTTTATATATAAGGTAGCTATGGACAAGTTATGCATAGATGGAAAGAAATGACTACTTAGAGCATCAGTGATAGTAGGATCTATACAAATTTTTTCATATGACTAGAAGAAGAAGCAGGGTGTCTAGAGAAAAGTCTGTGAAAGAAATATGCAATAGATTCCATAGAAAGTAAAAGTTGTTTTTTGTCAGTAAGGGAGAAATAGAAACCTAAAACCGTATTATAAGGTAGAAACCAAGGTATTTCATGTGTGTGAGAAACCTAATCATGTTCATTATGTCTATGAAAGATCATACCAAGGAATTTTATTGGGATCACCTCGTACCAAGGTCTATCATTTTCAATAGGATGCATCAAAATGGGTGGGATCTCGACCTCTTTCCAAGGGTGATGCTCAGGTTTAGAATAAAGGGAATAATGAAGATGGACATATATATGCAACTGAGTGTGCTCCCAAGGATTCAGAGGTAGGATTGGCTATAATGAGAGTAAAAATGTTTGTTTCATCCTCTTTGGTGATGGAAATATTTGATACTAGTGAAAATCACTATTTTTTCTCATTTATGATAAATGATGCATTTGTTTTTTGTTTATATATTATTCCATTTGTGATGAATTATTCCACTCTATTGAGAAAGAAGTCAGAGTAGGGTTTTAGATATCTCGAATTTTGGGTTATGATCCCACACCATGAAACCATATGGTATTTTTCAGTTCATGATATATATATTTTTGATCTCGTCATTAGAATTTATTGGATGATAATATATAAATAATAGATCAAATTTTCTAATCATCGGATCCAATGTCTTTCTTATGATGGAGTCACTGATGTCTTTTATCATCAGTGGGATCCTAGATATGGGAGTGGAGAGCATATTATCCCTAGTTATGATACGATCCCAAGCCAGTTATCAGAGATGTTTCTTGATGATATTGATCCACTTATTAATATCTCTATTCCAGTGGTCGTGAGTGAGTATCCCAATATTTTTCAAGAATATTTGTTTTTGTTTCTACCTTAGAGGGAAGTTGATTTTTCAATAGTCATGTTTCTAAGAAATAATCCCATTTATTTATCTTCTTACCACATGTGACTCACTGAATTGAAGTAATTAAATTTCCAACTTAATGATCTTTGAGGGTAAGGGATTTATTCATCAAAGAATTTTACTCTAGGAATCACCTGTAATCTTTCCTAATATAGTGGATGGGAGTATCAAAATTCTTTTTGATTACCCTAAACTCAACTTACTGATAGTTAATAAAAAATACTCATGTCTTAGTATTTATTACATTTTTAATCATCTAAAAAACCCATTATTTAAAAAAATTCTAATATTGAGGTATGTGATGGTTTGAGAGGAAGATATCACTAAGAAGGTGTTTAGGAGAATGTATGATAATTATCAATTTCTAGTAATTCCATTTGTACTTAGTAATTCTCTTTTAGTGTTTATAGATATAAGGTATTGAATCTTCTATCGATTCTCAGAATATTTCATGTTTTTTTTGGCTGGATGATATCCATGATTATTCTATATCAAAGTTGGATCATATTGATAATATTAATATCATCCTTAGAATTTTGAAAGATCATTGTTTTTATTGAAAGATATCCAAATGTTAGTCTTATATTCAAGAGGTAAAATTTACAGGCCCTATGATTTTTGAGAAGGGTATTTCTATGGATTCTGAAAAGATTTAGGTGTTGATGTATTTAGAGTATCCTGGAAATGTTTTTGATATATATAGTGTCTTAGGATTAACTAGTTACTACATATGATTTGGGGACTTCTCCAAGATTTCATCTCTTATAATAGAGTTAACTAGTAAGGGTGTAATGTTTTCTTAGACAGATCAGTGAAAGGGATCTTTTGAAGAGTTTGAAGTGATATTAAATTCTACACTTGTCTTGACACTTTTGGAACTGGTTTTAAGATATGATGTCTATTGTGATGCCTCAGGTATGGTATTTGTATTTTATTATGATGTAGGTAGGATACGTGGTATCTTATTTCACTCATCAATCATTCCCTAATGATAAGAACTACCCCATTCAAGATATTGAATTGATGGACATGGTACATCCTCTTACAAATTGTCACCACTAACCCTTTGAGGAGTGGTTCATAGTGTATTTAGACCATAAGAGTCTGAATTATATCTTCAAACTGAGAGATTTGAACATTATATAGAGACACTAGGTTGAGTATTCTCAGACCATTGATTTTGATATTCTATACACAACCAAAAAAGGAAATTCAGTCAAAGATTCTTTGAGGATAAAAGTACCAACTCAGCTAGTGAAGAAATTAATAAAAGATTGGTTATTTTTGTTCTAGTTTTTTCAGATACACATGGATGAAGTTATAGTTGACATACATTTATTACTTGATGATTCTTTATCTAGATCATCTATAGATTATTAGAATCAAATTGGATAGGCTAGGGATATAGAGTGTCGATGATTTAGTAGGGAACTTTATGGTGGGGATAACTTGGGTTAGTGGCCTTGGCCTCTCAATGGGGATTTGTACTTCAAAGGTAGAATGATTGTTATGATATACCTGAGATAAGAATTGATGGATCAAGGACCCTAATCTGATAAAACTATACACCGTGGAGATACCAAAATGTATCATTAATTGAGATGTCATTACTAGTATCTAGGAATTAGATCATCGGTTGTGTCTTTTGTTTCCTAGTATTGAACATGTCTGAGGATTAAGGTAGAACATCAGAGGATGACTGGTTTTCTAAAACCCTTACCCATTCTACTACAAAAATGGGATGAGATAGACATGGACTACATTATTGGGCTATATGGACTCCTAGTGGTAAGAATTTTATGTGGGTCATTATTAATAAAATCATGAAATTGGTGCATTTCTTACCTATCAAGGAGTCAACAAAGGTAGTGTATCTTGGGAACTTATAAATGTCAGAGATTTTTGGACTCCATGGTGTTCCATCTACTAATGTTTCAGATTGGGACTCACTCTTAACATCCTTATTTTGGAGTAAAATATCATCAGTGATGGTTTCTCAATTGATGTTGTGCATGGAATATCATCGATACATGGATTTCTAAAATGATTTATCCATCCACATACTTAAAGACATGACTTTGGAATACATACTTGAATTTAGTGGATCTTGGTAGAAATTCACACCCTTGGTGGAGTTTTCCTATAATAGTAGTTATCAATCTTCAATTAGGATGACACCATTTGAGGCATTGTAAGGAAGGCCTTGTTGATTGAATATCTATTGGTAATAGATTGGAAAATGCTTCTTGGTTACACAAATCATCATTTAATAATTTAATAGTATTTTGTAGTTGATAGACAGTAGGTTATTGAGAACCTAGGGTCTCCAAAACACATATATTGATCGACACTATAGTCAACTGAAATTTGAGGTAAGTGATTAAGTTTTCCTTGGGAAATAGAAGTTTGGAGAGGCAATGTAAGTTATCACCTCGTTATGTTTACCCATTCAAGAAAGGGGATCAACTCAAGAATGTGTCTTATTTATTCCACTTACCTAATCATGTTACTTTTATCCATGATGTGTTCAATGTTTCCCAACTGAAGAAGTATCAACTGAATTTTTCTCGTGTGATTGAGTAGAAGGATGTAACAATTTAACTTGACACCTCAGTGATTGAAAATAAAGTTTGTATAGTGGAAAAAAATGATAATTTGGTCCATGGAAAGATGGTACCACTAGTTCGAGTAAGATAGTGGTGTGGTAGTGACAACCATTAGACATGAGATCATGAGGCCTTGATTATGAAAAAAATGGAGTTATCTCTTTTTGGGTTAAAAACCTAACAATTTACAGTGTCCGGAAGATTTTATGATGGGGAGAATTTTCACACCATGGTATATGGAATTAGTTACAAAGTCTATTTTGTCTTTGTCTTTTTGAATTTTGGGTTTTTCTTATGATGGGAGAAGTGAATTCTAATAGGGAAAAAATATACGATGTGGTGTTGTAATTTCACTATAGAGACTATGGTCATAGTGTTATTGGGATAACATGAAATTGAAGATAATTTTAGTGGGTTTATTAAATATTTTGTCATTATAACATAGATTGTCAGTTGCTTCATAGAGGCTAGAAGGTAGAGTCTGGAAAAATCTCTCAAAGTCAGGATCACTACATCATGGGGAAATGGTTTTAGCATAGTTTTCTTGTCATGTCTTGTAGGTTCTAGCATAGTTATTGAAATTTTACTGTAGTCCTTTCCATTCATTTGTGGGACATTTTTATTGACCAAAACATGGATATAAAATGTGATTTTGACCAGGAACCACTATGGTGTAGTCAACATTAATGCACAATAGTCCTTTCCATTTTGGGACACATTGCGGCGTATCTCGATGTGATGCATCTTGATGTATGTTTTTACAAAAAAAACTAAAAATATTTGGCTATCTCAACCTTAATATGATTTTTTATTATCTGGAGGCTCCTAGTTATGATTTTTTCTCTCTCTCTCTTCTTATCGGTGGATTTTAGTGACATTGGGAAGCTTGGGTCTCCATTGATCATAATCTGATGAGTCTGACTCATTAATTTTTATTTTAATCTGTTCTTATCAAAGAGTTTGATTACATAAGATACAATATCATTTTATATATCATTTAAATGATGAATTGATATTATTTCCATCAGATATAGGTTCTTTAGGATCTTATCTCTTCCTCTCTTATCCTTAGTCTAGAAGGAAACATTGTTTTCATCAATCTTGAGGTAGGTGTCTTTATACTATGGTCTATCCCTTGGAATTCCATGAATTTATAAAATAATCATTTGGTTATACATATTGAGATTTATGTTTTGAGATCCATTATAGGTGATATGATCTCTAAAGAATATATAATTGTTCCCAAAATAAAATTTATTAGAAAACTGATTTTTAATGTTAAAATAGTATTTTATGGAATACCTAAAAGAATATTTTGATTTTAAAATAGGTTTTAATTTTTTAGAAATGGAATTTATTTTCCATGGAAAATGTTTTATGAAATTTGGGTTTGGTTTTCTTAAAAAAACATAATGATCATATGTAGCACTTTGGGAGACCATAGGTTATAGGGAAAAACAATCATAATTGAACCTTAATGAAGTAATCTATCACTAAGGTATGTTACCATGATTTAATTTAGCTAATGAGTAGCCTTTAATATGAAACCAATTGAAGGATTTTGGATTTATTTATTATGTATACTGTTTCTTGGAATGTCTTAGTTGTGTAAACCCGCATGTCATAGATTTACCTTTGGTGCTTTTTGGATAACTTATTGTGCATGTTTATTTGATATTCTTATTTTACCACTTGACATTGATATTTATGTCTGAAAAATAGGTTTATTCATCTTCTTATGCCTCATCGATATATGTTATTTTATATTTATTTTTTATTTAAATATGGACTATTTTTTAAAAGGAAAACCAAAGAATAATTTTATATGGAAAATTATTTCTTTTGAATTTTTTTTATAAATATAAATTTTACAAGAACTAATGGAAGCATGGGTATAGACATTTCATATATTATTTATTGGTATCCCACTAATCTTTAGTGGTCAAAACCTAATTTTGACTTTGGTAAATTTTAGACTTGGTTTTACAGGATACAAGTAAATAGAAGAGCATATGGTTGGCTCTCCTAGACAATGTTTCCTTTTTATGGGTTGGGATAAAGGTGATATATATTCATGATGAGTGGGACCCATGGGATGTTTTAGGTTTCATGTTGATCAAATTTTCTTTTTATCTTTAAATCTTGTTATATAGTTGTTAGATGTGGCCTTTATGGTTTGGTTTTTTTGTTATTATGATGTATTTTAGATATATGATGTGATACTCTAATTATTTTTATCCTATATTATATCTATTGAAAGGTAAAATCATTATCATTTTTATTTGTATGATAATAAATTCTTATTTCTAGCCCATGGTGATCATGAACATTTTTTTGGCCTTAGTACAGGCTAATTTAGGTGACATTATGGGTTGAACCGAGTTATTCTATTACATGATCTGGATAAAGGGGTTATTGGAAGATATTAAAAGAATTAATCAAATCTATATTTTTTTAACGATTCCCAAAATGTGATCAACTTTACACAGAATCATAATTTTCATTATAGAAAAAGAATATTCAATTGAAGTATCAATTTATCTTATTTTTTTGAAGGATAAAGTGATAGTTCTATGAAATGTAAATGAATTTTAGAACCCAACATAAATGGTGGCCAAGGTTGAAATCTGGGATGTTTTGATGTGGTTTTATGCCTTAATCTGTCTGGGATGACTAGAAGCATGGTAAGAAAACCATATAATTGTAAAGAAAGTTAAATGAATATAATGAGGTTTTCATATACTAATAATGACTAGGTGTTCAATATTAGAAAATTATTCTCAACTGGGATATTACTAGGTTTTTACCATTTGAAAAAAAAACCATCTAACATATATCTCTACCATAAAGAGTGAATCTTGATTCTTAACTTTTGATACTGGATGGGGATGGTGTAAAACCAATGACATAGTTTGAGCATCTATAAGTTAAAAGATTAAAATATTTTTTTAAAAAGATATAGATCAGAATATATCCCTTGATAGACTAAATATGGAGTGCATATACAAAAAGTACTTTCATTAGTTTTTTCTCACGAGGGATATGTAAAAAATTTCACTTATTAGTTTTGAGAAAACGGAATTCCCAATGATCTTCAAAAAAATGATGTTTTTAATGTCTTTGATCATGTGAGGGATTTACACAACGATTGGGTTGTGGTGGAATCACTCTCCATAAAGATTAGAGGATATATAAATTGGTTGATATGGATGGGTATTTCTATATTTAGTAGGGTGACATAACTTGTCATTTTTATTAATACAAAACTTTAATCATGTATTGATTCCTTGAAAAGAAGTAAATAGTATTTCCCCTCATCAATTAGGACTAATTATGAAACATGAAAAAACTAGTGTTTATATTTTATCATTGTTAATTTCAATTGATATCATGATGAACTTCTGGTTTACTTCATTTAGAAGTTGTGAATTTAGTTTTAGTGGCTTGGGTGTAGAGTATCTTCTTATTTTAATTTCATCAAAAACATGCATACATTTCAGTAATTTATTCCTACCATGTATGTTATGGGGTCATAAAATCTGGTGTTTAATCAAAATTTTCATTAGACCAATCACTATTCATGTTCATTTAGATTTCCATTTTTTCATAACAATTCTAAAAAATATTTTCAACAATTTTCTCATCCATAATTTCCTTTTATCTAAGAGATTAAATACCATTAACTATCACAAAAAATATATGATGAATTTATTCAACTAATTCACTATGAAGAAAGTAAAATTCATAGTAATCTTCTCTAAAGATACACTAGATTTCTTGATTATATTTTAAGTAATTTCAACCAGTCAATGTGAGGCTACAAGTTGAAGAACCTGAGTGGAGAAGTTCAAGACAACATAGAAAAGTTAAGTTTGATGATTGATGAACTATTATTAATGGTCAAGGACAAGTGCTAATGGTGTGTGGAGTAAGAACATTGTCTAAAACAATGAATATATTTGAATTCCCATCCATTTATGGATAAAGATAAGTTACAAATCATTTGTAAGAATGTATTTGTTGGATTCAAAATTCATACTTAGTAATTATACTAAGTATTTAAAGTGTGATTTTAATAAAAAAATGGTCCAAACCATATCCAAACAAGGACACCATCAACCATATATATGGGTCCCAATGGTAAATCACATGGGATACAGTCTACCAGCAAGACACATGTGACAAAGATAGGATACAGACCTCCCAAAGATAGATCATGGTATATCTTGAGAATTAGAGGTTATATAGGTCTCATAAAGTTCCCTGGTGGACTGAACAAGTATGGCATGGTCTGGTGGTGGATACTGTGTGTAGTATTATGGTTGTAGAACCCTGTTGTCAGCTTGGAATATTTTTTAGAAGGTTAATTTTTATATAGAATCACCAGACCAAATGGAGAACCAATGTGGGACTAGCAGAGAGGGAAACTATATATCCCTCTTAAAAATATATAGAAATTTCCATTACTATCCAATCAGTTTAATCCAAGATATTGGATTAAAAATGTAGTGTCATTTTATACATATGGAAATTTGAGGAGTCTATAGTTTTTTGAATTTACATTTTTCAACCTCCATTAACTGATTGATATGATTTATTAATTTTCCATATGATTAATGCATGCATGAAAATTCATTTTCATGAATAAAAACCAACTTTTATGATGACACTTTAAAGAAAGTGGCATCATATACTCACCAATACATTGAAATAATGTCCAATATGTCTCATGATAAATACACATGATCAAGTGAAGAAACCAAGAAATCATGTGATCACCATGTAATATTATAAACAGGCTAAAAGTTTCGACATTAAAAATACCAAATATAGTTACTATTGAGGATGATATGAAGTTATAACATTTCATTAATACATGCATGAGATTTATCATTTAAACAATAAATGAGGTGTGTGATTATTTTGATAGGAATAAGCACTTCATCATAAAATAAGAATAATGATCATGAGAAGCCATTTATGCGAAGATATGTAAATTTTCAGTGTCATGTGATGATGTGTGATAAGAAAAATGCTACTTTATGAGGATTATAATGTATTAAGAAGAATACATATTCAGTTTCTAAGTATTAAAAAATTATCGGAGATAATAAAACTAGTCCATATATGGATTTTAACTAAGAGACATGACAAAAAATGTTTATTGGAGAAGACACGGTATACATTCCCTATAAATATAAAGCATCTAAGGTTGAGAGTGGATACTACCAAATGATTTTGAAAGATATATGATTATTAAAACATAGAATAATTTACATCATAGTTTCATGAAGGTAATTTGATCACACGATCCTCCTTGGTCATTAAAGAAAGGTTTGAGTTTCCATGAACACTCTCTGCTTCACGAAGAATCTTAAGTTATTCTACAAATCACTCTGATTACATGAAGAATTTTTCCATGAAACTCTTTTATGAAGGAGTATTAAAATCATCTGGTTTTCAAGAAATATTTCTTTTCACATTAGTTGTTCTTATTCTTATAAATTGTTTATTGTATTTATACATTAGAGAACTGTGACATACAACACTATTATAAGATTTCATAAGATAAGTGAATTTCTTACACAATTGTTCTCTTGTGTGAAGAAGATAAAATATATGAGGAGATCACATTCTTTTTTAATAGAATAAATTGTAAGGAAACTATTTTCATTATTTTATGCTCCCATGAATATAAAGATTATTATGAAATATTGAGAATGTGTCTAAGAAGCATGATACTAAACTAATATAATTAAAGTAGTTGAAATATTATTTTAATAATATCTTTCTATTTATTATCAGGAATACCTAAAAATCCAAGAAGATCCTTTTTAAAATCTAGAGTTGAATAATTGATGGATTTAGTATAAATAATGTCATAAATATTTTACATGAAGTGGATGATACCTGTCTGAAACATTGTATGAAAATTGTATTTCACTTTTCATTGCTAAAATTTGGAGTGATAATACAATCCATGTAACAAATACATGATTATCATGAAAAGTTTTATGTTCTCACATCGATACTAAACCTTGTAAAAAATACAAGTGTTTTGATTGTATTTATTTTCTTTCATTTGAGATAGAAAGAGTGATTAAAGAGTGGATCAAGACCTTGATCGGTCATATAGGTTTTATTGAAAAGGAAGAATTTTTAAATATAAAAGTTAAAGGTACTATTGAATCACCCCCAATTGTATCCTCACTGAATTAGGCCTCACAAGTAGTATCAAAGAAAACTAGTTTCCCTTTAGTTTCTACTCTTTTGAAGTAAATCATGGAGATTCATAATTATTTGAATAGAATATGAGTTCCTTTTTCATGGAAATAATATTTATAGGAAGAATAATTGAATAGTACCATATTTATTATCATAAGGGTTGGAAGTAATTGGTGCTCCCATTATTTTTGATCCACCAATTGGAAGAGATAGTTCCATAACTTTTTAAGGAAAGATAAATCTTAAATTTTATGGAAAAGAAATATATGTTATACTAAAATTATTATCTAACTATGTGTACAACAATGTGATGTTTTTGAAAATGAAAAAGGAAATTTTGGACAAAGTAAAGAATATGAATGAAGGAAACATCAAAATCAAAGAATAAAAATTATAAAATTAGAGGGAAAATTTAAAATATGTAGTAATGGAGTAAGATGAAAATGTTGATGACTATTTCACAAGTGTAAATGGGATTGTTAGTCATATCAGAGGATTTGTGGACAAACTAAATGATTCAACAGTGGAAAAAATTAACAATAAAATATCTTTATATATTTTTCCCAAAGATTTTAAGTTTTTAAGAAATATAAGATATATCTATTGAATAATTTTACAATACTCTCCGGAATTATTAGATATGAAAATATCTAGTCTTCAAGATGAAGGAAAAAAGAATAAATAACTTTCAAGTTTTTGAAAAATATAAATATCAAGGATGGAGAACTTATTGAACACCAAAGAGATATTTATGAATATAATGAGAGTGGTGATAATGAGAAGAAAAAAGTGGATCTCATATCTAGAAACTTAAATGGAGAAAATGTATGTATAAAAGAAATATACCACTTAAGTGATTTAATTTTGCTGTTATTGGAAATTTGATACATATTTTTTAAAGAATATGAAAGATATGGTATCAAATAAAGGATAATAATATGAAAAAACACAGTGAAAGAAAAAAGGAAAATTTGGTAAAATATTTAACCAACTGAATTAAATAAAAAAGAAGTATTTTGAAAATAAAAAGAGAATAATACTGTAAAAATAGTAAGAATATAGTTCTTCTGCAATTGATGATTCAGAGGATGAATGTGCTAGAAAAGACACTAACTTTATAGTACATATTTAGAGAAAATATAAAAGTTCTAGTAGTGAAAAATAAGAATTAAATGAATATTTATGAATTACATATTAAAAAAACAACTTGAAGTCTGTATAGAAAGAAACACTCTGAATAAGAAGGAAGTTAAACAATATAAAAAGGAATTTTACCTAATGGATAAGGATTAAGATTAGTTTTATAACATGGAAGATTTGTACGTTGAGGAGATAAAACTTCTCAATGAAAAAGTGGATGAATAAGAAAAAATTATACACACATTAAATAAAAAGATGACATGTTAGGAGGAAGATATTAAGAAGTATGAGTCTATGTGATTCAAGTCTAAGAAAAATATTGGAAAGATGGAGATTCGTAATTTTAAATATATTGAAGAAGAGGATAAAATTTTTAGAATTCTCATAAATTTTTTATCAATTATCAGATAAATGTTGGACCTTTTAAATTTTAAAATATTACATCAATATATCTTAAAAATATAGGTTTCATGTGAAATTATAGGCTATCTTGTGTAGATAAAAACCAATCGTTGAATTTTACCTCCTTTATGGTGGTATTGAACGACCAAAATAAGAAAGGTTCCTCAATAATTATAAAAAATATGGAAGGTCTAATTTTGAAACTACAATTCGACTTTCAATGAGAGAATTAACAATTTTATGAAAGATCCAAATTCAGGGGATACTGTTGGTTCTTTGGAACTTATGGACACAATTATATTTGATGATGGTACCAAATGTATCTCTCTATTAATCAAATAATCAATGAATTTTTAAAGATTTTCTAAAAGAGTAGGATCAATAGCCTTATTAGAAGCCATACAAAGAATGAAAATCCATATGGGGGTGTCTGATAAAAAAAAGGATTGAAGGAATTTATGAAACACATATAATATGTGACCAGAAAGATCACTGTAATGAAGAGTGTTTAAAAATTATTCATGATCAACAAAAAAAAAATCCTCGATATGATAAGACTCAAAATAAAATAAATACTAAAAAATCATTAATTTTTGAAGTTTATTTAATGTCTAGATTAGTGGTAGACTATATATTCATAATAGTTTCATCTATTCACACATTATATGAGAAACAATGATCCTAAAAAATATCTAGGAACATGATGTAGGTGTTGTTTCCTTTGGAAATGAAAGACACAAATCAAGGTAAATGTAATGATAAAGTTGAAGAAGGTGTACGGATTTGATATTTATCTAATGGAAGAGGATATTGATGATGGACTAAGAGACTTCATAAAATGGTTCATGTTATTATGTAAAAATTACCAAGAACTAATCCTTAATTAATGATAACTATGTAACAATATCTGAATAATATGATGCAATCAAAAGGAAGGTTCCTGTCAATGTTAGTGAAAAATAACCTGAAGTTGAACCCTGTACATGAATTTTTTATTCAGAAGAGACATATGATGAAGTGGATATTTATGAAGCTAAAAAACAAAATTATCGATTGTTAAAGAAATATAAGGGAATATAAAATAGAATTAGAATATAGCATGCACATTTTAAGACTAGAAACAAGTAATATCTAATGATCACATAGGAGATCAAACTAAAAAAAGGTTGGGGTTTCAAAATAAAACATAATTTATATCTAAAATCCATAATAAATATATAGGATAATTGTTTGAACATGAAGTGTGTATTGTGTCTATGAATAAAGATCTATGTAAAATTGAAAAATAATTCCCATGGGATATTATTCCAAGACTTAATGAAATTAATTCATTTCAACCAAGAAGGTTTTCCAAAACATGATAAATGATCTGGGTAAGGTTATTTTAATAATGCTAGATTTTGATGTAAGGTATTATCTCAAGTAGAATGATTTCATTTGGAAGATACATTTTCTCTGATTTCACAGTAAGAAGATATTAGCATGTTTAGTACTATAACATCCCAAATAAAATATAATTTTTTTCAAATGGATGTCAAAGTTTACTTCTATAATGTTGATCTTGAAAAAGAGGTATATATTGAGAAACATGAGGGGTTTTCCCTTCAAAATTATAACATGGGAGTAGGTAAATTGAATAAGGCTCATTATGTAATAAAACAAATATCTTGTGTCCTCGAATTCAAAAATAGAAAATTTCTTGAAGGTGATCAAATTTATTAAGGTTGCAATGGAAATAAACCAATTTATCAATGAAATAAATATAGGTACTCTTATTGTAATTGTATATGTTGATTATTTCATTTTTTAGGTAATCATTAAAATGCATGTCAATATTTTCCAAAAAAAATGAAATAAAAGTTTTTTAATTCCATGCTTGGAGAGTTGAGATATTTCTTGGGATTACTAATCTTGTAAAAAGAAAATTTTACTTTATTATCCTAAGAGAATTACTCCAGAGAATTGTTGAATAAATTTTAAATGGAAGAATCAAAGCCAATGTCTACACCCATTCAAGGGGGTATGAATTTTTCTAAGGATGAAAATTAAAATAGTGTTAATAAAAGATAATTCAACTGAATAATTTGGATTATACACTCTCTTTAAACTTCCTAACCAAGTATTTTATATGTTTTGAGTCTCTATGCAAGATATCAAAGAGATTCAAAGGAATCACATCTTATGAATTTCAAAAGGGGTTTCAAACATATCAAAGGTACTTTGAATTAAGGTCCACATTTCAATAAAAGAAACATATTGAATCTATCCAAGTTTACATATTTTGACAGGGTATGTGACTGTGATGATAGAAGGTCTAACTTAGGTTTAATTGTCCACTTGAGAGATATTTGTGTGAGTTGGTATAACAAAAAACTAATTTTAGTCTAATTGATTACTATGGGGGCCAAATATGCTTCTGAAAAAGGTTCTTACAAACAAATGATTTAGATAAATGTATAATTATATTTTTTAATGGTCAAATTTGAAAACATCTCAGAATTCACTATGATAATAAAACTTTTATGGATATTTATAAAAATATTTTCCACCATTCATGATCAAACCATATTGACATCTAATTTCATTTAATCAAGTATAAAGTGGAAAATGGATACATAAAGCTTGAATTTATTACAAATCAATATGAATTGGTAAATATCTTTACCCAGTGTGTCCCTAAAGATATATTTGATTCCCTAAGGTTGAACATGGGTGGTCATCCCCCTCCAAGACACTAAAAACTCTTGTTTGAACCCCCCCAGACTTTAGATTCTATTGTCAACTAGAGAGAAATTATTAACCCCTCTTTATCGAAGTGGAATTTTTTTAATCTAAAGTTACCATTACTATAGAAATGGTGTTCAATGGGAGTAAAAATCAAGGGATAGAATCTAAGTTACAAAACAAATTTTCACCAAGAGATGGAAAACTCTCAAACTCATTACCTTACCTAGTTTTGTGGTGGGAATAAATTTCTCTTTATGGAAGGATATGATCTGATTACTATATTTGAGTGTTCTTAAAGCTAAAATATTGGTTGAAAATTAATCCCAAGGGGGAGACTAATGAAACCTTACATATTTTTTATTATATTTTACTTTTTGTCAGCCAATAAATGTGATTCTACATCTTGAATAAATCCTGTGGATAAATTCAACAAAATGTGGAAAAGTTAAGTGTGACAATTGATGAACTCTTTGTAAAGTTCAAAGATATGTGATGATGGTTTTTGGAGAAATCACATTATCTACTATAAATAATATGATCCAAGTTCTATACATTTATGCATGAAGAGATGTTACAAATCATTTTAAAGGTATAATTGTTTTTCTTTAAAATTCAAACAAAGTAATTATACTTATTAATTTAAGTGGGAATTTAATAATAAATGGGCCATCCCACATCAAACCGAGGACCCAATAAACAACATATGACAGACCTAAAGGTCAAACACAAGGTTGGGGGTTGACCTGGTTATCCAAAGGTGTCATATATAGGATACACAACTCCCATAGGCAGTTCACATTATAGAATGAGAATCAAAGGGAGCATAAAACTCATAGGTTTCCTTGGTAGACCATGTTGGTGTGGTGTGGCCTAGTGTGTATGAGTGTATATGGTGTTATGGGTGTTAAATCCTATTTATATATCAATTATTCAGTAAGAATAAATAGTTTATACATAAACTCCAAGTAGGTTAGAGAACTGATATGAGACTCTTGGAGCGGGAAACTATAGCTTCATATTAAAAATATAAAGACATTTCCACCACTATATGATCTGTTTAATCTGGCATGTTAGTTCAACAATGCAACGTATTCTTCTACCTCTATACATTTGAGGTATCTACTTGCACTGGAATATATATATATAAAATCCTCCATAATATGATCAATAAGAGTTATTCATTTTCAATGAGATCAATGCATGTATGAAAAATACATTTTCATGTATATGAACCCACTTATTTAATGAAGCTGTAAAGGTATTAGTGTCACAAATTCAATGATCCATCATAATAATAGTCACTAAAGCTCATGAAAAATATGAATGATCAAGCAAAGTGATCATGTGATCACATGACCACCTTGTCATTTAATTAAGAGGACAAATGTTTTGGCCCTTTAAAATACCATAACAAGTTACAACCAGGGATGATATGATGTTAAAACGTTCCATTTATACTGGAATTAGTTTAATAATTTAACAAATATATGAGGCATTTAATTATACTCTCCTTCATGAGAACTTAATCATAAAAGAATAATAAAGATCATGTGATGCCATTTATATGAAGATGGTATAATTATCGGCATCATGTGCCGGAATGTAATAATAAAAATATTGGGTTTGCAAGATTCAATGGTTTTAAAAAGGACAAATCATTAAGTGATTAATGTTATGTAATTATAAAATATAATAAACTATTCTTGAAGTTTATTTTAACTCAGAGACTTTATTTTAAATTCTTATCACATAATATGCCGTAGAAATCTCCTATAGATATTAAGAATATAAGGCCGAGGGTGGCTATTATGAATTAAGATTAACAAAGATCTCATTTTTAAAACATAGCATTGTGAACACCATAGTTTTGAAAAGAGTAGTAGATCCCATGATCCCCCTTGGTTTTGGAGAAAATCTTAGTGTTTCTTCAGGAAATAAATATTTCATGAATAAGATTAAGATATTTCATGAATCCCTTATCTTTTGTGAATAATATTTATATGAAACTCTTTCATTAAGAATCAATGAACTTGTATAGTTTGAGAGACGTGATAAACATACTTGATTTTTTATTATGCTCATCATTTTTATGTTGAATTTGGGCATAATATAACTATAAAATTGAGCATTATTTATATTTTTCATAAGGTAAGTAAAGTTTATACACAATTGTTCACTTGTATAAAAGATAAAACATATGTGAGGATATTACATGCTTATTTTACTTTTGGAAATATGAATGAAATAGTTTGCATGAATGTGTGAAATCATGAATATAAGAAATATACTAAAATATTTAGAAATAATCCAACAAGATTTAAACTAATATAATATCATTAAAGTAGTTGAATTATTATTTTAAGAATATCAATCTCTTTGTTGTTGGGACATCCTGTAAAGATAAGAAGATCCTTTTTATTATAGGTGCTACAGATTCACCCCATTCTCAATATCACCCTCACGGTCCGACACCTCACATTCTCAAATCATATCTTCTCTAGTCTGAAGGAAATTATATGATCTACAATGATTGAGTTCTAATTTCCTCTGAATAACATTCACTATTTCAAATGAGTAAATCCAAGTGTTAGTGTTCCTCGATATAGAGTATAAAAAAGTGTTATGGAAGTTATAATTAGATTGATATTCTAACTTATATTCAAGATAGAAATTAGAAATTTCTATATATTGATTCCTATATTTTTAAGTCATCTTCTGATAATGATCAACTCCAATATTATTAAAAATTATCTTCATCTAATCACTCTATTATTCATATTCATCTCTATTAAAAATAAGGGGATGAATCAAGTTCAAGTTATTAATATTATAATTGGTATTCCTAATATTCATTTCTACTTTGAACATGTTAGTATAAAATATCTATATCAAATATATTATAAATTGATAGTAAAGTGTCAGGCTATGAAACCAATGTTTTTCCTAGATAATAAAATTATTTCAACCTCAATATGTGGTTAATTGAAGTTATAAATAAAAGATATACTTTTCAACCACTATAGATTGTATGTTGTTCAGAAGTAACAACCTACAATCAAATCATAGAATAAAAAACAAAATTACATAGATGAAATAAAAATATTGGAAGTTAAACACTTAATAAGGATAATAAATCAATCAAAAATTAAGTACAATTCAAATGAAATCAAAACTCTGATTTTCAGATAAAAATATGAGAAATCCTATAGAGGGTATTATTACCAATAATTCAATTTCATAAGAACTATTAAATTTTATACCAAATAGGTAGGATCTTCAACAACCAAAACCATGGTATACAAGTTCCACGTTGGGAACTTCATAAAAAACCCAACGGAAGATAACAGTTTTGTATCAATAAACATAATGATGACAATAGGAAAATTTATCTCCAAGATTTTCTTTGATCAGCATGATATATAGAAATTCTAATGATAGACTAAATTAAACTTCTTAGTTTATAGGAAATTGGGTTACTATCCCTAGAACCTCATCGATCACGTTGATTTTAGGAATCCTAGATTATGATCCCTAGAATCTCTTCCATCAAAAATATTAAAAGTAGCTAGATCATAGTACCTAGAATCTCCTTGATCAAAAATAGAGTAATTAATGATTAAAATTTAAAAATTAGGTATTATATAAGGAAAATACACAAAAAATTTATCCTCAAGTTAAACATATAAAAAGTATTACAATAGATAACTCTTAAATTGTTGAGATAACTCAAAGCATGAAGATAACTTTCAGAAATTTTAATGCTACATTATTCATCAATTACTTGAAGCTAAACCTCTATTTATTGAAAACAATTATATCAAAATTGAAATGGTAATGAATAAGATCTTCAGGTTCAGTTATAATAAAATTAGTATTAGCTCAACTTCCTCCATTAAAATGTTTAGTGCGACTTCATGATTTTATAGAAGTTGGATAGATCATTAACCCCATATGAACATAGAATTGATATTTAATCATATACAAAAATAAATTAAATTAAAATTCAAGTAATTTCAAGTAAATAAGGTTTGTGTCTTGATTAAACAAAATAAATGATTTAAAATATGTCATTTTAGAAAAATGACTCAATATATTTTCCCAAAACAATATGTGATTTAGTGCATGTTTGTCAACTTTTACCCATCAAAAATTTTTAGGGTTATTAATAGGATAGTCTAGGATATAGTGGAACATGCCTACATAGATCGAGATGAAGAAAGATTAATCTGTTTAGACCTACATTTAACATGGGATCAAAAAAAATAATCTAATTATTTTTACATTTTATGCTGAATAAACTACGAGTCGGCCCACATTTATGATTAAGATAAAACAATTATTGAATTTTTTTAAAAAACTTATTATTAAGGATACTGAATATAAAAACACATAATTTTTTCAAAGATAATGTTTTTTATATTCATCACATGCATAAAAATATATATGTTTTTCATAATAAAATTCTATATTAAATTATTATATCACCAAACTTAAAAATAAAAAGAATATTATTGGCCCATGATCCAACCCACAGATATTCAGGATGGTTTATTGAATCCTATTAAAACTAATTTAAAATATGAGGAATTTTTTCTCATAATTACTGGAAGTTCCACTATGACCGCATGCCTAAGGTTCATTAAGAACCCCTAAAAATGGTAAGTTTTAATTAAAAATTATACAATTGACCAAATGTTTCCCTGATAATGTATAACTCGTGTTTCAGTTTCAAACTCCACTCATCCTGATAGATCAAAAATCTCCCAGGATTCATTTTTCTATAAAATTATTCATATTGATGTTTGTTTGTGATGTTTTGGAAATTGGTCACATTTTATGAAAATTTAAAAATATATATAGTTATTTTACATTTTATAAACCACATGGTTTCAGTTTCATATTCTATGCATTCTTATAGTTAAAACATTTCCAAAAAAACATTATCTTGACATTGTATGGTATTTCAAGCATATAAGTGATGCCTTTTGACCACCAAAGTTGAAATTTCAATAAAATTTATATAATGAAAATAATTGTTCTTAGCTAATATGCTACTTAGGTGTCAATTTTACATGCCACTCATCTTGATAGGTCAAAAATCCCTTAAGTGAGTTGTAATTGAAAAATGATGAATTTAAGAGTATATTTTGTTAGTTATGAATATTTTTTACATGTAATGAATAACAAGAAATCAATGTAGTCATTTTTTAATTTTTAACCCCTTAGTTTCTAGTGTTAATTTTTATTCAATCCTATAGTTCAAAAATGACCCAACAAATATTTTCCCAAAAATGGATGGGATTCTATGCACATTTGACATCTTTTTCCACTAAAGCATTCATCTTTTATTAAACGTTATACAAAAAAATCATTATATTATATAATGCATGTCTTGGGAATAACTTACATGCACCACTCATCTGAGTATATCAAAACTGACCTTGGTATAATTGTGCTTAAATTTAATGAATATTAATGCCCTTTTGGGATGTTTTGGATATTTAGCATACATTTGAAAAAATAACAAATCTATTTTGGTTTTACTTACATTTTAAAAACTCATGGGTTTTAATTTCATTATTTTTTTAATCTAACTAGTCAAATTTATTTTGAAGAATATTTTTACAAAATTTTATTGGATTTAGAGAACATTTATTTATATTTCCAAAAAAGAAATTGGTTTTACTCAAAATTTTTCCAATGAAACTACTTTTTCTCAAATAACACGTAACTCAGTCAACAATTTCATATTCAACTTACTCCAATAGGAAAAAAATCCAATAATTGATGTTTGTTATAATTTAATAGATATCAAATTTCATTTGGTTAGTTTGGTAAAGTCAAATCACGTTATGAACTAAAATGAAGATTTTTTTTTGAAATTTATGACCCTGTTCATGTATCGATTTCATTGACCCTATTGGTCAAAAATGACTTAATGATTTTTCTTCCAAATTTATAGATGATTCAGAGTATAAATGAATAAAATCCCATAAAAGAAATAAATTTATTTCAAAATTGTATAATGATGTTTATTATTCTTAGATAACATGTAAGTCGAGGATTGATTTTATAAAAATCTTATCTTAATGTCTCACAAGTACCCAAATTCACATTATTCTATAATTTTATGGATATTGGAATTCATTTGGGAATTTTTGGATATTTAGAAAATGATAAAAACAATTATGAAATGTTATTTTTAAAAAATTTAATATACCTCAAGTGTTAGTTTCATGCATCTTTTGATCTTATATTACCTAAATGACATGAGTAAAATTTTGAAAAATATATTATTGGAGTCATAGAATGTATAAATATTTTGGAATTTAAAATGGATAGTTTTAGTTAAACATTATGTAGAAAAATATTTTTCTTAAATAACATGAAATTCAAGAGTCTTTTTTATATGATTCTCATTTTTACAACTCAAAATTTTATAATTATCATTGAAAAGAAATTTTATAGATATAATAGTTTATTTTGTCTCTTTTGGACATTTACTACACTATATTAACAATGATAAAATATTATTTCAATTTACGACCTATCTGGTGTTAGTGTTATATGTTGTTCAATGTTACATGTCAAAAACGAATATAACAATTTTGAAGAAATTATTTTGGATTGGGATCATATATGGTCACTATTGATAGTACAATTTGTTATTTTAGTTAAAATTTATATATATAAACCACTTTTTATTAGAAAACATGAGAATCAAGCATTAGTTTTACACCCAAATCATCCTAACAAATTTAGAATCCACAATTGATGTTTTGTACAATTTTAGATATTATAGTCTATTTAGAAAAAAAATTTACATTAGACTCACATTATGAAGATATATGAAATGATATAGGATATTTTTTACAATTTATAACCCATTGAGTGTCAGTTTTATTTCTTTTTTAGTTCTATTGGTAAAAAAGGACATAAAAAGGGTGTTCTCAAAATAGGACTAGATTCAGAATGTATTTTATGACTTTAGACTTGTAAATAAGAACATTAAATTAAGTTGTACTATGAAACTAAAACTATTAAGTTACATTAAAAAATTCTTGAATTCTAAAATTAATTAAATAAATATTTACACTACTCCCTATTTAATTCATGTTGTTTATTATTGTTACCCATGTTTATAACCTTCAGTGAAAAATACTAATATTTAATATAATATAAACAACCATTATTTACACCTAAGAAATATCTAATAATAATTTTTTGTAATAAACATTAGCATGATTCTATGTAATCAATTCATATTGTACTAGTTTCTATCGATTCATCTCTTCATCTACATGAATATCAGTCATCATCTCATTCACCTTATGATTAGTATGTAATAGATGACTCTTTGGGCATCCTTTACATATATAATAACACCATGTGGGATGCTAGTACCATATGACAGTGTATATTTATTTCAATAACTGTCAATAACAGGTAGAAAAACACATAATACTTAATAATTTCATTATATTCCACCCCATATAGTTTCTGTGCCTCATCATTTAATTAATCCTATAAAACATTTTATGGTGAATCATAAGAAATAAAAAAATTAATAAAAATAATAATAGTTTAAAAATAATAAATACTTAAAATAATATCAACAACCTTAGGGTCATACTCTATATGATTCAAATCCCATAATTCCTTGTGGTTGATGAGATTTCCACTTCCATGTAATTAATTAATTAATATATTTTTGAATACATATATAAAAATGTGAACAATGTTTTTGATAAATTCAAAAATAATATATATTATGTCATATATGAGATAGTTTGGGAGACCCTAGATTATTAGAAGATCCTTAAAATGAATAGTTATTTATATGGAGTTTAAACTCACCCAGTAATATAGTTTAATGTAATTTTGGAAATAAATCATGAAATATTCAAGATAATTTAATAAATACTTTTCATATCCTCTTTAAATGACCAATTTTATACCAACATAGTATAAAGATCTAGTAAAGTATCTTTCAAGACTCTTTTAATAGTATTAGGGGAAGTCAAATATGGTTTTTATTTCAACTTTGGACCTTACTCGTATAATTATTCAATAATATATGAACCTTTTTGATACAAACTAATCATTATATATTAGGAAATGATCTTAAATTTTTATATTCATATTTGAGATAATTCAATGTGAAAAATATGTGATGTTTATACAAAATATAATTCATATCACACAGTTGCCTATACTTTCTCCAAAATATGGGCAATTGTATCCAAATAGAAAAACCCAATCAACATTCATCAATGGGGACAAATATGAGTCTCTTATAATCTTCCAAAATTGACTAATCATAGGATGTCTTTCCACTAACAAGTTGGAAAGGTGACATCAAACTGTACCTACAAAAAGGAATTAGAATTCTATGAAGGAATGTATCTGGTATCTCTCCAACCTCATCTATAAGATGCTTGTAAACCTATACAAATGAGGGTAATAATAACTAAAACATAAATTTATTATGAAAAGATGATTTATCATTAATTTTAAATATTAATGTTAGATGTAGAGGTCATTTCATAATTATTTGACACTAAAGGTAGATATCCATAAATAACTATCATGTTTATAGTTTTTTATGGGTGAGGATAGAACATTGGTGGTTTGGTCCATAGGTGAGGATCAAATGGTGATGAGATATATCATTGGGGGGGGGGGTTATAAAACCTAATGTTATGTATGGTGGGTGATAATATTCTTTCAATTTGGGAATTCATTGATGCACTATGATAGATAGATTTTCCATCATATTATGTCTTCTTTCCTTTCTACATGAAGGCATATCAAAAAAAACATATATAAAAAGAAATAAAAGTACATGATAATATAATAAACATAATTCCAATATATTTAAATCTAAATTAAACATAAAAAATAAATAATGATCATTTCATTGATCAATCACATCGATGTAATCTCTTTCAATGGTATCTCTAACCCAGTTAATATCATTTTCATGTAGTATAACTATATTTTGGTTAAGAATTTATAATGTGAATTCACTAATTTATGGTTTATCATGGAAAATTTCAAATACTCCCCTACATAAAATTTTAGACATAATTTTCTACTTAATATACGATGAATCATAGGTAAAGTATGAGTTCTCAACTTAAGAGGAAAATATAAACAATTCAATAACTTCTCATTTTTCTCAATATAATAAAATATATAAATTGAACGATGTAAATTTTACACGTATCAATTTAATTCATGAAAACTTGATCAACACAATAATAATTCAATAATAAAACTTCAACTTGAGGTTTTATATTACTTAAATGATGTATCTAAATTACCCATAGTAAAATCTAGCATTATTTGAAGGGAAACAAACATCACAATTTTTTTTGTTTTTAGGATCTAAATCAGTAATGTAAAAAAAATTATTTTCATCATATGATGTATAAAAACCAAATATACAGACTAGTCCATTAAAAAGTTGGTTTATCCAATGTAGATTCAGTTAAATATCTAAGATTTTTGACATATAAAAATATTTTAATTACTTAATTTATAATTAATAACAGGTATTTGATAGTTAAAAACAATATAAACTACACAAAAACCAAACAGATCAATCAGTTCATGCCACACCCTCACTCTAAAGGGTTAACCTACACCGTAGGGGACCTATTACTAGTGGTCCATAGTACTTAAATGGGGCCCAAAGACCCCCATTAAGAATAGTATTGGTGCTATAGGTACACAACTTATATAATTACCACTCTTATATAGTACCTACTACTGCTATAGTTATTTTTGTGGTACATACTTATTCTATAGAGGATGTTAAAGTACCATCACTACTATAATACCTAATACAATACATATTTTTATTATACTCCAAACACTTACCATTTCTATGGTAAAAAAACCTTGTTTTTTGGATACTAGGACTCAACCCCTAAAAATGTTTTATAATGATGCCATTGGATTTTTTGATCCTTACAATAGTTTATTTTTCTCTTAATATCAGTGGTATGTGTTCTAAAAATGAAAATAAATAGTTAATTATAAAAAATTTATTCAAATGACTCAATGGAAATTTAAAATTATTTATCCAATAATAACTTACCATCTCAATGTGGTAATTGATCATCTGTTTAATAAAAGGTATCAATAAAATTCAATCCCTTTGAAATGTACATCAGTAAATGTTCCCACTCTAATGGGGGAATCAAGAAATTTTTTTGTTTTATCTAAATTATTTCCAGCATCATCAAGGTATGTTTCAGAAAAAATTCATTTTTACATAAAGTATATTTTTTTAATTGATGACTCTAAACATGCTTTGTTGAACACAAACATCTATAATGTATTAATATACCTATCAATCAGGTAAATCTACTCGAACAATACAGCTTCACCAAGTCTATCATCATAAACTAAATTTATAGTGAAATAGACCATCACATCAAACAATATACAGGGGATAACTTATCCTGATGAAAATTTATAATCATTATCCCATCCTACATGAATAAAAAGTATGTTGTTTGAATATTTAACAAATAAAATTATTTTTAGAAATTACTAAGCTCGATCAATGGCTCAAAAAATAGAAGGAAAATGAATAAAAATTTATATATCCATTAAATTTTTAATTATAATTTTATTTGAAAGGGTCTTAAACCAATGATGTAAGAACATGGTTTTTATCTCAGGTATGGACCTTTATATGTTTTTTCTCATTCTTTATTATTAACCTAATATATATGCCTAATGATGTTATAGAGGTTTTAGAGGGTGTTTTTTTCATTTTTGTATATTGAAACCTTAGACGGTGGAGAAAAATTAGGTTGCACAGTTAGTATAAACCATGAAACCAGCTTGCACGACCTATCGTAACCATGTGGGGTTAGACAATGGGGTTAATCTGTGTTCACAGTTTTCCCAAACTATGTTCTAGTAGCTGTATGCCCATGAAAAAATTGTATAAATTATTGCAGAATAGTTTTACAGGTTTGGAACGTGGTTTCCATAATAGTATGGCCTGACCATGAGAAGTTACCCTTAAAATAGAAAAATTCACGTAGTTGTCACACAATTTGGCCAAATTTTTAGAAAAACCATACAACCCCATAATTTTGGGTGATTTTACCAAAATAACATAAAAATGTTATAAATTAACCATATCTTATGACTTTACCTATAGTGGACAACAATGGATCTTTTCCTCTTCCTTTGAGATTATTTGAATCTCTTTCACATAATTTGATCTTGTTCATCTATCTGAAGTCCAATAAAATCATTGTTCATCTCATTGGATTCATCTTAATAAGATGTTTATTTATTTTTAACCATTATTCTTTTATCTTCTCATTGATAAAGTTATTGAGGTTTAGGCTCTTATTCCCTATTTTCTGGGCATCGATCCATTATAAAGATATCTTTCAATAAAATCTAGACAAGAGGTTGATACTAGTGGAGGGGGGTCATATGAGTTCAAGGTAGTTGGTCTATAACTCCTCCATAAAGTTTCATTGTTTTATAAAATGTTGTGTGTGTGTGTGAAAATTTGATTTTATGTGATTTATTAAATTAATGTGCCTTATTATATTTTTTAAATCTCTAATCTACGACCTCCCTTAAATGTGTGATCCATTTTGGAGGTTATCTCCACAATGTCAACAACCCAAAGTAGGTTTTTCCCTTAATTATGCCTTTTTATATTTGATATGTGCATATACACCACCATTTAGGTGTACTTTGTATTGACCCTGCTAATGGTAAGACTATCCTTAGTTAAATGACTATTGAATTGGTTTTTACTATCCTTGTATGTGTTATTGTAACTTTACCCTTAAAATGTAAGTGGTCTGCATAATTAATGAATGTTTAAATTGCTAAAATGGAAAGTATACTATGTATATGACTTGGAATAATTTTATTAATTGAATGGATTGGTTTAACATCATTAGAAAAACATTCCATGCTTAACGGAGGGTAGTGGAGTGAACCAATTAACTTGATCAAGAATTCAAATTACTAAATATTTTTATTCCCTTTTATCCTTTCTCAACTAATGAAATTCAATGGATTCAACCAAATTAATTATTAAATGTAATGATTATTACATGCCCTATTTTATGAAATTAATTGATTATATTTTCCCTATTTCATACATACCTAATCAATTTTACAGTAGTGGTCAGACTTGAAAAAGACTTGGATTCCCTAGGTTTTGTTTTGAGCACTCATGGATTTCATTCTGATTCAAGGATATCAGTTTACTTTGTTGATATCCACCTTGGAACATAATATTTGTTTACTTGTGGATGCCCGATATGACACTATCGGATCCCTCTATTATTATTATAGGATTACTTGGAAACACTCCTTGGATCTAGCATGATGTATATGGAAATTTGGTGCCTTGGTTTCTACCTAGGGACTACTTATTTTTTATCCTATTTTTCCTTGTATGAATTCCTTAGACTCGGTTAAAATTTCATTATTTTGTAATGCCTTGGGAAGTTCCCCTTGGATCAGACTCTTACCCCTTATGTCTAGGATATAGTTTCTTACCTGAGTTGTCTTGAACCCCGCGGGCAAGGATTCTTTATTATATATTGGATCCTTTCATTATTATCATCATCATGGAAGCATTGTTATATCTTGGATCCCTCACTAGTATTATCATGTCATGATGCTTGTGTTGGTTATACCTTACACGAATTACTTATATAAACAAGAACATGATTAATTAATGAAATGGTTATATGTTTAGACACCAGCTACAATTGAAGCAAGTGCTTGGGTATTTAAATTACTTTAATTATTTACTTATATGTATATATATATATATTCATGATGGCATAAAATTTCAATTATATTACACGGAATAGATGTTATAGTCACTTTTGGTGGGGGCCTACTGGTATTTATCTCACAAACTATCTAGTCCATCATTAGTACCCAGGAAGATTACATGTATGTACGTGCTGAAAAAGAAAACAAACCTTCTTTGCACACTTGATTGCTTTCCTTCATTAGGTTGGGTCTTGGTAGCAGTTTATTGGTCCATAGCTCATGACGCTTGATAGATTTTGGTTTATTTTTTATAATTTTTTATTGATTTTATTTCATTATTCCTTATATGCATGTCTTTTATTTTTATAGATACATGACATGTGACACCATCTTTGGTATATGATTCATCTTTCAATTATAATTAATCATTATTAGTTGCTTTTTTTATTTATTATTCATGTTTTCTTCTATTTTAACATTTTTTTCATATTATTATTCTTCAATTTACCTAATATATTGTGTATCCACTATTATAAACTATAATAATGGGGGAATTTTCTTCCCATAGTCACACCCTAGTCCCTCAATGCTAGTCGATTGCCTTTGATGTTCAGGGAGATTCTCTTGAATCCATGTGACCAACTGGCCTAGGGGAAAATTTGATTGGAACCCAGGTTTGGTGTTCACAAAGTGGTATTAGAGGATTTATTTTATTGATATACTATTTGGAAATAATAGAAAATAGATTAGGAATTTTTTTGGGAGTTTGTTATAATTTGTTATTAGATGTATCTAACCAATGTGCATGTTAAATGCCGAGTTTCCTGAAATAAAATTGTATCTATTTTTCCTCTTACAGTTGTTATCATTTCAACAATGAGAGACACACATGATATGTTTTGGTTATTATTATTATTTTGATTAATTTTTTTTCTTCATCCTTGGACTGATGATACAAGGTTAAGGGGAATTATTATATTCATCATCATAGACACCTAGAATTCAAATTCCATGAATATTATATGCCATATAGGTGCATTTTACTGCTTTTATTTCCAGTTTTTCTTATGATTGTTGAGTGATACTTGTTTATATATATATTTAATTCTATTTGGATAATATTGGGTGATCTATAGATTCAATTAATGAAGTTTATGGGCCCCTATGGTTTGTAATGGGTAATTTACCAAGTCAATAAATTAGAATGAAATTAAATTGTTGTCAATTTCATTGATAATGTGTAGGGTACCTGATTCACTGGAAATGGGGAATCTAGTTTAAATAAATTTCATATATGTTTATAATAAAGTGTAACTTCAAAGTGTAAAAGTGACTTATAAAATGAAATGGTTTATAGTAAATAAATAGGAAAGGTGCTGTTAAACCTTCATCTACTGGAACCCCTGAAATTTAGACTTGATAAATTACCAATACATGGTCTTCTAAGCGGGTAGTTGGGGTAGTATACCATAGGTAGTCATCCCTTTCCTTTCAATCATCTTTTTATATTTCTATATGTCTGCTTAAATCATGTTCTAAGGTGTGTTCTTGGAATTTGTAGACCAATGATGCCAGGTAGTCCTTGTGTTGTGTGCTAGGAGTGCGGCGATGACGATGCTCTAGACATAGTGGGACTTGAGTCACCATTCTTATTGTTAGGATTTACACTTGATTAACTCTCTATTATACCTGATCTGGGCATTGATACTGGGATTTATGGGAGTTTACTACATCTATTATAGTCCATTAAAGGTGCTACATAACCCACACCTACGATAGCTGACCATAACCGTGTGCTCTAACAAGAACTTCCTCCTACATTCTCATGGGATGTTGCTACACTGTATGATAAGTCTTGGATGGAGACCACCTAATATATCATTTATAATCTAGATATGTATCTAGAATAATGGTTCAATATTTCTACTTATGTGTTGTGTGATTTGTCGAAGTGCTGGTGGGATGTTGTTACACATGGTAGTCGCTATCATGGCATGGTATGGGATGATTTCTAGAATGCCTTCTATGATCATTTTTTCCACATATACTGAGTGCTAAATGAACCAAAGAGTTCATTCATCTTGAGAAGGGTGTTATGATAGTCAGAGTATGACAACCCGACTTTTTATTACAACTTAAACATGATTTATTACATAAAACTTCACTTGATCCAACAAAGAAGATCGAGAGGTTTAGTGTCTTTGGGGCTTAGGGTCATTATATAAAAACTTTAAACTTGAAATACAACATCTTTATTGAAAACTTCTTTTACATGACCACTACATTCCTTCGTACTTAGCATTTCATGGGATAACCTGAGGACATGCATAAGAAAAGGGTGAGCTATAAAGCCCAGTAAGGGAGTAAACAACGAATAACATGAGGAGTGAAATACATGTTATACAATAGGCATATCAATAGAGCATAATAGAAACATGAACATAAAGGCATGATAAAGCATGATAATCATAACATGGAAATGTGGCAACAACACTTAACATTGAATTAGCATGAGCCAAGGCTCATTGCACATGGAGCATGAGTAAACCCTCATTGCACTTGAAGCACGAGTAAACCCTCGTTGCACTTGAATTAGCATGAGTAAACACTCATTGCACATGACGTATCATGATACTATACTTTACCCAATGCATTGGAGCGCTATAAAGGGTGCACCCTTCTTAAACATTTCATTTCATGCATAAGTGTGCCACATGGATCATAAAACATGGATTCATAAAACATAATCATTTCTTCCACGATAAAGGAATGTGGAATTCATACATGAAAATTTATAATCAATATGTAAATGTGCATAAAGGTGAATACCCTTGATGGAGAAATGGGCATGGTATTTACTACACAAAGACATTGGCTTAGAAAATCGGTGCGATTTCGGCAGCGTAACGGCGTGACGTAAGAATTCATAAAAAAGGTTGATGAGAGAGAAAGGGGTTCCTCATCATATTTACATGTAATGGACAGTAAGGAGATCATATATATACATGTTCCAACAATATAAATGGAATTTAGATTCATCATACAAAAGTATTGCTTGAATGTAAAAGAAGAGAGAGAAGTTCCTTTCGGAATTTCGGCATAGTAACGGGTGTACATGGGAGGCATTTAATGAGAGAGAAAGGGTTCTCCCATCATTCAAACAATAATAGGGCAGTATGGGGGAGGTGCAAAACCATACCCCAACATTAATAATTGAAATAAAAAGGGCAATACAACTTAAAGAAAATTGACAAAAAATGAGAAAGGAAGAAAACCCCTTACTTGGAAGTGTGCTTCCAAAGGCTAGAGAGAGGCTTGTGAGAGGCTTCTTGGGAGCTTGTGGCACCTTGAGAGGATTATAAAGAGAGTAGGGCAGAGGTTGGACGAACTTCAAGGGCTTTGAGTGAGGAGGAAGTGGGAGCTTGGGTGGGTTTATATAGGAAAGGTGAGAGAATTCTTTATTATTTAGGTTTGGGACCCCTTATATTAAAATAATCCAAACCACAAACCATCCCATGGTATTTGCCCATGGTTTCTGGAAAAGGAAAGAGGAAAACAATATTTTACAAGTCCAATGTCCGAAATTATTAAAAAATTAGGGTTGCTTATGTGGAGGTGAGTCACACTCCCATGGAAATTAATTTAAAAAGGCAAAGTGTTGAATAAGTCTTGAGGGCTCCATTAATGCTTTGAAAAGTAAGTCAAACAAACCGAAAAACTTATTATTTTAATGATAAAACACATATTGGCCGAACATAAGGATTATGGGATTTTATTACATCACCATTGGGTCATTATGATGTCATAAAACACATTATATATTTAAATGGTATTTAATTTTTACCCAAAAATTTGACTGTCTCAGAAAATTATGAAAAATTCACCGTTGGATAATTTCGACGTCCTGATTCCAAAAATAATATTTATTTTATCTAAATAATTTTCTAAATATGTGAATTTTCACTTTTAAAATAAAAACCGACATTTATAAAAAATTCACGGGTTTTGACAGAAATGGCTTTCAAACCTTAATAAAAATTTTAATTGCATTCATAAAATTATAAGATCATTTATATTTAATAAAAATTAATTTAATATTAATAATAATATTTTATTAAAATATTATTTAATTCAAAAATCCTTTAATTTAATAAAATATAATTCTTAATTAAATAATAACTAAAAACACTATTTGTACTTTAAAAACTAATTACAATGTATCAAAAAAATTATATTCATTATCATATACAAAAAATAATGTACATGAACATGGTGCTACTTATTTGTTACATAACCCCTTAAAATAGCCGCATAAGACCTAAGGGTAAGGTGTGCGATGGTGACAGACTCTTGGGGTTGCTCGGATAACATCGCTCGAGTGGTAATCTCTATCAACTTCCATTTTTCCCGTAGACGATCACGTTCAAGCTTGACTTGATGAAGCTCAGCTTGGGCTTGGTCAAGGGAAAAGCCCAAAGACGCCACCTCTTTTCCGAGCTCCGACAAATGGGCTTCGTAAGGGGAAATTCTACTGGATGAGGCCATCACTTCCTTTGTCTGAGTAGAAATGGTTTCGTTAAAGCCTTATATTTATACTACTCAGATGATCACTGTTCAACAGCTATAAAAGTAACGGTCACAAATCTTAACATAAAACTAAAGAAGTTGACATCTTATAAAAACATTTTTTTCATAAAGAAACATTTAACTGGATCAAGAGGGATTTTCCATTAATGAAACTTTGGGTCGTTACAACATTCCCCCCTTAAGAAATTTCGCCCTCGAAATTTTCCTTTTCCCACACTAAAACAAATGTGGATAACTTAGCTTCATCATATCCTCCGACTCCCAAGTTTCTTCTTCAAACTTGTGGTTTCTCCACAACACCTTGACGAGGGGCATTGTCTTATTTCGTAGAACTTTTTCTCTACGATCTAAGATCTTCACTGGTTGCTCCTCATAAGAAAGATCGTCTTATAATTGTACCACCTCGGAAGAGAGTACATGTGAAGGGTCTGGTATGTACTTCCTTAAGAGGCATACATGGAAGACATCATGCACCTTGGCCATAGTAGGTGGAAGTGCTAGTCGATAGGCCACAGCCCCAACACGATCAAGAATCTCGAATGGGCCGATGTACCTTGGACTTAACTTCCCTTTCTTTCCAAACCTCATGACCTTCTTCCACGGAGATATGCGTAAAAACACCATGTCTCCGACTTTAAACTCAAGGTCTCGTCGACGATTATCTGCACAACTCTTCTGTCGACTTTGGGCTGCCTTGATATACTGCTGAATGGTTTTCACCTTCTCCACCATTTCTTCGACCATTTATGGTCCAAGCAGCTTACGTTCCCCGACCTCATCCCAACATGCCGGTGTTCTACACCTTTTCCCATACAGGGCTTCATATGGTGCCATTTGGATGCTCGAGTGGAAACTATTATTATAAGAGAACTCAACCATAGGAAGATGTTGATCCCATCATCCTTTAAAGTCCATTGAGAACACTCTCAACATATCCTCAAGTGTTTGGATAGTCCGCTCGGATTGGCCATCAGTTTGAGGATGATAGGCCGTACTGAAGTTTAGTTCAGTATTCAGAGCATGTTGAAGACTCTTCCAAAACTTAGAGGTAAATCTTGGATCTCGGTCAGACACAATAGATAGTGGTACTCCATGCAACCGTACCACTTCCCTGATATATATCAGTGCCAGTTGATCCAAAGATAAATCCTCTCGAATAGCAATGAAGTGTGCAGTATTTGTAAGACGATCCACAACAACCCAGATTGCATTGTTGCCTTTGGATGTCCTTGGAAGTCCGGTGACAGAGTCCATGGTGATGTTCTCCCATTTCCATTTTGGTATGGGAAATGGTTGCATCATCCCCTTAGACTTCTGCCTCTCTGCCTTCACTTGCTGACACACCAGGCACTTTGATGTATATTCAGTGATCTCCTTCTTCATATTATCCCACCAAAAGTTTTCTCAGAGATGTCGAAACATCTTTGTGCTTCCTGGGTGAATAGAGAAATTTGAACTATGTGCATCATCCAAAAGTTCCTTCTTCAGCTCCGAACTTGATGGAACACATAGTCTTTTCCCAAACCGCACAATTCCTTCTTCATTAACATTAAACTCTGAGGATTTTCCCTTTTTGATAGCTTCCACTTTTTCTTGGATTCCCGCATCATCCTTTTGAGCATCCTTTAACCTTTCCAAAAGAGATGGTTGAGCAATCATTTGTGAAAGGATTGATGATGTTCCCTTCTTTATGATTCCCACGTCCATCTTCATCAAGTCTAAGAAGATTGGATCCTTCTCAATTCTCATCATTGATAGAATTGCTGGATCCTTTCTACTTAGGGCATCCGCCACCTTGTTCGCCTTCCCAGGGTGGTAATGTATTGAACAATCATAATACTTGATGAGCTCTATCCATCTTCTCTGGCGCATATTAATATCTTTCTGTGTGAATATATATTTAAGACTCTTGTGGTCAGTATATATCTCACATTTCTCTCCATAGAGATAATGCCGCCAGATTTTCAAGGCAAAGATCACCGTCGCCAACTCCAGATCATGCGTTGGATAGTTTCTCTCATGGATTTTCAACTGCCTTGAGGCATAGGATATCACTTTATCATTCTGCATCAGTACACATCCTAATCCCTTCTTCGAAGCATCACTGAATACCACAAAAAGCTCCCCACTTGTGGGTAAAGTGAGCACGGGTGCAGTGATAAGCCTCCTTTTTCAACTCCTTGAAGCTTTCTTCGCATTCATCACTCCAAGAAAACTTTACTCCCTTTCGAGTTAGCTTGGTAAGAGGGTTGGACAATCGTGAGAAATTTCTCACAAATCGTCGATAATATCCAGCTAACCCCAAGAAGCTACGGATATCAGTTACCGCTGTTGGTCTCGGCCATCCCTCAATTGCATCTATTTTGGAGGGGTCCACAGATATCCCATTGCTTGTGATGATATAGCCCAAGAATGAGACTTCCTTCAACCAAAACTCACACTTGCTGTACTTTTCATAGAGCTTCTCCTTGCGCAAAGTCTCTAGTACAGTTTTAAATGCTCCTCATGGTCCTCCTTGGTTTTGGAGTATATTAGAATATCATCTGTAAAGACTACCACAAATTTCTCTAGGTAATATCTAAAGACTCTATTCATCAAGTCCATGAATATTTCTGGAGCACTGGTGAGTCCGAAAGGCATTACTATGAATTCATAGTGCCCGTACCTTGTACGAAAAGCAGTCTTGGGGATATCTTCCTTCTTCACCCTTACTTGATAATATCCCAACCGCAAGTCAACCTTGGAGAAGTATTGTGCTCCACACAGCTGATCAAACAAGTCATCAATTCTTGGGAGAGGATACTTGTTCTTTATCGTGATTTTGTTAAGTTCACAATAATCGATGCAAAGCCGCATTGACCCATCCTTCTTCTTGACGAAGAGGACTGGTGCACCCCATGGTCATGCACTTGGGCGTATAAACCCTTTATCCAGATTCTCCTGTACTTGTTTCTTCAGCTCTTCAAGCTCAACAACAGCCATTCTATATGGAGTCTTGGATATTGGTAGCGCCCCAGGTATAAGTTCAATTGAGAACTCAACATCTCTTCTTGGAGGAAGACCAGGAAGTTCCTCGGGAAATACTTCAGCGAATTCCATCACAATAGGCATTTCTTCAAGGGTGGTTTCTTCCTTGGACTCAATCATCTGAGCCAGATATGCATGCTCATAAGGCAGTAATATCCATGCTTGAGATGATGGAGATAAAAGAGATTCATCTTCCTCCTGACACTTGTAAAGAATCGGGGGTCGATTCTCCATATGGAGTGTGATTTCCCTCTCCCGACAATTTATGTTAGCTCTATATAAGGAAAGCCAATCCATGCCAAGAATTGCATCAAATTCCACCAAAGGGAGTATGACGAGGTTCGCTGGGAAATTCAATCCACATATTATAACAGGGGAGGACTTATACTCAGGGGATGCAATGATTGCCCCATTTTCCGTACTCACCGACATCTTTACTTCCATGATTTGTGGTGGTGCAGAGATCGTTCTACTAAACTTTTGAGATATAAAAGAATGCGTAGAACCTGAATCAAAAAGTACGTTCGCTATTCTTGAATGAATAACTAGCGTACCTGTCACCACTTCATTGTCGGGGTTCACTTCGGTAGAAGTGATGGCAAAAGCTCTTCCTTGCTGTCTTGGAGGTTGTTGATTGACTCCGATAACCCTTGGATTAGGGCACTGATTCGTAAAATGACCCGGTTCTTTGCATTTGAAGCATTGAACAATGCGTTGAGGTTCGAATGGAGCGTTCCTCTCCTCTGTCGCAGCCGCGGGTCCTTCTTGCTGACAGTTAACAGCTAGGTTCCCTTCTCTTCCACACTTGAATCATTTTCTTGTCCCCCTAAGGCAATTTCCAGGGTGCTTCTTTCCACACTTTTGGCAAGTGGGGTGCTGGAATTTCTTAGCGCCGTTGGATTTATCCATCGGACCACCAGCATTGAAGTCCACCTTAGGCTTCTTGTCCCCATGATACCCCTGTGATTCTCCGATCTCCATTTCAACCTTGAGGGCACATCGGACAATTTCCTCATAGCTATCGAAGTCATGGATCGCTAATGCTTTCCGCAAGCTAGGCTTCAGCCCACCAAAGAAGCGGTCAACCTTGCATTCGGGGGTAACGACAAAGCCGGAAGAATATCGTGCAAGCCTTGTGAAGTTTGCCTCGTACGCTCCCACAGATTCCTCATCTTTCTGCTTGAGGGAAAGGAAGTCGCTTTCCATCTTAAGACGGAGGGTGCGTGGAAAATATTTATCGAAAAACATCTTCCGGAATTCCTTCCATTCCAAAGCCTCGATCTCCTCCTCAGGCTTCGTATTTTTGATCAACGTCCACCATTGATCAGCTTCACCCTCCATATGATAAGCCGCCAGGAGAACCTTCTCTTTTTCAGAGCATTGGAGGATGGAGAATATCTTCTCAATGGAGTTGATCTATTGTCCAGCAATCGTGGGATCGGATGATCCACTAAAAGTAGGAGGCCTTTGTCTCATGAAGCTTTAAATAGCGACTTGTTCTTTCTTAGGGGGGGTTGAACGTTCCTCTTGACCAGTGTTTCTATTCAAAACTTGAGTTAGCTGAGAGAGAAGCGTGACAAAGTTTGTGATTCCCGCTCCCATTGGATTGGGCATCTCATAAGTACAATCATCACACTGATCTTCACAACGGTTGTTAGCCCGAGTTCTCCTATTACCGGCCATTGGCTGGAATAAAAGAAAGTTAGGGGTAACACATAAAGGGTAATCCAAAGACAAAAGTTGATGACTTATAAATAAACTTTAATCTCTTTAACTCATGAGTCTATAGGATTCAATCCAGGCTTTTCATGATCTACCTTCTAACATATATTCTTAGGGGCATTTTTCCCTTAATAAGGGTTCATACTAAGATTGTGAATTTATCAAAACATATCCCCTGGGAGTGTCGTAACCAAGAGTGCAGCAAGGCCCGTTGTCGTGAACCAGTTCCCGTTCGAGTCTAGCTCAAAGCTGTGTTTTCGGGTTTTACCCCTAGGATACATCTGTGCCAGAGCCGCCTCTACCTGCTCGTATCCAGACAGGGATGTATTTGTTTGATAAAACACTTACATAGTATTTACCAAAACTTAGGGATGTTTTTATTATGCTTAGTCTTGTATCTAAGGCTTTACTAGGGTTTCCTAATCCCAAAAATAACTAAACCTATCCTCTGATACCAACTATGACAACCCGGCTTTTTATTACAACTTAAACATGCTTTATTACATAAAACTTCACTTGATCCAACAAAAAAGATGGAGAGGTTTAGTGTATTTGGGGCTTAGGGTCATTACATAAAAACTTTAAACTTGAAATACAACATCTTTATTGAAAACATCCTTTACATGACCACTACATTCCTTCGTACTTAGCATTGCATGGGATAACCTGAGGACATGCATAAGAAAAGGGTGAGCTATAAAGCCCAGTAAGGGAGTAAACAATGAATAACATGATGAGTGAAATACATGTTAGGCAATAGGCATATCAATAGAGCATAATAGAAACATGAACATAAAGGCATGATAAAGCATGATAATCATAACATGGAAATGTGGCAACAACACTTAACATTGAATTAGCATGAGCCAAGGCTCATTGCACATGGAGCATGAGTAAACCCTCATTGCACTTGAAGCATGAGTAAACCCTCTTTGCACTTGAATTAGCATGAGTAAACACTCATTGCACATGACGTATCATGATACTATACTTTACCCAATGCATTGGAGCGCTATAAATGGCGCACCCTTCTTAAACATTTCATTTCATGCATAAGTGTGCCACATGGATCATAAAACATGGATTCATAAAACATAATCATTTCTTCCACGATAAAGGAATGTGGAATTCATACATGAAAATTTATAATCAATATGTAAATGTGAATAAAGGTGAATACCCTTGATGGAGAAATGGGCATGGTATTCACTACACAAAGACATTGGCTTAGAAAATCGGTGCGATTTCGGCAGCGTAACGGTGTGACACAAGAATTCATAAAAAAGGTTGATGAGAGAGAAAGGGGTTCCTCATCATATTTACATGTAATGGAAAGTAAGGAGATCATATATATACATGTCCCAACAATAGAAATGGAATTTAGATTCATGATACAAAAGTATTGCTTGAATGTAAAAGAAGAGAGAGAAGTTCCTTTCGGAATTTCGGCATAGTAACGGGTGTACATGGGAGGCATTTAATGAGAGAGAAAGGGTTCTCCCATCATTCAAACAATAATAGGGCAGTATGGGGGAGGTGCAAAACCATACCCCAACATTCATAATTGAAAAAAAAGGGCAATACAACTTAAAGAAAATTGACAAAAAATGAGAAAGGAAGAAAACCCCTTACTTGGAAGTGTGCTTCCAAAGGCTAGAGAGAGGCTTGTGAGAGGCTTCTTGGGAGCTTGGGGCACCTTGAGAGGATTCTAGAGAGAGTAGGGCATAGTTTGGACGAACTTCAAGGGCTTTGAGTGAGGAGTAAGTGGGAGCTTGGGTGGGTTTATATAGGAAAGGTGAGAGAATTCTTTATTATTTAGGTTTGGGACCCCTTATATTAAAATAATCCAAACCACAAACCATCCCATGGTATTTGCCCATGGTTTCTGGAAAAGGAAATAGGAAAACAATATTTTACAAGTCCAATGTCCGAAATTATTAAAAAATTAGGGTTTCTTATGTGGAGGTGAGTCACACTCCCATGGAAATTAATTTAAAAAGGCAAAGTGTTGAATAAGTCTTGAGGGCTCCATTAATGCTTTGAAAAGTAAGTCAAACAAACCCAAAAAATTATTATTTTAATGATAAAACACATATTGGCCGAACATAAGGATTATGGTATTTTATTACATCACCATTGGGTCATTATGATGTCATAAAACACATTATATATTTAAATGGTATTTAATTTTTACCCAAAAATTTGACTGTCTCAGAAAAGTATGAAAAATTCACCGTTGGATAATTTCGACGTCCTGATTCCAAAAATAATATTTATTTTATCTAAATAATTTTCTAAATATGTGAATTTTCACTTTTAAAATAAAAACCGACATTTATAAAAAATTCGCGGGTTTTGACAGAAATGGCTTTCAAACCTTAATAAAAATTTTAATTGCATTCATAAAATTATAAGATCATTTACATTTTATAAAAATTAATTTAATATTAATAATAATATTTTATTAAAATGTTATTTAATTCAAAAATCCTTTAATTTAATAAAATATAATTCTTAATTAAATAATAACTAAAAACACTATTTGTACTTTAAAAACTAATTACAATGTTTCAAAAAAATTATATTCATTATCATATACAAAAAATAATGTACATGAACATGGTGCTACTTATTTGTTACATAACCCCTTAAAATAGCCGCATAAGACCTAAGGGTAAGGTGTGCGATGGTGACAGACTCTTGGGGTTGCTCGGATAACATCGCTCGAGTGGTAATCTCTATCAACTTCCATTTTTCCCGTAGACGATCACGTTCGAGCTTGACTTGATGAAGCTCAGCTTGGGCTTGGTCAAGGGCAAAGCCCAAAGACGCCACCTCTTTTCCGAGCTCCGACAAATGGGCTTCGTAAGGGGAAATTCTACTGAATGAGGCCATCACTTCCTTTGTCTGAGTAGAAATGGTTTCGTTAAAGCCTTATATTTATACTACTCAGATGATCACTGTTCAACGACTATAAATGTAACGGTCACAAATCTTAACATAAAACTAAAGAAGTTGACATCTTATAAAAACATTTTTTTCATAAAGAAACATTTAACTGGATCAAGAGGGATTTTCCATTAATGAAACTTTGGGTCGTTACACAGAGAGTATTCATGGATTTTTATTGAGTTATAACACTTTATACCACTTCTAGCCTGTGATGAGATATCACATGCTAGACGCTTCAAGGATGGGATCTAGTATGTCATTCTTATTTAGGTGAATTTACTATTCCTACCTAAATTTTATGAAATAGACAATATGTCTCTTATCTCTTAGTGAAAAATGAAGTAAGTTGATAGTACTGGGAATAGAGGATCAATTCCATGGCAGGATAGTAGTTCTTCTGATAGCAGGAAATGTTTCCTCAAGGTTTCTCATCAGGGGAGTGGCATACATAGTACCCATAATGGTATCTCTGTGGTGTTCAATAAAGGTTCAAAATAGGGGAATCAAAATCCTTATTGTGATAGAAACCCTCTATAGTTACAGGCTTTCTGACATATGGGGCACCTTCAGAGATTCTATTAGACCTTTCCATATGCTTATAGTAGAAGAGGATCAGCACCAACTTCATCTTCAGGGGATATTTCTTTTATGCCATGTCAGGAAAAGAGTAATAGGAGTACTGGAATGACTACCCAAGGAGGAGTTCATTGTCTTGGTAGCTAGAATCTATATTTTCAATATCACCAGTATAGAGATCATGATTGGGGTAGTCTAGTTGTATCACATGACTATGGATCAAGTCAACTTCATTTATTACAACATATAGCCTAGGATCAAAGTGAATTAAAGTCTATAGTGTGAGTTACTATTCTAGTAGCCTCCACTATAGTATATTCTTTATTTTAAATAGGTGATTCACACCCCTTCATATCATTATCTATCATGGAATGTATTAGGATATAAATATTGTTTTATTGTGGTGTAATGACCTTGGATACACCATCGAGAGTAAGGTCATAGGGAATATGCCAATGCAAGGATTGTAACCTTATGGTAAGAAGTTACCCTTTCTTTTTGGACCTCTTTGATCTTGAGATGATTGGATTTGATTTAATTCTATGTATAGATTAGTTGGTCCCTTATCACACCTTCATAGACTACTATCATTGCAGGGGTATCATTTATATCACCAGAGGGAAGTAGTTATCTTTACATGTGTAAGTGGTATGTATAGGATAGTAGATATAGAACAAAAAATCACCGGATATCTAGAGTAATCACCCAAATTTCTAGTTTCTTCACGGAGTAAAAGATATTACACCTGGAAAATTTTCCTCCAATAGTAGATCATTTTATGGATGTCTATTCCAACAATTTTAATAGATTAACTCCTGAGAGAGAGAGATAATATTTACAATTGGTCTTGTTCCAAGATCATCTCCATTATCTATTCCTCCATATAGGATGAAACTTTATGAGCTCCAAGAGCTCAAGAGGAAGTTGGATGATTTAGTGGCCAAAGGTTTTATATAGCCTAGCACTTCTTCTTGGGGTTCACCTATGAATTTCACCAGTAAGGAAGATGGGACCCTTTGTCAATGTGTGTATTATAGATAGTCATACCGTTTTATGTTCAAGAACCAATATCCATTTATTCAAATAGTTGATCTATTTGACTAGATTCGAGGAGCTAGTGTATTTTCAAAGTTCAACCTAATATTGGGCTATCAAAAAGTGTGATTTAGGCCATCATACATACCTCATAAAACTTTCAACAGTAGGTATGGTTTGTATGAGTACCTATTTATGTATTTTAGTCTTATGAATGAACCTGTCATTTTCATTGATTTGATAAATTTGGAGTTCCATACATATCTAGATTCTTTTTTATAGTATTTGTGGAAAACATCATGGTGAATTCTCACACTCATACCAACCATGATAAATACCTTGATAACATTCTGAGTGCTCTGAGAGACCAAAACCTTTATGCCAAGATTGGTAAGTTTCTCTTCTGGGTCATCAAAGTTAATTTTTGGGCCATATGATATCAAAATCAAGAGTATCTTTTGATATAGAGAAGGTGAGAGTTTTGGTTTCCTAGGAGAATATAAAGAATATGTTTGATATAAAGAGTTTCTCGAGGGTAAATTGATATTTCAGGCACTTAATATAGGAATTCACATTCCTTTTTGAACCTCTTACTCATATTATAATGAATGATGTTGAGTTAGTTTGGTTAAGAGTTTGTGATAAAGCCTTTCATGGGATGAAAGGGAGGCTTCTATTGGCACCAATTCTGAAACTTCTAGATCCTAGAAGATGATATATAGTCTTCTACGATGCATCAGGAATCAGACGAGGTGTAGTGTTGATGTAGGAGGATATATTCACTACATATGGATCTCGGTAGTTGAGGCATCATGAGATAAATTACATAACACATGATCTTGTGCTAGCAGAAGTTGTTAATGCCTTACATTGCTGGGGACACTATTTTATGGGTGAGAACTTTATGGTGTATATGAACCATAAGAGCCTCAAATATATCCTTAAACAATCTGACTTGAATCTCATATAGAGAATATGCATCTAATATCTTCATTCCTTTGATTTTGAGCTTGCCTATACACTCGAAAAGGAAATATGGTAGTGTATGCACTAAGTTGAAAAAATCATTAAAAGTCAGTATGGGGAAGCTATTGATGACTAAAATTAATTTCCCTCTTCTCTGAGCTACATCTGGAGTTCTGTGATAGTCAATAGTAGTCATATCTCTCAACCTTTATAGTTACCACTTCCCTCTTTGATAAGGTGCGGAGCTGGCAGTTTTCAGATCTGGAAGACTTGGTTCTCTTTGAAATATTTTAGGAGCTAACACACCTCTAGATTAGTCTATGGATAGAGAATTCATCCAATTTATATATGGAAATATCTAGGATCCTATAGATATGAGAGGAGAATTGATGTGAGATTCCCATGATTCTCACTGAGAAGTTCATCTAGGCATCTCCAAGATGTTTCAAGACATGAGATGTCAGTATAGGTTGCATGGGATGATATGTCAGATAACTTTCTTTATCACTAGGTGTTCCAACTATCAGCTAGTGATGGTGGAAAATCAGCAACCTTCAAGCTTGCTACAACCTATTCCAATCTTAGAATGGAAATGGGAATATATTTCTAAGGAATTTATAGTCATCTTAGTGAGGTATCCTAAAGGTAGTGACATTGTATTGGTAGTTATTGACTGACTGATAATAGTATCCCACTTCCTTGTTATCCAGGAGAGTTTCTCAGTTGATGAGTTGGGAATATTGTATGTCTGTTAGATCATCCGACTACACAAGGACCCTCTTACTATAATTTTAGATCGGGATTCTTGTTTCATGTCATGGTTCTGTAAGGGGTTATATAAGGCTATAAGTACACAGGTGATTCTGGGCATAGCCTTTCACCCTCAAATCAATGGTCAATCAAAACAGATGATACAAGTGTTATAGGACATGCTCTAGGAATCCTTTCTTGATTTCGGTGATTCTTGGCAGGATTATATACCTCTCATCAACTTCTCTTATAATTATATATTTTAGGAGAAAATTTAGATGTCTCCATTTGAGGCCTTCTATTGTAGGTTATGCTATTCACCCCTATACTAGCTAGAGGCAGGGGTGGAATCCTTACTAGTTCTTCATCACACGTAGGAGACTTCAGCGAATATTTCGCTGAACATCAATTGTGTGTATACCGTGAGAATTCATAGCAGGATAAATGTATCACTAAAAGATGGAGGGATTAATCAGAGATCTTTTTCATTTAATTTTTCTTCCTTTTGAAACAATTTTCACTTATTGTTAGAGAGTTTCTACATTTCTAAAAACAAAACCAAATAAACATCCATAGAAAAAAATTACAAGGTTCATTACTCAATAAGAGTAGCAACCTCCTTGTTATGGTATAGAAAAAATCTGATAGCACACAATACACTAGAAAAAAAACCTTTTTTGTTGAATACAATGAGTAGGATATTCCCTTACACTTGTGTAACACTTTTTCAATACAATAGTGTGTGTGATATCTCTAGAAAAAAAATAATGTAATATAATATTTTTGTAAAAAGGTAAGAAACATGTTGTTGTGAAGCCTTGATCAACTTTTATAAATATGTTCTTAAAAAAAATTATTCACTTCCTTACCCAACAATAGGAATGAACTTCTTTTAGACTACGCAATGATAATCAGTCTGATTTTTCCCAGTCTTATTTCTCAATATGATAAAATAATATACCAGAATATGGATGAAACAAATCTCAATTTTTTTACCTAGTCCAAAAATATCAATACGATTTTCTATGTCCAATAATCTAGACCAATATGATAATAATATGAATATAACAATCAACTGAATACGATCTTGGTCTCCAATCCTTTCTTTCTCTATCCAGAAAACCTTCCTTAGGAACACTCAATCTGGAAACTTCTAATCCCTATAAATTCAAATATTTTTTTGTTATTTATGAATAATACTCATGTCAAAAATTACAAATAAATTTCTCCTTTTATAGGAATCCCAAAATCGTTTGGGAAGGATTTCTAAAAGCATTTCCCACTCATCCAAATTCATTGAAATTTTCATTTCCCATGAATTTTGGATGCATTTATGAATTTTCATTGATTATCAACTCTTCTCAATTCTTCTCATATACTCTTATAACTTCAGATCACTTCAGTCTTGTCACGAACCATCCCAATGGGGCACGTTCCGTGACTTCCCATGCTTTCCACCGATAGGCTTGGGGTTGGTGACTAGCACTGAGTAGGCGTATCACTAACATGGGAGGCATTTCTTAAGTACCCACACACACACACACACATCTCTAGACCCACCGAATATTGAAATGTAAAAACAATTGAATAACTAATGTAGGCATACATCTATATCCCATAACTAGAGTATGATATAAAGTAACGAACGTAAACATGTCCAAATACAAGCCCCCAAAAATAAGTATATAACAAAAGTCCAACCTGAAAGTAAATGTATTGGGACTACTATCTGAAATAAATAGAAACACACCTTAGTCTGTAAGGTCTCACAAAGCACCATCTGGTCCTGGTCCAACTAGGAATCCATCAAAAGGTTGATCATCTTCACAAGACACGACACTTGTGGAAAAATCCTATATATGGGTGAGTATAACAATGCTTAGTAGGACACCCCAAAAATATATCAAATAATATAATAAAATAAATACAATAATCTATATACAGAAATATATCTACAACACATACAAAAATAATACCTAGATATACTCAAAAGACACATGGTATATAGGTAAGACACAACCATAATATACCATCCCTAGGATTCCATATTGAATATTCCATAAAGAAATCATCCCGGATAACACATTCATAAGACCGATAACACTGATGTCATATGTCTGAGAGGTACTATTTTCCTGGTCTTGACCTGAGAGAGGATACACACGTAAAGATCTGAAGAGAATACAATACACAGAGGAGGATGATTATAAAGGCCATGGCGTGATACCAACAAAATAAATATAAATTAATATTTCTAAGTATAGGATCGGTTCCCGGGTAGTGTAGGTCACGTAGATACCAAGAACTCCACCTAGGGAATGTAGATGAATAGATGATCTCACTTCAGAACTCTCTAAGTGATTTTGATGACACTATATAGGATGTCCCCCTGAAGGGATCATTGTAAAAGGAGTATAAAAGATCCATAATAATCCTCAAGGAAAGAAACCCTAATGAATATTATAGAAGATATAAAGGATAAGATATTTAAGCCATGTATAGAATAGTACACGTTGTATAAAAGGGGTTACACACCATGCTTCTTGACCTCGGGTTCTGCCCATGTATACATCTTATGTCATTAAATTTGTGTACATATAAAAGGATTGTGCACTACATGTAGAGGGTTCACATGTTGTGTCCCGCCCGTATAATCTAGTTGTGTACCAGTATAAATCATCATCCCTCATATCTGTGCTCGTGTACTTATGCACAGGGTAGTCTATGTACATTTTCCAGGTCGTGCCATATGGGGGAGGACACACTATTTAAGAAATCCTTGTACTCCACCATGTGTTTGTGTACTTCTTCAGGTACATCCCAAGTCATTCAAAGGGGGATACACATATTCTGACCAAGGGATACACACCATGTGTACCATGTTTTTTTAGAAACCGTTATTTTTTCCCCTCTCACCTAGCCCGATCATCCAGCCTCTGATACATCGATAGCCATGACACAAAACTCAAGATCTAGTCTTGTGTAGTCATTCCAGAACAAAATCAAGAAGATTTAGGCCTTTTATCTTCTTCGAAAACAATATTTTCACTGTTCTTTGTTACACACCAAAGAATAAGAAATCAGTCATCAACCATCATCTAATCTGCCAACAAAACCACCATTACAACTCCATCAAATTGCATCGATCCTGAATCTGTGATATCGGATCATTTCTCCAAGAAACAATTTTACAATGATCAACCATTCGAAAACACTTGAAACCGTATCCAAATGATGAATGCATTGATGAACTGGTAATTCAGGGGAGAAAAGAAAAGAATCAAATGAGAGGAAAGAACCTCAATCGATGTTCATATCAATCTCAATTTGTTATCATTATAAGTATAATCAAGAAATAAAATTTCAATGATAATATCTTGAAAAACCCTGAAAAATAACCCATATTTTTAATCAATTGGTTAAAATTTTTAAATACATCCCTTCATTTTTTTGTCATTATGAATAGTAAACATGGAAAATTTTATCGCACTGGAAGGGTTAATCGGGTAATTAAGGATAAAGATAATTTGACATCAAATTAAAAATTATACCAACACTTTAATTTGATTCACTTTATGTGATTAACTTTTATATATCAATCCAAAATTCAAATATATGGCATTTTTGTTCCAATTGAAATTTTTAATGACATTTATATTATTTTATGTAATGAAAATTCCAAAATGGTAGCATATTGCTTTTAATTTATTTTATATGTTCATATAAGTATAATAATATGTCATTAAAGAATATAAAATATTATTTTAAACATAAATAATTTATTTTTATCATTTTAATTAATTTATAATTTATAGTGATTAAATAATTACGTTAATTTCATACGCAACATTGACACGGTACTAATTCAATTAATAGAAAAATAAAATAAATGATTTTAAAAATATTAAAATAAAAAATATTATAAGATTTATTCTGTCCCATGAATTTTTTCGATAATTTTAACATACTAAGAATGTGTTAAATTTTTATATTCTAATTCCTTTTTTGTCATTTTTTAAAGTCAAATTAAATAAATTGTGTAAAAAAGACATTAATGATATTTTATGAAAGTAATATATTATTAAATCATTTTAAAAAATAAAAAACACAAACTAGGACAAGGAGGAAAATATATTGTCAAAATTTCATCCTTTTTCCATTTATGTGTCTATTTTATTTTTATGGAAACATTCTTAACCCTTAAAGTGTGGAAAACATTTATATTGTGGAAATTGTCAAAAGGGTTATCTAGGGGTAAAAACTAAGTGATAATGATAAAAACATAACAAAATTTGACAAAATTTTATTTTATGAGATGATAATAAAATTATATTTTAATTATATCAAATTGGATCCATAATTCCATAGAAATTACTCAATATTAATTAAATACTTTAAGAGATTCCAAGAGTTCCCCTCCCATCACATTTAAATGCACATCCATTATCTCTTTTATTTACATCAAATTGAGAAAAATAACTCAATAAAAACCTATCCATTTCTATTTTAAATATATTTATACATTTTATAGATATTCTAGGGTTTCAAAAAAGGCCAACCCTAGGTCCCTTAATAGGAGATCTAAAGGAAGTCTACAAAAGAAGATTTAAGCATCTTTATCAACTCTATCAAATTTAATTCATCTTCTAATTCCTATAAATATATTGTACCCATTATAAAATAATTAATTAAATATCATAAATTTAATAATATTTTACTATTATTATGGTGAAATAATTTTCAATATCGTTTCCATCCTATAGAAAGAGAAAACATCACTCATGCATACGCACGACTTACCATCTACATGAAGCGGTGTAAATCATTTTTCATCACCATTTTACATGGATGGTTATAAAAATAGAACTCATAAATATATATTATTTTAATTTAATAATTATGGTTATATAATTATAATATAATACCTATCTTACTACCATACAATATGTTAGAAAACGATAACATCTCTTGGGCGCACATGTGGGCTACCACCTCCACAAAGAGATGCATTTAGTTTTTCATTTACAATTTACATGTATAGTAGTAAGGATAGATTTAAGGAATATATATGATATTTATATCATGATTAACATTATAGAGATTATATAACCATAATCATACTATAATTATTTCAACTTCAATGAAAAAAGATGCATAAGAAAATAAAGGAGTTACCACTCGAAACAATTATAATAATGAAATATTATTAACAAAAGAGAGATGAGATTTTATAAGAGGATCATATTTGATATGATAAATATGAATATGTTTCTATTATAAACTGATAATATGTTTAAACCATTATACAATAGTTTAAATCATGTTCAAGTAAATAGAAATGGGAGGTAAAGAATTTCCTCTCAATTTTCATTCCATTGAGACATATTTGGTATTATGAAACTATTTACTTCTATATAGTGCATATATGTACCATTTTATGTGTTTAATATGAATTTATTTTTTTAATGAAGATTAAATTTTCAACTCATGTTTAATCCTTCAAGGGTTTACAACTCAAATGTTACCAAAGAGGTGAGAATTTATTTTACAATCTCATTTTTTGGGATTGATCTTATTTTCATTGAATAAATATTATAATATATCCTTCTTAAACTCTATATATTTTATTATCCTTAATATATTTAATGAGTTTCCATATTATCTTCCAAATTTTCATCTCTTATTTACTTTAATCAAAGAAAATATATTTTTAAAATAAAATATCATCTTATTTCTATTTTTGATCGACTGCATTCTTTTTCATGACCATATTTTCAAGAAATTTTTCTAAATTACTTTTTATTTAATAAAGGAAAATTTAAGTTGTCCTTGAATTTTTAAAAAGACTTAGATTAATCTTTCCAATGTTTAAAAAATCAATATTTTTTATTTCTTTACAAAAATTCAAAAGGAATATTTTTAACATATATATAGTTAAAGGAATTTTATCACCACCATAAACGTTTTATGCTCTTATCTTATTATACGATTTTTAAATGGTTTTAAAAATAGAAATAATCAATGAAATATAATTTTAATATTTTTGTTTTATTTTCTTTATTTCTATAAAGAATATGATTATTTTTAAAACCTATATTTCTGATGAAACGATGGTTATATTTTATCTATAATTAATTTTATGGTCGTTAACTTTATATTGAAACATTCAATTTATTGTAATAATTGAAAATTAAATTTATCTTTAAAATCCATATTATTTGTATCATGAATATTATTATTTCTTAAATTTTATACCATTATTACATATTGTGTTTTAATTTAAAAAAATGATTGGAGAGGGGAATATTGATATTTCATATTCGTTACACAATATGAAAATTTGTTGATAAGGCATATTGTTTATGAATTAAATTGATCACTCAATATAAAATGAATTCATTGGGCATATAGTTATGGGTTTTCCTTAAAAATATATAGCCCCTTGATGCATCAAAAAGTATCATGAGACAAACCAACTCGATACCCATGTTAAATGGGTTGTTGTTGTATGAATACCCATAATATTATATTGTTTTTATAAAAGGCCTTGGTGGTAAAGATATCCTGATGTCTAAGATCATGATGTCAAACATCATGGATTTCATTCATTGAGAATTTAGTTATTATTATCCATGAGATTATTATATTTTATATTATATATTGATTAAGTTCATGATAAATTTTTTGATTAAATGGAATGTTTTTATAGCTATTTAACTTCTGTATTGATTATTATTTATTTACTCATGATAGATTCTACTTTATATAAACCTTACTAAGTTTTTGAGATCACCCTTTATTTTTTTCCTTTCCCTGAGATATGAAGAAGAAATATTTGAATGAGTTTCAAGGATTTCAAAATTTTTATTTGGTTGTGTTTTATATTTCAAATTTCTAAGGTAATATGGGAATCAAGTATGTATGTGGTTCCTTAGGGATACTAAATTGATCAGTCCTTCAGGATCAGATCTATTTTATCTTATGTTATTGTAATAAAGTGAACACCAACTCTAAGTTTCTGGATTTGGGGTTTTTATAGTCTAAAATTCATATGGAATATTGAAATATTACCAAATCATCTTTCCTTTTATAAATTTCATCAAACTATAATTTTATATGACTTCTAAAGTTAAAAGAATATATAGAGTCATATAAAATGGTTTAAGATCATACAAAATTATTCTGAAGTTAATAAAAACTCATGAAGTCATGTTATTTCAAAAAATTCATGCATTGGGAACGAAATTCATACAAAATTCATTGGTTTCATATGAAAATCATCAAGTAATATCAAAGATAGGTTAGTTCTTATGAAACATAATTTAACCAAAATACTTATAAGTTTTCCCAAAATCAGCATAAAGATAAAAAAGTGGACCTGAAGTTTAATAACCCTCCCTTCTCTGGTGATGTCTCAAGGTTTTTTTCATGTACACTTTTTCCTTATTTTGAATACTTTTTGTTTAGGTGTTACTATGGGGATTTTTTTTGAAAAATTTAATAATATTGGAAGGAGGGGATGTGCACAGTTGGAACAAGGTTTTCCAAAACTATACACCCAACCCATAAAACTATATGAACCCAAACAGAGGGGATTCACATGGCCAATGTACATTTTTTAAATCATGCTCCCTTTTAGGACAAACCATGACCCCCACCCCCACCACCAAATTCAATTCCCGATTTTGAAAACTATACACACCTGGGAAACCATATATGGGTTTTAAATTAACTCTAATTTTTGTTTTAAAATTTTTTATCACCCCACATTAACCCCTAATCGGCCCTAGCTCAACCTAAAAATTCTATATCATTTTTGGAGGCTCCCAGACATATTTGAATGGATTTTGACCTCTATTATTCATGATTCGAAGCAAAAAATTGATGATTTTAACCTCTCATGGTAACTGAATCTCATATTTATTAGTTTCTCATCTTGTTCTGGTGTTTCTAGCATCCTTTAGGGGGGATTTTATCCACTATTGGTTATAGATATATCTATAGGGTTGGGAAAGAAAGATATGATAATATGATGAGTGGGGACTGGTTAAGAGCTCAAGCATCAGAGTAGATAACCCATTTATGGGGTAAAAACCAAGTACCCAAGGTGGTATTGTTGTTATTGATTTGTTCTGTTTTAGTTGATGAAATTTCACCTTGAGTGACACACTTTTTGTGTGTTGCGATAATGTTTATGAACTTTCTAAGATTTGAATTGTGACCCAGAATGGCATGATAGTTGAGTATTCAAGCATCATTCTAAGAACTCTGAATAATATTGTGGCATGCATTACTTTAGGAACACATGGAAAAGCAGGTTTTGGGTAAGTTTTTGAATTGGAATTCTTTTCTTTCTTAGGTGAATTAAATGGAAAGATGTGCCTAATGTGAAATTTAAAATTTTAAATGATGAAATATGTGAAAAATGGGTCTTTAATGATAAAATTTGAATAATGAGAAATATTTTACCCTCTATTAATCATGAACAAAATTTAGGACACTTAAGGGTAGTGACTTTTCCTTAGTTTTGACTCTATGGAAAGGTTTGGGTAAAAAGGTCTTGTAGTGTCTTATTGTAATTTTTAATCTTTCGTAAACATAAAAATGTTATTTTATATGTATTAAGATGTGTTTTTGAAAATTGAAGAGATATTCCTCTTTGATGATGCTTTTTGAGAGGAATAAAGGAGGACAAGGCGAGTGATGCACCTCTAGTAGCGAAACTTGAGGCACTGGTAGTTCCGGGTGACGCGGTTGGAGGTCAGTTCTGAGAGAACTTTTCATGATTTATGAAATTCATAGAAAGAGACTCAGGGATGGTTATGAGAAGAATATATGAATTTATGCAGGAGTTTCAATTATATCACCCTCCAATATTTATTAGAGAGGGTTTATAGGAGATGGATGAGTTCTAGATTGAGTCTTTCTAGACCATACTTGACCACTTGGAAACTCATGCTGAGAAGAGAGTCAAATTAGTTGATTACAAGTTACATGGTTAGGTGATGTGATAGTGGGACATCCAAACTTAGGATGAATAGCTAGATAATATATATTGGAAGAACATTCAATATAATTTCTTGGCATAATTTTATCATGATATTCTCATATATGAGAGGGAAGTTGGGTTCATGAGATTTACTCGGGGGAGTATGTCTGTGGTAGACTACGTTGGATGCTTTATAGATTTTCATAAATTTATTCTATAATTGGAATGAGATGAGGATACGTCATTATAATGGTTTTATTATGGGCATAAATGTGAAATTATGCATCAGATGAATATATTTGGGCTCAAGAAGTTTTCATAGGTGGTGAATCAGGCTATCATTTCTAAGGGGAAACTGAAGGATTATACCAGTGGTAAAAAGTTGGTTTATATTGGATGGATAAGAGGTACTTCATTTGAGTGCAGGAAGCATCATTAATACAGTGTTGAGAAGAGAATTAGGAAGAAGACTTGCTAGGGGGAAGGATCAATTAAACATGATCTTACCTGAGTGCTTTTCCACCAATTTAGTAGGCCAGGCCACTGTCATAGCCATTTCCCTGACCAATAGTGCAATGCCGATCTTATAGTAGGATGGGAAATCTATAGATTTTTTGTAGGAACCCATGATAGATGGGTAATGATGGGGAAACAAGATAGATATGGACTATATAAAGGGAATATTCTAGACCTTAACATTTTGGCAGTTGGGGTTCTACTGGCCATGGTGGTAAAGGCATTTGATGTGTTGATTTTGGTAGATAGTGCTTGTATCAACAATGTGGTGCAACTCAGGGGACTCAGAATACATCATAGGGAAAAGGTGTTGGAAAATTACATTCCATTCAGCCTACTCTTATAGATATTGAGGATATACAATCAATGGTAAGAGGTGTTATTCTTGTAGATTCTATGCTAGATAGCTTCTTATTTGATAATGGTGTCTCTCATTCTGTTAATTACACACAAATTATGAATGGTTTTATCCTAGAATTGAAGTTCATGAGTGAGGTTTTGATGATAGATACACCTTTGAGTGTACGGTCGAGAAATATCTATTTGTGAAATGGTTTCTATCTTGAGTTTGGGGAGTATCGTTTTAGTGTGATATTTATATTCTAGATATGATAGGATTTGACCTGATTATGGGTATGGAATGGATATTCTCACAGTAATACCACATATATGGTTACCAAATAATAGAAAAAAATTCATCTCCTTTAGGTGACAATTATATTCACCATGGAGAGTGGGATATCCAAGAAAGCCATGTAGGGCCATTTCATCAGCAATTTGGGGATCTCACCACCTAGGTTGTTAGTATATTTCTAGAAGAAGGAGGTGCAAAGAAGAAAGAATTTCCACTCATGGTGGATATGTTCTAGGACATGTTTACTAATGACTTGTTAGGGTTACCACATGAGAGATACATGAAATTTATAATTGATCTCATGCTTGTGGATGAGCCACATTATATTCCACCTGAGATAATGGAACCAACAGAGCTTTAAGAGCTCCAGACTTAGCTGAAAGAGTAGATGGATAAGGGGTTTATCTATCTGAGTATGTCACATTGGAGTTCTATAGTTATTTTTACAAAGAAGGATGGAAGGACTTTGAGCTTATGTATTTCTTACCAGAAGATTAACTGGATGACAATAAATAACTTGTACCCACTCCCACGTATCGATGATCTATTTGACCAGTTGAGGGGAGATTTTGTCTTCCTAAATATTTAATGAGATCGGGGTATCTTTAGTTGAGATTTTAACCGTCTCACACACAATAGGATACTTTTAAAAGTAGGTATAGCCTTTATTATTTCTTCATGATTCCTTTTGGGATGAAGAACTCCCCAATAGTGTTTATAGACTTGATGAATATATTATTTAATCCATATCTGGATTAGTTTTTTGTAGTGTTTTTGGATGACATCTTGGTGTACTCCAAGACTCATGACGATCATTCCCAACATCTTTACATCATCCTGAGTACACTAAGATAACATTTGATATATTCCATGCTATCTAAATGTAAATTCTATATTGATCTAGTATACTTCTTAGTCCACATAATCTCGGAGAAAGGTGTGTAATTTGACCGAAAGAAGGTTAAGGTGGTGGTTTCTTGGCAGAAAACCAAAAAACAATTCGATATTCATAGCTTTCTGGAATTAGATGGATACAATCATAGGTTCATCCAAGACTTTTCATGATTGTAAGAACCAATTTTGGGATTGAAAAAAAAACAGGGATTAAATTTTACTGGTCGAAAGCATGAAAGAATGCTTTCTTGGCCATGAAGAAGCACCTGACATCAGCACAAATCTTGATCCTACTTATCCTAGGTGAGAAGTATACATTGTTTTGTGATTCTTCTAGGTTTATTTTTTGAGCATAGTTGATTTAGGGAGATATATTTTTGTAATATGGGTCTCTACAGTTGAGGTTGAATGAACATAACTACCCTACACACTACCTCGAGTTAGATATAGTGGTCTATGATTTGAAGTTTCAGTGAAATTATATGTTGGATGATAAGTTTACTATGAATAAAGATCATAAGAGAATAAATTATATCCTTTCACAATGATATTTGAATCTTCGACAGTGGAGGTGGGTAGAGTATATGTAGTTATTCAATTTTGAGGTGGCATATACAAATGAGAAAGGAAAATTTTTCATTGATTATTTAAGCATGAAAACTCAGAATCAGGTGGTTCAGGAGTCGAGTGCTAATTAAAAAATTATGAGCTTACATACTGAGATGCATTTTGTAGTTCAGTAGAGCTAGGAGTATATGACTCTCATATCTGTTTTCGTAGAGTATACTCTTTTCATCAGATTAAAGGCATTCAGTATGAGGAGCAATGGTGTATGACCTTGTGGGAAAGCCAGGAAGATAGAGAGTCACTTTCTTAATGAAACATAGATGAGGATGAGATCATGTATATCAGGAATCTAGCTAATTTGAGAATTAGCATACATGGGGATCTTATACTTGAATTTCATACCTCAATCTCGGTGGTGCATATTGGTGGGATGAAAATTTATCATGACCTATGAAGATAGTTTTGGTGGTCACACATGAAAAAAGAGATAGCAAGGTTCATGACATGATGATACACCTGTCAATAGGTGAAGGTCGAGCATCAGTGTCCTAGAGATTTAATATAGTCGTTTCCCATTACGATATAGAAGTTGGATGAGGTTACCATGGTATTTTTAGTGGGAATCTTGATTATTCCTCAGATTAATAATGCTATTTGGGTGGTTGTGAACCCACTTAAAAAAGTAGTTCATTTATTACCTATATGGGAGACTTTCTCAGTGGAACATTTGGGAGACTTATATGTTCAGGAGAAATTTCATCTTCACAGGGTGCCACAAAATATAGTTTTAGACCGTGACTCACATTTTACTTCATGATTCTGGTAGGGTTTCCATAAGGTACTTGGTTCACAGGAGTTACTGAGTACAGATTTCCACCCACAAACATATGGGAAGTCAGAGTGTATGACATAGGTGATAGAGGATCTGCTCCGAGCATGTTTCCTAGAATTCGGTGGATCTTGGGAGAAGTTCCCAGCATTGGTGGAGTTCACCTATAACAACAATTCTTAGGTGACTATATAGATAGAACCATACAAGGATCTTTATAGTTGTTCATGCATATCAACTCTATCTTTTAAAGAGGTGGTGAGTTCGAATAGTTGGGACCAAGTCTCATATAGGAGATGTCAAAACAGGTTCAGCTAATTTTAAAGCATATGGATATGAATTAGAGTAAACGGAAGTCTTATGCTGATAAACATCGATGACCCCTAGAGTTGAAAGAGGGTGGTCATTTATTCCTTCTTGTGTCTTCTGGACTGGGTCACCACAGGATATGGAGAAAGGGAAAGATGGGGCCTAAGTTTGTTGGACCATTTGAGATTATGGAGATAATTGGGCTAGTGGCATACATATTGGTCATCCATAGAGATAAAATGTTATGCATGATGTTTTCCATGTATCATAACTTCAAAGGTATCACCCTGGCCCTTCTCATGCGATCGATGTGGATAATGTTGATCTTGAGATAGATGTGTCCTTTGGGTAGAATCAGTTACATATGTTGGATTGTTGTGGGAAAGTGTTATGGGGAAAGACCATGTCGAGAGTTCTTGTATTATGATAACATGGATAAGTTCAAAAGGAAACATGGGAGAGGGAAATTTATATTCGGTCTCAGTGTCCTGACCTTTTTTACTTGATGCTTGGGATTATACATTGAGGATGACTTGTTATAAGGATTGAAGATTGTAAGAACCCAACCATTTTTGGTGATTTCACGAGCGTTTGTTTGAGTAATTTTTTGAATTGTTTTGAGTAATTTTTGTTTGGGTATTAACATGGGAAGTTATGGGGTGAACTTAAAGAAAATTAGAAGGAGGATAGGATGTTCACCTTTGGTACACGATTAGAAAAATTCATGTGCCTATCCTACAAAACTGTACAAACCAAAGCAGAGGGGATTCACATAGTCGATGCCTGGTTTTTCAAATCGTGTTCCCTTTTAGGAGAAACAGTTCACCCCCCCCCCCCAGAAGATGTGCATGGTTTGGAAAATTGTGCACTGCCACCCAAGAAAATATTTTTTGGTTTTTTATTAACCATAATTTTTGTTTTAAATTTCCCAAGACCCCATTATTGACCCCTAGTTAGCCCTAGATAGACCCTAAATATTTTCTCTTATTTTTTGAGGATTTTAGACAAATTCCTAAGGCTTCCAACGTTATTTCTTTACAGTTTGAATCCTAGATTGAAGATCTACACCTTTCCCTATAAGTGAATCTCATCCAAACTAGTTTAACTTCTCTCCCTCGTGTTTCTCTCATCCTTTAAGTAATGTTTATCCACATTTGGTTCTAGATATAAATCTAGGTTTTTTATATCTTTATTTGTTTGATATTGGATCTAGGTTTTAGATTTAGATCATATTCTACATCAAGGTTTTGACCTACCGATTTCAAATTGGAGATTTTCATTGGCCAGTCGCTTGTTAAAGATTTGTGGTAGGTGGTGTATTATCTAAATCTCAAATTATTGATTTCAATTATGTGTATGTAATTGTATGATTAATATAGAATGTTTAGAAATTAAATTTATTTAATTTAATTAATTAAATTTAATAATTTATTAATTAAATAATTCTGAAATTGGATTAATTAATTTTTGAATTAATTAATGAGACATTGAGATTTATAAATTGATTTGATTAATTAAATGTATAATTAATTAATGACTTTTTTATATATCTAAATAAATTTGATTAATTAATTTTTGAATTAATTAATGAGATATCGAAATTTTTGAATTTATTGGAATAATTAGTTGTTGAATTAATTATTGGGAAATTGAGATTGTGAAATTGGAATAATTAATTTTTGAATTAATTATTGGGTTATTGATATTATTAAATTAGACTATTTAATTTTTGAATTAATCAATGAGAATTTTTGTGATTATGAAATTGAATGAGATAGATTAATTATTATTTGAATAAATTAATAAATGATTTGACTAATTAATTTGATAAAAAGGTTGATATTTATTAACCTTGAATGATGTGATATATGTGATATATGTGTTTGATTGAAAAATGGGGTGTGAAACACAGAATGATTCTCTGAATAACCATGGGGGTCCTAGACATGTCCTTTTAGGCCTAATAGATGCATGTGAATATCTTTATGGGATAGGGACTAATGGTCCAAATACCTATGAGGTGTGGGATAGGGAATGATGCTCTAAATACCCATGGGGTTCTAGACATGACATTCTATGCCCTTGAGATTGGTATTGGAAAGTGGTCCCAATTGGATGTATTATGAATTGAAATGAAATGGATAATGAAATCCAATTTGTTATAATGAATTGTTAAGTTTTTTATGTGATAAGCTTCAGACTCCAGCATGGGCTGAAGCAAGTATCGACAGTTCGGGTGAACTCAAGAACTCATGGGTTATGCAGTTTAATAAAGAGTAATTGAATAAATGTAAGTTTTTTACTTTATTGATTTTATTTATTCAATATTAAACTAGATACATTGTTTTGGAAAGATGTTGATTTAGATATTGTTGGTGGTGTCCCACTAAGTTGTAATCACAACCTACTTAGGCTACATAATCGGTACCCTAATAGATTTCAAGGTTATAATATAGGTTAAGGGAAAGTGTCCTATGCTAGATGGATGAGCTGGGATAGAGCATGGATTAGGGAACCAAACATAGTTCAGGACCTTCTTGGAAGTTGTGAGTGTCATCATTTATTTTGGGTTTTTCATATTGACACATGACATATATTGGAATGCAATATCTACTATGTAGTTTTGGATATTGTATGTCCTATTTTGGTCATCATGTGATACTGGTTTATTTTGGTTATTAGTTATATCATTTGGTTATTGTTTATTTATTCCCTTTTTTTCTACTTTGATAAATAGGGTATAGTATACCCTTGGTTAATATTAGACACTCTACTGGATGATAGCCTCTAGCATATGGGGTGTCTCACCTAAGGTCACATAGTGAACCAGATCTGGGAACTGGTGTGTGGAACCCAGGTTAGGATGTTATATAAAGTAATATGAAATATCACTTAATCATTTTTCTACTCAAGATCTAATAATTATTTAATTATTCACATGACATAAAGAATTTTACAATTGGGTCTAGATCCTACCAAACCTTAATAAAAGATTGTAAAAACCCTAAATATATCAACCCACATGTTATGCACTCCTTTGGTTTATTATTCGCTTCTTCTACTAGCTCAATATCTCCCTACTATCTAGCCTCAATTTCACCATCTTAAAAATGTTTTACATATTAATTATCACTCACTTTTTACTTGTCGTTGACATTAGGATCATCTCACCAATAATCATATGTAGTTGATTCTGCATGAATCTATCCATACAAACTCTTTAACCAGTATCCTCAAACTTCTTTTTTTATTTTATGATAGTTGCATCATATTTATATCTAACAGATATTGAAACCTTCTCATGATTATAAAATATTTCCTTATTGAAAATAAATACAATCCATGCGTCGAAAAAAATACACCCTTCATTTAGATTTATTTTCAATACCATTAATCTCCTTAATTTTTAAAATGTGTGATTCCTTTCTCCCCCTTATTGAAAATAAATTCAAAGGGTCACATAGGGGTTGTAACTCACTCATAGACTCCTTATTCACCAGGAAAATAGATAATTTCTTACTAAAATTTTCTCCATTTTATATCCAAATTATATCATGATTCACTTTTTATAGAGGGATGGAACCATACATAACTTAACCTGGATATTTTCATTAATCTTCTCTAAATACATCTAATAACCTAGCATAGAAAACTAGATAGATTTCATCAAGACATAAATTATGTCCAAAAATAAAATTCATGTGAAAAAAATCTCAAGAAATTTTACTAGGGGATATAGTAATATATTTTTCATGGATTATCAAGAAGATTTTATAGCCTACACATGTCTCAACAGACACATTAGAATGTTCAAGTGAGCAAAATAAAACACACACTTTCTCCCAGTTTTCTCATCAACCAAAACTCCATATTTAAAAATATTTTTTTATAATAAAAAAAATAAAAAATATGTGATTATAATACCTCAAAATTTAAGTTTTAGTGTGTCATCCATATTTCCATATTCATATGAAAAGGATATTTTTGAAAAATTTACATCATACCCCCCCCCCCTCAAGGGATGAACTCACTTTCTACATCATAGTAGGGAGAATAATTCATGATGTCTAACTTATCTTGTTTTCTAAAAATGATAGCCACATACACACAAACTTTATGTTTGTTCCCTTCAATTACCTATATATTAGAACACAAAATTAATACAATGATAGTAATGAGGGGAGTGAAACATTACTTATTAGAAAATTAAGCAAGGTTTAGAGTTTTCTCTTGAATAGGAACTTTTAATCTTTCCAACTCCTATTATAGGGAATCACTTAATGATAACCTCTTTGTTTCCTTTCCATGTCAATTTTTATTCAGAAAAAACCGTTTCCCCCTTATTAAAAGTCTCCTTGTGTGGGTACTCCTTGTTGTGATCCATAAATGTAAACTCCTCCTAAAATTTTAGCTTTTTCTTTATCATAATTTATATTTATCTAGGATGGAATGTCAAATGATTTTTTTCAACATGACATGTGGCCTTGAATCACCCATATAAATTCTCTTGAATTATACGTATTACTTCTTTTCATTGCTCATAGGAATCATTTTTTACATTAATCTTTAGTTCAATTTTTCTCATACAATTTTGACCAGAATTTATATTTCTTCTTTGATTCTTATCAGCTTCAAAAATATTTGAAGTATTATTTATATAATTCTCTATTTTATATTTCTACATTGTCACATTGTTTCTATATTTCATATAATTTCATCCTCTTTTTCTCATATGTTTCAATCTAGCTTATTTCTGGTTCTCTAATAATGACATGTTATCCCAAAAATAAAAGGTTATGTACCCAAAAAATCCCATATAACAAGTGGTATCCCCTAAAGAAAGATATTTTAACGTAATGATCAGTCTATCAAACAAATTATACTTGCTATCTAGGAATCTCTCGGCCTTTATTTGGCCTTTTCCTTGGGGATTATTATTGATTTTTCCTTAATAATAATTTTCCTTAATGTTAGAGTAAACTTCTCAATTATTCTTTCAAAATAGAAACCTCCATTTTCATCTTTAAAATATTTATTTTTAGATAAAATAGGTTCAGTGTCAATTAAAAAACTAAAAGTAGTTTTTACCTTTTACTTAGTGATAATCTTATTAGAAACCTTTGATGATTCTGCCTGAATATCCACTGCTCTATCATAATATTATCTTTGTTTCATCAAGATGTTTTTAGAATTAATGCATTAAAATTATACCACATTAAACTCTTATGAATTTTCATCCAGGTTATCATTAAGTTCCATCAGCATTATATATTTCTCAAAAAAAAATTGGATGTTTTAATATATATAATGAGATCACTCTTCTTTTTATCCATCATTCTTCATTATTTCTCAATCCTTTTGATATTCTTCTAATGATTGATGTTTTTCTCAAGGAAATATTTCAACTATATTATTAATATTTACTTATTATAGGACAACTCTCCACCCTTATCACATCATGAAGAATCTACTTGTTTTTTAATGTGAGGAATGAAGGTTTTATGTTTGTGAGATATACCTTCTCTTCAAATTCACTAAAAGTATAGGAGTTTTCATACCCTTCTTTTATCACTTGACTTATCTTACTCTTTACTAAATATATCCTTTTATTTATAGAATCAACATTTCTAATTTTTCAAGATATTCATTTATAGGATCTATTACTACTAACGATTTAATCACTTTCTTCTTATGAATCATATTCGTAATTTTTAATTTATGAGTAGTTTTAAGCAATGTGTCTTGATTTATTATAGTTATTACACATTAGTGAGTGTTTAAAAGTATACCAACCTTTCACATTTTTGAAAAAACTTAACATGAGAGTTATCAATCTCTTATAATCCTTATATTTATATTAAAACCCATCTTCAGACTTATCAAAAGTACCATCTTCATTTTTTCTTATTTTTGATCTTCTCATGGATTTAGAATCATTTTTTTCTTTCATATTATTCTTGAACACCCGGTATTTTCAAAACTCATAGTTTAGAAGTGTGTTATGTACCACATAAAGTGATATATTTAAATTTTTCTCTAAGGTAGATATATTTAGATCAAATATTTAAAGAAAATTCCTCATCATCTTTTTCATGATTGCTGAATCCTTAAAAGTATCATGAAATCATTTGATATTAGTTACTATCCCATTAATCAAAGTGAATTAATCATCAATACTCTCATCATATTATATCAAAATACCTTCAAACACAGATCTTGAAATTTTAATCTTGGCTTCCTTAATCTTTAGGTCATCTTCATACATATTTTAAAAATTTTCCCACATCTCCTTGTAATTTATAAGTCCCATAACCTTGGCATATACTTTAACATATACAGATAACAATATGTAATTCCTATCTTTCCAATGGACTCCCAAATTTATTTTTCAATATAATTCATTGGATCCACTCTTCTAAGTATAGTAAAATACACTTTTACAGTATCACTAATTTCTATTCCTTGTGATATAAGCTAATAAAGTTTTTTACCTTTATAGGAATGAAAAAAAATCGTCGAATATAGGAGAACCTCAATTGTTTACTGAATTCTGGTTTTCCCTATTTAATTTCATTCAATAATGAATCTTTCAAAGTGAACCTATATTTTCTCTGATACTACTTGTAGATCCTATGTTGGGTGTGATCACAGAGAGGGAGTAAATAAGTTGTCCTTCTTTATAAATTCTATTATTTGAATCCAACCTCTGAGACTAGTTAAAGCGTGATCTACTCTTCTTATGTACTCTTATAGCCTTTCCTGAATAGGGATAAAGTGATAGTATAGAGACACAATGATTTACAGGGTTTGGTCTCTATGTGACCCCAATTCATTTCATGATTGGTTAAACTCCACAATCATGGATTATTCTATTGTTAATTCAATTATTTACATGGAATACCCTCATACCATTCTTACATGGATTCCAAATATATAGTTTATTATTGCATTGGATATATTTATACTCTCTCACCCAATCTATCCTCCCACTGGATATTTTTTTTGTTATTTGTAACTCATCCCTACTAGTTGGTATCAACTACGACTCACAATCTTTATTATACAAGTTCTTCCTTAACCTCTATGTGAACAAGTCTCTAACTTCAGTCTCTTCTTATAGTATATTATCAACATTATTCTCTTCAGTTTATCTTGTTTAGATCCCCTAGATTGTTCATCTTTTCTCAAACTCACTATGACAACGAATCATAGTGGTTTATCTTCTTCATCTCCTTCTCTTTCTATGATATATAAATATCATAGGCCTTCTTTTTCTATCATCGACATGTAGGATCCCCTGGATGATTTGAATCTTTTCCTTCTTCAACTCATTATATATTTCTTATATGTATCATTAGAGATGAAGGATTATCTCTCTATTTATTCCCATTTCATTCAAATATATATACTCATGTATCCACATGAATATTTCCCTAATTTTTGGTATCTTGAATTCCCCTCAATCTTGAGTTTTTAATATCATTTAAAACAAATAATATCTCTTTTGAAATATCTTTAAGACTATGTAGTTGTTCTTATACGTGGTAATTAAAATATCAAAACCTCAGTATCTTGAAAAATATCATAGATTATACACCGGAATAAATCATAAAACAACATGATATAGACTAATATATAGTCAAACTTGTGCTGGAATTTAGAATATTTCAAGTGATGAAGGTACCTCAAAATAGTTACCAAAATATACCACAACATGGTCCAACTCTTTGTTTCTCACAAGTGGTCTTCTCATCTTAAACCCCCACCAAAATGGCCATATAAAATATATCACAATGTGGTGTGAGTGTTCTTACTATTTTATATGAACCAATATTGTCATAGTGGTGTAGATTATCTCATCTTCCAATTTAATAATCACATTCGTATCGATACAAATATCTTGGTAGGAATCTCATTCTCTTTGTGATGTTTGATCAATAGAGAAAAACACATGAACTATCACTTAATATTTATTTATTAAGATATTAAATCTATAAAATCACATTTTTATTCATAAATATTCTGGAAATTTCATTAATTTTGAAATTCATGAAATCTGTAAGTCATATGAAATATTCCTTTCATTTCAAAATTTCACAAAAAATATAGTCTCATATGACTTGTGAAGTTATAAAAAAGTATCTAAAGTAATAATAAATGGAATGAGGTCATTCAAAATTATTTTAAAGTTATATGAAATATATTAAGTCATATGATTTTAATAAAGTCATGTGCTAGAAATGGAATTCATTTGAAATATAGTGTGGTTATATGAAACTTATGAAGTTATATGTAATGTAGGTCAATTTATATGAAACACAAGGTTACTTATGGACTTTTCCATTTTAGTTCCTTAGATCAAAGTCATAAGAAGTGGCTCTAAACACATATGAAATATGACTAAATAATTTTTTGATCAATCTATAATAATTCCAAATAACATAAATTGACATCAAGGATTATCCAATTAGATCCATGTCTTCTCAAACCTTCATCTAGGAGTGTATTAACTCTAAATTCATGAACCATCTCCTTGGATGGATTCTTCACTTCTTCATCTTGTTTATAATCTCCTCACTTGTTGGATTCACTCACAATTGTTCTATTTTATTGTAGATAGTAATTATCTCTTACTAATTACATCTATTTGAGATTAGTATTATCTCACCAATCACCACATGTTGGTGTAATTACATGAATCTATCCATCCAAAATCTTCAAGTATAATCTTAAAACTTTCTTTTCTATTTATGATGATAGTATCACATATATATCAAACACATATTAAAACATACTCAAAATCCTAATGGATTTACTTATTAACAACAAATAAAATACATTCATGATCACATTTTTTTAATTTTATGATTATAAAAATAATATTGAAAGAAAAATCCTAAATTGATGTTATGAAACTTGATTTTAGTGTTATTACATAATTATAAGAATATTTTTTATGGGGTTGTAAATGATATTAATGAATTGAATGAAGGCACTGAAGTTGAAATTTTTTATGTGTTTGGAGATTATTTTTTTAGTGAATAGAATAATAGTGGAAGTATTGATTATAAGGTTTTGTGCCAATGGTTGAAATGTATTTCCCTTTTATAGATGAGGTAAATGAATTTTATAAAAAATTTATAGTGAATACCATATCTAGATACATGTCTATGATATCCAGGAAAATATAAAATGGTGAGTTGTGTTATTTTATTCTATGTTTTTCTCAAAAGGGATATTATGTTCTCAAGGTTATAAAGTTAGTGAATACCCTTCCAATAAAGAAAATAAACAGTCAACAAAAAATAGCTATTATTTTAAAGGAAAAAATAATAGTGGTAAATTATAATTTTTTTACTGCACCATTTTCAGGATTTAAACCCCACAAATGTAGATAGTTTAGAGTGAATAAAAAATATCAACATACATATCAAAGTATTATTTAATTAAATGATGATGTTGGATTCTATTTGAACAAATTTAGTAGATTTCTAATAACTGACACAAAGGGATATGAAAATATTAATTTTATATATAGATATTTTAGAAACAATATTCATTAAAAAAGAAGGAAATTTGGTAAATAAGGTGATGGAAAACCCTAAAGGAATATTATTCTAGAGTGTAGGGTTAAAAAGTAATTTTTTATATGAAATTGATTTTTCTGGCCCATAGGTTGTTTTTATACTCTCTCTGGTTTTAATAATCACAAATCATGTCAATTTATTATTGATAATCTAATTAATCATAGTAAATATGTGTAAATTATAGTTATTTATAATCATACATAGGATTAATGCATTCTAACAGTATCTGTGTTGAAAGAAAATTCAAACAGGCATATGTTATAAGTATGTGAAGCTGTCATCGATAGAAAGAAAGACTCACCGTTGAAATGAGTCACCTTTAGATCAATTATCACACCGATAGAAGGAAGGAATCAAAATTGAAATTATCCACTGTCAGATCAGCTGTCTCACTGACAGAAGGAAGGAATCACCATTGAAATGAGTCACTGATAGAGAAACTATCTCTTTGATAGAATAAAGGACTCAATGTTGAAATGAGTAACCAATTCACCACCTAACAATAGATTGTTAACAGTTATATGTTTATTATTTAATTACTCTGACATAATTAATTTCTATTTGAAGACTTGGTAGAAGATTGTATGAGTTAAGATGTACCCCCACATGCACATTGTTGGGATAGAAAGTTTAAAAGGAAAAAATCATGTGAGTTAGAGCATGTAGAGAAGAATAGAAAAGAAAAGAGAGAACACATATACATTCACACCTAAGAAGAAGATAAATATACTTGAGGAAATATTATTATTTTTTGTTATGAAGCAAGAATCTTTTGTGGATTGAGTTGTTTTTATCTTTATAGCACTCAACCAAACAGAAGAAGAGGAACATATAGTCCACCTGGAAGGTAGAACCTATTGCTTCAAAACCCTTTATTTTTGTGTCTGTTTCTAAAAGAGGACTTGAACATATATTCCAACACATTAAAGAGTTCATATCTGATCTAAATAACACTCAGATCATCATAATACTTTCCCAAAAATTATTTCTCTATTATGTATCATTTTACCACATTTCAAGCAGTATGTGTGTCTCTTGATAAAACACACACTGTCTCTTGAACCTATCTGGAGGATACTTGATATCCTTACTTAAAACTCCATATATATATTTTCTACCACATATTACTATGTAATAGGAAGTTTGAGCTGGTATTTTGTACCCACGAAGAACTGTGATAGAGGTTTTATGGCTTGGACAACCTATGTGTTGTTGCGAACCCTGATCTAGGGTATGGATCAAAATATTTATTAATTTAAACTTCTTGGTGGCATGTGATCAATAAGAAGAGAAGAATGAGTCTCATCTTGAGTCTGAACCTATTTTTTTATTTTCATTGTGTTTTTACTTTTAGTTTTACTCTGTTTTATCACAAATTTCATAAAACTAAATTGAACTCTGATAGTTATACTTTGAAAGTTTTTATAATAGTATTGACTTTCTAGATTAGTTTCAAAAGTTGTATTAATTATCAAATTGATAAAACTAAAAACTAATAAATCTTATGAGGAATTAATCGAACAATCATGCTCTCATAAATTCACTACATGCTAACTGGTCAATTGAACTTTAAATTTGGTAAATTTCAAATAATATTTTTTAATGGAAATTTTTATAGGAACTCAATTCATCAACTCTTGAGTGTACTACTCCAACAAATAGATTTTGATGATCAATTTCATGTTAAGAATATTTTTTACGAAGATGTGAGAAGTTTTACTGTATATGAATCATTTGGGGATGCTTTCAAATTTTAAAACACATATATAACCAAAAACTATGATATTACATTCACATCCTTTGTGGGAGTTAATTGTTATGGTACCTTTTTTTAATTGTTTTATTTTTTTTATAGGATAATAATTTTTTTATTTGGTTGTTTGATATTAGATTCATTTCACATCTCCAAAGCACCTTATTGGTATTGTTATGAAGTAATATAGTAAAATAAATAATTTTATTGAATTTTTATTGCCTAAAACCCATCATAGGTTTTGCCTTATGGAATATAATTTAGAAAACCATGATAAGTTTAATGAATATACATACTACAATAAAATCAAGACTAATATAAAATTGAATTTTAATGATTCTTTTGAAATTGAAGAGTTTGAAACACAATGTACCATTTTTATAGGGAAAGATTATCTTCAAAAAAAATTTGGTTGTGTGGTTTAAATGATAAACATAAATAAGTGGGTTCTAGTTTATTTTAAAAAGTATTTTTGGGTAGGAATGTCAAAAAAATCAATTGTAGGAAATATTTAATCTATTTTTTATGGATTCATTAACTTAAGTACAACACTACAACATATTGTTTTATAGTATGGAAATTCTTTTCATTAAAAGGTTGAGAAGGAATATAAATTAGATTTTATATTAATGAAAAGTATAAATAAATTTGGTTCATGTTTAATTATTTATTTATAATTCTAATCTGATTAAACACACTCAATGTTCAGAGAGGAAAAAAGGTTAATTTATAGGAAGGATGGATTATATCATAACTAATTTTCATAGTGAATGGTTTATTAGAACATACAATGTGTTAAAGGACATTATTTTTTAGGAAAATTCAAAGGGATTTAACTATATCATAATTTTTAACTGAAATAGTCAAGATGTGTCATGTTAATGTTTGTTATTTTCGTTAAGAAGAATATTATGTAGACATTATTTATGTGTTCTAATCCAAGAAAATATTAATTGGAACCTTCCAAATATATATTTTTGTGGTGGAGTAAAAAATATAAAATTTAATAACACTTATAAAAAAATAACTTATGATATTAGAAAAATGAAGCTAGAAATAAAAATATTTTATAACTTATGCAAGATCTTTAATGAAATGGATAAAAATGTCACCAATGGTGAACGAAAAATAAAATCACTTTTTTTGGAACTAAATTCATTAAAAGTGTATTATACCATAGAAATTAAAATGAGGACAACCAAGTTGTGTAAAGTATAAGAAATGATGAAAAAAATATGGTTAGTTAGAATCAAGATTCTATAAATGAAATTCACAACCCAATACATGTCAATCATAGAGAATGACCACTTTCGAAGAAAAAATAGAAACAGTAAATAAAGTGGTAAAAAAAGTGTCACTCTATAGAAATAAAATAGTGGGGTGATGTTATTATAAATTATCATTTTTAATTAAATTTTTTATTTTTGTTTTATTATTTATTTAATGGTACTTTTTATTTTTCATCAATATCCCCATAACTCCATTTATCCCTAGAATATCAATTCCAAGGTAAAATAAAGGTGGATTCTTCATAGACACATAAAATGTGTGTACATCTAGTTATGTACAATGGATTTAATCAACTGATAAAAATTACAGAAAAATGATACAAGTTAAGAATAGATATATATTTTTATTAAATTTAATTGTTGTGAAATTTAAATATAATATGATATTATTTATTTTTTAATCCATAATAGATGGTACCATATTGAATGTATTTCCCATGACTAATATCTATGGTATCATATTCTGAAACATTGAATGCCCACTAAACACATATTTATATAATGATTTGAGTTATCTAAACATTTAAATTATAATAATTTAAAAAATGATAAGTAATTTTAAATTCTAATAATCTTGATTAAATTTAAATTAGAAGTGTAAAAATTTATTATTATTCTCTATGATATTGATTTTTTGTATATTGTGAAGTATATAAATGTGACAGTCCAATTGGGTTGTTTTTGGATTTCTATGGGAGTGGGATGTTATGCTGCAAATATGGTGAGATGAAATTTTAGGATTTAGTATGGGTTTTCATTTGTTTTGTATTTGATTTATCATGGTAGTGAAAAGTTATCTCATTATTAAAATTGGATAAATTCTAGTTGTTACTATGATATCTCATTTAGGTTGTCATTGGATTATCATAGTAATGGGAAGTTATCCCACCAATGTAGTGAGATAAAATTTTATGTTTTAATACATGTATCTTTTTATTTTATATTTTAAATTTAGTGGAAGTGATGAATTATATCAGTAAAATTGTTGGATAAATTTTAGGTTCTAATGTAATTGTCTGTTTGGATTATCATTGAGTTTTTTATGGAAACAAAAATTCATCCCAAAACTATAGTGAGACAAATTTCAGTTTTTTAATGTATTTCCCATTTAGTTTCTCTTTTAAATTTTTTGGAATAAAAATTTATCTCACCAATATAGTGATATAAAAGTTTGGTTATAATTTATTTTCCCATTCAAATCTATTTGAATTAATGTGGTTGTTTTAAATTATCTCACTATTTCAATCAGATAAATTTTTGTTTTTCAATGTGTGTGTTCATTATGTACTTTAAATTTATTAGTAGAGAAAAGTTATGAATATAATTTCATGGACATGGTAATTTATCTCACCAAAAAATTGATAATCATTATTATTATTTAAAAATGGCATAAATTTAAATATATATTTTGGATTGAAATTAAAAGGACCCAGGTAATTGAGTATATACATTAAAATATACATGTGTCATAACCTAGTATCACTTTTCATTTATTTAATTTATTTATTGATTTTTGTGTACATGGAGTAGTTTAGGGTTTAATTATTTTATATTGTTTAGGATTTTTTGAGTGTTTCACAACCTTAACATTGTCATTAAATGGTCAGTAGAAACGATGTGATGCATCCTTTTGTAAGAGACTTATAGTTTAGTAAAGGGTGAATGGTTGCTACATATTTAAAAGAAAAAATTCATCTTAATTGTATATGTATAAAAGAAACCATTAATAATGATTATAAATCATTTACTAGAAGAAACCATGTGATTTATTCTTATATATGGGTTTTACAGTTCATTAGAGAAGCACCGTTGGCACACAATTTAGAGTAAACCATCTAAATAAATCATATGTTGAGTATATCCTTCAATGGATAAAACACTTGAGTCCAATGTTAGTTTCATGGTTGATTCATGGATTACAAAATAGTGTAGTCAAACCATGTAAGCTATCTAGTTTTAAAAAATTTCAAATTACATAGTTTCCCTTGATTAATTTTAAACTCTTTAGCCTCTTCTTTTTCTACTAATATTCACCCTCTTGGCTCCAGACACCTCCCTATCATTAATCTCTACTCTTTCAGATAAACCATAGTATTTTTCATTCTTTGGATGATTAATCTTCAAATAAATGTGTTAAAAAACTCTTCCTCTATTATTTTCCTTCCTTATCCTCTCTTTATCTAGAGCTAAGATGGCCATGGTGACTTAGGGTTTTGTATTACTTGATTTTAACTTCGGATTTTTTGGATTTAGGGTTTTTAAAGGGCCTATAAAGGGTTATCTAGATATATTATAGTGGAATAATACTTTTATCAATTAATTCAATGGATTTAAGTATTTTTATCCATGAACATGCCATTAAACATTAATCCATGAATGATTTCTTGGTTTTAATCAATGATTTGAATGATTTAAAATTTATATTAAATGTATCTATTATTTCCCAGTAAAATTAATTTATATTTCTACGAAATATCACTTGGAATAAAGGGTTTTTTTTATGATTTAATAGTTTTTCAATTTTAATCTATTTACTATACAGTCCAAGTGATTTTATAAATTCTTAAGACTATCTTTACCAAATTATTTGATGATTAATGTGGTGATTTGATGGTTACTTACTTTTTTAGGAGATAAATATTATATTTATAAAACAATTTACAAACTAAAGGTTTTTAGATTATTTTGAAATTGTCTTTGTTCTTCTGGACTATTTACATTTCTTTGATTGTGTTGTATCGTTTGTCTTCTAAATATGATCTTATAACTTGATTTCTTGAATGATGTTTCAAAGGAATGGTTTAAAGTTTATAAAAAAAGCTTTTCTTATTTCAATTAAACCATCGAAGCGAGACCCTAGTATTTTTGTTTAAAAGTTAAAAAATATATTTATATTATTTAATGTTAGTGAAATTATCTTAAATAGTAGATATGATTATTATAAATTATTCATGATAAGGGGATGCTTTTGTTAAGGTTGATTGGATTTGAGGGGGTGTTATGATAATTGGTTATTGCATTTATTATAATTTATATATAACTTGTTTATTTATTACCTCTAATTACGTTCTATAGGAAACCACAGATAGTTATGTGGGAAATCTATATATAATTATAACACTTGTTTATGATTCCACTATAGTCGGTTTCCCCAAGTGATATTTACAACCTTAATTGGGAATTTTCCCCTCATTCAGGATAGATAGTATAAATTAATTTTTATGTAAGTTAAATTTCAACAATCACCAATTATATGGATTTCATTTTTTTGTTTCCCTAGGTTGTCTTTCAGGCTCATAAAAGTTACCTTAATGATCATAAATTGATTATCCTGTGATTATTTTAAGATTTTTAATTATCATTATAGTTATTTTTTTCATAGTCCTTAATATTAAAATGATTACTTTATTTATATTATTCTCAGTTATATGGATTTTACAAGAGCTTAAATGAATAAATTATTCTGTTATCTCACCAACATTGGTATTTCAAAAGATTTCTTTCTAAATCTCTTCTTCCAAAATCTATGTTTTCATTATAAATATGTAAAGAATGCCTATGATTAAATGTGAAACTTATATACTTAAGGGGAAAAAATTAAGGGTGTTATTATGATTCTTGTTTTATTTAAAATAAAAGTCTTACTTTCATAGTTTCGTTTAAAACATTCATAAAATGGATGTACATTTCTAGGTTATGCATGGTGTGTTAGTAGGATACCCACTAAGCATTATTTTTTCACACCTATCATATTAAAAGTTTTTTATTAGTTCCACTTGGATTTAGTGTATTATTCTTGGATTTTTGGTTTATGTATATTGGAGTTGGTAGGGGTGTTGTTTTCCTAACATATGGAGGTGTATTTTGTGATTAGTTGTGGTTCTTTGTTTACATATTTCTATTCATTTATCTTGTGAATTATACCAATTTGACTTCTATAATATGGTACTATAAATATTTTGTTGGTAATTGTATTAAAGATTTACATTAGTGATGTTGGACTACTTTGGTTAAATTTTTTGGAATTAGTATTGGTTGATGAGTTATATTTATTCTTATACCATTTATGGTTTCAATTATTATTGAAAGTTTTTATTTTTTATGTGTGGATATCTAACCTTAATATTTTACTTCTAGCTAGAATATGATTGTTTATTTTAATTTTATTTGGTGAAATAATTCCTAGAATTGTATGGTTTGATTCCACGATGCTAGTTTCAATCCCATAGAGATTGGGAACACACTTTGGGACTTGTCATGGGCCAGATTAGGTACCTGGATCGGCATTAGAAAAGGTCGATTCATAAAAAAATTACATCAGATCCTAATTTTTATTTGGAGGGTCATTATAGATAAAATATGGGATCATTAGAGATCAAGGGGTAGGTATGAGTAAGTTTATATCTAACACATTTCATATTTATCCTTGAGTTACCAAGGGTTTTTGGGATGTGTGTGTCTTAAATTTGATATTTTTTCTCAAATATATTCAATAAATATATTCTTTATTTTATTATTTGTATTTATTATTGAAAATTTATGAGATTTTATGACAAATTACATGGTTTAGTGTTAATTTAAGAGAAACCTAGGGTATCAGGATTATTATGCATGTTCAAAAAAATCGTGTGTAGACCACGCAACATAGTCTAGAAAAATGTCAATAAAATTAACACAATTAGTAAATTGGTTAATAGAAAAATAACTATACCATGATTAGTTGTAAACATAAAAAAATTATTATTTTAGATTTTCAATTATTCTTATTCATTTATATAATTGATTAAAGATGAAATGAGATAATTTATGGACATATTGACGTAATTTAGATTTATTAGTTTAGATATTCAGGATAAAAATATTTTGGTGTTTATATTTTAAAAATGGTTTGAAAATCATAATTTATGAACTAACTGAAATGTTTTAGATTTAATAGGAGGTATAGTTTTATAAAGGATATATATATATATATATATTATAGGAAAATAAGGTAATGTTCATAGTATTTTTTGAAATTTCAATATGAGGTTTTATTGAATGTCTACGAGCATCATTCAATGTTTTAATGTGTAATTATTTTGAAACGATGATTTTAGGAATGGATTTATTATATGTTTTAAAGTATATTAAAAAAGTAAATAAGATGATTTTGTAAAATAAAATGAAGGTTTTCTTGCATTTTGAATCTCTATACCAACCTTGATTATGTACTGTGTTTCTTACCCTTTAGAGTACAACCCCAATAAGTCATTAAGGATTCTCAAGTTGGAGTTTTGTTTGAGTCTCTATAAGTAAAGCCTACCATTTTATCAAAGTATACCTGAGTAATTTCTCCTTCCAGATTTAGTTGTGGAGAATAGTGTTTTTCATATTCTATCTCATCATATAGGCTACATTTCAGAGTTTCATAATTTGATCCCTCCTCTCCACAATAGGTAGTGATATTCACATGAAGCGAAAGAGTGGTTTGAGAATATTGAGAAGATATTCATTCTTCGTAAGCTCCTAGAGTTTATTAAGTATAAGTTTGCTACATTTATATTTTAATTTCTATTTAGAAGTGGAAAATGTTTATCATTTAGTCTTATCCATAGAAGTTCCCTTCTAGAGAAGGTTTCAAGGCCTTATTATTCATAGATACTTCCCTAAAACTATGAAAGTGTATTAGGAGATGGAGTTATATTCCCTCAAGCATAGTGATTGATTAATATAAGATCATTATCATCGATTCATTGATCAAGTAACATATCTACCTCAACTATCATTAGACGATTCTATAAAATATTAGTTCTTTAAAAGGGTTATTAATTCTTCTATTCAACTATAATTTTTATTTCTTATTTTAACCTATCTTGTGATGTGAGAAAGTAGGAATTCCTAATAGAGGAATTCATGTATAGAGTTCTCAAGGTGAATGGTATGTCATATTTTCCTAGGGGTGGTGAAGGGAACTCCAATAGAGGATAAATTAAGGATAGTGAGTCTAGTCTGATGGGTGGTTGTGTTAATAATCCTTTATGTTTCTTCTCATTAGCTACATATGGGAGTACATTCTTAGTTTTACATAAGTATGATAAGATGGATAATAATCATCATTAAATTCGGGAAGCACCTAAGACCTTCCACAATTATGGTTTTTTAAGTCATCTACAATGATTCTATATAGGAGTTTCATCTAAATTACATCGATCTAGATCTACCCCTTCTGATGATATCTAAGATCAACATGTTAAAACTGATGCTAATTTGCTACATTCATGAGGTATTCCTATGATATTTTTTTATTTCCTGCATGGTTTATTTTACTTGTTTTATTTAAAATGATGATCCTTATTGGTGGAACCATATTGTGTATTTTGATAGTGTTTTGGATCCTTGGGGGTGATTAATTAATTTATGGAATTATTTAATTTTAGGAATGTTAAATATGGTGGGGAGATGACCATAGGTGATATCCTTTTAGTAATAAAGATATATCTTGTTACATTTTTTTTCTGGAGGAGGAAGTAGTCTAAGATTGTCTGGTAGAGATATTTTTCTTCTAAATTTTCTTGGATAACATATAACGGAGTCTCACGAGGTTTCATGTACATGAGAAAGATGGGTGAAATTTGTACACTTGAATTTAATATTGATAAAATAGTATCAAGTTCTTATCTATAACCTTAAATTTTTTCATGAGGACTGTATTGGATCTCTATCATATAACTTATCTTAGTGAGGTTAATTAAATCCCTTGATTTAATAAGTCATAAATTTAATGAAAATGTTAAAACTCATCCCTTATTAGGTCAATATATTTTATTAATACTTTATAAGGATAGAAAGTGATATAATGGGAAGAATTTTCTCACCCCCGTATAACATTTTCCTCTATTTTATTTATTTACTAATTTTCATGGACATGGATGAGTCTATAGTTGAATTTGTTTCTAAATTTTGTAATTTTTTGTCTTTCATGGTCTCCAAAAAGTCCTTTCATGGTTATTAGTGACCTTATAATGTAAACTTATGTGGGGTGCTTCCATTTTACTGAATAACACATGACTAGAACTTGGTTTAGAGTATCCATGTGTCTTAATTGTACATGACCAAGGGAAACCATGATGATTGACTATATATGTCTTAAACATGGTGTTTACTCTTATATAGAGTAATTCCATTTCAATGGAGAGGCATTTTTTCCACAAATTTCATAGTAAATCATGTAAATAAATCAAATTTGGGGTATATTTTTAATGATTATCACACATGTTGTCTATATTTAAAAGAAACTTTGAAACATAAATATGTGGGGTGGAAAACATGAATATAGTTTTGTTTCCTTGTCTGGAACATTATTTACCAAATAGTGTGGTTTAATCATATGATCTATCTAGTTTTAAAATTTAAGGAATTACCTAGTTTCCCCCTACTCAATTTAAATCCCCTTGACCTTTTCTTTTTCATCCCACTCACACCCTCAAGGATCCAAGAATCTCCATCTCATTATTATCCTTTTCTTTAGATACACCATTGGATTTCACCTTCCTTGGATGATGATTCTTCTATGTGAATTATTATAATTCTCTTCTTATCTGGTTTTCTTTTTTATCCTCTCATTACCTATCCCTAATATGGTCTGAGAGACATATGATTTTTTTAATTCTATTTTGACTTAGGGGTTTATTGATTAAGGTTTCTAATTGTCTTATAAAGGATCATTTGGACCTATTATTATGTAATAACACAATTCTGAATGGTTTCAATTACATGAGGTGTATTTTTTTCATAGATAAACCTTTAAACTCAAATCCATTAATGCTTGTATGTCACTATTCAATGTTTTGAATAATATAAAGGTGATATCAAGTTTATAAATTTATTACTTATAAAATGAATATAGTTTTACCATAAATATCACTTATCATTAAGGGTAATTCAGGATTTCAAAGTTATTCATTTCTAAACTATTTTAATAGGTAAACCAAGTGTTCATATAAATATCTAAGATGCTATTCTCTAATGAATTTTATAATTAAGGTGGTGTTTTAATTATTGATAATTTTCTACGAAAGAAAATATTTTTTTATAAAAACATATTTCAAACTAAGGGTTTTTTGGAATATTTTAATATATTATATTTTTCCTTATTGATTATTTTTGGTGATTTGATTATTATTCATTGCTTGGTTTTCAAATGATGATTGTATAACTTGATTTCTATACGTACATTATAAAGGCCTAATTGAAACTTTATAATAATTGGATTTCTTATTTCATGGTCACCCTTGAAGTGATCTGCTAGTTTTAATTTATAAAAGTTAAAATTAATATTTATATTATGTGAATTTGGTGAAATTAACCTAGTTAGTGGGTATAATTGTTATAAGTTATTTTTGATAAAGGGATTCTTATTTGATGGGTGATTGGAGGTGAGGGGTGTTATGAAAACTGGATATCATATTTATTACAATAGATATATCACTTATTGATTACTCACCTCCAATTATGTGTCATGGAATACCATGGGTATCTTGATTGGAAATATAGGTATAAGTGTAGCACATGTTTAATATTTAACTCTAGATAGTGGTCCCAAGTGAGGATCATGCTCTTATTTTTGAAATTTATCCTAATCTATGCTAGGTAGGGTAAAAATGATAATTAGTGAAGTTGAATCACATAAAGTTTTAACTGGATGTATTATTTTTTGTTATTATCCTAAATTTTCTTAGGGGATCTTAAGTGTTCCCTTTATGATAATAATTTGAATATCTCGTGATTATTTTATGATGTGTCCTTTTAATTCTATTATATTTATATTTATAATGATAAATATTTCAAGGATTCTCTTTATTATATGGTTTTTGGCTGATATGACATTCACAAGAACTAACAATTCCTTCCATTATCTCTAAAATATGAGTATTTCTAAAGTAAATTTTAAAAACTACTTCTTATATTACAAATGCATGTATTCAAGGAAAACATTAAATCATGTCTGTGTTTAATTGTATAAATTTTATACCATGGGGAGAATAAGTTATATAATTATCTCAGACTAATTTTTTTATTTAAAAAATATGACTTTTATAGTTTTATTTCAAACTATCATAAAATCGATTTACTTTTATAGGACATGCATAAGTCATAGGGAAGATACTAATTGGGTATTATTTTATCATAAATATAATATTATATGTTTGATATAGGTTACACCTAGAAGTAGTATATGATTATTGGATTTTTGGTTCGAATAAATTGGAGATAGAATATAAATTTGTTTTCTAGCCACCTAGTGGTAGATTTTTGTGTTAGTTGTGGTCCTTTGATTATATTTTTTGGAATTTTGTTTCATATTGGGCATTATTACACATCATATTCCATACTATAGTTCTTTATATCTTATGTTTATATTTTTATTACATTTTAACCTTAGTGATTGTAACAAACCTGACTCCACTAACCTAGAGTCGGTGTCTACTTTATTGTATTGGCACAAGATATAAGGTATTGCATCCCAAAAGAACAAATAGTTTAGTAGCCTTGGTAAACTAGAAGTGTGATAAAATACAAAAAGTATTTTCTTTGAGAACACCATTATCCCCCTAAGAATATTTCATAATATTAATGACAAAACACTTCCTAATAACCTGGTGAAAATAAAATATAAGAAAGAGGTGAGCTCAAATGCTCAGTAGGGATTTGGGTATAGAAGAATCTATCATGAATAAGTAGGAATAAACAACGTGTAAAGGTAAATAACTGAATCACATTCCATTTAATCAATAAATAGAGCATAATATGGAATAAATAAATGATGATCAAATAAATCCATATAAATAATCACATGGGATTAAAACTAATCCAAATATATTCTAACTAATCGAATAATAATATGGATGTAAATATATAATCACATAAAGAGTGAATTCATAATTTTGAACATCTGAAACTATCAAGACCTTTCATAATATATTTTAAATATGTGGGTTGAAACCCATATAATTTGGCCAACTAATTTGTCTCATGAGACCTGTCGAAGCATCGAGGGGTTATCTATAATCAGGAACAACCCATCACTTAATAAGTCCAATGCATTCCCCTTATAAAAGGGGTGAAACATAATCAACATAAATATTCAAATTTAGAAAATAACAAATGAAATGTTAATAATTACCCCAATCAAATAAACATAATCATAAACCATCTAGAATAATATGGTGAATGGTAATAAAATTATATATCATCAGTAAAAGATATCATAAACCATAAAAAAAATAAGGATGATATGAATAAAAAATATCTCCATGGGATAATAATTACAATAAAGGTTTGATGTTGTCGAAGAAAATAAATACCATAGAAATATCATTAAAAAAATTCTTTAGGAAAAAATCCTTTGTACATTGAAAATCACCTTTTAAAATAAATATTTACCAAAACATTTTGAAAATAATTTTCATTGAAAATAACAATTTAAAACTTTTAAAATAATATTTAATGAATTTGTTTTTCAGGATAATGAAAAATTATGTTCATGCAATACACATTAAAACAAAGTTTCCATTCACATTTTCAGTAAAATCCAAATAGTCAATATTTTGAAAATGACATGGAGATTACTGTAAAAAAATTATGTAAAGTAAAAATAAGAAAAAATGTATCAAATAAATTATTTTCAAAAAGTTAAAACAAAATTTTTGAAAACATATTTAGAAAATAGGTATTTTTCTGAAAAATGATTTTTGACTTAAGAGAGAAATATAGTTATATATTCATCAAAACTTTTTCTCAATAATATTAAGTAGAAAAGAATGTAAAATTGGTACTATTAATTGAAAAATATAATTATTAACCATTTTAGGATAAAATATATTTATTTTAAAATATAAATATCAAGTAATTATCCCTACAGATACTTACAAGAAAACAATCTCAAATAATGATGAGACTATGAAATAAGCTCTTACCACATTGGTAACTTTGGAATCATAAGCCTCATATAAGAAATAACATCAAAAAAATATTTAAATAAAATGACATTAAATATATTAATGAAAAAAATATCAAATGGTTAGTATATACACCACAAAAAGAAATAGGTATTGAATATGGAATATGTCTCACAAAAGTAAAAGTGAGATGAGAAACCCTTACCTCTGGTTCGACATCCTTTGTATTTATCCAAACCTATTGTATAATAAATATAGGTTTATTATGAATATATTATATAATCATAATCATATATATCATTATATATATTATTTAATTATATTATTTTATCAACCTTTTATTCATATTTTTTTTTGTGAAAATCATTGTTCCAGGGGATAATTGCTTCGTTTTTCATATATATTTTAGTTCAATGATTTTGGTCATTTTAATTTGATAATTACTATATACATCAAATAATATTAAACATAATATAAATATAAAATATATTTATTATATATTTATTTATATTAATCTATTAAATTTAGAGATATAAAATGGAATACACTGTTCCTGGAGAAGGTAGGTCGTACATACGCATGAACGTTGGTTCCATTTTTCTAAATTGATGGCATGAAAGGAAAATAAATATTAATTAAAATTTAAATATTCATTTATATATCATATATATAATTTATATTAATCAAATACATCATTATTAACATCCATGTAAAAATAAAATGAAAAACATTCCACATCGTTACGTGGAGGCGGTAGTCCCCTCTCACACACGAGCGATGTTGTAATTTTTCTATAGATTAGAAGGTATAAATTTATATTAAATATTATATTTATAAAAGTGTTCTTAGATCATAATTATCTCAAATATTTATTAACTTTAACTTTTATACCTTTCATCTAAAGCTTAATAAAAAAAATTACGTCACTTTGTGTGGCGATAGTCCACCGTGCACACCAGCGATGTTACCGTATCCCCCATAGAATAGAAAGTAAGAATTTATGTGTAAAATAATAATTAAATAAATATTACAATTTTATAAATATCATATAAATTTGTTAAATTAATTATTATATCCATCCTTGAATGGTGTTGATGGAAAAAAAATTACATTGGTTCATGAGGCAGTAGTTCGCCGTACACACAATCGACGGTTTCATTTCACATTTGATGGAAGAGGTGATGGATCTGGGTCATTACATTAAAATAATATCATATTTTTATATTGGATATTTTTTTATATCATCATATTTTAATAAGGTTTTAGGGTGGTGGAAGAATAAATAAAACAAATATGCACGTTCAGAAACCTTACCTCTTCTTTCGAGAGCCTTTGTAGGTATAAACCTAAATCAATATTAAAAGAGATTCCTATGAAAAAAATATCGTATAACATATGGTTAGGGTATTAAGGAAGGTATTTTTTTTGGTATATACCTAACCAATATTTTTTTATTGTGAATTGGGGTAGAGAGGGGGCTTATTTTATAGGTGGGGGAGAGGACACACATGGAATTTGAGAAAAATAAATTGATTACCTTGTTTTTATCAAAACAATACTCACCCAGAATGAGTCATTATCAAACATTAGATATTATAGGGTAGATATATAGTCAAAAATATATATTTTAGAAAACAATTAGACAATTTTATCCCTTATATTCTTAGTTTAAACCCCCAGTAAACCCTTTTTAACTTGAACTGTAGTAATTAAGTTTTACATTTCTTTACAATTCATTAGGGTGAAAAATTAAGTTGAACATATTGTATAATATAAATTTTTATGATTAAAAATATTTAATCAATTTTTACCAATTAAATTCAATAAATTTGAATAACTCAATTTAAAATAATACCACATATGTGATAAGAGAGCGGTTTTCCAAAGGGAAACTTTTCATAAGAATAGAATGTTTTAATATAAAAATTAAATATAAAATTGATCTAAATGAACTAACTTAGTAAAATTATAATATATACGAACTACTTTTATTCTAATAACTATTTAAAATATAATTTAAGTTTGTAAATAATTTGAAAAAAATGCATTTTTCAATAAAAATTAGTATCTTTTTCTATTCATCAAAAAATTAATCTTCTTGGAATAACCTCAAAAAATAACATAAAATATAATTTTTACATATAGATTTTAAAAATTAAATTTTTTCTATTAAAAAAATTCCAACAGTGGTAAAATTAATTTTTAAATTTTTTGTGCAAAGCACAACAAATCTATCGTTCAAAAAAAATACAATTCTTCCAATATAAATTATTTCTATTTCAAATAGTTCTTATTTAATTTATAATTAATAGATAATCATTGAATTTATTTGATACTTGTTTAAAAATTATATTTTTAATAATTTATTTATTAATTTTCATACTTGAAATCTTAATGGATCAGTTATAATATTCATGTTTAAATAATAATATTTTCATAAAGTATCATGTTTCTTTCAAACTCGATGTTGTAGGCTTTAAAAGCTATCGAATAGATTGAATTTATTTAGAAATAAATATATTGTAAGGTCTCAAGGTTTTATATCCTCTTACATTCTTGTGTTTTCAGGTCATACATGATATCAAAAATGATTTTTATCTTTTAAGATCTCAAGGTGTTGCATTATATGCCCCTTAAATAATTTACATCCACATAATTTAATTTTGGTATCAATAATAAAGTGTTTAAAATTTCAAAAATACTCTTATAAAAATATCATATCATAAGAAGGGTTAATAAAAAATCTTCTTTATAAGAGATAAATGGAAGTATGAAGGAAATCTGGAATAATCACCTAATTGGGTTTCTAATTACAAGAACATAGATAGAAAGTTAAGATATCGACATAGAAGAAAAGTGTAATGCCCAAATAATGATGAAGGGTGATAAGCGTCATTGATAAAAATAATGTGAATGATCAAGATAAATTCAGAAACCAAAAAATCCTAAATTTCTAATGAGTTAAGGGGCCAATTGATTCATCATAAATAAAGGTACAATAATTATATATTTTTTAGTATCCTTTTTCTTGGATTTGATGAATTCATTTACCATCTAGATTGGGAAAAAATGATAATATACTTACTTTATATCTCTCTATTTAATTATAAAAACCTTGGTAATAAAATAATAAATAATTCTAATATTTATTAGCATTCTAAAATTATGAATTTATATTCATTATAATTATATTAATTAATTTTAAAAAAAGAAATAGTTTTATCAAACTCATTTCTTATAAGATTTTAACTAAAATATTAATTTTAAAAATTTAGAATTTTAATTTGAAAAAATAAATTTAATTTTTAAATTCATAATATCAAAATTATATTAGGATGAATTTTTGATAACTTTTTGAAAATAATGATTTTTCAAGGAATAGTGAAAAATAATGATTTTTATTGAAAATTGTATTTTATTTTATAGTATTTACACGGTCAAATTATATTTTAAATTTGTTTTAGATTTTCAAGGGTTTATTTTGATTCAAATTAATCCAATTTTTTATTTTTAAATGTATTTTATAATTTAATTTAGTATTAAAAAAATTATATTTAAAACTGATTTTTTTCTAAAAAAACTCCTTTTCATTACCTTTTTCCAGTTTAATTTTAAACTAAATTATGAAAATTATAGGTTTTAAATTTTGAAGACTGCATTTAATATTTGGAATAATTTTTTTCAATTTTAATAAATATTTCCCTTTTATTTTTAGTTAATATAAATAGTAAACTTAGTAATTTTATTACCATGGTAAAGAGTAAGTCAAGTAATTTAGGTTAAAAATAAAATGATAAAAACTATTAAATGACCTGAAACTTAATTAAATAATTTTATATAATTATATATTGACAATAATCATAAATGGGTATAATTTAAGACCTTTTGGGGCTATATAAATGATATTATGACCTGTATAATAGTTTATTTAAATAAAAATCAAAATGTCACACACTTATTTTTGATAAGTGTAATTTTTTTAAAATGGTTTTATATACTAGATTTTTCAGATGATAGATATTATTTTTAGTTTTTATTTGTTATTTTTCATCATGGTAAAAAAAATTAGTGGTGAAATAATTACATTAAATTAGTGCACAACGTTGATGTATTAATTATTTAATTAATTGAAAAATAAAATAAATGCTATTAATAATATTAAAATATATATAATTTGAGTGAAATAATATAATTAACGAATTTTACAAATTACCTGTAAATTTTAGTGATATAATAAATTATTTAGTTCAAATATAAGGTTTTTTTATGATATTATTAAAGTCAAAGTAATGAATAGTTCTAAAAAATCAAATTTTGGATATTTTATATTAAATACTATTTTATTAAATGATATAAAATTATTAAAAACTTATATTTAGCCATGTGATTAGTATAAGGTTTAAAATGGCAATAATGTTCCATTTATGGGTATTTTTTAATTTTATTATAACTATATTAACCCTCAAAGAGTAAAATCCATATTGACATGACAAGAGTTAAAGGGGATAAAACCAAAATATAAGGGTATAAATATAGTTAAAACTTGTATAATTTTTATTTTATGAGGTGATTTCAAAAATCCATTATCGTAACATTGAAATAACTTAATTTGAAGATGTTTGGAGTTGAAAATTAATTTATATTAATTTAATAGTCTGAGAAATTCTAAAAGTCTCCCTCCCCTCTCTTATAAAAGGGAACCTCTTCATCTCTATTATTCACATTTAAAGACCATTTTTTTAAAATACTTACAAAAATAAGTTAATATAATCCCTCTTATCATTCTAGAGTAATCTTTATATATATAATAGTAACCTTATAGATTTATGGTTTTAAGCAAAGGAGTTTTTTCAAAGAAGCGGAATAGTTTTTAACTACATGTTTTAGTTTTTTGCTTCTTAAAAATCACTAAATAATCAGTCAAACATTATTATATAATAATAATAGTATTTTAAATATACTATATTTTTTAATGTTCTTCGAACAACCTATATCTGTCTCCTTTTCCATTAAAGGGGAAATTAAATCATTATCTGTGTGTGTGGCGGGCTACCACCTCACGAACCGATGTAATTTGGTTTCCATAGATGTCTCCCAAGACATTATATAATGATGAAATTAATTTTAATATATAATATTCATGAATTATTTGTCATTATTAAAAGATAATATATCATTTAAATTTTGACCTTTAAAGTAACAGGAAAATGATAACATTGTTTATGCATACGTGTGGACTACCACCTCCATGAAGTGATGTGATTCATTTTTCATAAGAAAATCACATGGATCACATATATAAGTATATTTAACGAATTAATATGATATATATAATAATATGTCTGTTATTTATAGTTAAAAAATACTTATTTTCTTTCTATAATGATCATTGAAAATTGGAAATGTTACTCATGCTTTTGTATGACCTATCATTTTCATGATTGTAACGTAGTTCATTTTTCATATCATTGTTTAATGGATGAATTTAAAAGTATAATTTATGAATAATAATTATTATTATTTCAATATAACTATTCTGTATATGATGTGATGATGACATTTTTTACTATAATCGACTTTCAGAAGTCATTCTGGACTTGTGAACAAAATATCATTAAAACGTACTAGGTGAACATAAATGATTAATTAATTTTATATAACATGAAAATAATTGATATGAAGGAAAAAAATAATCTTATAAAGTTCTTAATAAAGTATAATTCAACCTATTTTTATGATTTAGGAAGAAAAATAATGTTTGAGAGGATTCAGACTCAAGGTAAGGGACTTTCTTTTAAAATTAATCTTTAATGTTTCATTGAAAACTCTATTTTTATTCCTTATCCATATGATTGTTTTATGAAATTTATTTAAATGAAAATTTTAATATTCTTTTATTATTTTTTTAAAATTCCTTAACCATTTTTTTATTTTTTAAAAACGTTTTAAAAGGAATATTTTTTTTATTTTTCAAATGAGGTACTTTATGACTTTTCCAGCAAAATTATAGAAGGATTTTTTTCAACTTATACAGTATGAGAAAATTTTCCTATTATCATGACAAATATTTTATTTTAATATTTATTTAAAATTTCACATGGTTATTCTTAAATAAATTTCTTTCCTTAATATTTCCACAGTTTTTCTAAAAATAACTGATTTCAAAATGAAAAAGTTTATTTTCCTTAATAATGTTTTTATGATGTAGGATTTCTTGGTTTATGATTAGGTTATGGTTATTAATTAGAAATTTTTATAGGTACATGTGGTTTTATTATAAACCAAGTTTGGTTGGTGACATTATTAACAAATAATGTGAGGTTCCATGATAAACCAAGGATGGGTGGTAGCATTATAACCTCAAATGCATTGGGTATGAAATTCAATCGTATGATTATTTTATTTGTAAGAGTGATTTTAATATTGATATGTAAAATGATACTCCAAGTAACCTACATGTTTTATTTGTATTTTTAGGTGTTTTAATGGGAATCTAATTATATCTCAAGGTAAGATGATGATCTTATGTTTTATGGAAAACATATGCTACTTTATAAGTGTTAAAAGTATAACTTTGTGAAAAAAGTTATTATGAGTTTTTTATGGTTGAAAAAAACATTTATGAGTTTTATTTGGCCTTAAATATTTATTGTGAAATGTTTTATTAAAATTATTGGGTAGATATGGTGATTTCTTAGGTGATAATTTTTTTATTTTAAACCTATTATTTATTTTAAAAAGGTAAAACTTTTATAAGTTTCCATGTACTACTAGTTTATTTCTTTCATTTTATGTCCCTTACTGAGATATTTGTGCTCATTCCAAATTTTTTAAAAAATATCTACTAGTTTTGATGATGTATAAGAAAAATGAATAATCCATGTTGAATTTTTTTGAGATTTATCTGGAAAGTATTTTTTATTTTAAAAAGTTTTTTATGGGAAAATAGATATTGAGTATAAGTGTTTGTTTCTAATATATGGGATTAGTATGTCATTGTTTTTATTAATTCTATAAAACTATTAATTGATAATATCTTTAGTATTTAAAGAAGTTTAATTCTATCTCAAATTCACTTGAATTTTCTCAATTCATGGCCAGTAGGGGAATTATGGATCTTGGGCACTCAGGTGATCAGTTTACGTCGTGTAACAATCAATGGGGGAACCATAGGCCATGGAGATGATCGGATAGATGCTTGGCCAACATGCATTCAATATATATTTATTCCAATACTCACGTGGCACACCTACTGCACAAAATATCAGACCACTCCCCCTCCTGATATCTTTATCATCTGAGCATGAGTTTCACACTCGGTTTTGATTCTATTAGCACTGGGCAAGCACACCTAGATATAATGATCTAGTGAGAGACTCCTGGAACAACACTTATAAGGGACACACCTGGTTGGCCTTTCACAAAAAAAATTAATATGGATTAAACCGAGGTTATAAATTTGGTCGAAGGGTTTTTCTATATCAGACAGAGAGTTAGAAGCAGTTATGCAAGAAGTTATCGGCTTGAAAGGTGTCTTTAAGAGTGATGGGATTAATATCTATTTGAGGACATGTCTAGTAGGAAATAAATTTCAGAAGATATTCTATTGAAACAAGATCGTCAAGCTAGAGAAGATTCAAGGATTAAGTGGCTAAAAGATGGTGATAGGAATACTACGTAATTTCATTCTTGTATTAAGGAAAGGAGAAGATGGGTTAAATTTAATGTTGATATGAAGGATGGATATTATATTGATGATAAGTATATGGTAGGGGTGTTAGATAGCTCCCACTTTTATGACTTCCTTGCTCTCCCCATACCCTCTTACCAAATGGGTACCCAGGAGGTGATGTGGGTATTTTTATAGTTATCCAATCCAATTTTTCTACTCATGATAAAGAATTCTTGGGATCCATTCCTAAAGAGTATTAAATCTACAATTCCATGTTGATTCTGAATCCCAATAGTGTGGTGGGTATGGACGGGTTCCCTAGAGCATCTTATAGAGCTTCATGGGTGATGGTGAAAGTCGATTTAATTTTGTCTATACAAGACTTCTTCTGGGGTGGTCTATTACCATGAGTGGAATGTGTTACCACTATTGTGCTTATTACCAAGTCCATGTATCCTACTTCTATTGAGAAATTTCATCCAATAAGCATGTGAAACTTCCCTTATAAGATTCTTACTAGTATTACTAATTCTTGGATATCCATTCATCTACCCAAATGGATCTCCAAGAAACAACATGGATTTGTGAGGGGGCACTCCATCTAGGGGTGATCACTTTGGCCTAAGAAGTGATCTGAGATATCAACTTAAAAAATCAAGGCTCAAATATGGTGATTAAGATTAATATGATCAAGGACTATGACTGAGTTGAATGGAGCTTCATCAAAAAAAAATTGTACGTATGGGCCTTTCACCTTAGAATATGGATATTCTCTTTCGCTGTTTTATCTCATCTTTGATGTAGATCGTGTTCATGGGTAAAACTTTTGGCTTATTCAAAACAACATAAGGTCTTTAGTAATGGGATCCCATCTCTCCGAGAATTTTTATAATTCCTTAATATGTTCTCACCCACCTCATTTTATGCAGTATTTGCTGTTGTGAGATCTTCCCATACCGTATAAGGAAGTGATACCCATCCGTGTCACACCTCATTTTCATAGATGATTCCATCATCTTCACTAATGCATCGAGAAGGTTTGTGTAGGGATCAAATAGAGGCAAAGAGGAGTATAGTTATTAGAGCAGCCAGGTGATCAATAAGACAAAGGTAACTTCTACATGTCCAACAGATACTCTGTCATCCGATTCCTTAATGTGAGTAACTCTCTAGGCATGCGGAAAGGAGATCTCCCCATGGGGTACCTGGGATCCCCTATATCATCGAAGAGGCTGAATATTCATGATTTCTACCCTCTCGTCTACAGAATCATAGAGAGGGTTCTCAATTGGAAGAATAGGTACCTATTCTTTGGGGGGATTATTTCACTAGTTAACAGTGTACTCTTGGCCACCCCGGTTCACGTTTTATCTTCCATTAAGGTCTCCAATGGTGTCATCCAAAATATGGATATAATTTTTGCAGGTTTTATTTGGGACCCAATGTTCAAGGGAATAAGGATCTAGGATTATTGGTATAAGATAGCGAGGCCTATCAGTGATGGTCATATTAATGTTCTGAGTCTTAATGACACCCTTACTTGCATGCATGTGAAATTTGCATGGGTGGTGTTGGAGAAACAAACATTATGGAGGATGACAATGCATGAATATTACGAAGGGGATTGGGATGCATAAGAAGGCAATGTATCTCCCATATACAGTGAGATAGGTCCCCTTGTCACCACTCTCAGACCCCATACTCATTGGATTGTAGGGATTGTTGATGCATGCTTCTTGTACAATAACTGGTGTGGGGAGACCATTGAATTCCCATGATTCCCAGCCACAGTCATATCCTTTAGAGAAGCCAGCCTTTATCTTTTGTTCATCAATTATATTCTAGATAAGGACCATCTGAAAGTGTTCCATCTCATTGATCTGACCTCGGCCTCAGATCGATGTGTGTTTACCTCGTCTCCCTCGGGATCTTTCATGACAAAGGACTATCGTTAGGTCTCATCCATGTAGGTCATAGGGGACAAGTGGAATGATTTTCTATGGTCCAAGAACATCCCAAAAAAATATAACTTCCTCACCTAAAGAATTCATAACAAAGAAATCCCCATTGATGATAATATTAACTGTTGCATTGTGAGTATGGCATCTAGGAGTGTATACCACATGAGGCATAAGGAGGAATGCTTGGGTCACCTATTCTTTGAGAGAGAATGGGAAAATGAGGTTTGGTAGTTTTTTGGTGAGTTCACAACATTATCCATACCCGACATGGATGATAAATCCTTTATTGTTTTTCAGTATCATTGATTTGGGGAGAAGGACCCAGAGATAAGGGTGTGCAACTTATTATTGTATACAGGATATTGGTGTTTGTGGTAGGTGTAGAATAAGTGGTTTCATAAAGGGGTGGTTTCATCTGGGTGCGCGATCATTATTGGAATTAAAAATCTAAGTATTGATATGGTTAGGGTTCTTAGCATTGAGAGTTAGGTGCATACTTTGTAGAAATTTATACATGGTTTTCTTGATACTCTTTCTGGCATCAATATTTCTATTGGTAAATGGGTTATATGGCTCCCTACCCCTGGGGGCTTAAAGATAAACATTGATGGATCTTATGTATTAGGAGTTATGCGTAGTGGGGTGATCTTTCATGGTAGTTATGGACCGGTATTCCTAGGATTTTCAATCTATTTGGGCCAAGGTATATCACTACTGGCTAAAAAAGACCATGATGATAGGTCTCACAGTGTGTATGCGGAGGTGGTTGGATCTCATTGAAGATGAAACTAACTTAATGCTGGTATACAATGCACTCCAATGTCTCACAGTTTTCCCATGGTATATTTATTATACCATCTGTAAGAGCCATAGTATCCTTGAAAACAACACAAAAGTGTCTCACACCTAGAAGGAGGGGAATAAGGCAACAGACTAATTAGCCTCGCTTGATACACAAGGCTCAGAGAGCTTATTTTTTTCATAACCTTCTTAGCCTGTAATTGATGGGGATTAACATCATTATAGGGGATTACCTTGTTCTTCATCCTTTTAGACCCACATAGTCTTGTTTACCCCGTCCTGTATTTGTGGGCCCTAAATGTACTCCTTTCTCTCTTTTGAATAAAAATTTACATGGTGATAATGATGATATTACTTTTGAATTTTGGATATTAAAAGTAGGTTTTATACTTTTCATCTTTTAATTATTTTTTGAATTATCTTAACTTGGTCTAACAATCTTGTTTTTGGTTAATACCTAAAAAGAGGAGGAATAGATTTTTAATATTTTGTATATTTTTTTCCCTTTGAAGTTTATTATAGTGCTTAAAAGTGAGAAATTCATCTTAAATACTCGTAATTTAGAGGCAAAGATGTGACTGTGGTAGAAATTTGTAAAATGATGAAACTCTACATATCAAGTAAGTATATTTTATTATGATATTAGTTTATATGGTAAAAGAATTCATCAACTCTAGGAAAATTATTTTCTAAACAAAAAAATTATCCATTAACTTTTGTTACCAAGAATACATTGGCATTTTAACCCATCACAGATTTAAAATTTTGTGATGCCTAACTTTCTCATAATCATGTTCCCTATCACTCTCTATCATTAATTTAGAATTAGTTTTCTATTCTATATTCATGTTTTCACTTCGCACTTATGTTATCCTAAATGTAAATATATTATGTGTTATTCTAGATGGAATTCATACTTCCCTTTCTCTCTTTTCAAGTGTAATTTTTATTAATCATTTTTATGATGTGGGATTTAAAAAAAGGTATTTTTAAAACTGAATCCCCAGTTACCGAGCCCACATTCATATTTTCAAGGACGTAGTTTAAAAATGGCGGGATAATGTAAAAACCCATGAAATGATATAATAAACCATTTTTAATATTTATTATTATTCCTCAGTTATGTTGTTATATTAATTATTAATATATTAATTACTTATTTAAAAGAGTAAATGTTTTTATAAAACTATTTTCCTATAAGATTTTATTTAAAAGTTTAATTTCCAAATTATATAATTTTAATCTCAAAAAAAAATTCATTTTTAAATTTATAATGTCAAAATTATCTTAGAATTATTTTTTGATAATTTTCTAAAGATATTTATTTTTAAAGTAATCATGAAAAATACTGATTTTTGTTCGAAATTGTATTTTATTTTAAAATATTTAAAAGGTAAAATTATGGTTTTGAGTAGTTTATAGATTTTAATTAGATGATTTTGATTTAAAATAATCTAATAATAGTTTTCAAAATGGATTTTCAATTTTTATTTAGTAAAAAAGACGTTCATATATAAAAATGGCATTTTTTCAAAAACATGTTTTTCATTGGGTTTTGCAAGTTTAACTTTAAATTAAATTATAAAAACATCTATGTTTTGAAATTTGAAAAATGTATTCCATAATTGAAATTAGATTTTTAAATTTTATTAAATCGTTCTCTTCTATTTTTTGTCAATATGAATAGTAAACATAGTAATTTTATTACCACGGTAATGGGTAAATTTGTAATTTAGGTTAAAAATAAAATTATAAGATCTATTAAATGACTTAAAAACTTAGAAAAATATTATTTAATAAGTAGATATAAACAATAAGAATCCAAGGGTCTAATTCTTCACCTTTTTAGTCAATATGGATTTGAATGACCTTAATGATATTTTATTTAAATAATAGTAAAACATGTCACACTCTTGTGTTTAATAAGAGTATTATTCTTAATATGGTTTTATCATGAGGATATGTTAGACTATAAATATTATTCTAAAATATATAATATTTATATAAAACATGGTAATATATTTTCAATTTTTAGTGATCAAATAATTACTTTAAATGCTCGCACAATGTTAATACGACGGTTATTTAATTAAAAAAATAAAATAAATGATTTTAAAAATAATAAAATAAATATAATTTAAGATAAATAATGTAACAATTGATTTTACCAGATTATCATTACATGTTAAGGATATAATAAAATATTTGGTTTGAATTTTTTATTTTTTAATTATATTATTAATGAATAGGGCTAAAAATTGACATTATTGATATTTTATAGTAAATAATATTTTATTAAAATATATAAAATTCCAAAAAATATAAAATTCATCCACCTGATTAAAATAAGTTTTAAAATATCTACCATGTTCCATTTATAGGTCGTATTTCATTTTATATTATCTATATTAACCCTCAAAAAGTAAAATCCATGTTGTCACGGTAAGAGTTAAAGGGGTTAAATATGGGTTAAAACCAAAAGATAAGGGTATAAATATTATCAAAAATTATCTAATTTTTATTTTATTGGTTAATTAAAACCAATTATCAAATAAAATTTTAAATAACTCATTTTTTATTCATTTTATGTTGAAAATTAATTAATAAAATTTAATATTTTGATAAATGTTAAGAGTGCTCCTCCCCTTATAAAAGGGAACCTCTTCTTCTCTTTAATTCACACATAAAAACATTTGTTTGAAAATAAATCAAAAAATAAAATACAATAATATTAATCCTAATTTTAAGGTCTTTTTTAGGAATAATACTTATATTATAGGTCTTAAGGTTTTAAGAAATAGAGGTTCACAAAAAAGATGTATAGTTTTTTTCTACATGTTTTAGTTTTGTTTCTTATTCTAAATCTATCAATACTTTTTCAATCATGATTATATAATAAAAAAATTATATTAAATATACTTAGTTTTGGTGATGTTAATGGAATAACCTATATCCATCTACTCTTCCATAAAATGGAAATTAAATCATCATTTTTGTGTACGGAAGACTACTGCCTCGTGAACCGATGTAATTTATTTTCCATCAACGTCTCTCCGGACATGTTATAATTACGGAATTAATGTTTATACATGATATCAATGTCAAAAATTCATTATTAAAATGTAATATATAATAAAATTTCTTATATTTTCATATATAAAAAAATTATTACATTGTTCATGCGTATGTGTGGGGTACCACCTCCACGAAGTGATGTGATTCATTTTTCATCACCAAATCGAGTGAATGGTATATATAAGAATATTTGAAGAATTAATATTATATTTATAAATTTATTATAATTATTTAAAGATAAAATAATACTTCGCTACTTTTTATAATGACCTTTGAAAATGGAAACATTACTCTGGCTTACATACGGCCTACCGTCTCCATGATTGTAACATAGTTAATTTTTCATAACCTTATTTAATGAATGGATTTAAAAGTATAATTCATGTATTGAAATAATAAATGTTTAATGATTATTATTCTATAGATGATATAATTTTGACATTTTTTACTATAGTCGATTTACCAAAGTCATTCTCTACTTGTGAACTGAATATCATGAAAACAGATGTTAACTAAAATAATTAAGTAATTGTATATAAAACGATAATTTGTTATATAAAAGGAATAATAAAATTTATAATTTTATTAATAAATTATAAATTATACAAAGATTATTATTCAGTAAGATAATGAATTCATGTGAATAGTCAAACTCATAGTAGGGAACTTTCTTTTAAAAACCATCTCTCAAATTCTTCTTTAAAACTCTATTTTTCTTCTATATTAAAATGATATTTTTCTAAAATAAGGTTTTAAATAAGGTTTTTATTTCTTCACTAATATTTTTTAATGAAATTTTTACCAATGATGTATGTTTTACAAAACTTTTTGAAATGAATCTTTTTGTCATTTTCCAAATAAGGTACTATCTTTTTAAAGAAAATAAAATAGAATTTTTTTTGTAACATATATGGCTTGAGAAGAATTTACCACCATCATGAATAATATTTTCTTTTAATATTAATTTACAAATTTACATGGTTATTTTAATATAAAATTTTTTCCTTTTAATGTGCTTATTTTTTCTATAAATAATTGACTTCAAAATGAAAAATTTTATTTTCATTAATAATGTTCTTAATGTGTTAACTTTCTTGATTTATGATTAGTTTATGGTTTTTGTGAATTTTTATGATGATGGGTGGTTCCGTTATAAAACAAGGATGAGTGGTTACATTATTAACCAATGACAGCTGGTTCCGTGAAAATCTATTGACTGGTGGTTACATTATAATCTCTAATGCATTGGTTATGGAAGTCTACTATATGGTTTTACCATTTATAATAGTGATTATAAGAGTGATATGGAAAATGATGTCCCAAGTGACTTATATGTTTTTACAACGATTTTTATGGGTTTTTACAAGAATATTATGATTTTTTAGGTTAATATGATGATATTATGTTTTATGGAAAGTATATTCTACATTTTAAGGGTGAAAAGTATAAAATTTTTAAAAAATTATTATGAGTTTTTCATATTTTCAACAAAAACATTATGAGTTTAATTTTTCCTTTAATATTAGTTAATAAATTTTTAATAAAAAATTTGGGTAGTGATACTGATTTTGTGGATGAGAAATTTTTTATTTTAAACACAAGGTTCATTTTGAAAAAAGGTAAATTTCTATAAGTGTTCCTGGAATAAAAGTTTATTCTTTTCTTTTAATGCCTCGTACTATGATTTTTTTAACCATCCCAAATTTATAATATGTTTTTTAGAGGTTTTAAGGATTCTAAAAAAGGAAGACTCCATGTTGAAAATTTTGAATATTTATCATGAAAAGAAAGCATGTTTTATTTTTAAAAAATTTATTGGTGTAAAAAATTGATACTTTATATAAGTTCCCACAAGTAATGTATGGGTTTACTATATTAGAGTTTTTCATACTTCTCAAAAACACTTAACTAAATTAATCTATAGTGTTTTTGGAAAGTTAATTCTAAATCAAATAAACTAGAATATTTAATGATTCAGGTTGGGTCCTTACATTTTCTATCAGAGGGGGGTTTAGATAACATTAGATATTAGGATGTTTTTAGGTATGGTAATCTGAAGATTTATGAATACCATCATGGGTTTATAATTTTGATGTTGATCTTAAGTTAAAAGTCATATACACCCCATTTCAGGTTTTAAGTGGTTTATGACTAATATGATCAAGAGTATTTTTAGTGAAATTTATGGTAATACAACCCTTAGGTTTGGTATAGGATATATTGAAAATGTTATTTTGAGGAAGAATTCATTTAATTTTCCAAGATATATTTTAAAGATATTGGTATTGTTTAAGGTTTATAAGATCATTGATTTTTATGTAATGTTGTGTTATTATAGTTTGGGATTAGAAATGAAATAAATGGAATTAACTTTGAGGCTAAAACATTTATTTAATTTTTAATTTATTATAATCATTTTTAGGATGTTTCTCACATTTGAGGAATTTTATATGAATACTAGTTTTAGAAAAAGTAAAATCTACAGGTCGGGTGATGCCACGCTGCATCTGAGAAGGCCATGAGGGTTAAACGCACAATTCAAGGGCGATAAGGGTGCATCACATAAAATTGGCCTAAATTAAATCTTAGTTAGAATGATATTGTTTTTATTTATTTGAAATATTTTATATAAAAAGGTTAAGTTCATCTTGGAAATCATAAGTTTTATCATATATACAATCATGGGTTTGGATATTGATTTGGTGGTTAAGGGATTAATGTTATTTTGTAAGAATCTAACTATTTTTGGAACTATATATGATATTATGAGATATTATTGGTATAACATACTTTTTTATTCTGGAATCATGGTGATTTAGTTTTTTATGGAAATTGGTACAATATATTGGAGATTATAAGTTTAGGGTGTGCACATTTTGATATGAGACTACAAGAGTAACAAAATTTATTTAAATATAAATGTTAAAATTAATATTGGTAGGATATGTGATAAAATTCTTTTGATTTTTAGGATTCAATCATAGTATATACTATTTAATGAAATTTTAAATATAGATATTTTTAAGGACTTAGGTTGAATTTTGGATATTAATATTGAATTTTAGAGATTAAAAGTAGTTTTCCTTCATTTGGTGGTTTATTCATTTTTCAAATTATATTATATTATGATAAACATTTCGGTTTTGGTAAATTATTAAAGATATGAGGAAAATAATTCTATTATTTTTTAGATTTTTTTATCCATTTAAGTTGATTCTAGTGCTTCGAGTATGAAAAATTCATCTTAATAACTCATAATTTAGAGAAAAATATGCAATTTCTGTGGAAATTTATTTAAGGATGAAACTCTACTTGTTATGTAAGTATATTTCTTTATGATCTTAATAAAGGAAGTAAAAAAACCATCAACAATAGAAAAATTATTTTTGAAAAAATATAACCATTTATTTTTAATATTGACAAATTAATGGCCTTTTAACCCATCACAAATTTATGATTTTTTATGGTTGACATTCTCATGAGCATGTTCTCTATCACTCTCCACCAGTACTTAAGAGTTAGTTTTCCCTTCCATATCCATGTTTACACTTCCCACATATGTCATCCTACATGGAAATATATTATGTTTTATTCTATATGACCTTATTTCTTCCCATTCTCTATCATCAAGTAGAATTTTTATTAATCTTATTTTTGTTATGAGATTTGAAAAATAGTATTTTTAAAACTCAAACCCTAATTACTAATCCTGAGTTAAAAATATCTAAGATACAATTTATAAAAGGTGGGGAGAATGTAAAAAACTAGTAAACGATATAATAATTCATTTTCATATTTTTTATTATTTCTAAATTATGTAGTTCTATTCATTATAAATATATTATGTAATTTTTAAAATCCAAAATTAAATGGTTTTATTAAACTCATTTATTATAATATTTTATTTAAAAACTTAATTTTAAAATTATATAATCATAATTTGAAAAAACTAATTTCATTTTTAAATTCAGAATGTGAAAATTATCCTTGGAATAATTTTTGATATTTTAATGACAATATTGATTTTTTCAAGGAAAGGTCAAAAATACTAATTTTTATTGACACTTTCATTTTATTTTAAATTATTTACAAGGTAAAATTAAGTTTTTGATTATTTTTAAATGTTAATTATCTCATTATGATTTAAAATAATTAAATTATGGTTTTTTAAATTCATTTTACACTAGATTGTAGTTTAAATATAAAATAGTAATTTTTCCAATAAAACTTTATTTCATTTCATTTTCCCATTTAACTTTAAAATAAATTAGAAAAACTATGTGTTCTAAATTTTTTAAAAAAATCAATATGTGGGATTATTTTATCCAAATTTATTATTTCCCCTTTTGTCAATATAAATTGTAAACTTAGTAATATTATTACCCTACTCAAAGGTAAATCATGTAATTTGGGATAAAATTAAAATGAGAAAAACTATTAAATGACTGAAAAACTTACGTAAATATTATTTTATAAGTATATCTAGGACATAATCATACAATTTCATAATTTATGACCTTTTTGGGCCATGTGAATGAGATTATGATCATTACAATATTTTATTTAAAGAAAATTCAAACATGTCACACACTTATTTTTAATAAGTGTAATATTTTTAATAAGATTATTTACAGAGGATATGTTAGACTATAAATAAAATTTTAAAAGATAAAATATATATATTTATAATCATATTTTATTTTTAATATTTATTGATGAAATATTGACCTTAAATTCATGCACAACGATGATGTAGTAATTGTTTATTTTGTGGAAAAAGTGAAATAAATGATATTAAAAAAATTACAATAAATATAATTTCAGATAAAAAATATGATAAAATAATTTTTTATATTACCATGGAATGTTAGGTATATAATAAAATATATATTTTTATTTTATATTTTTTAATGATATTATTATATTCAAAGTAATGAATAGTTCTATAAATTGACATTATGGATATTTATAGTAAATAGTATTTTATTAAATGCTATAAAATTTCTATAAATATACAATTTGTACCAATGATTAGGATAAATATAAATACATCAAAAGGTCCATTTATTAGTTTATTTCATTTTATATTAACCAAAATAACCCTCAAAGAATAAAATCTATATTGTCACAATAAGAGTTAATGGGGTTAAATGAGGGTTAAAACCAAAAGATAATAGTAGAGATATAGTCAAAACTTGTCTAATTTTATTATATGTGGTTATTATGACCCATTATATTCTTATATTAAAATATCAGTCACTTTTGATCCATTTGGAGTTGAAAACTAATTTATATTAATTTAATATTTTGATAAATTCCAAGAGTGTCCCCCCACTCTCGTATAAAAGGGCTTCTATTATTCTCTTTTCTTCTCAATTAAAAATAATTTTTTATAATAAATTCCAAAATATCATACTATAATATCTATATTCATTTTATAAGTATTTTTTTCTTCAAAATAATAACTATAGAGATCTTAAGGTTTTAAGCAAATGAGTTTTTCAAAAGAAGATGTATATTTTTTATCAACATGTTTTAGTTTTTTTATTCTCTCAAATCTGTAAATCCTTTTTCAAAAATGATTATATAATAAAAAATTATTTGAAATATACTAATTTTTTGTTATGTTGATGGTACAACTTATATCCATATCATCTTTCATCAGGTTATCAAATATATTCTATAAATCAATACTTATAGTAAACTCCAAACAATATGGAATTAATCAACAAACCTCTAACCAATTTCATGGTCCTCAACACTATAATATAAACATATCATTATTATAACAACATTACTCAAATATTAAGGGTTATCCTCCCTTAATCAAGTTAGTTTTAAGAGGCTCAACTTTTCCATGAATCACTTTTCTTAGTCATTGAATCCATTTAACATATACTCCAAAATCATTTAAGAAATAGTATTATAGAAAAACCCTTATAAATTTCTTGGTTCTTATAACCGTAATATCATTGATAAAATACTCTTATAATGTAATTATTTAATACACACACATTCACACTAATCATTCCACTTCATCTATGGTAATAGCATAAGCCTGACCATGATCTCTTAGCTACTTTTGAGGTATATTCCCTTGATGCGTGTGGCATTCATTTTTGTGTTACCCAAACTCCTAAAATTCTAGGCAATTAACAATGAATTTCTTTCCTACCCTAAAAATTATGAGCATGGTATCCTTTCTCTCAAAACATGTAGTAAACTCTTATTCTCTTTAAGTAAGTAACAGGGTGTTTCTTTCCACAATTATCACAAGTGGGAAAATCTTATTTCCCCTCTCCCCCTTATCAATTTATTACTCTATCATCCTCTACTTATATTTTTTACATTTGAATCCATAATACTTAGATAGTTATTTCTCTATTTTGAAAACATGTGATACTACGTCACCGTATTATGAGAAAATTTAGGAGACTAGTTCCCTTTGAAATATTGGTTTAACCTCTATCAAAGAAATGATCATTATTACTCTTTGGAATACATTCATTGTATGGTTGTTCCACTAGATTAAATTTATAAACAATGGAATATAATATATTAGATCATAACATTATGTATCATAATCTATAATCTCAAAACAAGGTAAACACTTAACATAAATTGAAAATCTTATTCATGGATAATCCCATAACCAAAAAAAGGTTTCTTTGGGAAAGTTTCCAAATAATAAAAATATTTTTAAATCCTTCATAATTGTTTGTAATGAAAATGTTAATTATACTAACCACATACTATGGGAGCATAAAACCAATTGTTCAGTAAGTCCCATTTCTATGTACAAATTAATGCTCAAGTCAATATTGATGCACCTTTTTTTATATTTTATTCACCTAGGTACATCTATTCCAAAACCAAAATGACTTGTCATATCTATACCAAGATGTTTTGCTAATAAAAACCACACAATATCAATCTTAATAAAACTTTAGTATTTTCTTCAATACTTATCCTCAATTTATATCATATGTTTCTATTCCCTAAACAAATATTTCTTAAATATAGTTCCCAAGGATTATGCTAAAATTTATCTAACACCAACTGTAAGGACACTAAATCTGATAACTTAGACCCAGTGATTAATTTATTACATTTTCACTAGATACAATGTATCACATCCCAAAATACTAAATAGTTTAGTATTATTAGTAAAATAGATACATAATTAAAATTCACATTAAATTTTAAACATAAAATACACAAGGTTTTTTCTTTGATAATTCCATTATTCCCCTTATCATATCTATACATATCAATAAAAACACTACCTAGAAACATAGGGAAAATAAAAAAAGAAAGGGGTGATATAAAATTCATGGTAAGGGTATGTGAACAATTTATTCTATAAATAATAAATAATCATAACCAATATGGAAAAGTAAATAACTAAAAAAATTACATTTAATCAATAAAGTGAGTATAATATGCAAGAAATAAATGATGAGAAAATAAATTCAAATAAATAACCAATTGAGATTTAAACTTATCCATGGATATTCTAGATAATCGAATAATCACATGGGATTTGATAACTAATCTCATAATGAGGGAATTCATAATTCTGAATATCTAAAACTGTCAATACCATTCACCAGATATTTTAAAAAAGTGGGTACAAACCCATCTAATTTTTCCAACAGGTTTGTCTAATGAGACCTTTCGATACATCAAGGTTCTATCTATAATCAGGCCCCACTAGTAACATAATAATTACAATTAATTCCTTATATTAAGGGGGTGTAACATAATCAATATAAACATTCTTATTTAAAAATTAACATATGAAATGTTAATACATAACCTAATAAAATAAACATAATCCTAACCTATCTAGAATAATATGCTAAATGGTGATACAATTTTACATCCTCAATTAAGCTAGTCAAAAAACATCTAAATAAAAAATAAGTAAAATATCAATAAATCATATCCTCATTTGACCATAATTATAATAATTTTTTTTAATCAATGAATAAAAATACCATAAAAATTCTATTAAAAACATTCTTGAGGAAAATATCTATTTCAATTATAAAATAACCTTCAAAATAAAAAGTAAACAAAAAAATTTGAAACTAATTTTCATTGAAAATAACCTTTTAAAACTTGTAAAATAATCTTTTAAACATTAATTTTTCAATATAGTGAAAAATTGTAGTCATGTCATGCATATTAAGAAAAATGTTACTTTAAATTTTTTGATAACCCCAAACAGGCCTTATTTTGAAAATGACATGCAGATTCCATTAAAAAAATTATAAAGTCAAAATAGGTAAAAAAAATTAATAAATCATCTGTAAAAGGTAGAAAAATGAAAACCTTTTTTGAAAATAAGGATTCTGATGAAAAATAATTTTCAACCAAAGAGAGAAATAAAGTCATATTTTCATAAAAATAATTTTCTTATCATTTTAAGTACCACAGGGTAGAAAATTAGTAATATTATTTTAAAAAGTTCATTATTTACTATAGTATAATAAAATAGATTTATTTTAGGATATAAATATTAAATAACTCTCCTAAGGGGGACTTAAAACAAAAATAACCCTTAATAATTATGAGATTATGAAATAAGCCCTTATAACTTTGGTGACTTCTAAATCATAATACCCATAAAAGAAATTAAATAAAATAAAACTATAAATACCATGAATATAAATATATTCAGGATATAAAATATCAATGTGGAAGTATATACACCACACAAAATAAATTAATGGTGAATATGGCATATGTCTCACGGAAGTAGAAGTGAAACGAGAAACCATTACCTCATGTTTGAATTCCTTTATATGTGTATGAATATTATATATAATAAATATTTAATTTGTTATAAATAAATTAAATAACCATAATCATATGTATCATACAATATATGGTTTAATTATAGTATTTTAACACCCTTTTATTAACAATTCTTTTTTAAAATCACTATTTTAGGTGATAATGGTTTCATTTTTCATATATGTTTTTGTTAAGTAATGTTGGTCCTTTTAATTTGATCATGGTTAAATAATTTTAAGAATTTTAAAAACTATATAAAAATCATATTTAATAATTATATATGTTTTTATAGTAATCTATTAAAGTTAGATATAGAAAATGTATTACACCGTTCATGGAGATGGTAGGTCATACATACACATGAATGTTGTTTCCATTTTTCTAAGTGGATAGGAATGAAATGAAAATAAATATTAATTAACCATTAAATAATAACTATAATTTCATATAAATAATTTATATTAATAAAATTCATCCTTATGACCATCCATGTAAAAATAATATGAAAAACAATTCACATCGCAATGTTGAGCTGGTAGTCCACACATACACACGAGCGATGTTATTTTTTCCAATGGATTAGAAGGTAAGAAGTAAGATGTGATATTATATTTCCATAATTATGTTTATATCATAAATATCATATATATACATTTACTTTTACCTTACTAATTTTCATGTAAATCATAAGTGAAAAATGAATCGCGTTGCTTCGTGAGGAAGTAGTCCACCGTACATACGAGAGATGTTATTGTATCCCCCACAGAATGGAAAGTAAGAATATATATGTTATATAATAATAATATAATTATAAAATTTCATTAAAATAATAAAAATATTTTATATCCATAATTATATCCATCAATTAAAGGTGGTGACTGAACACTAATTACCTCGGTTCATGAGGCGGTGGGGGAGAGGACACACATGGAATTTATAAAAAGATAAAGTGATACCCATGTTTTTATCATACAAATTTATAAAAATGGTACGTTATTAAAACTTATAAATCTTAGGGTTTAAATATGTCCATCCAATATGTCTATAACAAGTTTTAGTTTATTTTTAACCCCTATCTTCCTTGTATAACCCCTCGTTAAACCCATTTTTACCTTAACCATGATAATTAATTTTTACTATTTTCAATATTCATTGTGTTTAAAAAATTAGTTGAACTTATTAGATAATATAAATTATTCTGATTCAAAATATGGAATCCATTTCTCCAAATTCAATACAAATTTATATCATAAAAGTAACAGAAGAGCAGTTTTCCAAAAAAAACAAATTCACATAAGTATACATTGGTTTAAAATAAATATTCAATACTATGTTGATTCCAATGACTGAAATTAGTTAAATTTTAATATAATTTAAAAAAAATTACTTTAAAACTAATTTAATATATAATTTAGCTAGGTAAATAATTTAAACAAAATGGAATTTTTCAATAAAAGCAATATTTTTTACTACTCATTAAAAAATTAATCATTTCAGAGAATTCTAAAAAGTTTACCCAGATACAATACTGAAATTTAAATTTCAAAAATGATGTTTCTTTTTTGAAATAAATTTTCTAAAAGTGGTAAAAAAAAATATTTTTAAATTATGTGTGTAAAGCCTAACTAATCAGCCTTTCAGAAAAATACATTTTTTCAAAAAACATTTCTTTCTCTTTCAAATGTTTCTTATATTATTTCTAATCAATATATAACCATTAAATTTATTTTAGAAACATTTAAACAATAAAATTTTCATAATTTAGTTATTACTATTCATACTCACTGCCTTAATGGCAAGGTTATAACGGTCATGTTTGAATAATAATATTTTAATAGAGTATCATGTTTTATTCAAACCCAATGTTGTTTTCGTTGCAAGAAATCAAAGTGATTGAATTTATTTAAAAATAAATATATCTTAAATTATTGTGGTGTCATATTATCTTATAATCTTGGTTTTTTGTTTCATACATTATATCAAACATGATGTTTCTCTTTTAAATTCTCTAGGTGTTATAGTGATGTAGGAATATTTTGGTTATATTTGTTGGTTTCAATTTTATCAGATGAGTTATGTTTATTCTTATGACTTATTTGGTTTCAATTATTATTAAAACATATTTTTATATATTTTTTTCTCTCTAACCTATGGAATGGTAATGCAATACATCTATGTTGAAGCTCTCTATTCTCTTCATTTTTTCAAGACAAATCATTCCCAACACTGTATGGTTTAATCTTATTCTATTAGTTTTCAACCCATAGTGATCATTACTGTAACATCCTGGTTCTGGGTGTCGCCCAGAGGTACCCCGTACTCGGTTGGTCACAGGGCCTCAGGAGAATTTCCCTGAACGCCAGAGGCTTCCGACTAGCAGTAAGGGCCTTGGGTGCGATAGTGGGGAAACTATGCCCTCATTGGCAGAGTAACACAGTATAAATAAATAGATAACAGTATTGAGAGCAGTAATACTATAAAGTAATTAAATAGCCGAAGACTGAAAGTAGATAAACAACTGGAGAACATATATCTATAAATGATGCATGTAAAATATTCCTAGGAAAGAATCCAAACAAGTCACAATGTTGAAATATAGTACTAAACCAAAGTAAAAAAGAAAAAAATAAAATCCAGTAGCATCACAAGCCACAGCTTGGTCCCATTCTCTCCATCTCTACAGTAGTCAAGTACCTAAAATAGAAAGGTGATTTCCCTTATCTATACTTGTAATAATAAAATCTGTTTGGGACCAAAATCATGACCCAAATAGGGTGTGAGACGAATCCCTGAGGACAACCACCCAAAGAACTGTGCCTAACTTTTAGTGGATATATATGACAGGAAATATGCAAACTGATGTAATAAACAAGAAAGTACCCAAAAGTAAACAATCCTATAATTCAAGCTACATTCATTTAAATTTATAAAAATTAATCAACCAAGAAAACACAAGAAACCCACTAAGAAGTTCTCATAGTCTAACCCCTCTAGTTTAGATAAACAAATACTCTTTGAGGAAGCACTCACCATTAATTCCCCATGTGGTCTCGTAATGGTAAACTACACACACTATGGGGAAGCACTAAATTTCCAATTCCCCCTATGGTCTATCAATTTAGAACTATAGATTATCTTAGGTAGCACTCACGTCCATCCCCCCTATGGCCTTACAACATGAAAAGTATACCATACACTCTGGGGAAGACCTCAGCATCCATTCCCCCTATGGTCTAACTACACCAAGTTCACACGACCCTGTGTAAGTCAATCATGCACAAACAATATTTATAAGCCAATGTAAATCAAAATATACTCCTTGGATAAATAGCTAAAAAGCATATCAAAACATATAAAATAATATCACTCCATCCTGACAACACTAGTCATGAAAAAAAAGCAGCCTAATGAGAATTTATGGACCCAGTGACAAAAACAATCAAACATGGGAAAACAAATCCATATCATTGAAGCTAAACTCTATTCACAATCCAATATCCCTACTCAAGAAAACAATGAATAGAAAGCATTAACAGGGTTAAATTCCATAAACATGAAATACCCCGATCTAGGGTATTGGGAAATTTTTCACATATAATTCAAGAAAAACTATAGAAAGGAACAAACCACCAACATCAGGGTTGTACGATTGATAAAGTTGAACCTAAACTTTTGAATCGACCTAGAACGTTATAGATCTACATAAACATCTAAACATTCAACCATGGATTTCTCACGATAGTGGAGAAATCAAGAGATGAGGCTCTAGAAGAAGCAAGAACTCACCGATGTGATTCCAACACAACCGACGGAGTTTGATTCGGATCATGAATAACAGGTCGATGACTTAGAGAAGAATCGTCATCTTTAGTTGCTCCTAGATGAGACAAACCCAAAAGAATAGATTTTTTTGAATGATACCCGACCTAGGTCCGATATAACAATTAAAAATAAAAATAAATGGTGTTTTCCCTAAGGACATACGGCATGTATAGGCCTTAACTGGATCCAGCCTTAAGCGGCCCTACCACGTCATAACACGGTCGTGTACGTGGCCGTGATACAACTATACATGGTCGGGACTCGGTGCCAGAGTACATGACATGTACATGGAGGTACACGGTGTGTACTACTAAAATTTTCCTTCTTCCCTTTTTCCTCAAAAAAACTTGAAAACAAAATCCATACCTGAATAAATATCCGAGTTCATACAAACTTCCCCCTTAAATAAATTCATCCCCAAATTTTCCTAATGAGGAGGTCCAAAAGAAGAATCCTCAAACAACCCTGTCCACTACGAGCACATATCAGCCTCCCTCTCCCATGTCTCATCATGTACTTTCCTATGATGCCATACCACTAGTACTATAGGAATAGACCGTCCATGGAGAACCTTCGCACTTTAATCAACAATCCAGATACGATGCTCCTCGAATGATGCATCCACCTCCAAATCAACCTCCATGGGTTGAAAAACATGAGATGGGTCTGAGAAGTAACATCGTAGCTAAGAAATGTGGAAGACGTCATGCATAGCCTAGTACCTCTAAGGTAACTACAACTGATAGGAAACTAGTCTGACTCTCTCCAAAACCTCAAACAGCCCGACGTATCTCAGTGCAATATTTCCCTATCTTCTAATCCTCTTATTTCCTAACCTTTGTGGGACACATAGGAAAACCTGATCTCTAACCTCGAGCTCTATAGGTCATCTTCGTCAATCATCATAAGACTTCTCTCGTGACTATGTAGTAGCCATCCTCTTCTGAATCAACTCCACCAGCTATGTGGTCTCTTGGAAAAAATGAGGTCCTAGCATAGTTGCGTCTCCTACCTCCAGCCAACACATAGGTGATTAGAATGGACTATCATACAAATCCTTATAAGGTGTCTTCTGAATAGTTTCATGAAAATTATTATTGTAATAAAACTCTGTCAGAGGTATGTTATTCTACCAAGAACCTCCAAAATCTAGGATGCATGCTTGAAACATGTTCTCCAGCACCTATATCATACGCTCGGACTAGCCATCTGTCTGGGGATGGTAAATTGTACTCAGAAGTACCTATATACCCAAATCCATCTATAGTCCCTACTATACTTGAGAAGTAAAGCGGGAATCCCTGTCTGAATTGATGGAGTTTGTAACCCCATGTAAAGGTAAAATCTCTCATATGTACAACCTTCCCAGCTCATAAACACTTAAGGACTCCTTGATCGAATCGAATTGTGCAACCTTTGTGAGTCTATCAATGACAACCCAAACTACATCGTTCCCTCAAGGCGATCACGGTAAGCCCGTCATGAAGTCCATCGCTACATCATCCCACTTCCACTCAGGAATGGGTAACTTCTACAAAATCTATATTGGTCATTGATTCTCTGCCTACACCTGCTAATAGGTGGAACACCTCATCACAAAACCAACAACGTCTCTCTTCATGCCTGGCTACCAATACTGATGGTGCAGATCTTTATACATCTTGGTGACACTATGATGAACTACCCAAAATGAAGAATGAAAATCCCACATCAGCTCCTCATGTATGTATGTTGACACCCATACATGTACATGGAAGTACAATATCTCATCCTCATCCATGGTCCATCTAGTAATAGGGTCCTCTCCTTGACACACTCTCCCATCGTTCTAGTCCCTCATCATCTGATAGTTGCCTCATTTGTACTCGCTCAAGAAGAGTATAGGTAACATCTATAGTAGAAATAAGCATCTGTCCCAGTCTGTCACGCACCTCGAAATGAATCTCAGAGAAGAGATCCATAAGATTTCACTCACTACTGGCCTCCTGAAATTCCTATAACAGAGTCCTCTTTCCCAACACATTATCCACTATGTTGAATTTCCTAGGAATATACGCAAGCTCAAAGTAAAAGGACTAAAGGTACTCAACCCACCTCCGCTGTCTCAAATTCAGATCGCACTCAGTGAAGATGTACTTGAGACTTTTTTGGTCAGTTAAAACCACAAAATGATCTTGAAACAGATAATGTCTCCAATAGCATAAAGCATTAACAACTACAGTGAACTCAAAATCGCGTGTCGGTTAATTCCTCTCACGTGATCTCAACTATCAAGACCTGTATGCAACGATTCCATTCCCTTGAATAAGCACTACTCCCAACTCGATACCTGATGCATCACAGCAAAATTTTCAACTCTTTACTGGATCAAGAAAAACTTGTATCGATGCTAAATTTAACCTCCTATTCATCTCCTTAAAGGATGAATCACAAGAATCTGACCATAGGTACTTCATACCCTTCTTAGTCAGTCCTATCAGTGGTGCTGATAAGCATGAAGAGTCCTGCATAAAATCTTCATAGTAACCATCCATCCCCAGAAAACTCTGTACCTCAGAGATGTTCCTTGGATTCTCTCAAGAAACTATTGCTCTCAATATCACTAGATCTACTAATACTCTTGTCACTGAGATAACATGACTGAAGAAGTGAATCTGGTCCATCCAAAAGTGGAATTTTGATAGCTTAGCATATAATCAATGCTCTCTCAGTGTACTCAAAACGTTCTCAATATGGGTAGCATGGTCGTATTGAGTGTGAGAGTGCATCAAGATATCATTCAATGAGACCAACATGAAGCAATCCAAGTATGGGTGGAACACTTGGTTCATTAATTCCATGAAAACTGTTGTCACATTCGTGAGACCAAATGGAATAACCACATACTCGTATTGACTATACCTTCTCTAAAATGATGTAGGAGATATATCATATGGTATAACACGTAACTGATGATAACTGGATCTCAACTCAATCTTCAATAACACCCAGGCTCCTTGAGGCTGATCAAAGAGATCATCAATCCTTGGTAAGGGATATCTATTCTTGACTGTCAACTGGTTCAGCTTCCGATAATCCAAACAAAGTCTAAGGGTACCATCTTCCTTCTTCGCAAATAGAACAGGTGAACCCCAAGGAAAATTATTGGGTTGGATGAAACCCTTTTCCTGCAACTCCTCTAACATTTTTTTTTTGAGATCTTGTAACTCTGGTGTAGCCATCCTATAAATTGGAATGGACACTGGTAATTCTCCAAGAACAAGCTCAATATAAAATTCTACTTCTCAATCTAGAGACAAACCTGAAAATTCCTCTAGAAAGACATCCCTGAAAGGATCCACCACTAGAGGAAAGACCATCTGTGAAGTTCCCTGGTCATCTAGATATAGACTAGTAATATTGGTTGTAACTCCTCCCAACCCATGATGCTCAGGTCCTCCTCTTCTCTCCCAGACATCCCATTTTCCCTTGTGTAGAAACAAACCACCCTTTGGTGGTGTGAAACTCACCCTTCGATGATATCAGTTGACAATACCCTGGTAGGTAACTAACTATTCCATTATAATAATGACATCATAGCTTGTCTTCTCTAAGACATGGAGGTCCCAAAAGAAATGACACCCACCAAACTCAAGAGGTCACTCCTTACACTGATGTACAATAGTCTTACTAGTCCCCAACGAAGTTTCGAGCATTAAGATATCATCAGAAGTAAAGAAAAAGATCCCATAACTAGCCACAATAGCAAAAGATATGAAACTATGGGAAGCCCCTATATCAAAAAATGTTTAAGCTAAAACTGACGCAACTAGTATTTTACCTCTAACTTTTGAGGTTCCAGGATCCTACTCCTTCTGAATCTTCTCCACTAAAAAAGTATGACATATACTGTGGCCCTATGACCATACCTGGACACCCAGAGCTGATCCACCCTATTGTCACTAAAATCTAGAAAACTGGAAACCGCATCCATGAACTCCACCTCGTTCTAAATGGCCGAATGAACTCTAGTTCCAAAACTGATGAGAAAATGGTGGTCCTGCTCCTGAATGGGGAGTCATAGAAGAACCTCTATCACTAGCTGCTGGTGAGAAAAAACTGGCAGAAATGCTGTAGTGACCCATCTTGTTGCAAGATCAGCATTAAACTAGGTCTCTCAGGCAATGTGGCCTCATATGCCCACTCTTTCCACACTGGTAGCATACCACCTGGCTACCTGAATAAGTATCATGTCTCCTCGAGTCTCTGTGCGTACACTCCATGTGGTGCTTCCTGCTGTCAATCAGAATGGTACAAACTCCCGTTGTCGATCCACCCAAGCTCACAACTCCAAAATCCCTCAGGTTGTGCTCTGTGATTAGAGGTTTTTTGACTATAGAAGTGATGGAATTCACCAGAATATGTTCACCTGAGAACAGATTCTGTGCCTGAGACCATCCTCAAACTTCCTCTCTAGAAATAACTCATCACCTCCAGGAATGAGTGTGAAGCACTGCATCTCTGTGAATAGAGAAGAATACTCGATGACTGAGATATTAACATAATCCAAACTCATGAACAATCTGACTTAGTTTACCCTCAAAGTCTCTGAGTAGAAGTAGTCATAGAAATTACACTGGAACTCATCCCAATCCATAACATGCTGGAGTCCTTCCTATGAGATCACATCCCACCATAGCCAAGTAGAATCCCAAAGCATGTAAGTAGTGAGCTTCACCCTCCTCTATGGAGGCTTTTCTAGATTCTAAAAGATGGATAGCACAGCTTCTAACCATGAGTCAGCTTCCTGAGGTCCCCCATTCCCTTAGACAATGGAAGGATGTTGCTGTTGTAAAACCCATGTCAACTCTACCATAGATAGGGAAGGGTGTGGTGCTTCTTTGAAGGTCTGGATAAACCTCATGAAGCCTTCTCAGAACTGTGCATTGGAACCTATATCCAGAATAATGGTTGGTGCCAAGATAGACACAACGGGCGGATCATCTTGTAATCCTTGATCAGCTATGTTCGGTGTTTGGTCACTGGCCTGTATCTAGCGTACAACCAGAGGATGTCTTGGTGGCATGACTCTGTAAGGTCAAACGCACACCTTAGATCAAGATTAAAAAGGAATAAAATTTAGAACTGAAATAAGTGAATAGGTTAAAGAAATCATTCAAGTTTCTCTAAACATGGATACATGGTATGTATGAACCCTCTACGATGTGTTCTATTAAGAATCCACATTGGCATGTACTTTTTTCACTCCTGGTCAAGTAACATGTCATACACATGGTGTTTCCTCCATTGACATAGCGTATACCTGAATCCTTTTCCCCATTCTTGAGTTCCTATACATGGCTAAACCACACGATTTTATCCTGGGTAACACTACACGGTGCATTCTCCATACACACGATGTGTACCAATTAAGATCAAACCACCAGTGTCATTGGTCACACGGTCGGTGATGTAGTCAACTCCACATGGCGTGTTCAAGATAGACACAGCATGTACTACGTACATTTTATCCATCTGTGTCATTAGTCACATAGTCTGATACATGGTTGACTCTACATGGAGTGTTTATGCCAGACACACCATATACTAGAATGATATCATCGACCCGTGTCATTATTCACATGGCTGGTTACATGGTCGACTCCACACAGCGTGTTCAAGATGGACACAGCGTGTTCTACCTGAGATTCATCCATCCATGTCGTTTGTCACATGGTTGGATACACAGATCCTTTAACATGGCGTGTACTCCAAGTACACGGTGTGTGTCACTCAAAATTTTCTAACCCCATGTCTATGCCCACACAGTCAGTCACATGGTCAAGAACTACACAATGAGTACATACAGTACATGACATGTACTTAAGAGAAGTTTTTCCCTCCCAAACAGAAGGATACATGGCATGTATTCATGAATACACACCATTTATTATGGGTTTTTCCAGATAGTAAGCCTCGAAAACTAATCTAAAACCCCATAAAACACTGAGATGAACATTAAAGTTCCAAATTCTGATCTTTGAGGTCTCATACTCCCTGAGAATCAAATCATGGCATTTTATTCATATAATATCACAAAATATAACTATTAAAGTTCAAAATTATCCACCAAATTCCGATCCATGAGGGCCCATAACACCTCAGGGACCAATGTTTGGTTCTCATTCAAATGAAACCTTACACAATCTAATGCCCTATCAAATAGTATGTATTATATCAAGGAATCCATCACATAAACATGCATATTTAGCACAATATCTATCACAACAACATGAAATCAGTAATGCACCTTAAATGGAATGATAAGAATTCATGACATGTGATCTCTAAAAAGTTCTTATATGATGCATGAGATGAAATAACCTCATCTCATCGGGTTGCAACAAAAATAGAACCACAATAACATCAATGATAACAACACAAAACATGTGAATCACCCAATGGTGGAATCAAATAAACTGTAACAATTTGCAAAACCAAAAGAAAAAAAATTGTAATATTCAAGATGAATTAGTCTTTCCCAATACATAGGTTAGCTACTCCTAGGCAAATCTTGTTACTAACTACTTATTGCTTCATGTCCCTTGTTATATCCTCTAAACAGTAAGTCAAGAAGAAAAGAATCCTCTGATACCACTTTGTAACGTCTCGGTTCTGGGTGCCGCCCAGAGGTTCCCCATAGTCGGTTGGTCACATTATCTCAAGCGTATTTCCCCGAATGCCAGAGGATGCTGACTAAAAGAGAGGGCCTTGGGTGTTATAGTGGAGAAACTATTCCCTCATTGGCAGAGTAACATAGTTGAAATAAATAGATAATAGTAGCGGAAGTAGTAATACTCTATAATATGTAAATAGTGGAAGAATAAAAGTTGATAAGAAACTAGAGCACATATATATAAATGATGCATGTCACATATGTCTAGTAAAGTAGGAAAACAAGTCATAATGCTGAAATATATTACTAAAACAAAGTACAAAGAAAAAAAATAAACTCCATCATCATCGTAAGCCACAGCTTGGTCCAATGCTCTCTAGCTCCACAACAGTCAATTACCTGAAGTAGAATAGCACTTTCCCTTATCTATATCGGCAAAAATATAATCATTCTGGGACCAAAATCATGACCCAAACAGGGTGTGAGATGAATCCCAGTAGAAAACCACATAAATATCTATTCCTATCTTTCAGTGGATATATATGGTAGGAAATATGAAAAAAGAAGTAATAAATAGAAAATTACCCAAAAGTAAACAATCATACAATTCAAGCTACATTCATTTACATTTATAAAAATTAATCAGATAAAAACACAAGAAGCCCTATGATAATTTCTCACAGTCTAACCCCATTGGTTCAGCTTAACAAATACTCTTTGAGGAAGCACTCACCATCAATTCCCCCTATAGTCTTGTAACAGCAAACTACATACACTCTGGGGAAGCACTCAATATCCAATTCCCCTTGTGGTCTCAGAATATGGAACTACATACACTCTTAGGGGGAACTCACATCCCCCCCTATGGTCTTGTAATGTGAAAATTATAATAGACACTCTGGGGAAGCCCCCAGCGTCTATTCCCCCTATAGTCTAAGTACATCAGGTTCCCACAACCCTGTGTAAGTCAATTGTGTATAAACGATATCTAGAAACCAATGTAAATCACAATATACTACTTGGTGAAACAGCTAAAAATCATATCACAACATATCAGATAATATCACTCTATCCTAACAACACTTGGTATGGAAAACAAATCAGCCTAACAAGAAGTTCTGGACCCAACAACCCAAACAATCAAACATGGGAAAACACATCCCTAGCATGGAAAATAAACCCTATTCACAATCCAAAATCCCTACTCAAGAAAACAAAGAATATCAAGCATTAATAGGGTAAAATTCCATAAACACACAATACCCCAAACTAGGGTATTGGGAAATTTTTCACATATAATTCAAATAAAAACTACATAAAGGCACAAACCACCTACCTCAGTGTTGTATGATCGATAAAGTTGAACGTCAGCCTTTTAATTGACAAAGAACGTTGTATATCTAAAAAAAATTTCTAAATGTTCAACTATGTATATCTCACAAAAGAGGATGAATAAATATATGATGCTCTAGAAGAAGGAAGAACTCACTGATGAGATTCCAACACAACTAATAGAGTTTGATTAGGAGCACAGACGGCGGGTCGGGGGCACAGAGAAGAATCTTCAGCTTAGGTTACTCCAGAATGAGATGAATCCAAAAGAAGAGATTTCTATGAACATGACGTGAGCCCGGTCCGATAGAACAATTAAAAATAAAAATACATGGTGTGTTCCCTATGGATACACGGAGTGTATAGGCCTTAACCGGATCCTGCCTTAAGAGGCCCTGCCACATCATCACATGATCGTGTACATGGTCATGACACGGCTAGACACAGCCTGGAATCGGTGCCAGAGTACATGGCATGTACGTGGAGGTACACAACATGTACTCCTAAAATTTTACATCTTCTTTTTTTCCTCAAAAACAACTTGGAAACAAGATCCATACATGAAATAAGATCCAGGTTCTTACAAGTGATGTGCTTCATGATTTTTCATAGCCTAGCTCAGGTACCCAGATCTGTGGTTTCCTATATTTATAGGAACATATATCAACATACATGTACATTAAATCTTTTATATGAATATTAATTACATTACACAAACACATGCCTTAGGACTGTAATAGTATCATGCTTTCAGAAATTTGTGTTACAATATTATTATCTGGTGAAAGATATTCAATGTTTCCCACAAAGATCTTCCCCAGTCGTAATCCTACTTAAAAACTTTCTTCATAACATGGGGAAGGGAAAATAAGAAAGGGTGAGCTCATATTCTCAGTATCGGTAAATAAGGGAGATATGTAATAATATGCATGACCATAAGGGTATGAGAACATGAGCATAACATTGGAAAACCATACCCTACATATCAAAATTCATAAACTTTATTCATGCTATAAATATTGGTTTTTCATAAGATATTAATCATAAAAGAATCAAATATCATAATCTATTTGATCATAATATAGATATAATACAAGAAATTTTGAAAAACACATAAACATATAAAATGATTTCCATAGTAGTCAAGGATCACTGAAAATGCTATCATAGTGGAATGGGTTCACTCCCTAAACCATCTTAGTAGTCAAAGTTCACTCCCAATACCATCTTAGCTAACAAATTCCCTTACTGAAACTAGTTCACTCCCCATTTCATCCATATCTATCTTATTACATATAAATCATTACCCAATGCATTGGAGCACTATCTAGGAGCACTCATCATGTAATCTATAATTGAATCACCTGATGCTATTTTGTATTCCCCATAATATAACGTATAATGGGCTTACCCAAAACTATTTGGGTCACCATATCGTATAAGATGTAATGGGATTACCTGGTGTTATTTGGGAAACCCCATCATATAAGTTATACTAGACATACCTAGTGCTATATTGGACCACCCCATTGTATAAGCTTAACAGTCTAACCTGCTACTATCTGGCCACCCCGTCATAAAAGTTCTAACAGCCTTACCCAATTCTATTTGGGCCACCGCATCATATAAGTAATTTCCAAGAAACGCAACATTAATAAAGTACAAAGATCATTCATATCATTATAAAAACCCTAAAAAAATCCTTATTCTTCCATAACTAGATTAACCCATGGAAAATTAATGGGTTCCATGTAAATCTATTTGAGACATGATCAACCCATGGAAAAGAAATGGTTTTCATAACAATATATTTGAAACATGATTAAACCATGGAAAATAAATAGGTTCCATAAACAATATTGACTCAAAACATCAACCATTATGAGAAATAATATGAATGATATCCTTAGATCATATACCCCTTAAGGCATAGGTTACACCAATAAATGTCATCTTATATGGAAAATAATTTTTAAAGAATTATTTAAAACATTTTTTAATTAAAACATCTTTTCCACTTTGAAAACACTTTTTAAACCTAAACCATTTTTAAAACGTTTTTCATTGAAAATATCATTAAAAATTTATAAAGGAAGATTGGAAAATAATTAAAAACACTTTTTAAATCATAAAAAAATTAAAAATAATTTTATTTGAAAATGAGATTAAAATACCAATTAGAAATATTTTGGAAAACATTTCTAGAAACCCTGGTTTTTTAAGGAAATATATTTCTACCTCAAGAGATAAATAAAGTCTTATTTTCTTAAAAACAACTTTTTAATTATCATAAGTAACAAAGAGTACAAAAATGGTACCATTACTAGAAGATATAATGAACAATTTGATGAGAATAAAATTTAGGATAATTAATGAGATATAGATTATAATATTTTATCATTTCAAGAATACTAATAACAAATATTGACAAATGAAGAGATTGTAACAAAAAAACTTTACAACTTTTGTAACCTTGAATCATAATCCCCATGAACTAATAACATAAAATATAACTTAAAACGTCATAAGGATAGATAAAGCCAGTATATTACATGCCAATGGGGGTTGTATATACATCTTGTGATAGAATATAAGATCATGTCAAACCATATGTATCAAAGAAGGGAAATTTAGAAAAAAATTCTTTATTGATTTGGTAACTTTTTAATTGTAAACCCCATGAAAGATAGATCCTCAAATGGATGTGTAAATACCAATAAATATTAGAGTAAGAATCATAAAATAAATTCACATGTATTATGTACACCACATAGAATAAAGGGGTTGTGAATATATCATGTGTCTCACAAATGTAAAAAGTAAGACAAAAATATATTACCTTAAGTCTTGACTATCATCGTACTCATTCAAACTTCTTCTTCTTTAGGTATCTCCTCTTAGTTTACCCAATAAGACTTACTCAATTGGATTTATTCACAAATTAAGGCCTCTAAGGTGAGTTTTGGGAAATTGGGAAGTGAAATTTGTCAGGGGTTGGTTGAGCTAAATGTCTTGAGAGGTGTGAACAATTTGATATAGTGAATTCCCTTTTATAATAGAGAAGGGATGAAATTCCTATAAATAACCAATATTATTCACTATTGAGAGGTATATCTTACCTCATAAGCTTAAAAAATAGATAAATAATAGAGGTATGGTTTATTTGGTCGAGACATACCTTCACCACACACACAAAAAATGCATTTTTATAAATTTATTCTTTAACTTTTAAGTTTCCCTATTTTTTCCATTTTGGATTTTATTAAGGTAACTAATTTTTTAACCTGGGTAATTTATCCATTATGGAAAAATTAAAGAGATCCATATTATAAAATTTATACCCACTTATTTAAAATATGATAATTATTTTTTAAAAATAAATATCATATGTGTATTAAATTAATCTTAACATAAGCGCATGTAATACACAAAAACACTACTTTAACTCTAACTGTGCTAACAAGGTTTTTTATTATTTTGGGTTCAATATGTTAATTATAAAAGATAAATTGGTCCATTAATGTAAAATATTTGATATTTAATAACATTTAATATTCACTTGGTAGAAGATAGGATTTTTAGTACCTTTAAATCATTTAATAAAATATCATTTATTGTAAAATAACATTAATGTCAATTTTGACATTATTTATTTAATTTGAATTTAAAAAAATAAATAAAATAAGTTAATTTGAATATATTAATTTTACACCTATTTAAAATGATATATTCTTCTACAAAATAATTATAGCACAATATAACATTCAATTTACTTCACTTTTAATATTTTTAGTATCATTTATTTTAGTTAATTATTAATTAAATAATTCATAAATTGGCGTTTCTTAATCATTTAAAGTAATTATATAGTCTCTAAAAAATAAAAAACAATTATCATGAAAAAAATAGTCATTTACCATAAATAAATAATATTCTTAATCAAACCTATATAGTTTTGGTTCCTATTCCAAATCTTTATATAAATTAAAACAACAAAGGTACATTTTTTTGTTCTTTTCTTTACTTAAATTATTAAATAGGTCACTTTAAAGAAATAATATCCCAATAAATTATAAAAATCTATCCTAAGTTCAAAAGAGTAGAAATATTTCTAGTATATGGGTTTGGACAAGTGTCGGGTCATTCCTAAACCATATACTCTAGGTTAAACCACTAAGTAAACCTGTTTTGTCCTTAACTGCTATACTTTATATTTAATTATTTCACTAATCACTTTGGTAAAAAATTAATTTAGAATTATTATAAAATATAAATTATTATTATTTAAAATATGGAATAAATTTTTACAAATTCATTTCACATAAGTGGTTGAATTTAAATTAAAATTAATCTCACAGACATGATTAGAGAGCTCGTTTTTAACATGAAAATTTTTAAAAATTTACAATATTTTTATGTAAAACTAAAATATTAAAATAAGTATAATGATATAAATTGGATTAATATATGTATAATTAAAATATTTTTACTTTAAATCCAATTCAAAATATAATTTTATATAATCAATTATTTAAATGAAAACACAATTTTCAATCAAAATTCATTATTTTTCACTATTTATAAAAAAAAAGAAAATCTTTAAAAAATACCAGAAATTCACCCTAAGATAATTATGATATTACTATTTTGAAAATGAATTTTATTTTATCAAATAATTTTTCTAAAAGGGTAAAAATTTAATTTCAAATTATGTACACCATGAACAATTTACCCATCTTTCAAAAAATATATTGTTCTTTAGAAAATAATTTATTATTTAAATGATTATTTTTTGATTTATAATCAACAGATAAATAATAATCACATGAAAAATATAAATTTTTATTATTTAATTAATTAAATTCCTTCCTTTAATTCCAATTTCATTAAGATAACTGTTGTATTAAATAATAATATTAATAGTATATTGTAGTTTGTTAAAATTCGGTATTGTTTGTAACACAAGACGAACTTGGTGTTGTATGTACCACAATATAAACTCAGTTTTGTGTGTAGTATAAGTATAACTTGGTGTTACAATTAAATCAAGAACAACATTTTGTACCGAGTAATGCAATCCATCAAATAATTTAAATTTATTCAAAAAAATCATTAAAACTCAGGGTGTTCCATGATTGGTTCGTGATAAGAAATAAAATATAAAAGGTTTATCTCAAAATGAAATATATATAAATTTTACATCATTGGGATTTTTTTAGTGGTAAATTTTAGTTTATATATGAGTTTAATTTTTTAAGAAACTTAGTAAGGGGTGAAATATAAATTAAGGAAAAAATAAATCTATATATTGAGTGTTTATTTTTCAAATTTAGTGGAATAAAAAAAATCTCTAATAGTAGGGATAATCTCATCATAAGATAAAATAATATATTTTTATGGTGGTTTAAATAATTAAAAAACTATTAATTACTAAAAATAACAATTTTAAATAATCATAAAAGGTTTTAATTATGATAAATAGACTCTAAATATGATTTTTTGATATTTTTTGGTTTTTAACTACAATAGAATTGTTTTGATACTAGGATTGTAAACAATGTGAACTTTTATTTTTTGAATTGTTGGTTTTCATTGGTTTTTATATAAATTATAAATCATTCACACTACCCATGTATTATAGGTATTTCGTATTTGAGAAATTTTGTGGTTTATTGAACCAATCCATATTTTATTAACTGATGTGACATAACATTAAAACCCATTCATTATAGGAACTCCATTAAAACCTCTCTATATTAGTTATAAATCAATAAAAATCCAATATATGAACACTACACAGAAATAATTTTTAAATAAAATTTAGAAAAAAAATATTTTTAATTGTTGTATCCCATAAATATCATTCACATTCAATATCATCCATTCCATTCAAAACTAAACAATATGAAAACAAAAGGGAATAAATCTAATATCCCCTATAATATGCATCCATTTTAGTGGAATAAAAAACCAATAAAATGTCGACAAATAAAAATTAATTCAATCTACGAATAACTCTAAGAAAAAAAACATAATCCAGATAATTCATTTCAAAATACAAACCAAATTATATATAAAGAAATAAAATCTTTTTAGTTCAAATAAAATATTCCAAACATCAAAATCATATGAATGAATTTTTATTTTAACCAAAGGGATCAAAAATTATTATAAGAATATAAAATTTTCAATAATTCATTAATGTGTTCCAATTCAATTATAATTGTTGTAGATTTAGTTTATATCATTCAGATAGTGGGATAAATGTTAGTTTCAAACTATTTTTCCTATTACGACCGCAAAATTTTTTGGATGAAAATGTTATCTCACCAATATGGAGACATATATTTTGGAATTTATATCATCAAAAGAGGGTGATAAATTTCTTTTATTTATTCAATAGGTAGTAAATTTTCTTATTAGGAGAGTGAGGTAAATTGATGTTTTTAAATGTGCTTATTATTTTGGTATCTTCCTTCGATTTCTTAAAATGTATAAGTTATCTCCCAAGGATATTGAGATGAAATTAAGTTTTTAAATGTGTTTTTCTACTTTTTTAATCCCTTTATTTTCTTAGAAAATATAATTTATCTAACTATTATTGTGAGATAAACTCATTTTTATAATTGTACTATTCTATTATCTCCTTTAAAATTTTTGGAATAAAAAGTTATCCCACCAGTATAGTGTGATAAAGATTTTTAATAATGTGTTTTTTTAATTAGATCAATCTAAAATATGATATTCATGAGAATTTATCTCAAAAAAATGGTGTTACATTTTTTAGATGGTAATGGGATATTCTATTCAAATCTATTTTAAATTACATAGTAGTGGTAAATTATCTTACTAGGATAGTGAGATAAATTTTGGTTTTTAAATTTTTTTTCCTTTTTTTCACCCTTCATTTTCATATTAAAAATAATTTATCTCATCAGGATTGTGAGATAAATTTAAGTTCAAAACTGTGTTTAATCATTAGATACTTTAATTTTTTTGGAAGAAAAAATTATTTCACTAAAATATTAAGATAAATTTTGTTTATAATGTTTTTTTTCAGTCATATATATTATAAATTTCATGTTTATGGCAATTTATCTCACCAAAAAAGTGAGATAAATTTCATTTTTCATGTGATATTCTATTATGTTTTATTTTAACTTTAATTACCACCCTAAATTATCTTACCGAGGTAGTGAGATACATTTTTGTTTTTAAAGATATTTGTATTTTTTTCTCACTTATTTTTCTTAGAAGATATAGGTTATCTTACTAAGATAGTGAGATAACTTTTAGTTTATAAACATGTGGGTCTGTTATGTCTCATAAATATATTGGAATAAAAATTCATCCCACTAACAGGATGGGATGACTTTTTTATAATGTTTTTTCTCAATAATAAATTTTATAATAATGGGAATTTATCTAACTAAAATAGTTATACATATTTCAGTTATTAATGAGATCATCCATTCAACTCCCTTTCAAATTTTATATCAGAGGAAAATTATCTCATTTGAATAGTAATATAAATTTAAGTTTTGAAATTGGTTGCCCATTTTGTTTATCTATTTATTTTCTTGGTGGGTATAAGTTATCTCATCATGATAGTGAGATAAATTTCAGATATAAAATGTTATTTCTCATTATGTTCTATATTTATTTTTGTATAAATAAGTTATATCACCAACACAATGAGATTAATTTTAATTATAATATATTTTCCTAGTCATATCAATAAGAAATACCATGGCTATGGGAACTTATTTCATTAACACAATGAGATAAATGCCTATTAATTTCATTATCCATTTGGTTCACTTTAAAATTTAATTGTAGTGATAAATTATCTCTCACTAATAATGGGAGAAATTAAAGTTTCTAAATTTGTTTTTCAATTCTCTTTCTCCATTAATTTTATTTGATGATATAATATTTTTCCCTAAGATAGTGAGATAAATTTTAAGAATTAAAAGTGTTTTCAATTATGTTATTTAATTTTTTTTTAAAAAAATGTTACCTAAATAACATAGTGAGATTAATTTCTCATATAATTTCTTTCTACGTTTTATCAATTTGAAATACTTTGTTCATGAGAATTTATCAAACCAAAATAGATCGACAAATTTCAGCAATTAATTTTATAGTACATTTGGTTCTATTTGAACTTTTATACTAACAGTAAATCATTTCACTATAATAGTGAGATAAATTCAAGTTTCTATATTTATTTATCCATTTTTCATTTCAATTCATTTTCATAGTATATATAAGTTGTCTCATTAGGGTGGTGAGATAAATTTTTGGTTTTGAATATGTTTTTCCATTTGACTTGTCCTTGAAATTTCTTCGCTTATAGAAACTACCTCCCCAACATATGAGATAACTTTTTGATTCTTAATCTGTTTTTATATTTAGAATAATTTTAAATTACATGTATATCAAAAATTATCTCACCAAAACAATTAAATAGATATCATAAAAAATTATCTCAACAACTTAATGTAATAAATGTTAGGTTTTATATTCAATGAGGGATAAATATATTAAAATAGGTTGAAATATTTTATAGTTTAGAAATAAATTATTGTTATAAATGAATTTAGTTTACTATAAGTTCCACACCCATTATAGACAGATTCAAAATTACTGAAAACATTATCTTCCACTCACATTCATTTTAGCTACTAAATTTTTTCTACTGATATTGATTGATTTATATTTATAAGGATCATTCATAATAAATTTTCTAATATTTTGTTAACACATCCAACAATCTTGGAAACATCAATTAGATCATATTTCCAAATAATTTCTATTATAAAACATACAAGCACCCTATAGTCAAGCCTACAATAGGAGGATAAATTAAAAACATATTCAGTTACCTACTAGAAATTATATATCCAATATCTCAAATTAAAATAATTACTCCTGAATGATCAAGTTATTATGATTTCACTAATAGAACAATTTTAGGTAGTGTTTCATGTTTGGTAGAAAATATGTTGAAACTCCTAACCAAGTTGTAACTATAAGAATTTTATTTCTAGATGGTAATTTCATTATGAAAATAAATTCACAGGAATTTAAATTTTAAATTAAAACATAACAATTTATATTATATAATGAGCCTCTATCAAATGTGGGTGTTCTCAGTCAACTTATTATAGATTCATAATATTATTGTATTTATATTTACAAGCTAATTTAAATAGTAGAAGTAAAATCTAGTGATGTCTAGATTATTTAATTGGGATATATAGAAAGTGATTATTCATCACAATAGATTCTAGTTTTCTTTCAAATTTCATATTTATCAAAACAACATAATATAAAAGGGTAAATTACTACAAAATATAAATAATATTAAAAATTAAATTATTCATGGGTTGAAAAAATTAGAATGGAAACAAAAAAAAAAGCCCAAAGTTGGTTCATTTAAGGCTTATAAGGATGTTCCTTGAAAACAAGAATAATGTTGATTTCTTTTCTCTTACATTCTAATCATATAAAAATTCCGAAAGTGTCAACGATCTGGAAATTTTGACCAACTTTCAAAATATTCATGAATACTAAATTAGAATGATTTTATAAATAATATCTAATATAAAAAATTTGAGGTTCTTTTATTCCTCAATGGGATAATGCAGTCATTGTGAAAAATTGTGCTCTCATATATCATCAACTTCAATACATCGACACTACATGAATATAACACATAGGTAAAGTAATAAAGAAATTATCAATTTATTACTATAAAGAACTTACTCGGATTCTTCCCAATGTATAAGATGAAATATATAGAGGTCTTATTATAAAAAAATGGGATGTTTTTTCATCCACTTCAGTAGTCTTATATGGGGTTTTCATATAATATCTTTCTTAATAACCTTTGACTTCATTTATGATAATTATGTTTCAAATTATGATTTAGGTTTGGAGAAATGGGCAACAAAATTGTCTTCATATATCAAAGTTATTTATTTGAGAGAATATTTTTAATGGATTGATCAGTTTATCAGTCTTGGGAAATTAGATATAAACAAAACTTTCATATTACAGAAAATAAAAAACATATCCTAAAAAACGTTTTTACATCCTTAAAAATCATTAAAGGATTTCTTCTACATATCTTGGGGAAATGAAAACAAAGTAAAGTGTGATATCATATTCCTAGTATGTGTTGAGTATAGATCATGAGTATATAAGGAATAAACAATATGGCAAAGTTTTTAATCAATATCTATGTTATTTAATTAATAACTTGAGCTTCGAAATTTATCTATGGTAAATGTAAACATAACAATTATAAGGATAATAATAACAATAATATTAATGAAGGAAATTTATAATTTTATATGTCGTGATCTTTTCATTGAGCCCTCATTCCAATACATCATGAACCTTACTATCGTGGCCTTGTTCCAAGGCATCTTATATACCATCAAGGCCTTGTTCCAAGAAATATTCATTATATGGGCCAACATACACCAAGAAATACCCATTTGATCTCATGAGAACTATTAATTCATTAAGGGGTTGTCAATAATTGGGAACCACCTATCACTTATATATATCCAATGCATTTTAGATTTTTCTATTACATAATATAATATATAATCCAAATTATTAATCAATAAATAAATATCTTTATTGAATCATAATTATATAACATCAATATTTCCCTAGTAAATGAAATATCTTTCATGATAATATTCTTTTAATTAACACTATAAATTTAAATGGTATACTATTATGATAATATCAATATAGTATAAATGATAATAAATACATCTATGATACTAAAAATATATGCATTAAGGAGAAAAATAATTTCCAATGAATAATGGAGAGAGATAGAGAACAAGATCAAAAAAAATTGACTAATCAAAAAATAAGTTGTAATCCATGAATCATTAAAATATTATAGAAGACCTTAAATTCATTAGAAATAAAGAAAATAATTCTGATAAGAAAATATTAAAATAGAAGTGAAATTTAATAATAATTTTCCGTAAATATTTTGTGACATTATTATATAAACAAAGTTATGAATCATTTCTAAATTTCTTTTTAAAAATTTAGGAAAAAAAGACTTTTTATTTTAACATAAAACACAAAACAATTAGAATAATGAGAAATTATTTTCTTTGAAAATCTATATAAACTTTCCACCGAATCTAAAAAATTAATAGAGGTTATATATGATGAAAAAAACATTCACATATGTATATGTTAAAAACAATATTCCATTCTTTCTTTTGTAAAAATACAAAAATTACTTGATTATAAAAAATTAAAAAAATTATTTTTATAAATTTATAATGAAATTCAAAGTTATTAAAACTTTCACAAAAAAATTAAATATATAAAAAATGTCTATAATACAATTTTAATAATATATATATGGAAGAGAAAAGTTCCTGAACAAAAAATATAGATAAGGTCGGTTTTTATAAAAAAAATCTTTTGATCTTTGAGTAACAAAGTGAATAAAACTTGGAAGAGAAATCTTGAAACCCCATAAATAAACCAATAAGAATAAAACATAAGGGGTTTAGAAAATAAATATCATATAACTTATCCAATGTAAATTTATACATTAACAATCCCAAATAAAAATGAGATTGTAAAATAAACCCCTACGACTTTAATAAATTTTGAATAAGAAACCCTTAAATTATAAAACATGAATTTAAAATTAAAATACAATGAATAAAAAAATTAAATATATAATTTTTAAAGGGTATTATATAAACTATATAAAAGTTAAATGATGCCTAATATAAAATATGTCTCATTTGAGTGGAATTTAGATGGAAAAACATTACCTTAGATTCTTTCTTGATTGCATACAGTATATCTTTTGGAATAATAAATTCAAAATTATTAGATACTTTCATAAATACAATTCATCTATATTTTATTTTAAGGTACCCTTTAATAATTTCACATGCATTAATTTAATTGTTTTTTCTTATATCAACCACTTAACGGTGTACGATCAATTTCTCCAAAATTAATTCGGTATATTGATCAAGGTTAAAAGTTTTATAAAATGGTTATATAATCTCTATAATTTTAACAATTTCCTGAATATGATTTTTATTCATTATATGCAATTTCATATTTATCCATTCATTGTGATAATATAAAAATATAATACATTGTTCATGGAGGTGGTAGTCCACACGTACGCATGATGATATTTTCATTTTCCTAATGGTTTCAAAATAAATAAAGTGTATAATGATTAATCATTCTAGAAAAATATATATAATATAATCATTTTTATTCATTAATTATATCCTTATGATATTTTATGTAACATGGAAATGATAAATGAATCACATCTCTTCGTGGTGGTGGTAGTCCACATATATGAATGAGCAACATAATTATTTCCACAAGATGAGAAACTAAGAAGTTAGATGACATATTATATTTTAGTAATCATAATTATGTCATTAATATGACATAAATTCATTTATTTTATTGTTTTAACCATATTATTGATCTGGTGATAAAAAATGATACGCATCACTTCGTAGAAATATTAGTTCCAACATATGCACGAGCTATGTTTTCATTTTCCATGGGATGGTAAGGAGATAGAAATTGGATGTATCATTAACATGAAAATATATAATTATGTTAAATATACTGCTTTAATTATTTTTAAATAATTATTTAAAATTTATAAGAAGTTTTATAAGAAGAAACTTGGAAATTTTGGGTATGAACATATACCTCTTCCATTCGTAATCTACATTAGTTTACTCCTTATGCCTTATTGAAGTGGTCTTTTGGTGAGATCAGGGACTATAAGTTGAGAAAAATAAATTTTTCTCGTATTTGAGTATGTATTGGTTGAGGTAAATGGCTCATGAACTGTGGATATGTTTTTACCATTATTACTATTCATTATGAGAAAAAATAAGTTGAAATTATTAAATAATATTAATTATTTTGATTAAAAATGTTGAATCAAATTTATAATATTCAATTCTTATAATTGGTAGAAATTACTTTAAATATATGTTCACAAAACAGAATAAAGAACTATTTTTATTAAAAATGATTCTTTTAAGAAAAAAAATGATTTTATGGAAAAATCATATATAATGTTTATTATAATTGAATTACGTATTTTTATTTAAAACCAAACCAAAATCAAAGGTATCCTTTTAAAATATTGATTTCAAATAGAATAACCAAGATACCTTTTATTTGAATAAAAACATTACTTATAATTTCCAAATGTGAAACATAGATTTATAAGTCAAAAATCATATTTAAAGATTAATTATATTAATTATTAAATATATTTTAGGTGTGCCAAAAAGGTTTAATAAACATTAAATTTCTTATTATATCATGTTAATTTCATAAAAGTGAAATTATTTGTAAAATCGTTATTTTTTCACTATTCACCCAAAAACAAATATTTCTAAAAAATTTCAAAAATTCACACTAAGATAATTTTGATATAATAAAATAAAAAATTAACTTATTTTTATCAAATACCATTTTTGAATTTATATAAAATAATTCTAATATCCCCACACAAATACATAAAACAAAAAATTTAGAAAAAAAAAATTCAAAGCATAAAGAGAATTTACTCTCATTCTATACCTATTAACAACCGTTATGGAATTCCTAATTTATTTAATTTAATATATTTTCAAAAATATTTTTCAAAAATATTTTTCAAAAAAAAAATTGAATAGTTTTTTAATTAATTTATTAAAATAAATATATATCACATGCTTAAAGTCAATTTTCTGAAAAATATACCACGAAATGATTTTATCTTCATTTATAAAATATTGATAATTAATGTATGTGTGATTATTAATTAGTTTGAATGTATAAAAAATACAAATTAAATAAATTTAATAATCAAATTAAGAAAAATTTATCAATTAAATAAAAAATATATAATATACATAAATGTCACTTTTATAGAAAAATGGCCCATTTAAACTTTAACAATTCTTAACTTTGTATGATTTTATTATTTTAATTAAAAAATTATACTTATTTCAAATGAATTAATCTATATATTTCTTTTAAGAAAACTTTTCTATATATATTTCACAATGTGTATACTCATATTCATACCCTTCAATCAAATGGCTAGGTTATAACAATGATATTTAAATAATCATATTTCTATAGTATATTGTGGTTAGCTTAAGCTTAGTGTTGTGTCTATCATAGGGTATTATAAATAGTATTCATAAAAAAATCTTAGAGTGTTACATTATCCCATCCTTACAAAAATTACATCTTTACAATTTTATTTCATTTTTTATCAAATGAGCATATCATGACATAATAATTTTATCATGAATTTTAATTTTTATGTCATGACTGGGAAACTTATGATTTTTTAAATATAAAGTATGTGCACCCTTATAGTACTTCCACTTTTGAATTTATTTCTCTAAAAGTACCTTAATAATTAATTGATATTTTAAACATTAAACATTATATAATTATATTTCATTGATTTAGTTTGATAAGTTATAAGAAAATATACTTACTTGATTTCACTCAAATTCATAAGTGGTATTTCATTCAACAGTTTGTTTCGATCAGTTTTCTACTACTGATTTATATCACATTCAAAATTATGAATGAACAAGATGAATTTTTTATACCTGAAGCCCTAAATTTATATTTTAAGGGATATTTAAATCAATTAAAAGATAATGTTCTTCATTGGATGACTGATTTCGTGATTGTAAATTCCAATAATTTATATCCATTTACTAATTAAAAAATTATTAACATAAGTCAAAAAATTAATATTCAATAAAAGTACAATAAATATCCCCAAAACATCAATAATAACCCCATGGTTCATTAAGCCCCAAAAATATTTAGAAAAATATAGACCAAATTTGAATACATCAAAATCATATACTCACCAATATTTATTATAGTTAGCCATAGTTCATATCAGATAGAAAACCAAAGGTTACATATATTTATAAGGTTATTCCTTATCTTATAAACATCAATAACTATTCCATCCTTCAAGAAAATATTTCCAAGAAATAAATGTCTTAAAGTCAATATTCACATATATTAAATTTATCAAATAACTCCTTTAATATCTCAAGTCTCTTGAATGATTCACAAGTTATTCTTATACTCCTCACCCCATTTATAATACACCAATATAATCATAATAAGCACCATAGTGAAATTATCAAGGCTAACCTTGATGCTTGGGCTAATGATTCAAATAGTTCCCCATCTTTATATAGTTAAAGTGCTATATATTAGTGGATTATTTATTTCATGTATATTAATTAGGTCCTTTATCTATTCCTTTATAACAAACTTCATTTCCTTTTAAACATTAACTAAGATTTTTATTTCCATCATTTTTATATGTTGGAGTTTCAATATTCTCTTCTTCTTCTTCGTTACATTTCATTTTTCATGGTGCTCGATCATCCTCTTTTTCTATTGATTTACTTTGAACATATATGGCCTTGGGAATCATTTTTCTATCTTAACGTAACTTAATACCATATCATTAAATTTTGAAAAAAAAATCTGAAATTAAGGCCCTTCGATTTCTTGGCTTAAACCAATCAAATAAATGATCAATTTTACTTTACAGATTATTTATTTAGTTTTAATCATGCCTTTATAATGTATAAAATTTATCCTCATAATTATAAAAAAAATCCTCATCCTTGTTTAAATTAAAAAATTTAATTTTCATATCAATTCAAGGTTCTCAAATAAATCATGTCTTAATTAAAATCACCTTAAAAGTTCTCAATTTCAAACTTTCTATATCCTATTTCTCTTTATTATTATGAATCAATGACCACCATTAATCTACATATACTTTCAAAAAATATACTACCTAGATATCCTTTTCCATTTCATTACTTTCCAAATCTAGAAATATTTTATTAATGTACTTGACTCATTTCTCAAGTATTAGTGGATTAGTAGTTCGCTTAACGGATAAAGGAATCTTCCACATGAATCATTTTTACATCATTGTATTATTCTAATAAGTAATAGGTTTCTCCATACATGAAAGGTTATTGGACATAACCTAAAATAATTTCCCTAATATAATCATCATCTATTCAGTTACAACACCAAGCATATTGACTTTCTTTGGTGGAAAATCTATATATTGACTACGAGTGTTCAAATCACTTCCCTTACTTCCATTAGGACCCATATCTAAAAAATGGAACACACATTTTGAGCTCCTAATATTCATGAATATTTAACCATGTAATAAAAATGCTACAAAAGTAAAAGATCACAAATATTCTAAGAGATTTATTATAAAGTTTTTACTAGATTTATTCTAATAAAATCAAGTTCCCAAGGGTCCTACTAAACTTCCCTTGATACCAAATGTACAAACCCATAATCTAGTAACCCAAAGTCAATGTTTACATTATTATATTGGTATAAGATAAAAGTAATTTCACTATTAAATATTTATCATCTTAATAATCTTGGAAAACTATATACATACACTATATTCATATTAAATTGTAAAATAAAAACATAGCATAAAAACTTTATTCCATCCTTAAAAATATTTCAAATATTCCTTCTTCATATCTTGGGGAAAAGAAAATAAAATCATGGGTGACATGAGATGTTTGGTAATGGTAGCATATAGAAGAAACTATCAATATTTGATAAGGTATGAGAAATATGATAGAGTGTATAATAAATACATATTCCATTTAATTAATAACTTGGTATTTCAAAAATATTCATGAAAATATCAATATAGAGATAACATGGATAATAATCGCTGAAAACATAGTAAAGGAAATGAAAAGTGTGAGATTCCATGATCTTATCATTAATGTCTCATTCAAAGACATCATTAACCTTACCATTAGGTTTTTTGGTCAAGACATCTTACATACCATCAAGGCCTTATTCTAATAAATTTTAATTGTATGGGTCGCTATACAATGAGAAATACCCATCTTTCTTGTCTCATGAGACCTACAAATACATCGAGAGGCTATTTATAATTGGCCCCACCCATCAATTATATATTCCTGGTGTAATACTAATATATTGAATAAATAATATATTAAATTATAAATATCCCTTGTCAATAAATTAATATCCAAACTGAATCAGGAATATAGAATAATAATATTTCACTACTAAATTAAATAATGTTATTAATAAGCTTCTTTCAACAAGAACCATATATTGAAATATTATATGATCAAGATAATATCAAATTAGTAAAAATGATACTCGATACATCCATGATACAGAAATTATAGACATGAAAGATAAAAATTATATCCATTAAATAGCAGAGAAAAATTGGTAACATGATTACAAGAAATTGAATGATCACAAAATAATGTATAGTCCATAAATAAAAAAAAGATGACATAAGGCCATCAATTCATCATAAATAAAGGTTTGAAATAAAATAAATTCATTTTCTAATTATAGAGGAAAAATTAATTAAAAAATTAAAAATAATTCCCCTTAATGATTTCATAACTATTTTATAAAAACAAATTTATAAATCATTTCTAAAATTCTTTTCAACCGTATAGAAATCAATACATATATATTTTAATAAAAAATCCAAAAATAAAAAGAATAATGAAAAAATAGTTTTCTTTAAATTTACATAGAATTTTTTGAATATTATAAATATAAATAATTATTTTAGAGGTTTTAAACTTGATTTACATCATATATATTTAAAATAAAGTTCTTTTCAAACTTTTGTAAATAGTAAAAAATGAATTTTTCGAGAAAATTTTAAAATATTCCTTTTAAAAAATTTAATGAATATAAAAGGTAGTATAAAATACCTTTAATATTTATTTAAATATATATATATATATATAAAGTTCTATTAAACACCTTGAAGAATATGGATATGGTGGAGAAATATTCCAGATCAAAAAATATAAATAGGGTTGTTTTTTATATATATTTTCATTCTTTTAGTACCAAATAGAAGAAAAATTAGAAGAAAAATATTGAAACAACATAAATTACCAAATAAGAAGAAATTATATTTTGTTTTAGAAATATAGACAATATAAATCATCCAAAACAAACTTAAATATGAACAATCCTAAATAAGAGTGAGACTGTAAAATAAACTCTTATGATTTTAATAACTTTTGAATCAAAAGTCCTTAAAAGGGAAAATAATATTTGTAACATTGGATGTTATGAATAAATATTAATTTATGATATAATATATCAAATGAGAAATATATACACCATATAAATTAAATTTTGTGCATAAAATAAAATTTTTCACATTTGATGAAATTGAGATGAAAAGCCATTACCTTGGATCCCTGCTTGATCGAACATGTTACATATACAATTATAATAAATTTATATTTATTAAATAATTTATTAAGAACCGTATTAATCTATATTATATTTTTTAAGGTCATTTTATAATCATTTTATATCCATTCACTAAATATTTCTTGGTTATGTCGACCACTTAAGGTTGTTCGGTGAATTTCTTCAAAAGTATTTCAATATATTGACCGTGGTTAAATGTTTTATGAAATGGTTCCATAATATCCATAATTTTAATAAAGTAATGAATATAATTTATATACATTATATTCAATTTATAATAATCCGTGCAACGAAGTAATATAAAAATGAAATACGTTTTTCATGGCTGTAGTAGTCCACACATATGCATAATGAAGTTTTCATTTTCCTAATAGTTGAAAATTAAATAAATTAAATAAATTATATAATTATTGGTATTCAGATAATCATATTTATATCATAAATATAATATTTATTCAGTGGGTATATCCAAATGATAATCAATGTAAATCAAAAATTAAAAACCAATCAAATCACTTTGTGGAGATAGTAGTCAACATGTATACACAAGCGACATTATCATTTTACAAATTGTGGGAGGGTAAGATGATAGATGATATATTATATTTCCATATTAATAATTATTTCAAAAATATCATATATATTATAATATCCCTGAACCCTCACTCCCTGATTAGGTGTTGAAATCATAAACTTTATACTTCTGGATTTGATTTTGATAAATGTGACCCAATTTTTCCATCTAAACACTGCAACAAAAAAAGAAAATATTGGATCACTTACATGCCCAAAGACATTTTAGATTTAGAGTTTTAGATCATTAGGATAGACTCTTACATAAACAAAACTCATGTATTCGAGATAGTATTTTTTTCCACTATACTTAGTTTTTCATATTCCATATTAGCTCATCATCATCATCCATGTGAAATCCTTCTAAAAAAATCATTTTAAATATTTCTCGATAACCTGGGGAAAATTAAACATAAGAAGGATGAGTTCAGATGATCATTAAGGGAAAACATAGGCATTAACAACTAATTTTCATTCATGAGAATAAAAATAGAATAACGGTATTATGACATAATAAATGCTTATGAGCATAACATAATATAAATCATACCAATCAAACCTAGATCAATAAACCTATGTCCTTGAAAAAATCATTAAAAAATAAAATATCCATGAGAATAAATAATCAAGAGACATGTGATTTCAATATTGATCAATGGAATCATTAAAAACTCATAGATATCATAAGGAAAACATGTTGGTACCTGGGGCATCATCATCATAAAACCCCTATAAAACCTTTAAATTTGGAATAAACATACATACAACTTCCAATATAATTTTATGAATAAAATAATTATTATCCAATGAATTTGAAAGAAATAATGGGGATCAACCTTTCATATAAGCTATATCTGGATCACCCGTGAGCTATAATAGGGCCAAACCCATCATATAAACAATATTAAGCTCTCCCTTGAGCTATAATGGGTCTCAAACCTTTATATCCTAAGATATAATGGGTATCAACCCATCCTATAAACTATATTTGGCTCACCCATGTGCTATAATGGGGCTCAACCCATTGTCTAAGCGGTGTTGAACTCTCCCGTGATCTATAATAGGACTCAACTATAACAACTTGTTATCTTCCTTCAAGTTTACCGCAACTTTTATTTTTTGTTTTCCTTTTTGTTTAAGTGCATTTTGGTCTTCTTAGGAATAGAGATAATTTTCCAGGTAAAAGACGTAATGTTAACGGATGTATGCTTGTTTGAATTTAAAGGAGTCTGGGCATAAATGTGTTAAGTACAACAGGGTTCTCTCTAAGCCTAGAGAACTCCAAAAATGGTTTTTGGTTTTTTATATAATTTGTTCTGTTCTCTATATGTAGTGCACTTTAACAACATGAAAGTTTTACACATTGGGTAATGGTCATCAGGAAGATTTCATGAATTTTTCCAAGTCATCAAAGGTTTACACATCTTGAACCATGTTTATGTAGTGTAATGGTCTTAAGTAGATGTCATGGATTGGTTCAATGCAAGAAATTTTTACATGACATGAACCATGTTCATATCAGGTAAAGGTCATTAGGTATATTCTATGAATTGGTTTGAGGTTCGATTGTTTTACACATCATGTATTGGTTTCACATCTGTAAAGATCAACGTTTGGATTTGAATCCAAGGTGATTCATTTCTCAAAATCATTTTAATTTTGGGAATTACATGCCATGAAAGGGGTTAATGATGTGTAATTTTCAATTGTTTAGTAGTTTTTAACACATATATCACCAGAATATCTTATCATTCTTTATAAATTCTACCCTCTCATGACATAGATCTCTCCTATGTGATTTTTGAGATCTTCTCTCCTTCTTGATCATTTGTTCATTGATTGATCATCATTATGGTTATAGTTTGCCTCACCGGGTAATAATCCTTCTATTTCCTCCTTTGATTTGGTTGTGGTTGAAGAATTAGTTGTTGTTGTCATTCATATTCATGATCAATTTATGTTTTCTATTGATCCTTTGTGGTTTCTTGTTTGGCCTTGTTTTTCAAAGGCTGGTATGTGGTTTATTGGTCTCCATTTTCCAATGTGGATAGGGTTCCATCATTCCTGAGGTTAGTGGAACTATAAAAGTGTTTCTAATTCTTGTATTGTTATATATTCTTGTTGAAATGGATTTCATTTGATGGAAAATGGGTTTATTAAATGTGAACAGGGTCCTAGAAATGGTTTTTGAACAAAACATGGAACATTAGGAACCTTGGGTACAATGAAAAATAGAAAAAGGTGGCCCTAGTGTGTGTGGAACCACTAGGAGTTACTATTGTGATATCGACGGACTATTATAGGACTTGATATCAGTGGTTGTAGTACATACTCTAATAGTCTAGATCGAAAGTGTTGTGCTTTGTATTTTATACCTAGTTTATTGCATGATGGTTTATTTCCTGGATATTTGTTCACATATTTGATTTACCTATTTTTCTTTTATACCTAATGTATTCTTTTATTTTTAGAAATCAATGTAAATGTTTAAAAAGGTTTTATTTTTGAAAAATTATTTATAAATTGTATTATTATTTTTAAAGCAAGAATTTTTTCATTATTGATATTAGAACTTATATAGATTCTTTGGTGGTATCCTACTAATATTTGTGCTCACAACCTATTTTTTACATTAATTAGTGGTAGACACTATATTTCAATACTTAGGGAAAGGGGAGGGCATCATTTAGCATATCAGGTTCTCTTTTCATTGATCAATATCATGGAGGGGTGGTTTGGAGGTGATAGGAGGTCATATAGAGACTTTATGGTTTCTGTATTATCAAACTTTTTTGGTTTACCTGGCCTTTCTTGGATTGTATGGTATTTATATATATCTATTTATTCCTCATTGTACTCTCAATTTATGACTTTTTTAGTCATATTCAAGATTGTTTTCCCTTATTTTCGTTTTAGCTCATCATAATGGGCTAGGTCGGGTTGTTGGACTAGTTAACCCTAGTCGATTAGTTACAAATTGGTATTAGTGGGATGGACATACATAAGTGTGTTAACACTGCCTAAGTTTGGTTCTGTGTCTTGGGTAGATGAGAGTTGGGACCTTTTAAATTCAAGTACTAAGTGTGGGAGGGTTCTAGGCCAACTCACTTCTATATTTGAACTCGAGTTACCATGAGGGGTTGGAAAATTTTTACCTGGATTGAGACTTGATGTTTGATATCATTTGAAGGAATCGTATGGGAATTTTATTTAAATGGACCTATTATTTTCTTAAAGCATCGTCTTTTTTGTATAATTTCTAAATTTATTTAAATTCTTATAATTTTAAATCATTTATACCAATAATTGAAGTTGGTCCTATGATTTTGGAATCTGATCATTACAAATTGGTTTTTATATTTTTATTTTTAGACAAAGCCTCCAAAAAGAGATATTCTAAATATGAGAGTGGGATATATGAGATAGGTTTCATAGAAAAACACTCTATTGTAACCTTATTTGGTATAAGTAAAAAAATTTACTATTCAGACTTTGGTTCAAGCAAGTGTTGAGAACCTATGAGAAGTAGGGGATAACATCTTATAATTTAGAAAGAAGCATTCACCTACCTTCCATGGTGACAAAGGAGAACAGGAGTATAAAGAGTGAATTGAGTATATTTATAGAATCATTAAAATTCTAGATACTTTTGAGGAATCTAAGGTTGGTTTTCTCACATATATAACTGAAGGACCGGGATGTAGATTGGGGACTATATTTTGAAAACTATGTTGCCTGAGGATCTTTCCTAGTATTCCTTCAAAAACATATTCAACCAAAATATTTATCCTAAGATTTTATGTGCGGCAAAGGCCCGACAGTTTTTGAACTTAGAGTAGGGATAACAAAATAATCTATATTATTCCACCCATTTTGTTGATATGGTTCATCTGGCATTAGTTCTTTTCAAAAATGAGTACCCAAAATATTGAAGGATTGATTTTGGACTGAGGTGGGATATTCACTCAATGTTGATTCAAATATTCCTTTCTAAATTCATGGAGGTTCCTAAAAAAGTATATTTGGTTGAGGTAAAAATATCTTGGAGGACATGTTTGGGTGGAGCCTTAGTTAGTGTAGTGGTTAGATAGGGTGAATCTTCTGGAAAGAAAAGGAAGTAGAAAGGTATCTAATTTTCTTTAGGATCAGTTTTAGGGGCTTAATATGGATAGTAGTAGATTGTTTTCTATCAGGGTAGGTGGCCTAGTCATACCAATCTGAATTGTGTGGAGGGTCCCAATACTTTTCATCATTGTAATAAAATTAGTCATATGAATCCTTTTGTGAACTAATGATTGCAAATGTGGTGGGTCATATCTTTAAGACAATGTGTATTTTCATGTGGCTAATAAATATTAGAGAGGAGCTGAAACCGGACATCTTTATATGTCATAGTATGTTTTAGAGGAATATGAACCAGGTCCAGCTACTATTATAAGAAAGGTATTTATTTAATATTCTATTATTCTAGTATTTTTTTATACAGATGATACACATTATTTTGTGTCATAAAATAAATTTCATGTATTGGGATTTGAATCAAATATTATGTTGTATTTTTGTATCATTACATGTATTTGTGAAAGAGGAATGAGCAAGGTTTTAAGTTTCCTACGTGTTGGGTGATGATAGACGACTTTGGGGTGTAGTGGGACCTTTTAGTGATCAATCTTGACATATTCATCTTCATTATTGACATGGATTGGATGTTCATAATTAAGGCCCATGTAGACTATTATCTCCAATAGGTTTAGTTTTTACCTTCTTATGGGGTCACTCATGCTTTTCAGGGAGAGTGGGATTCTAGATCTAGAAGGGTAAGGCATGTTGTTCCTTATGATTGGGTAATATCATGAAATTTTTTAGAGTTGTCCCTAGATTCCATTATCCCTTGTTTGGATATTCCAAAACCCATGGTGCTGTGTGCATACCCTGTGGTATTTTCTAATGTTTTTTTAGTTAAACACTATAGAGATAGGTTGAGTTTACTATTGACCATCTCCCTCGTATGATGCCTATTTCAATATCATCTAACCACATGGTGTCTGATGAGTTGGTAGAACATAAGATCCAGCATATGGACATTGAGGCTAAGGGATTTATTTATCCTATCATGTCACCATGGGCTTCACCTATACTATTTTCTAAGAAGTTGGAAAGGATCCTCAGACTTTGTATTGATTATCAAAAGTTAAATCATGTGATCTTCAAGAAAAAATATCACTTTACCAAGGTTAATGATCTCTTTGATTATCTTAGAGAGGCTCATTGGTTTTCAAATGTTGACCTATAGTCAGGGTACCATTATTTGAGAGTCCAATAAGAGGATATACCTAAGACATCATTTTAGAGCCAGTATTAGAATTTCAATTTTTGGTTATTCAATTCAGACTAGATAATGCTTATACGGTGTTTATATCATTGATTAACTAGATAATTAATCAGTTCTTGGACACTTTTTTGTGGTGTTCATGAATGAAATTTTGGTTTACTCTAAGTCAGAGGACATGGACCATCTATATATCATTATTATAACTTTTAAAAAACATTTTCAGTATGGTAATATTTCCAAGTGTGATTTTTGTATTCTGGAATTTAATTTTCAAGGTCATTTTATATCTGATTTGGGAATCTCAATGGATTTATAAATGGTATGGGGAGTTTTTTCCTGTAAGAAATTGAAAATTTTGCTTGAGATCAGAATCTTCTTGGGGTTGGCTGGTTATTATAGGTGGTATGTTCCGAACTTCTCCAAGCCCGGTTCTATGATGATATCTTTAACCCATAAGGGTGTAAAGTTTTAGTGGAATGAAAATTTTCATATGTCTTTTGAAGAACTGAAGGTAAGATTGAATTCAGATCTAGTTTTGATTCTTCTAGAACTAGGTTTAGGTTATGATGTTTTCTATTATTCTTTGGGCATTGGTTTGGGGTATTTCTTGATATAGGGGATGCAGGCGGTAGGCTATAGATCAATAAGGTTACTTCCTCAAGAGAATACCCAAACCATGATCTTGTGTTGGTAATAGTCATACAAGCACCCAAAACATGGCATCATTGTCTCTTTGGGGTTTATTTTTACGATATATTCTAATCATAAAAGTATGAGATGTATTTTTCACTTCTATGTATCTAATATTGATAAAGAGATGATAGATTGAGTATCTCCAAATTTTGATTTTGATATTTATTATAATCCTAGAAAAGGGGATTTGGTCACTCATGCACTAAGTTGGAAATTATTGATGCAAGAAGTGAAGGAATCAGTAAAGGAGAGTTCATTGAAGAGTTTTTTTATTTGGTGAGTGGTCTTAGTCTCCCAATGGGGTGTTATACTTCTATAGTAGGTTGGTTATTTTTATTCCCATGATCTGAGATTTTATGGAAAGTAGACACTATTTTTTTCAATATATTTAGGTACTACCAATATGTATCAGGATTTTAGATGTCAGTATTAGTGGCATAGGATGAGAAGGTCAATTGTTGATTTAGTATTGTGGTGAAATAATTTTCAAAGAACTAAGGTAGAACAACAGATGCATTATGGTTTTTTATGGACCTTAACTACTATGATATGGAAATGGTATGATATTTCTATCTATTTAATAATTTTTTTACCACAATCACCTAGTGGGAAGGATGTGATTTGGGTTATCATTGTTCGACTCACGAAATCTGCACATTTCCTATCTATTGAGGTGATTATGAAGGTAGAATAGATTGGGGAAATATATATAAAAGATATTATGAGACATCATGGGGTTTCATTTTTGGTTATTTATAATAGGGAAACAATTTTTACATCTTGGTTTTGGAAAGGTTTACAGAAGATGATAGGTTCCCAAATATAATTAAGCACAACATATCATCCGCATATGCATGGAAATACAGAGAGAGTTATCCAGATTCTTGAGGATATGATCTGGGATTTTGTTCTTGATTTTAGTGGTTCTTGGGGAAAAAATCCTTTAATATAGTTTTCCTATAATAGAATAGTTCCATTTGATGTTTTGAATGGGAATCCATGCATATCTCCCTTGTGTTGGGAAAAGTTGGGAGAGAAATTCATAGTTGGGATGAGTCCTGTTCCGGATATGATGGGGAGGGTTCACCTGAACCAGAAGATATTGATCATGGAATAGAGTCATCATAAATGTTATGAAAACCATCGGTGGGAGACTCTTGAATTTCATACTGGTGATTGGGTCTTTCTTAGAGTTTTACATCGCTTGGGACATCATTGATTAGCTAAGTAGGTTAAGTTGGAACTAATGTTTGTGGGATAATTTAATAGCATTAGATGACTAGGTAAGGTGTCCTATTGGTTGGACTTTCCTTCTCAATTAAATTATATCCAAAATGAGTTTCATGTTTCTCAAGTGAGTAATTATTGACTGGATCCATCCCCTATGATTGAATGGGAAGATATCTATCTTGATCCTAACATCACAACAATTAAGAAACCAGTTCAGATTATTGATCATTGAGATAATTTGTTTATTGGTAAAATGATTCCTCTCATCCATATAATGTGGAAGTCTACATAGGAGAGCCATGAGACATGGGAGTGGGAATTGTTTATGAGGTATTAGTGGATTTCACGTATTTCAAGTCCAAAATTTTGATGACTTTTGGGGACATAATTAGATTATGGTTCGGTGATTGAAACATCTCCTTATATTCCAATAGGTATGACTTATCTTCTATTTTTGGTTTCCCTTTTTTGTTTCATGACTAGCTTCCCAAGAATGAATATCCTTTTATGGTGAAAATGAAATGAATTTCAAGTATGTATGTTTATTTTTATTTAATGGAGTATGGTTATAAATGTGTTAAGGCCTTACAAGGTTCTCCCTTAGTTCAGAGAATGCTGGAGGTGTTTTTAGACTTTTTTTCAGAATCTAGTTTATTCAATATCTGTAGTGAATTTTCACGACGTGAAAGGGTTACACATTTTCTAATGGCCACTAGGTAGATTTCCTGAATTGCTTCATGGATTTAAAGGGTTACACATAATTTAATGGCCATGAAATTTATCAATTTATTTTTATTTGGTATGAAACCTCCCCTCTCGTGACCTAGATCACTCCTAGGTGGTTTTAGAGATCTCTATTCCATCCAGATCATTTGTCTTTTGATTGATCGTTATTGTGGTTGTGGTTGTTCTTGCTAGGTAAGAATATTTTTGTTTCCTCCTTGGATTTGGTTTTAGAAGCATTTCTAGTTTTGGTTGTGGTTTAAATTCATGATCAATTGATGTTTTATATCAATCCTTTTTAGTTTCTTATTAGGCTTTATCATTTAAAGTCCACTCCAATATTTTTTGATCACTGTTGTCGAAAGCAGATAGGGTTCCATAATTTTTGAGGTAGGTGGATCTATGAAAGTGTTTATAATTCTTGGATTGAAAAATGTTCTTGTTGAAATTGATTTACATTGATAGAAAAGGGGTTTAATAAATGTGAGAATGGTTTTTTAAACAGTTTTTGAACAAATATTTCCATATTGAGAACCTTTGGTGAATCGGGAAGTAGATATAGTTTACCCTAGTAAGTGTGTAACCACTAGGAGTTATATTTAAGATATCAACAAAAAATTCCAGGACTCGAAGTTAAATAGTCTAGTATGTATTACCATAGACTATATTCTAAATGGTGTTCTTTTTATTTTATACTTAGTTTATCTCATGATGGTTTATTTCATAGATTTTTTCTCACATGTTTGACTTACCAAAATCTTTTTATACATGAAATATTCATTAATTTATAGAATGAAAAGTAAATGTTTAAAAATGGTTTTATTTATGAAAAAATAATTATAAACATTATTATTTTTCTTAAAGTTTGAACTTTTGAATTCTTGATATTATAACTTATATAGATTCTTTAGTGTTATCCTATTGGGATTTGTTCTCGCACCCTAATTTTACCTTCGAAAATTTGTAGAACATGTTTTCTAGGACATAGGGAAAGGGAACGGAATCATAGATCATTCCAGGTTCTCTTTTCATTAGTCACCTTCATAGCGGGATGTTTTGGGGGTGACATATGGAAACATGGAGACTTTATTGTTTTTATCTTGCCATAAATTTCTAGTTTATCCGATTTTTCATGGATTGTATAGTTTCTAGATGAATCTATTTTTTATTCATTGTAATCTACTTTTATGTCTTGTTTATCTATATTCAAGACTTATTTCTATTATCTTTGTTTTACCTCACTTTGATGGGTCGGCTCAAGTGGCTTAAGTAGTTGACCCTAGTGGGTTCTTATATAAACCCTTCATAAACAATGTCCAACAACTGTATCATAAATCAAAATCATAGAAAAAATCATTATTCCTTTTATAAAATATTAGAACCATGGAAAAGAAATAAGTTCCACAACAATGTCATGAAACAATCATTATCCATCCAGGAAAAGAATAGGGATAATGTCATTTCAACATATCTTAGTATATCATAAGTAATCACCAATGGTTTTTAATGTTGATGAAGGTAAATACCATTAAAATATCATTAAAAAAGTTCTTGAATAAAATATCATTTTCACTTTACGTAATGTCAAACAATTTCATCATAGATATAAAATAATTTTAGAAGAAAACTGGGAACATTTATTGAGGAATATTCCTTTCAGTTTTGAAAAAAACATATTTAAAACCTAAAAATTTCTAAAAAATATATATATTTTTTGAAAATAACCATTTAAACATAAATATAGATAATTAAAATATTGTGTGGTCATGATGGTGTGAAATTCTACCCTTTCCAAGTACATCAAACCAGATATTCCTTTCACATTTTCGGTAAAAGTAAAAAAGTGCCTCATTTGGAAAAAGAATAGAACATTTATTTTAAAAAAATAAATAAAATAAAATTATAGTTAAAAATGAATTTAAAAAATTATAGTAAGAAAATTGTATTTTTTGTTAAAAAACATGGATTTAGATGAAAAATGATTTTTGACAGAAGAGATAAATCAAGTTGAATTTTCTTAATACCATATTCTTAAATAATTTTAAGTACCAAAAAGAGTAAAATGGTAATATTAATGAAAATTTTAAATAATAAAAAAAGGATAATAAAATATTTATTTTTTGAAAAAAATAATATTATATTATTTCCTCCAAAATAACCTTAAACATAAACATTCTTGAAAGATAGGATACTGTAACAAAAATAATTTTCCACAATGGTAACTCTTCAATTGTACACCCCATGAATGAATAATATCATATAAAAGATTAAATAACATTAACATAATTATATTACTGATATAACAACACAAAAGGGAAGTAGATACACCTCAAAAAAGACGATATATGTATAACATAAAAAATGTTTCAAAGAAGATAATTTGAGATGAGAAACTCATAGAATGATCATAACGTTGAAGTGAGAATAAATAAATAAAATTATTATGTTTATCTAATTTAAATTAACATAAAACAAGTGTAAATTAAACATAAGATAATAAAAATTCATTACACAAGTAATCATATAATATCAAGTACAAAGAAAAAGTAATATGACCTGATGAAATGTAAATGAGTTATGAAATTCTTTACCACTTGGTAACTTTCTTGTCAAATCCACTTGGAAGAAATAATTTGAAATTATAACATAAAATTAAATTAGGTATAAAATATTAAAGATATTACAAGTGAAAGGAGAATTATATACAATATATAAAATAAATGAGGTGCATAACCTTAAAATATTCATCAATGAAGGAAAATTGAGATGAAGTATCTTACATCGAGTCTGACACATCATGTGCATTATTTTCCTTCTATAATAATAAAATTATGTCAATTATTTTATTTATTAATAAAATTTTTCAAGTTTATTATTCATTATATTTAAATTTTTTTAATTATATTTAAAATTTCAAAATTAATTAATTTTATTCTAGATGTTTTGACGATATTCAACTTATGTGTCCAAAATGACTTCAATAGGTTGACTATGGTCAAAGAGGTCTTTTATCAACATTTCCTGAATAATAATCATGAAACAATTAATATTTATATACATAAATTATACTTTTAAAACCAATAATGAATTATTTTTATGAAAATTTAACTATGTTACACTCATGGATATGGTCGGTCAAATGTACGCAGGAGTGATGTTTCCATTTTTCAATGATTGTTATGGAAACAAGGTAAGTAATATTTTATATTTACATAATGATTATCATATAATAAATAAAATATTATTTCTTTAAAAATACTTATATTTATCATCCATTTGATTTAGTATTGAAAAAAGAGTCATATTTCTTCATAGAGGCGGTAGTTTACACGTACGCACGAAAGACGATATCATTTTTAAGTGTAAGAAAGAAAATGATATATTATATTTTCATAATGATATATATTTAATGGATATTATAATTATATAATTTATATAAAAAATATTCATTAAATTTTTCCTTATTACTTTCCACATAAAATTTTATAGAAAAATGAATCACATCGCTTCATATGGTGGTAGTTTGTCGTACACACGAGCGGCATTATCATATACGCCAAAGAATGGAAGGTAAGAAGGTATATGTGATATAATAATTGTATAAGTATAAATATGTTAAAATTTTAATATATATATATATATAATATAAATAAATCATTAAAAAATCCATAATAGGTGATAATGCAAAAAATGATATTGGTTCGCGAGGCGGTAGTCAGTCATACACACAAATGTTGATTTTGTATCCCATTTGATGGAAGAGGATATTTATTTAGGTTATTAAATAAAAATAAAAATATATAATTATATTGGATATACATTTTTTATTATATAATAATCATTTAATGATATTTTAAAGTGGTGGAAGAAGAAATAAAATAAAAACAATCGATTAACCACGATACCTCTTTTTCAAACAACTTCCTTAGGTAAGCACCAAAAGCCTCTATGGATGGATTTATGATAAAAATATGTGATATATTTCATGGGTAGATAAGTAAAGAATATATTTTGGTATCTATTGGAAAACCTTTTGGGATTTTAAGGTGTGTATAGAAGAGGAGAGGGGTGTCGTTTTATAAGTAAGGTGAGTGGCGCACTTGTAATTTTTGAAAGGAAAAAAGGCATACCCACATCTTTCACATGAAAAAGGGATTAAAACCAGACCATTATCAATAATTAGACATTATAAAGTTTAAATATGTATATAATATATATTTTATACAAGTTTTTAGATTATTTAAACCCACATATTTTTAGATTAATCACCGGTAAATTTTTTTTTTTAACCGCAATAATGAATTTTTACTTTTTTTAGCTATTCATTATGGTAAAATTTATGTTTTAATTATTATATAATATAAATTAAAATTATTAAAAATATAAAATCCATTATAAAAAATTCAATTCATATAAATGGCACAATTTAAATTAAATTAAACCCACAGGCGTGATGAAAAAGCAGGTTTTCAAGAAGTTTATTTTTCCAAGAAAAAGATGATTTTACAATAACTCTATGACTATTAATAATCATTATATGAATTTAAATTAATATTTATAGATATATAATCTATAAATTTAATTTAAATAAATCATCATTAGGGTCTGTTTTAACTAACTAAAATGGAGAAACATTCTGCATTTTTTATTTGTTTTCAGGAAAAAAACTGTTTTTAAACCCCCAAAATAAACTTATACTATAATCCAATATAAAGTTAATTAAAAAGTAATTAATTGGATTAAATATAATAAAATAATTATTATGTTACTTTAACTCATATTCAAGACATAATGTGACTTTTAAATTACTTAATTTATTTAATAAAATGAGATTTTTACAAAAATCGGTATTTTTCATTATTCACTAAAAAATCAATATTTTCTGAAAAAACCCAAAAATTTTCCTTAAGCTAATTTTTATATGATGATTTGAAAAATTAAGAACATTTTATAAAATTAATTTTATTAAATTTCTATAAATTAATAATAATATTTTCTAAAAAATAGTAAAAAATATTTTTAAAGAAAACATATTTTTTTATGAATAAAATTACTTTACTAAAAATAGATTAATTATTTACTAATAATATATAATTAAATTCACATTGAGTAGTAAATTTATATATATTTCATAAATTATTTCATACTATTCATTCAACCAATTTAACGAATAGACTATAATGGTCATATTTAAAATAATATTATTTTATGGTTCTTTTGTGCTCGGTGTTTTGTGTCTTGAATTATATAAATCATAAATTCCTGTTTTAAAATATAATAGTGTTAAATCCTCCCCACATCAAAAAATTTTATCCTAGAAATTTAAACGTGTTCTTGTAACACCCGAGACTTTTATAAGAAATATTTTTTTTTTATTTTATATAAATCATCAAAGAAATCTTATACTACACACAATACTAGCTTGGCTTGATTTACACGCAATCGCGACCTTCCTTGATAGCTTGCGTCGTACGCAATACCAAGTTTCACTAAACAACGATATGCTATTAAAATATTATTAAAACTAGCCGTTATGAATAGTAATAACCACTTTTTGAAGTTTTGTAAATTTTATTTTTCAAAATGGACTTAGTTTTTGGATTTAGAATATCGAAATTAGCCTAGGGTGAAATTTTGGTTTTTTTCTGGAAACTTTCAATTTTTGATGAATTGTGAAAACACTAGGTTACTATTTAAAAACCGACTTTTTATTTAAATAATTATTTATTTTATTTAAATTTATTTATGGTCAAAATTGATACATAATACCTATATAAGTTCAATGTAATTCATTGGAGTAATTTTATAATAATTTTAGATATATAAAAAATTTATTGAACTTTTCACCGTCTTTTACCCACCTCCTAGGAGAATTTGCAAATTTACATAAAACTTAATTTTACCGCTTATGTGAGTGGAATTTCAAAAATCTGAGAGACACGGTTGATGTCAGTAAGTAAAATGTGGTTCAATGAGATGAAAATAATTTTTGGTGAATAGTAACTTTTTACTTTTATTTACCACGGTTAAAAGTAAATAGGGTAATTAAGGGTACAAATGATATTATTATTACCCTAACACATGTCCTAATTCTATTTGATAAGTTTAATTCGACCAAAAACAACCTTAGGAATAAAATATGACCATTTAGGCTCACTTGGATTAGATTAGGATATTTATTATTAATTTATTTAAAGAAGGGTTAAAATAGTTAAAATCAAAGTTTAATAAGTAAATAAATTTTAATATAGGGTTATACATAAGATAAATTAGACTATAAATATTTATTAGAAATATAAAATGATTTCCTACATAATGGTATTTTATTTGTAATTTTTAGAGATTAAATAATTTAATTTATTTATGACACGAAAATGATGCAGTAATTATCTTATTGATGAAAAATTGACATAATTGATGTTATAAATACCCAAATAAATGTAATTTGAGACTTTTTATGAATTACACTAATTTTCTAGGTTCCTATGACATGTTAGTATTGATTTAATTAACTTTTTTTGAACTAATCATTCTATTATAATTTTCAAAAAAATCAATTACTAAATAGTGTCAAAATTGACATAAAATAGTTTTTAAAACAAATATTATATTATTAATTGTTATTTTATTCCTAAAAATATAAGGTTCGGCCAAATGAATTAAATAAGGTTATATATATTAATAATAAACAACTTGGGGTTCGTTTTTCTTGTTATAGTAAGTTTATTAACCTTATAGTGTAAGAACACAAAAAGACACGGTAAAAGTAAAATTATCTAAATTAAAGTTAAATCGAAATGATAAGGTTAAAATAGTAAGAAAAACTTGTCCAAATTCTATTGGATGAGATTATTTCGACCCATACCCACCTTATCTTTGAAATAAATCAATTTGGAGCTATTTAAAACCGAATATGGATTTATAATAAAATAATATTTTTAGTTTTTCCAGAGGTGCCCCTCTCCTCCCTTATAAAAGGTCACCTCCTCCCTCTCTTCCTAACACCACTTTGAGCCTTAAAGATAGGCCAAACCCTGCCAATTTCTCCTCTTCACTTCCCTAGAAACATCCTAGAGGTCCTGGTATTCTTCAAAGACCAATTTTAGTGCCCTAAAAGGAGGTCTCAAAGAAGCGCTTCAAAGAAGAGGTAATGTCTGTTACCGATTCTTTCAAATTTATTTCTTCTTCCACTTCTTCTTATTTAGTTGTTTAATTATTAATTAATAACATCAGTATCAATCATATACTGATATGTTATTATAAGTATGAAACAACCCTATTTCACCATTTATCCATCCTGCGGAAAATGAAATCATCGCACGTGTGTACGTACAGAATACCGTCTCCATGCCGTGGTGTAATCTATTTTCCACCGCCACCTTACTTGGATGGGTATAATGGTGTAAATAATGAATATATATAATTATTTTAAATTGATATTGATTCTAAAATAGTATACATACACTCCAATACAATTCCACGATCTTGGGAACGATATCATCGCTCGTGCATACGTACGGAATACCGTCTCCACGATGTGATGCGACTCGTTCTACATGATGATCATTGCATAACGATTACATAAATGAATTGAGTGAATAAATATGATATATATTAAACTAATACCATTCTTTAAATGAGGTATCTATAACCTAAAAATAAGAATAATAATTTATTCGACAAACCACGCATAAGAACAAAAAGTAATAAACACCTGAATAACAAGTAGCAATGAAATATTACTAATAATAAGCTAAGAATATGACCATATATAATATCATAACAATGAGTATGATTCTGGATTAAGTCAATGACATTATTTAAATCATTATACAGGAGTTTCATACACTTACGAAGCAAATCAGACCTAAGGTAAGGGAAAATATCACAATCTCATTTTTATCCGAGATTATTTATACTTTGGTATTTACTGGGGTGTATTTTATCATCCACATCCATGTTCCCCCAATATGTAATATTGTTTACATCCACCTACAATTTTTAAAATCCAATTTTACCCTTTGGTGAGTTTTTATTAAAAGATATGAAAGGAATCTTTTGTCGTTTTTCGTACGAGGTACTTTTTTACTTTTCCGACAAAAGTACGAAGAATGTTTTTTTTAACTTATACGGCATGAATGGATTTTTAAAACATTATTTCCAAGAATATTCCTTTATAAGTTTTCAAGTTTATTTTTAATCAACTTCTTTTAGTTTAGAATTGTATGACATGTTAAGAAAGGAAAAGTGTTTTTGAAGTAGAAAGGATATTTTCCTCAACTTCTTTTAGTTTATGTTGTGATGGAATTATTTTTATGAATTCCTTTATCTTATATGAATTGTTTTATGATGTCACGACATTTAAAATTCCCATTTTTATTACATGGGTTACGTTATGATGTATGGTTTATGATTTTGTGGCACACATAATAATGGTATCATTATGAGATGGGTGGGACTTATATATCCCTCCAATTCATTGGGTAAAGATTTTATATCTCATGATATATACATGGATGTAATGGCAGGTTAAACCAGTTCAGTGAAACAGGACTGAAACGAGGAGTGAACTCGGTTCAGAAATGGACTTTTTCAACTAAGATAGTCTTGGAAATGAGTCTTGACTAATAAGAAATGATTCTCTATGATTATGTGTGTATGCCACAAAGTTTCATGTTTTAAGTTATGATTATTGTGATTACATTTCACTACCATGATTTATCCCATGTTATGAAATTATGATCTCTTTTACATGGTAAGATTTCCAAAATGTTATGTTCTTATGAATATGATGTGATTGATATTTCTTTTGTTTACCCTTAATGAGCATTTGAGATCACCCTTTTGTATGTTTTCTTTCCCCAAGTCAGGAAGAAGGTTATTAAGTAATATATGCCAAAAGGGACTATAGATATGATGAAATAAATGGGAGACAGTGTAGACGCTTTATGAACCAGTTGTTTATGTTTCACAGTTTCTAAAGACACTATACCTATATGGTCCTTTCATGGTTTTGTTATATGTTGTAATAAGTGCACTTCAATTTTGATGTACTAACAATGTATGTAAAGTATGGGTCGTTATAGTTCTCAATAATTAATAATTTGAAATTATAAAAAACTATTGTTTAAAATCCACGTCTTATAAAGGTTTAATAAAATGTTCACTTCATAATAGAGAAAGGGAAGTTAGAAGGCCATTAGGAATTACACATAACTAGGTTTAAAATTATAAAAACACTCATGGTGGTGAATATTTTGAAATTAAAAAAAGAATAAATAATTATGGAGAGTGATGGAGATCATTAATCAAATAAATGTTAATGATCTTGAAAATTTAATGGTCATAAAGCCATAAATCTACGATGAGCAATATGGCCATCGGTTCATCAGAAATTAAGGTAATATGATATCATTTTTTTCATGGATACTTTTCTTATTTGTGAGGAATTTCTTTTCAATATAGATCTAAAACATATGGAAAAATATTAATTAAGAAGTATAATTTCATCCTTTAATCAATTTCCATTACAATATCATATTTTTTGAAAAATGATGAGTATTCAATACGAATTTTTAATACCTGAAGCACTAAAATAGACCTTAAATAAATCATATAACCATAAATGGGAAAATCAAGATATTACACCTATCTTTATAAATTTAACAAACCCAAAATGGTTATCATGTTGTAAGATAACTACCAAAATTAATAAACCATTACATGATGAAACAATACATTAATCTCCAAAATTCAACAACAATACCCAAAGTTAAATATAAATCATTTCATAAATAAGTTTCCATATATCCCAAATAAAATTAATAACATCAAAATTAAAAAGTTTTTTAACCTCAAATTATATCTTGTACATTTTATCTTTCAATCTAAAAAATATGGCGATCTTATGATGAAATAGCATTAATCAGTTAGTCACAGAATCATTGTTCAATCCCACGGTTATCTGTATGATAAAACTTGTGTTCACATAATTACATTAATATAAAAAATTATATAAACCATAAAGGTTATAAATCTTTTAAAAATTCAAAAAATATGAATTTATACTTTACATTAAAACAAATATTTACATATACCTCAACCTAATAAAACATATACTAAAAGTTCATTAATCACTTTAAAATCCCATCGCTTAAAACCTCAAATTGTTAGTCTAAGACTTTGAAACATAATATCATAAACCCAAAATTGTATCCATATTTCTTATGAAAAACTCTCATGAAAATATCTTAATCTCCAAATTTATCTAAACCATTCTCTAATAAAAACTATAATAGACCCAGACCCACACTCTCGGATATAGTGCTAACAACATAAAATTTACATTTATGGATTTGATACTGATAAATGTGACCCGATTTTTTTCATCCACACCTTACAATATAAAAATGAAATAATTTATCACTTACATACCCAAATAACTTTTAGTTTTATAGTTTCATATAGTTAGGAAAAACACTTACATAAAAAACTCATGACTTCATGAGAGTATTTATCTCATTATACCCATATTTTAATATTCTATATTAGGTCATCATCATCATCCACATGAAACCTTTATAAACATAATTCAATTAAAGTTTGTGATAATAACATATATGCTATATCGGTACATTGGTACATCGTCATCACAAAATCCTTACAAAACCCATAGAATTGGATTAACCATATATCCAACTTAAAATATTATTCTCCATAGAACATAATCATTACTCAATTCATTGTAGATATATAATGGGGATTAAACCGTTATATAAAATATATCAAGATCACATGTGTGCTATAATGGGGCTCAACCATTCATATAAGCTACATTGGTCTCACTCATGAGATACAATGGGAAAAAACCATTCATATCATGAGATAAAATATAGATCAAACCTTTTTATATACTATATAAATTTCACCCATGATCTATAATGGGGATCTGCCTAGTATATAAGTAGTATCAAGAACACATGTGAGTTATAATAGGGATCAAACCTTCCTAAATAATGTCCAAGAACCATAACATAAATAAAAATTTTCCAAACAATCATTATTCCTTTCAAAAAATTATTGAACTGTGGAAAATAAATTATTTCTATGACAATATCTTGAAACCATAATTATCCATATAGAGAAACAATAAGAGTGGTGTTATTTCAACATATCCTAATGGATCATAAGTAATCATCAATGTTTATGGATGTTAATGAATGGAAATACAATTAAAGTATCATTAAAAAAATTCTTGAGTAAAATATCATTTTCACTTTAAGAAATTTAAAAAGGTGTCATATTATATAGAAAATGATTTTTAATGATCTCTTGAAATATTTATTGAGGAAAATATACTTTCCATTTTAAAAAAAACATATTTAAAATATAAAAATGTATAAAAAAATAAAGAAATAATTTTATTTTAAAATAACCATTGAAACTCAAAAAGGAATCTTTAAAACATTGAGTGGTCGTGATGGCATGAAATTTCCATTCTTTCTTAGTACGTTAAAATAAATATTCATTTCAAATTTTTAGTAAAAGTAAAAATGTTCCTCATTCTGAAGAAACAAGCACAATTTGTTTTACAATTTTTTGTAAAAATACAATTATGGGAAAATTAATTTAAAAAATCATATTAAAAATTTTCTAAGTCATTTTTAGAAAACATGGATTTGGAAGAAAATGTATTTTAGATCGAAGAGAGAAATAAAGTCATATTTCCTTAAAAGCCATTTTATTAAATCATTTTAAGTAAAAAAAGTGTGTAAAATGGTACTATTAATTGATTGTTTAAGGAATAAAAATAGGATAAGAAAATATATTTGGTTCAAGAAAATAATATTATATTATTTCCTCTAAAATAACCTTTAACATAAACAATTTGATTGAAAGGAGTTTGTAACATTAAACCTTCGCAACTTTGGTTACTCTTTGACCATAATCCTCTTGAAAGAATAACATTAGATGAAACATTAAAAATAATGAACATTAATAGATTCATGATATAACATATCAAAGGGGAAGTAGATTCACTACATAAAATAAGATACTTTTATAACATATCATATGTTCCAAAGAAGATGATTTTAGACAAGAAACCCTTATAATGATTATAACATTGGCGTGATAATTAGTCATTGAATAAATAATTTGTATCAAATTAAAATCCAAATAAAAAATTAAAAACAAAAAAATTGATAATAAAAATTAATTACACACATAATCCTAAAATATAAAGGATAATTAAGAATTAATATATCTCAATGAAATGTAATTGAGTTATGAAATTCTTTACCGTTTGGTAACTTTCAATTCAAATCCCCTTGGATGAATCAATTTGAAATTAAAACTTAAAATACCATTATTTATTAATTGTTAAGTATATTACATATAAATTAGGTATTATATATACCATTTAAAAAAAATTAGGTCCATAACCTTAAAATATGCCTCAAGGGACGAAAATTGACTTGAAGTCCCTAACCTTGAGTCTGAATCGTCATGTAAGTTATTTATATTCGTGAATAATAAACTTATGTTAATTATTTATTTTATTAGTAACCTTTAAAATTTTATAATTTATTTTATTTCAATTTATACCATGTTATATAAAATTTCTTAATCAATTAAATTTATTCCTGATGTTTTGATGATATTCTTTTTATGTGTCCAAAATGACTTCGGTAGTCTACACGTAGGAACGAATGACGATATCATTTTCCAATGTAAGAAATAGAATGATATATTTTATTTTTATACTGATGAAATTTTATCACATAAATTCATTAACGTAATCTGTATTACATTCCATGTAAATAGTTAGTAAAAAATGAATCACATCGCTTTGTGAAGCGATAGTCCACTGTACACACGAGTGTTGTTATCATATACCCCATGGAATGGAAAGTAAGAAAGTATATGTGAAATAACAACTCTATAAGTATAAATATTTTAATAATAACATATATAAACTTTAAACACATCATTATAAAAATTCATGAGAGGCAATGATGGAAAACGAATGACGTTGGTTCATGAGGTGGTAGTCCGCCATACATATAAATGATGATTTCATATCCCATTTGATAAAAGAGGAGATAGATATAGTTTATTACATTAAAATAATAAAATATCAATATATGGTAGATATTGGGGTTTTTATATAATCATAATTGAATAATATTTAATGATGTTGAGAAATAAATAAAATAAAAACACTTGGTTAAGCACAATGCCTCTTCTTTAGACAACCACTTTAGGTAAGAACCAAAAGGCCCCTTAGGATAGATTTCATATGAAAATAATGGATATAGGTCATTGGTACGTAATTAATGAAGATATTTTGGTATTTATTTACCAAGATAAAGGGATTTTAATTTGTGTAGAGGTGAGGAAAGGGAATGGCCTTTTATAAGTGTGGTGAGTGGCACACTTGTAATATTTTAAATGAAAAATGTGTAACCATGTTTTTTACATGAAATAAGGATAATAAATGAAACATTATAAATACATAGAAATTAAAATTCCTAAATATGTCCCTAAAATATATTTTATAAATGTTTTTAGTTCATTTTAACCATTAAATTTTAAGTTTAACCCCCCGGTAAATTTGTTTTTACCTTAGTTGTGGTAATTAATTTTTATTATTTTCACTTTTAATTATGGTAAAAAATTAAATTTTACCATATTAGATAATACATATTATTATTACATATATTTAATCCATTTTTAAAAAATTTATTCACATAAGTGACATAAGGTGCGAGAAAAAATGGGTTTTCAATAAGTGTATTTTTCAAGAAAAACATAATTCAATATTAACTATATTACTAATAACAATAATTATATGAATTTAAATAAGTATTTATAAATATATAATATTTTTATTTCACTTCAATCATTCCTCATTAGGGGTTTTTTTAATGAATTAAAATAGAGAAACATTATTAATTTTAAAATAGTTTTAATAAAAATTCTGCTTTCAAACCCTAAAAAAACTTATACAGAAATACAATATAAATTGGATTAAAAAGAAATTAATTGTGTTATATATAAATAAATAATACTAATATTACTTTAAATCAAATTCAAAACATAATTGGGCTTTTAAATTACTTATTTTTTTGAAAAGAGATGACATTTATACAAAAATCAGTATTTTACTATTCACGAAAAAATCAATATTTTCTAAAACTCCCAAAATTTTACCATAAGTTAATTTTAATATTATGATTTAAAAAATTAATCTCATTTAATGAAATAAAATTTCAAGAGTCCTTATAATATTGTATCATAAAAAACAATAAAAACATTTTTGAAGAAAAAAATTTTTGATGAATAAAATTACTTTACTAAAAATTGGTTGATTATTTACTATGAATTTATTAATAATTTAATATTGATTATGAAATTTATATATATATTTTTCATAAATTATTTCATACAACTCGTATGCTCTATTTTAATGGCTAGGTTATAATTTTCATTTTTAAAATAATATTATTTCATCGTTCGTTTAAGCTCAGTGTTGCATGTCTTATAAGATATTGAGCATAGATTCCTTTTCAAAAATATAAAAGTGTTAAATATATTCATAAATTATATATTTATAACTTTTAATGTGATTTAGTGATGTAAACTGGTACAAAACACTTCATGGATACAATAGTATGTGTCTACACATGAGCAATGTTTTCATTTTCCAAAGGATGAAAAAGAGATTGAAAATGGATGTACCACTATCCTAAAAAATATTTTTTATGGTAAATATAATTATTTAATTATATTAATATATTTACTGAATATTTTTATGAAGTATAATTGGAAATTAACTTTTAAAATCTTTATAAGAACATATACCTCTTCCTTTGGTAATCTCCTTTTTCTTGCACCTCTATCCTTCTTGAAGCGGTATTTTGGGGAGACCATGACCGATATTTCAAGAAAATTAATGATAATAAGTTATTCTATTAGATATTGGTTGAAATAAGTGGCTCAATAGGTTTTTATAATTGAGGGGAGGAGGTTACCTTTTATAAGTGAGGTGGGTGGAAAACTTCTAAATAATAAAAACATTAAAATATAATAAAGTCACTATCATAGGAAAGTGGAACTTAATGGTAAAAAATTATAATATGGTACGACATTTTGTTTAAATAAATTCTAAAAATAGGATTTATACATATTTTTTGGTTATTTCAACCCTTATCTCTTCAGTTTAATACCCCCATTAATCATTTGACCCCTACCATAGTGAATTTTTTTACCATAGTTACTATTCATTATGATAAAAAATAAGTTGACCACATTACATGATGTTAATTATTATGAATAAAAGTATGTAATTAATTTTAAATGACTCAATTCATATAATTTTTAGAAATTAATTTTAATATAAGTTCACAAAATTCAATAAAAACCGATTTTTATAAAAAAAATCTTTTTGGAATAAAAATGATTTTATAAAAAAATCATGTATAATTTTAATTACTAAAGAGTTAATTGGATAAGGTTAAATAAAAGGATAGTTATTTGAAATTCAAACTAAACAAAAACTAAAAACAACCTTTGAAAAACATGATTAAAAGAGAAATACCAAAAATTGTTTTTATTTAAACAAAAAACATTACTGATAATTTCAAAATGTGAGAAAAAAAATTCTATATTAAAAATTATAATTTTAAATTTATTTTATTAATTATTAAATATTTTTTTTCTATAAAAAATGTTTCATAAACATTCAAGTTTCTTATATTATGTTAATGTCATAAATGTTAAATTATTTGTAAAATAGGTATTTTTTACTATTCACCATAAAATAAAATGTTTCTAAAAAAATATTAAAAAATAAAACTAATAAAGTTATGATATGATTAAATAAATAATTATTTAAATTTTATCAAATAAAATTTCGAAATTTTGAATAAAATAATTCTAATATCAGTACAGAAAAGCATAAAACCCATTTTTAGAAAAAAAATGTATTTTTTAAGTGTTTAAAGAATTTATTCTCATTAATTAAATATTAATCACCATTATATGATTTTTAATTAATTTAATTGAATAGATTTTCAACAAATTTCTTGAAAATAATTTTTCAATGGTCTTTAACTTAATTTTTTTTTAAAAACTACATTACACACTTCAAAACAGCTTTCTAAAAATATATCTTTTTACCATCAAATGATTTTACATTCATTTATAAAAAATTGATAATAAATGTATGACTGATTATTAATTAGTTTAAAAGAATAAAAAATATTTTTTAAATAAATTTAAGTCTCAAAATAATATAAATTTATCTTTTAAATGAAACATATATAATATAAAGAAAACCTAATTTTAAATTAAAATAACTCATTTAAACTTTAACTATTTTTAACCTTATATTATTTATTTCTTATCATTAAAAATGGAGTGATTATTTCCTAAAAATTAATTAGTATATATTTATTTCGTATACTTTGCAACATGTATTTTTTATTTCAGTTATAATTATCCATACCCATCAATCCAATAGATAAGTTATAATTGTGATATTTAAATAATAATATTTCTATAATATGTCATGGTTCATTTAAGATCAATGTTTCATTTATCAAAAGATATTTTATATAGTATTCATAAAATAAGATATTGATGTTATACACTATTAATCATAAAATTCATCATCATTAGAACGGTTAACATGCTACCCATCACCTAATTTAATTTTTGAGGTGGTTTTGTTAGCATTAGTATAATTTAGTACAATAATTTACATGTTATATTGGTTTTCTATAGAAAATTATAGTAATTTTGGTTCAGTGATGGAAGAAATGTTTGTTTCAAATTCAAACAAATTTCTCATAGATACCTATTTTTTCATGTAAGACTTTGAAATATTTCAACAAATACTTCCAGAGCCAGGTACTGAGAAGGCGTGCGATTCTGAGGCCTGGTGTTCCCAGAATTAATTTAATAAAAATATAATATATATTTTATATTATTTTCATGTAGTTTATTAATTAAAATGAGAAAACTCCTAAATATAATATTGGATCAGAAATATGAGACCATGGTTGAGTCTAGAATGCGTTGTTTACCTTAGGTGTGACCTAAAATAGCTCAGCGTGGGGAATTCAGATATCTTGATCATTAGAAGTACATTTATTTGGTTAATTAATTTAATTAATTAGTAATTTTAATCTAACATAAATTTATATAAGAATAATTCCATGGAGAATCGCTCATGGTTAGCATCATAATCTTGGGATCATTGCGAGATTCTTCTTCCCCTCATTTCATTGGCGAATCACCTTAGGCGATGATGAAACTCTAGATCAGAGGAGATCGGTATGCCAAAAATAAAATAACTTCCTTAAATCATTATTTAGTGTTTTATTCAATGATTAATGATAAAATATATAGGTAGGACTTTTAAAAAAATTATGCCCTTTTTTATTATTTTTCTTGATAAAATCGATCTCTTCCTTTGATCTGCAACAATTATGTCCTTTACATGCGCCACTGTACCAATTAAAGTATTTATTTACTTGGTTTTCTAGACCTAGATATTCTTTTTCTTGATCTTTTTCCAAGAAAAGTTGTAAAGTCATTAAGCATTTGTTATGGTTATTTTCCCCCTCAATTTCTTTATATTCTCCATCGGCTAGACCTAGCGATCCCGATTTGACATTGTCGGGAGGTACCGAGCCCAATAGGACCCCCTGAATCACAATGAAATCATGTTCGATGAAAAGATAAATAAATCAGGGTTAGATATGAGTTGTTTAGAATAAATGGAAGATCGTTTGGAAAATAGAGATAAAATCATCTATGCCCATTGAAACAGAGGCATGCGGGATCGAGTGACGAACCACCATCATAATGAAAACCAATTCCCATCCATCGGATAGCCAAAAACACATATAGAGACTAGTTCCACTAATATTTAGTATAAACAAGGATGGAATCAAATTAGAACCACCAGATTTGAATCATGGAATGTGGATCTAAGAAACTATGAAAACCCTGACTACATGTTTGTGTACTGTGATGAACACACAATGTGTTGCCTCTTGGAAATGGAGGATAGGGTTTTGGGAACCTATAAATATGTAACACCATGTATACACCCTACATGTCGATTAATCCCTTTCATTTGTGTATAAGACATGTGATGGAGCACACGTCTAGGAACACACCATGTTCCCGAGTTCACGGGCATGACCAGAGCACTCAGGCATCACCCAGTGTGGAGAGGCACGTCATTTACTAAAGTACATGAACACAACTTGGATACATGGATATGACCAAGAACATTTTTGGGGCCCTGAGTGGCATGGTAATTCCATGTAGTTCCCTTAAATGTTTTGTATACCAACATGGTAGGTGATCCGTGTACCTCTAGGGACACGTCCAGTTGATGGAGTTGGACCACGCACTGTGTAGGTCCCCTAACACATTGTGTACCCCTCGGGTCCTTTCGTGGAAACATCATATTTTGTATCTCCTTTTTTGTACTCATATTTTATACCATGATTATCCTATCCTGATTTTTTTCTACATATAATTTGATGGTTTCCCCCATTGTGTATTTTGGGATATAGTGTGATATTTTCTAGGCAAGGCGCATATTGAGGTGGCGCCCAATGATAGAAGTGATCAGGCTTGATCCCCAACGATTCCTATAGAGTGTAACCCCTCATTATCTAGGGTGTGGTTCCTCTAACTTCTAAGTGGAACACCCTATCAGATAGGATGTGCATCCTCAATGACCAAAGTGGACCCCCCCCCCAATAGCACCAAGGTGCGTGTCCTCAGCCTATAGAGTTTAACCTCCTATCAACATGGGCATGGTTCATCTACCTTACAAGTGGAACCCCCTATTGGATAGGGCATGTGTCCTCATGACATAAGAGTGGTACCACCCTACCCCCATGAAATTGGGTGTGAGACCTCAATGGATACTTACATAGTGGAACCCCACTAATGCACTAGGGCACGGATCCTCTACTTGAAGATTGTTCTCCATTGACTTTTCGGCATAGTGGTAAGGCATATGCCTTCACAAGGTTACTTATGAGAAGATGTATGATATTATGGGAATCATTGATGGAATTTTAGAACTACTGGAGAATAATATTTTTGGGATGGGTTTTGAGATAGATATCTCCTTACTCTCTCATTTGGTGTTCTTTTAAATGAGAATATATATACATTTGTATCCATACCTTTAGATTTGGTTACTCTCCTTCCATGGGTTTTGAAGATGTGAGGGGTATGACATGTTCTTTTCATGCTTATACTCTCATAGTTGGAAGATTTTATTCTCCTACTATAGGTGTAAAATACTCAACATGTAGTCCATCTATATAGCATGCTGAGCCCCTTGTGTTTGGATGAGGTTACACTCTCTCTTGGTCTAGGTTGAGCTACTCACTTTCACAGCTTTCTACATCCTATTTACTATGTACTATCCTTTTATTCATATTGTATCTATTATTGATCCCCATTCAGATTTCTTGGGATCCTGATAGGTATTTATATATTCACACATTCTTGAGATTTTCTCACATATGTCGCATCTTATGTAGACGATGGACAGGTCAGCGGTGACTACTAAAGATCTTCGGGGTACTTGGTACATTGGACTATGTAATGTGGTCACATCTTGGAGATGAGGAGATATTCTCTCTCTGAGTTTTACTATCCAGTCCTATCAATTTGGGATATCTTTCAGGTCAGGAATGTATTATTTCTCCTTTACTTTTCAGTTTACACAACAGTACTCTTATACTATTTTGAGGTTTTACATGCATGGTTGTTTCCTTAGTATTTTTCATCTTTTTTCTATTATTACTCTAAACTTATGAATTTATATGTCTATGTGTGTGCATATAGGTACTTAGGAAAATGCCTCACCATGTTATTTATGACTTTGTGCTGGTTGGAATCCACTAGCCTATGGAGGTTGTCTTGGGTTAGTTGCAGCTCGAGCCCCATCTAGGGTCGGGTCTTGACAGATTGGAATAATTGGTGGTTCAATCCTTGGGAAGGTGTTTGTATTAGCCCCTTATGATTATTTTTTTGGTATTAGGGAAATAGTTTCAATGTTTTTTAATTGGGTCTCTTAGTCCTGGGAATCCAAGGATAGTACAGGTGGCGGGAGTATCCATTCACCTGGACCTTGACCACCTTTTTATCAATATGGCATATAGAGACATTAGTTTCAGGGATCAGTGGTACATACATCCTATAGGATTGAGTTTTTGAATATATTTCTTGAGTTAGCTACCCATTATATATATATATATATATTCTCATCTGATTGTGGTATGTCTTGATAACATTTAGGGTACCTCCACGACGATAGCCAACCAGTATACTATTTTCAAATCATGAAAAGGATCTGATGAGTGACGAGGACATAGTTCAGGTTCTATCCCATGATATTATTCTTCCAGGTGGATAAGTATCATCACCTCCAACTATTGAGTTGCATATGTTACCATAAGATAATTCTAAGGATGTTCACACTCTTAACGCGCTCCACGAGTTACAGAACTAGAGGCCGCTAAGGTTCTACGGTGAGCTAGATCCTCAACTAGCAGAGGATTAGATAGAGTCAACAGTCCTTGTTTTTATAATAATCTGTCCACTGAAGAATTAGGTGTTTTTTCCAGAAAATATCCTTTTCCATAGAGTATATGGGTGTTGTTTGAGACTTGTTACCTAGATGCACGATGAGTCGAAACTCTTGTGGACCGAATTCAACTAGATAATTCGTGAAGAGTACTACCCCTCCTGTTTTCACTCAGTTCTAATTTAGGAGCTCCTAAAGCCAAAAAAAATGATGGATGATATTGGCTACGTATATAATGAGGTTTATATACCTTAACCAGTACTCCATTAACATGGCTCCGGATGGATACTTATGAGCATAGAAATTTGAGCAGGGACTCTGTAGAGATATCCATGTCAGTGTGGTGCCCTTGTGCATCCCCACCTATACTGGGGTGTTAGAGTGGGAACTATTGATATAGATATTACTTTTAGAGCGAAGTTATACAACATGAGCTGGTAGAGGTCATCACAGAGCTAAGTTGACTGCAACAGCCAGCAGGCACCAGACGACAGGATCTCAACATATAAGACATCCCTATGATCAGGCTCAGGCATGTGGTCTGGGGAAGTGTAGAGGTCTAAGGAATCCTAGAGAGTTTTGGTACTATGATTTTGATCGGTGAGTTCATATAGTGTGAGACTGCCTGACCAGACATGTTGAGAAGCATAGGAAGATAGTAGATGGACCGCCATTTCAGAGGCAGTTCCACAATCAGGGATCTCCCAGGAGAAGCTATGTTAGTCCCCATGGAGGAAAATCCAGTATAGGAGAAGACAGATTTATTGGTGGTGGATGGCACAATGAGATCCTTCCACCACCACAAATAGGCATCCCACATTAGTCTTGGTGTTTATTATACTCTTTATTCAATATTAGTAGACATAGGTGTCAGTCATTACTTCATCTCTTTACTCTTGGTGTAATATCTGGATCTCCCAGTTGAGGTTCTATCCAAGAAGCTTCATCTTGAGGTTTCTATAGGGAACACAACTTCTGTATCTTTTATCTTTTGGTAATGCGAGTTATCAATGGGTGGAGAGAGGTTCATGTGGGACCTTTTGGTCATCACAATAAAACCCCATGAAGTCATATTTGGTATGTACTGGTTTTCCAGGTTCAAAGCTGAGATTGAGTATAACCATTGAAGATTCATATGTCTTCACACTGATGGGATGAGATTCACCTTTATGCGTAAGAGAGATCTCATGGAAGGATAAGTGGGTTCCATAATTAGGAGGTTGTAGCACATCACCCATAATTTGGTGAGTGTAGTCCTTGGTGTAGTAGGATCTTCTGACATACAGATTCATTCAGTTGTGGAGGATTATATAGGCATCCTCCTCGATTACGTTTTGAGACTACCTCTAAGGTGGGATATGGAAATTTCCATTAAATTTCATCCCAAGACTTTTCTGATATCTTGTACGGTGTATTGGATGTCCAATGTTGAGCTTCGAGAGTTGCAGTTATAGTTGGAGGACCCTTAAGACAAGGGTTTCAATAGGACAATCATGTCCCCCTGGGAAGACCTAGTGTTTTTTGTGAAAAATTCAGATGGTAGCTTACTGGTTTACTTTGATTATCATCACCTAAACTAGGAAACCATATAGAAAAAGTACCCCTTTCTAAGAATTGATGGCCTCTTTGACTAGTTGTAAGGCACGAGATGATTATCTAAGATTTATCTCTGGTCTGAAAACTACTGTTTGAGGGTTCACGAGGCTGGTATTACAAATTTTTCATTCTAATTCTACTATGGACACTATGTTTAAGAACCCAGTTTTTACTAAGGGAGACTTTGGAATATTCTTGATGATATTCCAGAGCAGCGCCTTCAGACGGCGTGCGATTCCGAGCCCCGGAGTGGTCGGAATTAAATTTTCAGTGCGTTCACACTGGAAGCACGAAATAAATGGGATAACTCCTGAACTGAGTTTCGTATCAGAGATTCAAGAGTATGGATGGGTCTGTAATGGGGTGTTTACCCTAGGAACGACATAAAACTTGTTGGCACGGGACTTTTGGACCCCTCGCTCTCTTTCGGAATGTTAAACGGATAAATTAATTAATTAATTAATTCGTTTAATGGTTAAAATCAAGTATCTCTTAAACGGTGGCTCGAATTGTAAAACTGATGGCACCGTTGAGTTTGGAATGTGCCATTTACCCTAGGAGGGGTGTAAGTTTTGTGGGCGCGGCCCGTCTGTAAAAAATGCCCCCAGGGGCGTTTTCGTAATTTGGCAGTTTTGGGCGTTCAGCTTTATAACTTTCAAATAGAAACTCAGAATCAAATTCAAAGACCACCTTTATGCTCAGGAGGTGGTTTTTACCCTAGGGGAGGCTTAACCTCGACCCCGTCGGATGTTTCAGACGTGGGTGAATTTGGGGTGTTTTAAAATTAATTAATTAAAATTATTTTTTCTATTTAAGTAAACCCCTCCCCTCCTCCCTTGTTTCTTCCTCTTGGCAGAAGGATTCTCATCCAAGGCCTCCTCCATCCTCTCCTCCTCAAGGTGGTGTGTTCGGGCAAAGCTACGGATCACGGCGAAGCTTCGGGTGAAGCCCATCGAGGTAGGGTCTTGTTGCATTTTTTTCTTTCCTGCACCTAATTTGAGCTCGATTAAATGTATCAAATCATTGTTTTATCTTTGAAAAAATCCCATAATTGTGTTGTATACATTTTTAGATTTCCATCTCCCTTTTCAGTTTGTAAATCGGAGTTTGGAGGAGTCCGCGGTGGTCCGGCGAAAGTTACAGGTTTTTTAGGTCAATCCGGTCGATTTGGGGGTTTTTGGGTGTTTTCCGACAACCCAGGGCGGTCCGGCAAGCTTTCCAGGGCGGCACGGCTCCGGTCCGAGGCAGCGGCAGCGGGTTCCTCTGACGGCAGGTGGCGGCTTCGGCTGCGGGCGACGGCGTGAGGCGGAGCGGCGGCCGAGCTCCAGACGGCGGCAGCGGTTTGAGGCCGAGCTCCGGACGGCGGTCGGCGGCTGGTGTTGAGGCGGAGCGGTCACGGACAGCGAGCGCGGATGCTAGTGCGGCGAGGGGAGCTCGAGCGGCAGGCGGCCGCGGCGCCAGCCAGGAAGAGGACCGGCTTCGGCCGGTCGTCGCTGGATGAAGACCCGGGGTCTTTGTGACCCCGGCCAGCAATCAACGGACCCTTGTTTCGCGGGTTCTGTTGGGAGAAGAAGACCAGCCTCTCGGCCGGTCTGGCTTTTCTAAAAAAAATGTTTTATAATTATAATAATATTCTTATTCTTATTTTTATTATTATGAAAAATGATAAATCATCTGCAGGGCGTCCATAGTGTGCGCCGTCTGCGGTAGTGCGGAGCCCATGTCAATGCAGAATTTTTGAGATGGTTTCGAGGGATTTTTAACTCCCGAAATGAGGGACTTGGAGGCGCATCACGTGTGTTAAGCAGATTTGCGTTTTCTGGGGGATCTTGTTTTGAGCGGTGCGGACGCATACGATGTCCACTTTGAGTGTCGTCAGTTGCGTTGGGACCCCGGCGTCGGGGCGAAGTTTTCCAGGGTGGTTTCGAGCGTTGAAGCCGGAGTTGAGGCGTGGGGCCCACGACCCTTCTTTTGAGCTGCGTGTAGCGCTTTGTAAATTTTTCCTCTGATGTCTGTTCGGGGCGTGCGAGCAGTCGATGTTGGGTGTTTTTCCAAGGGAAACGCTTTGGTGCAGTCTTCCTGCTTTAATTCTGCACACTAGTGCGGGCCCCGCGAGGGCCGTTTCGGGAGTTGTCGGTGATTTCCAGCTTTATCACCGAGTGACCATTTTAGACAAGTGATTAGTCCATTTCGTGTACTTTTTTGAGAGAATCGCAATGGTGTGATCCGTTAGTTGAGTTTTGGGACTGGGACGTGGGTCCCACGAAGCACCGCTCGTGTACGGTGCGCCGGAATGCATCTTTTTCTCCGGATATCTATTGCGCTCAAGTGACACTACCACAAAACTGGGCAAGGCATGCGCCTGCCTTTATCAGTGCTAACGGAAAAGCACTGATAAAGTGGACCTTTATCAGTGCTTTTTTTAGTGCTGATAAAGGTTGTATTTATCAGCGCTTTTCATTTTAGAGCTGATAAATACATCCTTTATTAGCGCTTTTTACTAGCACTGATAAAGGCTCACACGGATTTGTTAAAAACCCGCGGGTCCTCTTCCTCCTCCCTACACCGGTCAAGCTCTCGTGGAAGCCCTCCTCTGCACCGCTGCCACCGCCTCCTCCTCCTCTGCCATGGTCGCCGCCTCCTCCTGCTCCTCCTCCTCCGGCCGCCGCCTCCTCCTTCTCCTCCTCCTCCGGCCACCGCCTCCTCCTCCTCCTATGCTCCTCCTCCTCCTCCTCCTCCTCCACCGTAGCCTCGTCCTCCTCCTCCTCCAATGGCGCTTCCTCCTCCTACTCCTAGTCCGCTGCCTCGTCCTCCTCCTCCACCGGTGCCACCTCCTCCTCCTACTCTGCCTACTCTGCCGCCTCCTCCTCCACCGCGGTTTGAGAGGTGCCTCAAGTACTCAGGTGAGTCTCACAAGCTTTATTTTAGTTTTATATGATGTTTTTTGGAGATTTTTCAAATGAAACATGGTTTTGTGTTCATATTTTTTGAGAAACAATGTAGAACCTTGATCATGAGGAGGTTTTCAGTCCTCTTTCTAAATCACATAGTTTACTTTCATGGTTAGTGAAGGTTAACCATGGGATATCTTAGAGGAAACCATGTGAGGTGGATTTTAGTTAGGGATTAACATACCATTTTTTCATGATTTCATACAAAACATGTGAAATTTTGTAGACTGAGGTAGTTCCAATTTACATAATTAATGCATAGTTTGGTAAACTATGTTGACCAAATATTTGAAGGGGTTTTCTTGTACAGTGCCACCACATTATTAATATATGGTTTGGAAAATTGTGTAGAACATTAAAATTATATCTTCATATTTTTTCCTCTGAAATTCCAATAGGGGAAGCCCCCATTTCTCATCCTCCCTCTTATATAATGCCCAATCAACCCACCCCCTTATTCCTCTTTGATTCCCCTTTCCATGGGGAGTTTTTTAGTGGATTTATTCAAAAATTCTAAGTGATTTCACCATCTTCCTTACCATTTTATTCTTTATATTTAGTTTCTATTGATTTTTGATTTATCTAGATTAGGTTTTATGGGTGATTCAACTGGAGCACGGTGGTATCATATTGATTTGATGGGGGTGTTTTCCTACCTCATGTATAAGAGGCATCATGATGGTATCTGCAAGTCACCAATCATTATGAAGGATTTGTGTTTCCTTTTGTAGTTTTCATGGATATTGGATCAAATTATATAATGTTGTCTATGGATTTGGTTCTGATGGTTGGGTATTTTTATTAAGATGGCAATAAGATCCCACTTCATATCTTATATGGATTTTTGGTCTTGGTTCTAACATGAAAAGTCCACAAGATGTGTTTCTAGTGAATATAACTAGTTTAAATTGATTTGGATAATTAATTATAAATGTTATAATTTAATAATTTTGGTTTTTTGGAGAGAGGAAGGAGCTATATTGATGAGTTGATCTTGGGGTAGACATTGGATGAGGCTTAGCGAGACTAGGAAAAGTTTTCAACTTGGAATTAAAATAGTAGAAACATATAAAATAGGTATGTGGTCCTGGTAATTTCTTTATGGATTTATAAATTCCTTAATGGGTGTTATTAGAGTGAGTGTGACTTAGAGGACCTTGTTAGGGGGAACCCGGAGACCTCTTGGAATACATTCTGTGACTTTTATGTATTTGTTCCCATAGGCCACACATGGAACTTGTGATACATCAGAGCCCTTGGCCTTATTGAATTGAACCTAAAGTGTGTGAACATCCCCCTTGGGGATGTAACTACTTGGGTGGTTATAACTTTGTAAGGTTGTTGATAGGCTGGATGTGTAGACTGACCCAGAACAAACCTATATATTGAAATGGGACATGAGCCATCTCTTGAGACTATTTATAGTATGGAATATTACCATGTAAATATTATGAGGCTATACCATGTAAGACACTGATAAATAATATGATGCTCTCATGCGATGAGTGTTTCACTACATCATGTGCTTCTGTTGGATGGTGATGTTGCAATGATGGTCTTCATTCTTAACAGCTTATTGATCCAAACCTTTAATGGTTTTCCTTTCTAAACATTGGTTTTAATGTATTAAGGTCTTTCTCAGGTTTCATTTCATACCTTCATTTTAAAATAACAACTGTATAATAGCATGAATGACATAACTCAAGTTGATAGAGAAGAAAATTTATGAAGGCATTGGATTCCCTTCAAGCCAGATGGATTAGTGATATCCCCATGGATAGTAAAACCCCTTTTGGAGATCATGGAATAGTTGATAATAGGTTGTTTGGATCATTCATTGCTTCTAGATATTTTTCCAGATTTTCCTTGGTGTTTTTGGTTTATACTTCTCTCAATCCCTACGGGTGTAAGTTCTTTTCACCTTGTGTTTGTACTTATACTCTTTTTTTTAATTGAGTCCCTTGGGGCATGAATTAGGTGACCAATTCATGTCACCACTTTTATTAAAAAAATGACCTTGAGGTGGTATTTTATTGAAATGGAAAAAATTAATTAGTAGTGAGGTATATGATACTACTAATAGGGATGCCATTGATTTTGAGTAGTGATTATATTTGTTATGAAAAGTGGATAGGTGAGAGATTTCAGTCCTTATTGTGTATTTGGCCTATTTGGTTGAGTGTCCTGCACTACTGGGGTTAAGTTGTTGGGAACAATTTTATACTAGTATGGATACTACTCAAGTTGTGATAATGGGATGGAGGTTTTCTAGGTTATTATCATATTCACCAGGGTGAGTTTATATCTAGGGTAATTATCAATGTATACTAGGGTGAAAGACCTTATGATTATTGTTATGGTTGGTATAGTCATCACAATGTTCTCAAATACAATTTGGCACTAGCCAAAGTTGGTATGGATGATCGAGGCTACGAACCTGAGGATCAATGATGATTTATTTATTTATTTTTTAGATATTATTTATTTATTCAGAGCATGAAACATGCACATATAACTAAAAATTAGAATTTATGAAACCACATTGGTGGTTCCCTACTGAGTACCCAAGAAATCCTCATGTATTGAAGGTCAGGTAGAATTGGGTCCTAGTGTTTCCAGATCGAGTTGGAGTAACTTTGATGGGTTTTAGAGATCTAGATGATGTGAGGCTTGGGGATTGTAGTGGTTCCCAATATATTTTTTATTTTGGTATTTATTTATTCCTTTATTTCCTTGAAGTATCTTGTTTTTTTATCTAAATTATACTCATATTCCTTCTCCTTTAACCTATATACTTATCATATGGATTTTAAATAGGATGAATATAAATAAAGAATGGATGAATGCCAATCAGTTGACAAAAGAGTATGAAGAAGGCGTGAAAGAATTTATCAAGTTTGCAAAAGATCATGCATGTGACTCTTCTCAAATCCTTTTTCCGTGTTTACGCTGTTGTTATTCAAAAAAATTATTCCAGATGAGTTGGAAGAACACTTGATCTGTCACGGAATAGATCAAAGTTATACATGTTGGAATAAACACGGGGAAACAACGAATGTAGGTAGTGACTGGGGTGACACTGCGTTTTATGGATCATCTGATATGATTACAAACATGAACAATGAAGATGACCGTATGGAGGATGTGATTACAGATGTGAATGATGATGAAGATTGTATTGAGAAAATGACAAGGACCTTCGAAGATGAACTTCGTGATTGCCCAAAATTGTTTGAGAAGTTAAAAAGCTATGCAAAGACGCCATTGTATGCTGGTTGCACTAAATATACATCATTGTCAGCCGTACTGAAGCTGTATAATTTGAAAGCAGATAATGGGTGGAGTGACGACAGTTTTACGAAACTACTTGCCCTCTTGAATGACATGCTCCCAGAAGACAATGAGCTCCCGAGCCGAACATACGATGCCAAACGAATGCTACGCTCTATGGGTATGATCTCTGAAAGAATACACGCCTTCCCGAATGACCGTATACTATTTCGCAAGGACCACAAATCACTTAAAGAATGCCCAAAGTGTGGTGCTTCTCGATACAAGAAAGATGAATCCAGTCCTACTAAAGTTGTATGGTACTTTCCAATCATTCCAAGGTTTAGATGACTATATGGAAGTGAGGAGACTACAGAACAATTAACATGGCATGCAGATACAAGAATTAAAGATGGGATACTACGTCACCTGGAATACTCTCCTCAGTGGAAGAGAATCGATCATGAGTATCCTGAATTTGGAAACGAGTCGAGAAACCTTCGTCTTGCGTTATCTACAGATGGAGTGAATCCTTTTGGTTTTCAAAGGAACAGTCACAGTACATGGCTAGTTATGTTGATAAATTATAACTTACCACCGTGGTTATGCATGAAACGAAAATACATCATGTTATCTATGCTTATATCAGGACCAAAACAACCGGGTAATGATATTGATGTTTATTTAGCTCCATTGATCGAAGATTTGAAATTATTGTGGGATTCAGGTGTTACATTGTATGATACTTATAGAAAGGAAGATTTCACTTTGAGAGTCATGTTGTATGGGACGATAAATGACTTCCCAGCTTATGGAAATGTTTTAGGATATAGCATTAAAGGAACTCAAGGATGTTCCGTTTGCGAAGAAGGTACATAATCAATTAGGTTGAAACATTCATCGAAAACCGTGTTTCTAGGACATCGCATATTTCTACCGCGACGACATAAGTACCGTTCTTGGAAGACATCATTCGATGGAAGTTCAGAAGAACGTATAGCACCGTCTCCACTAACAGGCGATAAATTGTTTGAGAAAGTTAAAAATTTGGACACTACTTTTGGTAAACCGGCTTCGAAAAACCTTACGAAAATCGGTTGGAAAAAGAGATCAATTTTTTTTTGAATTACAATATTGGAATTGTCTGTATATAATACATTTTATTGATTTTATGCATGTAGAAAAAAAATTATTTGATAGTGTTATCGGCATGTTTCTAAATACATCTGGCAAAACAAAATATGGAATTAAGGCTAGGTTGGACATGGTTGAGATGGGAATACGAGAAGAGTTGGCACCAGTAAAGGGTGAAAAACAAACATTTCTTCCTCCTGCTGCTTACACTCGTTCCAGGAAGGAGAGATATCAGTTTTGAAACTTCTTGAATGACGTAAAGGTTCCAGAGGGGTATTCTTCAAATATCAGTAACCTTGTGTCAATGAGAGACTTGAAGTTAAAAGGTCTGAAATCACATGACTGTCATGTTTTGATGCAAAATCTCATTCCAATTGCTTTACGTTGCATTTTTTCCAAGAATGTCCGCCATACATTAACGAAACTGTGTTTCTTCTTCAAAGCTATATGCAGCAAAGTTATAGACCCGGCGAAATTTCCAGCTATGGAAAAAGAAATTTCCGTCATATTATGTGAATTAGAAATGTCCTTCCCGCCTTCATTTTTTGATATGATGGTTCATTTTATGGTCCACTTGGTGAGAGAGATTCGACTATGTGGTCCTGTACATTACAGATGGATGTACCCCATTGAACGGTATATGAAGATTTTGAAAGGGTATGTCAAAAATCGACGTCGGCCAGAGGGTTGTATTACAGAGCGATATATTGTTGAGGAAGCTGTTGAATTCTGTACCGAATACTTGTCTGGTGTTGAAAGCATTGGCTTACCGAAATCTCGTCACACTGGGTGGCTAGAGGGTAAATGAATTTCTGGAAGAAAGTTTGTCACAATCAATATTACAGATCGAGAGTAGGCCCACCTTTATGTTTTCCATAACAGTTTGGACGTTGACCCATATGTTGAAATCCATAAAGAAATTCTTAGGCAATTGAATCCATCAAGGGCTGAAAAATGGATATCAGATACACATAATCGACAGTTTATAGGATGGTTTCGAGATCATATTTTTAAGAAGTCAGATGAAAATCCAAAGTCTATTTCGGAACGACTTCGATGGCTAGCCAGAGGACCAAGTGTGTATGCATTATCTTACAATGCTTATGTAGTTAATGGTTATACATTTTATACTAATGAACATGATGAAGACAGTACCATGCAGAATAGTGGGGTTGCACTTGTGGCTGAAGCGATGCATGTTTCCGGTGCTAAGGACAGAAATCCAATTTATGCGAATATGTCATACTTTGGCATCATCAAATAAATATGGGAGTTGGATTATACAGAATTTCAAGTTCCGATATTTCAATGCAAGTGGGTTGATAACAGGAGTGCTGTTAAAATAGATGATTTGGGATTTGTGAAAGTTGATTTCAGTAAAGAAGGAGAGAAAGACGAACCATTTATAATGTCATCACAGGCAGTGCAAGTATTTTATGTTCCCGATCCCACAAACCGAAACTGGTCAATTGTTCTGTTATCGACCAAAACAGCTGAAGGGTCAGATGAAAATTCAACGGAAGATGACCCTTTCATTGGGATTTCGCAATCATTTCGCAGTGGTCCCAATGTAGATGACGTTTTGTATGTCAGAGGAGACCACAATGAAGGGATATGGATAGTTGATAGAGGGGTCAAATCCCTTCAGCCTTTTAAAAAAAAGGGAGTTCAATAATCAGGTTATTGATTTTTATTTTAATATAGATTGTGTTACATTATGTTATTATCTGTTCGCTGCTGCTTTTATGTGATCTAACTTAAATTTTAAACCAGTTCTGCAGATAATGACTTTTTCACCTGTTGATGCACCCAATCCCGAGACACAACACGTCTCTCAACCTGTTGCAGCTGGTCCCACTGCTGAGAGACAACAGGCCTCTCAACCTGTTGCAGTTGGTCCCACTGCTGACGTACAACAGGTCTCTCAACCTGTTGCAGCTGGTCCCCACTGCTGAGAGACAAAAGGTCTCTCAACCTGTTGCAGCTGGTCCCACTGCTGACGTACAACAGGTCTCTCAACCTGTTGCAGCTGGTGTCAGTGCCGAAGCTAGCGCTTCGGAGAAACATAATGATGATGCAGAAACTGAGGAAATAGTAGGCGATTAAACCCCAGCGACACAAAAAAAACAGGTGCACCGTAGTTTGACAGTTTTAGCAAAAATCCTTAAGTAAAAAAGAAAAAGGCATCAAATATGAGGTGGGATAGAATAATCTAGGCCAGCATGTAAACCCCAACAAAGCCATGTTTAGTAGCTACATTGGAATCGTCACTTGACAACGCGTGCCGATTGACGTAGAGTCGTGGCACCATGTTGTCAGCGGGTTGAAAACATTAATGTGGGAAGAGATTACGGTAACATTACGATATCATCTATTTAATTTATTAAAATAAAATAAAATATTGAAATATTGACTAACCCTTCATCATCTCTTGCAGAGTGCATTTATAGTAGATGTTTCACACAAAGAATATGTTTTCAGACTGGTAGGAAGGATTCATAGAGGCTTTCGCACCATTTTAACGAAAATTCATCTGAAAGATGCCGAAGGTAAAATCAAGCCGCACCTGCCTCCTCTTTATGAACACTTGATATCCCAAGGAACGTGGGATGCGTTTTTCAACCGTCATGCAGAAAAGAATTTTCAGGTACATTGTGTTTGGTTACACGTTGTGTAATGTTGCTTGTATTCATCACATTGATTGATAGGTTTTTATTTATGAAACAGAAACTGAGTGCTGAAAATAAAGAACGGGCAGAAAAACCAGCGTACCCCTACCGTAAAGCAAGGTTGGGGTACGCTTTAATTGAAAAACAATTGGTATGTATTTTAAAAGTACTGTAATAATTTTATATGACATAAAACAACACTGTAACCATGTTTCTCTGTTTATATGCAGATTGATGAAGCAAAATCTCAAGTCACTTCCATTCCACGCCATGTGCTATGGAAGGAGGCTCGTGTTAATAAAGAGGGGAAACAGATAGATGAAAACACACAAAAAGTGTGGGAAACATGTGTAAGTATGACATAATATAAACTTGTTTTGCTTTAAATCACTATTACATAACGATGCTTACTTATTTTTTCATATTTTCAATTTGACATAGTCACAGGAATCAACAACACCCACACCGGATGCAGACATACTTTCAACGGCCTTGAAACAGCCAGAACAGTATGGCCGCGTTAGAGTTGTGGGTTTTGGGGTGTCACCCAAGACATATTTTAAGAAAAAAACAAGAGGATGAACAAACTAAAGAATTTCATGTAATGAGAGATAGAGTAGCTACCCTTGAAGAACTAATCCAAACTCAGGGAGAGATGCTAAAGAGTTTTATGGAGGAGAGGCGAAGAGAACAAACAACTCAAGAACAACCCCCGCGAGAAGATCCACCCCTCACCAGCTTTGAGGCGAGCCATTCCCCTCAAAGACCTGACTTAACCGAGGTAATCAATGCTATAATATTCGTTTTTGTGAGATTTGAATCACATAGACACTGATACCTTTAATTTAATGATATTCTGTAGGGTGAAAATGACTGTGATTTATATCTGTCAACTCCCACCCATCGCCTTGTAGTGAGGGCTACGGTGTTCAATATGCAGAATGACACGCTACACTCCAAACCACTTCCAACCAGTCATGTCAAAAGTGTCAATTAACGTAGCTCATGAGCCGAGCGCCGAGCTACCTGTGCCAAAGGACGATGACGACATTCATACGGTGGAAAAAGCTATTGGAACATTCGTTTCATGGCCGTCGAATCTTGTAAAAAACACGTCGAGCAGGACGTATTCATTTCCAGTTCATTTTTCAAGCAGAACCTTTAACATTAAATTAGAAAATGTCTAAACCGATGAATGTTATTACAGAAGGATAAAATAGAGAAGCTAAAACAAAAGAGTGGCTCCAAGATTAGATCAACCAACCGATCAAAACGATCTACTGAGAACGCGTTCACCCCACCCGTTCTATATCCACATTTAATATCATTGCAAGCTCATGTGGATACGAAAATGAAAGACGGAAAGAGTCATACCATTGTTTGTGAAAAATATATGTACGGAGAGGAAACAATAGATTTCGTTAGTGCAGACGATGTTTCTGAGATCATCACATACGACTGGCTAGGCACCTCAGTTATAAATGTATACATGAGGTATGTTTTCATGATTTAATTTTACAGAAGCTGATATACTTTGATAATTATCGATAAATACATCTCATATTTTTCACAGGCGTATATATGAAAAACAATTGAAGGGATTTTCCCATGAATACAAATTTGGACTCGTTAGTCCTCACACCATTTCTACACAACGAACAGAAATAGATTCTAATTTTCAGGCTGAATTGATGTCAAATCTGCTCAGAACGTTTCAAAGAATAATTACGACTGACAGGCTCTTTTTAATAGCAACGATGCAAGGGTAAAACTCTACATTTTAATCATATCAATTATATTTTCATTTCTATCAGTACTTATTTCTTTTTGTGTTTTTAGGGAACATTGGATGCTCATTGCAGTCAATTTGGATACTCCAAAGATTTATTTTCTGGATTCACTGCATGGATATCCAACTAACCGACCACACATGATGGCGATTGTCAATTTTTAATACACTAGATCCAAAATTTTAGAACTAAATATCTAGTTATATAATTTATATTATCTTTTAATGAGGATTTTGTTATGATAGGGCGGTGTATGAATATCGTCTAAAGGCTGGAATGAATCCAGGGCATAAGGACGACAATGCCCACAAGATCTATAAATGGAGAAGTATCTGGGTATATATAATTATATTTCACTATCCAAATATATATCAAAACAAATTACTTATTTTTCTCAATGTTTTTGCAGTGTCCGAAACAAACAAATGATAAGGACTGTGGTTATTATGTTTGTGAATTTATGAAAGAGATCATATTTCATGAACAAACTAGCATCCCTGAAGAGGTATTTTTGAAAATAATTACTACTTTATTTAAAATAATTATTAATCCTTTGTGTATTTATATTTTTTCAGTACTACTATGACTGTCACAAAAACTCCTATTCAGAAGATGATATAAATGTCTTTAGAAACGAATGGGCAGCGTACCTAATCGAAGAATGTAAACAAATAGGACAATGAAGGTGAATTCCTAATACTTATGTTATCTTTATATGGTCATTGATATATCCATTTACACTTATTGAGCATCTATGATCTCCCTTTCTTATGTTTCATATCCTTAGATTAGTGAATTCCTACTACTTAGTTTCAAATTGAGATAACCTTTGGAAAACAACACCAATAACATACGCCAAACCAATCAAATGCATTCGGATTGTTTTGATACTTTAGGAAAACAATCCACGAGTCATTTGTGACGTGTACGAATCGACCGCACCTTAATCCGACGCACGGTGTGACTGGTATGGCTAAAAATGTCTGATATCAGTTTCAAATTGAGATAAACTTTGGAAAACAACACCAATGACATACGGAAAACCGAGCAAACACGTTCGGATTGTTTTGATACTTTAGGACAACGATCCACGACTCATTTGTGACGTGTACGAATCGACCGCACCTCAATCCGATGCACGGTGTGACCGGTATGGCTAAAAGTGTCTGATATCAGTTTCAAATTGAGATAAACATTGGAAAACAACACCAATGACACATGGAAAACCGAGAAAACGCGTTCTAATTGTTTTGATACTTTAGGACAACGATCCACGAGTCAATTGTGACGTTTACGAATTGACCGCACCTCAATCTGACACACGGTGTGACCGGTATGTATAAAATTGTCTAATATCAGTTTGAAAATGACATAAACTTTGGAAAACAACACCAATGACACACAGAAAAACGAGCAAACACATTTGGATTGTTTTGATACTTTATTACAACGATCCACGAGTCATTTATGACGTGTAAGAATCGACCGCACCTCAATCCGACGCACGGTGTGACCGGTATGGATAAAATTTTCTGATATCAGTTTGAAAATGACATAAACTTTGGAAAACAACACCAATGACATACTCCAAACCGAGCAAACGCCTTCGGATTGTTTTGATACTTTAGGAAAACGATCCACGAGTCATTTGTGACATGTACGAATCGACCACACCTCAATCCGACGCACGGTGTGACCGATATGGCTAAAAGTGTCTGATATCAGTTTCAAATTGAGATAAACTTTGGAAAACAACACCAATGACATACTCCAAACCGAGAAAATGCGTTCGTATTGTTTTGATACTTTAGTACAATGATCCACGATTCATTTTTGACATGTACGAATCAACCGCATCTCAATCCGACACCTGGTGTGACCGGTATGGCTAAAATTGTCTGATATTAGTTTGAAAATGACATAAACTTTAGAAAACAACACCAATGACACACGGAAAACCGAGCAAACACGTTCAGATTGTTTTGATACTTTAGGACAACGATCCACGAGTTATTTTTGACGTGTACGAATCGATCGCACCTCAATCCGATGCACGGTGTGACCGGTATGGCTAAAAGTGTCTGATATCAGTTTGAAAATGACATAAACTTTGGAAAACAACACCAATGACACACGTAAAACTGAGAAAACGCCTTTGGATTGTTTTGATACTTTAGGAAAACTATCCGCGAGTCATTTGTGACGTGTACAAATTGACCGCACCTCAATCGGGCGCACGGTGTAACCGGTATAGCTAAAAGTGTCTGATATGAGTTTCAAATTGAGATAAACTTTGGAAAACAACACCAATGACATACGCCAAACCAAACAAATGCGTTCAGATTGTTTTTATACTTTAGTACAATGATCCACGAGTCATTTTTGATGTGTGCGAATTGACCGCACCTTGATCCGACACACGGTGTGACCAGTATAGCTAAAAGTGTCTGATATAAGTTGGAAAATGACATAAACTTTGGAAAACAACACCAATGACATACGCCAAACCGAGCAAACGCGTTCGGATTGTTTTTATACTTTAGGAAAACGATCCACGAGTCATTTTTGATGTGTATGAATTGACTGAACCTCAATCCGACCCACGGTGTGACCGGTATGGCTAAAATTGTCTGATATCAGTTTGAAAATGACATAAACTTTAGAAAACAACACCAATGACATACTCCAAACCGAGCAAACGCGTTCGGATTGTTTTGATACTTTAGGAAAACGATCCAGGAGTCATTTTTGACGTGTACGAATCGACCGCATCTCAATCCGACGCACGGTGTGACCGGTATGGCTAAAATTGTCTGATATCAGTTTGAAAATGACATAAACTTTGGAAAACAACACCAATGACATACACCAAACCGAGCAAACGCGTTCGGATTGTTTTGATACTTTAGGACAACGATCCACGACTCATTTGTGACGTGTACGAATCGACCGCACCTCAATCCGATGCACGGTGTGACCGGTATGGCTAAAAGTGTCTGATATCAGTTTCAAATTGAGATAAACATTGGAAAACAACAGCAATGACATACGCCAAACCGAGCAAACGCATTTGGATTGTTTTGATACTTTAGGAAAATGATCCACAAGTCATATGTGACATGTACGAATCGACCACACCTCAATCAGACGCACGGTATGACCGGTATGGCTAAAAGTGTCTGATATCAGTTTCAATTTGAGATAAACTTTGGAAAACAACACCAATGACATACGCCAAACCGAGAAAATGCGTTCAGATTGTTTTAATACTTTAGGACAACGATCCACGAGTCATTTGTGACGTGTACAAATCGACTGCACCTCAATCCGATGCATGGTGTGACCGGTATGGCTAAAATTGTCTGATATCAGTTTGAAAATGACATAAACTTTGGAAAACAACACCAATGACATACGCCAAACCGAGAAAATATGTTCGGATTGTTTTGATACTTTAGGACAACGATCCACAAATCATTTGTGACGTGTATGAATCGACCGCACCTCAATCCGATGCATGGTGTGACCGGTAAATCTTTTCATTAGATAAAGAATCAGTATTTATTAAATGAGATAAATCAATAAAAAACATATTGATTTTACATTATTCCCTTTCATTGTTATGAAAATGAAAACTTTTGAGTTTAAAATTTAATATTTTAGTTTCACATTTACATATTAAGGTACTCTTTCATATTACTGTTTTAATTTCTTTCATTATTGCATTACTAAAATAATATTTGTTTTCTTATATAGGTGAATTTTTTTCCTTGAGTTCGGATGCTTTGTTCGGCAACAAATACCCTCAAGAGCGGATCACGGATATCAAAGGATGAAACATGAATGTTTATAACTATTTTTGAATAATTTTAAATGTAACCATGTAAAACAATGTTTGAAATGTATATAGCAATGCGTTTTTTTTGTATTCATGATGTTAAGTAAATGTATATACCATTGTCAGTCAAAATATTGGGTGCAGGGGCTATGGTGTGCAGGTGTGCATGTGCTACTTTGTGCAGGTATTCTGGTGTGCAGGTGTGCAGGTACTGTTTTTTAGGTGCAGGCGTTGGGGCCTTTATCAGCGCTTTTTTAGCGCTGATAAAGGATACCTTTAACAGTGCTAGAGGAGCGCTGATAAAGGGGACCCCCCCCCTTTATCTACACCAGAATTAACAGCGCTTTTTTAGCACTGTTAATGCTGGTTTTTAGTGCTGATAAAGGGGTAGGTTGTAGTAGTGTGAGCAGTCTTTTTGACGTGTTTTATCAAGGGGATCGCAATGGTGCGATGCACCCAACTGTTTTCAGGGCCGAGGCTCGGGATCACGGGACGTCGTTCGGGCGTGAGGTGGTGTCGGTGAATTTTCTGTCAGATATCCATTTGAGGTTAGTAAGTAGTCAATCTCGCGTGTTTTTCCGAGAGGATTACAACGGTGCGATCTGTTTTGTTGTGCGGAGCCTCTCGCGCGATCTTATTAAATGTGAAACGCGCTCTGATGGCGGTTCTTCTCGCAGTGTTTGCAAAGAACCCTTGGCATGTGATCGCGTGCACTCCCATGTGAGTGAAGATAGGTGGTTGGTTGTGCCTCAGCTGATGAGGTGGAAGTTTGGAGTTGTTACGTCATGCCTTCGCATTGACGTTGGGTGTTGTGTGCATGATAGCCTATGGGATGGAATGTGGTATACCCTGGGAGTATACGGGAACTCTTGGAGGTACATGTGGTTGTTTGTACCTGAGGACTGTTTGTGCGCTTGGTTGGGGATTGACTTGGGGCCACACATTGTGTGGGCCCCATGTGTGTGTTGTGATCTTCTTTACGTACTTTTGACCTCTCACAACGTAGAGGGTTCCTTTGTTTTTGTTTTTTTGACCAGTAGGGTGGAGTTTCCCCTAGCCTGGTGCTCTTTTGTTTGACCAGCAGGGTTGAGTGGTCTCCCCCTAGTCTTGGTCTCGATGGTTTAGCCAGCAGAGATGGTTTGGTTCCTCTGCTTCTTCAGCTGTGAGGGGTTTCAGTACCGTGCCCTTTCACCGGACTATGACACTGTTTGCGACTACGGGTGTTCATGAAGCGTGGGTGTTTTCCCCACTTTTGGGGGTGAGTTAACTCGGTCCGCTTCGACAGTGACTCAGCAGATTGGAGCGGTATCGCCTTGTGAGGCCAAGGGAGTTTCTCCCGTCACCCCGTGTTCCCTGGTAGAGTTCTTGTGGATTCAGTGTGACCAACACATTACGCGGGCATCTATCCTCTACCCAGGAGGTTGTTTCCAGCAGGGCTAAGGTTGTTTCGAGCACGGCTCACCAGTGGGTTACCATCCAGTAGGGATGGCCAGTACAGCGGTGTTCACCGATCAGTACCATCTAGCAGGGATGGCCAGAGCAGTTCTGGGTTTACCTCCGGTGGGGCTAGGCAGTGGTCCCCAATGTCGGGCTTACCTCCAGCGGGGCTGGGCAGTGGTCCTCGATGTCGGGCTTACCTCCAGCTGGGCTGGGCAGTGGTCCCCGATGTCGGGTTACCTCCAGCTGGGCTGGGTAGTGGTCCTGTCGCCGACTTTAGCTGAGTCGCTCTCCAGTAGATTACCCTATTACAATACTGGGTAGTGTGGCACCCGTCGACTTTCCGGGTCTCCCTGTAGTGGGAATCCATTGACTTCTAGAGACCCTCCAGTGGGGCTGCGCAGGGGGTCACCTGTCGACTTTGAGCAGACCTCTCGACTGCGGGGCAGTGATGAGTTGTGGTTGATGTTCCCCCAGAACTCTCAAGTATGAGGAGCGCTTTCCCCCACCAAGATGCGCCCTTGTGAGGTGACCTAAAACCATGCGGGTGAGTCAGTGCCGCCCAGAGTGGATAGTGTCAAGGTGCAGTGATTGACCCCTTGACTTGTAGTTCGGGGCAGACGTGCGGGATGCTGGGCATTGATGGTGTTCTCTTCTGGGACGATTGGTGACTCACCTTTCTTGGGCTGAGCTATGGGATGGAGATCCCCTTACGACCTTGTTCGGGCTTCTTGTTGAGCATATGGACTTGTATATACCATTGTTCTAGTACCCACTTCTTTGGTTTGGTTACTCTCCTTCCAGGAGAGGCGAAGACGCACGGGGTATGACACGTACTTTCCATGTCTAGCTTCTCATGGTTGGACGAGTCTACTCTCCTACTATAGGTAGCGAAGACTCGACGAGAAGTTCATCTTCTCACTGTTTCCAGATCCTTGTGTTTCGACGAGCCAACCTTCTTTCCTCTTGTTGGGATGAGCTGGACTCTTTACTGTTACTCTTACTTCCCTTTCAGTTGTACTCCTCTACTTTTCTTGTTCGCTCTACTGCTCACCCTTTGGTACCTCCTTTTTTTCTCCCTTAAGCCTTAGGGGTATCCTACTGAGTATTTTTATACTCACCCCTGCTTGGGCTTTGCCCGCACTTGGTGTGCCCTTGCAGGCGACAGACAGGTTGGTCGTGACTTCAGTGGAGCATAGGAGTTCGGGATCTTGGACCGTGTGCGGTGGTCGTAGTCGGGTTCCAGGTGGGGAACCCTTCCAGCTGTTTGTTTCGTTTACCTATTGCCGGGTTGTGGAACTTTTCTGGTTGGGCGCGTGTTTGGCCCCTTTTTCCTTTTTAGCACTTTACTTATAATGTTAGAGGTCGATGCACTTTTTAGTTTATTTATATAGCAGTTGTTCTTTTTACTCTGCTTTTTCTTTCTTTTACTCTGCACTTTTGCATTGAGTGTGCTGCATGTGTGTGTATAGGTACTTTGGAAAAGGCCTCCCCGAGTTATTGTGCCTTCGGCGCTGGTCGCCAGCCCCTGGCCTATGGAGACGGGCTTGGGGTATTTTCGGCTCGAGCCCGGGTAGGGTCAGGTCGTGACACTATGAGTTCCTAGTAATTCTCATTGGTGTGAAAAAAAAATTTCCTCTGTGTTTATGGATTTGATAAAAGATATTTTCCGACAATAATTGGACCATTTTTTAGTTTTCATCATCAAAAACATACTCATTTATTTTTCATTAGAGTAGGAACATGTATAGAAATTGATTATGGTTCTATATTTTCTTTGAGATAAGTAGCTTTCTGGGAAAATATCTAAATTTTAGTTCTGGATTCATGAGGTTAACTTTAAGGGGCATGTCATTTCTGAGCATGGTTTTATCTATGGACCCAGTGAAGATCGATGTCATGCTTTCTTGGGATTTATCAAAGAGTGTATCGAAGGTGCAGAGCTTTCTGGGTTTTGCAGGGTATTATAGGATTTTTTGGAAGACATTTCAATCATTGAATCCCCTTTGACAGTCCTGATGAAGAGAGGGAAGTCATTTATCTAGACTGAGTAGTTCTGGAGGGCCTTCTAGGAGATGAGGCTAAGGCTGATGAGTACACCTATGTTGAGACTAATGGAGGTAATGGAGAACATAGTGTATTATGATTTCTTGGTAGCTAGGCTCAGTTGTGTGTTGATGTAGCTGCTGGAAGTAATCAGATATGGTTGGAGGGATTTGATACCCCATGATCTGAACTATGTGTTTCATGACCTAGAGTAGGAAATGATAGTATTTTATTGGAGGATTTTGAATAACTACCTTATAGGGGAGTGCATTTTTAGTTTACATAGATAATCAGAGTCTTAGATACATCTTCAAAATGTGATTTGAACTAGAGACAGTGGCATATTTTGGAGTTCCTATAGGAATATGACTCTGAAATAGTCTATACGCCACAAAAGGGAAACATGGTCATTTATTCTGTTAGTAGGAAGTCACATTATCTCTTGGTGAAAGAGGCCTTGAAGTAGTTTTCATCCTTTTAGCTGACCCTGGTGGATCAGGAGGGTATAAATTTTCTTTAGTCGATGGGGTTGACTTCTTCGCTTCTCAGGCATATGAGAGAGTCTCAACACAGAGACATCGACTATTAGGTATTTCATGACCATATATCCACAGGATATTCACTATATGGATATTATAAAAGGAGGTAATAATGTCATATTTTTATAGGGATGGATGGTGGATCTAGTCATGATGTAGTAGGAGGTGACGCGAGAGTTCCACACTTCTAATTTGGATGTATATACCAATGTGGGGATGATTTATGGAGAACTTAAATTGTAGTTCTGGTGGTCCAGAATGACATGGAGAATTTCCAAGTTTGTCTCTTGGTGTCTCACCTTCATATGGGTGAAGGCTGAGCACCAGGTTCTGGAAGGTTTATTGCAGCTCCTTGAGATCTCGAAGGGGAATTGGGAAGACATATCCATGGACTTTGTGATAGGGATTCCATGGACAACGAAGTTCCATGATGTCATTTAGGTGAGAGTTGACTGACTCACAAAGTTGACACTTATTTTCTATCAGGGAGTATATTTGGTGGATATTTTGGGATATTTGTACGTATGGGATATTGTTATCCTTCAAGGGGTGCCCCCGATAATTGTCTCTAATCCTGATGTGTAATTTACACCAGGTTTTTTGAGTGGCCTTCATGAGTCATTAGGGATCCAAATAAGGATGAGTAAAGCTTTTCACACACAGAAAATTAGTAAAAATGAGAAATCTATCCAATTATTGGAGGATACTCCAAGTTATTTCATTTTAGACTTCAACCAAAGATGGGAGGTTCAATTTACCTTGGTAGAGTTTTCAATCATTAACAACTACCACTCTACTATCATCCTGAAAACTTTTGAGGAACTGTACGGGAGACACTACGGATCACCCTTGTGTTAGACCGAGATCACTAACATATCTCTTTTGGTCCTATAGAAGGTTTAGGTGACAAAAGATAAGGTTTATGTAATCCATGGGCAGATGACGATGACCTAGAGTAGGCACAAATATTATGCAGATCTTTGTCATAGGCCCTTGTATTTTGAGAAGTGAGACCATATTTTCTTGAGAGTCTCCCCACGATGAGGATTGTGGTGGTTCATCTAGGGAGGTAATATATCCCCAAGGTTCATCGCACAATTCGAGATCATGTAGATGGGTAGAGAGGTTTCTTACCACCTCTCTCTACCCTCATAGCTAGAGTGGGTGCACTATGTCTTCCACGTATCGCAGATAAGAAGATACGTGCATGACCATACACACTTCATCGATTGGGAATATTTGGACATAGAGAATGGATTTTTCTCTCGGGAGCATCTGGTGATGATCAAGGATCGATAGGATAGGACCCTTCGTGGATATACCATCCCCTTGGTTCACGTGTTCTGGTAGCACTGGAATGTGCAGGATAGATCTTGGGAGTTGGAGGGCCAAGTGCAGGCTCAGTAACCTAAGTTTTTTTCTTAGTCTTAATTTTCAAGGATGAAAATATTAGAGGAGGGAAATATATAGAAACCTAGGTTTTTCATTTTAATACATTGAAATATAACTAAATAAATTTCCAAATCCAGGTACTAAGACACCGTGTGATTCTGAGGCCTTGTGTTCCGAGAATTAATTTTATAAAAAATATTAAATATATTTTGTATTATAGGCACAAAGTTTCTTAAATAAAATGAGGTAAATCTTAAATGAAATATTGGATCAGAAATTTGATACCTCATTTGAGTATGTAATATTTTTTTACCCTAGGTGAAACCTAAAATAGGTCAGAATGGGGCATTCAGATATCACAACCATTGGAGGAACATTCAATTGGTTAATTAATTAAATTAATTTTATTAATTGGTTACTTAAAAATAAATTAAATGTATATAATAATAATTCCATAAATAATCAACCAGGGTTACACTCATTATCCTTGGATCATTAAGATATTCTTCTTCCCCTCCCTCTGTTGGCGAATCACCTCAAATGATGAAGAAACTCTGGATCATGGTATATCAGGATCTAGTGAACACAACAAATTCCTTCGATCATTGGTGAGTGTGTTATTTGACATTGAATGATCCAATCTCAAGGTAGGTCTCATTAATTTTTGGTTTATTCCCTTTTTGATTAAATTGATTGAGAAAATTGATCTCTTCCGTTGATCTGTGCCAATTGGGGTCTTTTCACGTGCCTGTGTGTAGATTAAATTATTTATTTCTTTGTTTTTCTAACCTCATATATTCTCTTTCTTGAATTTTGGAAAATAATGCTTGGAAAAGATCATAAAACATTTATTACGGTGCTTTCCCCCATTAATTTTTTTGTGTTCTTCACCGGAATGACCCTTCAGTCCTAGTTCGACATTGTTGGGCGGTACGGAGTCCGATCGGACCCCCAGAATGGAAAAAAATCACGTGTGAGGGAAATATATATGGATCAGTGTTAGATATGGGTTTTTTATGAGACATGGGTGATCTTTTTTCCAAATATATATCAAATCAACAACACTAGTTGAAACTGTGGCATGAGGGATCGAGTGAAGAACCATAATCATAACAGAAAACAATTTTCAGCCACTAGATGGTTAGAAAAAATAGATTGGGACTAGATTCACTAATCTCAAATGGAAATGAGTCCAAAATTGAAGTGGAATGGTTGGATTAAAAGCATGGAATGTGGATCTGAGAAACTGTGAAAAGCTTGACTACACTTCAGGTATTATGCTGAACACATGGCGTGTAGTCCCTTAGATATGAAGGATAGGGTTTTGTGAACTCATAAGGATGGCACACTGTGTAGACTCCCGACACATAGTGTACAACCTTTACTGTGTGGATGAGACGTGTATCAGAGAACACAAATAGGCCCACGCCATGTGCCAGGTATATGGTCATGGCCAGACAACATAGGTGACACCCCCTGTGTAGAGGAACGCTATGTACTAAAGTACATAGAAGTGACTTGGATACTCAGACACATATAAGAACATGGGTGGGACCCCGAGTGGCATGGGAACACCATTAAGTTACCCTAAATGATGTATATACCTACATGTTAGGTGATACAGGTACCTCTAGGGACATGTTTAGGTGATGGAGTGGGACCACATATCATGTGGGTCCCCTAATGTGTCATGTACCCCTTAATTCTTTTTTAGGAAACTTCCAACTTTCGTATCTCCTTCGTTTGGACTTGTATTTTGTCATGCGAATAGCTTATCCTTGGTTTTTTCATGTATAATGTGATGGTTCCCTCCATTATAAATTCTTCTATTTTGTGTGATATTTTCAAGAATTGGGCTTATTGAGGTGATTTCCAATGATGGTAGTGATCAATCGGGATCACCAAAGGCTTCCTATAGAGTGGAACCCTTATCATATTAGGTGTGATTCCTCTACCTTCTGAGAGGGACACCCTATCAAATAGGGAATGGGTCCTAGATGAATAGATTGAAACCCCCCTAGTCACACTAGGGTGTGGGACCTTGACTTATAAAGTAGAACTCCCCATCAACTTGGGCACAGGTCCTCTACCTTCCAAGTGGAACCCGTGTCGGATAGGGTGTAGGTCCTCATGATACTAGAGTGTAGATCCCCCCCCCCATTGTCATGGGAATGGGACCTCTATCAATAATTATAGATTGGAACCCCCTGATTCTCTAGGGTATGGGTCCTCTACTTGGATTTAGCTCCCCCCTCGGCTATGCAGCATAGTGGAGAGGTATGGACCTTCACGTGGTTACTTATGATAAGACGCGTGAGATACTGGGCATTATCAATGGAATTTTGGAACTATTGGTGAATCTTCTTCTTGGTATGGACAATGAGATAGATATCCCCTTACTCTCCCATTTGACATTCTTTTAGATTGGTATATATATATGTAACGACCTGAAATTTTGAATAAATCTTGTTTCCTAATTTTTTGTGTTATTTTAATTTATTTTTTTTTATTTTTTTTATATATACTCAACAAAACTATTTCATTGGATAACATGAGTATAATTAAAATGAAACTGTTGGGTTTTGACTGTTATATGACCATTGGTCAATATGACCGCTGGAAACTAAACATTTCGATATTTGTCTCTAAATACAAGTGACCTTGGTTAATTAATATAGAAAGAAGATTCGATGGCCTCACCCAGTAGTCCTGGACCGATCAAATCCCATCTAACAGAACTTGGGAAGGAGGTAGCACCACTGGGATTTTCTCTGGACTAAACCCAAGCTGAACTTCATCGTGTGAAGATAGAACGGGATCGCCTTCGTGAGAAGTTCAAACTGATAGAAATTACTACTCATGCGATGTTGGTCGAGCCTCCCTCAGATTCTCTCACCTTAGCACACCTTACACTTAGGTCCTATGCTGGTGTGATAAGGGGCTATGTAAGGAGACCATAACTGCCTTTGTAATCCATTGTTTTAAATAAAAATTGGGATTTCTTCTTATGATAAAGTTTATGAATTTTCAAATGACCGGATAAATATAGTATGCATATTTTTGATGAATTTTAGAAAAATGATATTTTAAAAATGTTTATGTAAACCTTAAATAAGAAAAAATTTGTAATGATTTTCAAAAAATGATCTTCTACAATTATGTCCAGTACGAAATTTAGAGTCTAATAAGATCAACTTGATTTTTTGATGAATAGTAAATTATGAATAGTGATTTTACACTTAGTATTAGTAATGTGACCAAATGGATTAGTAATCTCACTTAAAGAAAGTTTTAAAAATAATCTAGGCACCTTGATTAAGTAATGTGATTCAATAAAATGGTTAAATAACGGTTTCATAAATTATTATTCTACTATTAGTTTTTTTTGGGTGAATAGTGTTTTTTAATTAAAAATTAAATTAAAAATATTTAGAAAATTATTTTTATAAAATGGATTTCATTTTTGAACTCAAAGCATCGATATTATGTTAAGGTAATTTTTGGGGTTTTTTCTGAAAAAATGAATTTTCGGTGAATATTGTATTTATTTAAAAATAAAATTAAAAATATTTAAAAAATTATTTTTATAAAATGGAGTTCATTTTTGAAATCAGAGCATTGATATTTGGTTAATGTGAAATTTTGGGATTTTTCTGAGAAAGTTGAATTTTCAGTGAATAGTAAAAATACAGTTTTAGGGTTTCAGTATGTTTAATGACATCATAACTATGTCATGATTATGTCATGAGATATTTTAAGGGTTGGCCGGCCACGGGTGATGAATTATTGTTTTGGGGGCCCCATTTGGCCTAACTCCATGGTAAATTCCAAGGGAGAGCACATGGTTTTGAGAAAAGCACTTGTGAGGTGTCCCTTGGCCATTAATGCCTTGTCCCCTCACATTCCCTATAAATACCCACCCTTTCCTCCTTTAGTTTTCACTCCCAACTCTCCCACAACGAATTTCTGGTCTCCTTACCTCCCAAGGAGTCCTCCCAAGGTTCCCCCAATCCCTCAAGGTCCAAACCTTTGAGTTTTAATAGTTACGTTTTAAGGTAAGGGATCTGATCTCTCTCTTTCTTTTCAAGAAATCTCTTTTATGTAATTTCTTTTATGCTCCATGTTCTTATGTTAAAGGGTGTTATTTTATACTCCTCTTACTTCCCTTTTCATTTTACATAATGAGAGATCCCCTCTTACTCTCATTATTTCGTTTTATGAAGTTTTAAGTGGTGCCGTTAGGCTGCCGAATTTTTAAGTGGTTCTTCACCCTTCTCGTTTTGAAGTTCTAATTTCATGTCAATTCTTTCAAGTTCCTTTTTGTTATGTTGGGGTATGATCTCTATACCTATCATACTGGTCTTTTATGATCATATGATGAGAGACCCTATTTGATTTCTTCAATTCAGTATTTTGAAGTTTTAAGTGGCGCCGTTAGGCTGCCGAATTTTAAGTGGTTCTTCACCCTTCTCATTTTGAAGTTCTACTTTCATGTCAATTCTTTCAAGTTCCTTTTTGTTATGTTGGGGTATGATCTCTATATCTATAATACTGATCTTTTATGATCATATGATGAGAGACCCCATTTGATCTCTTCAATTCAGTATTTTGAAGTTTTAAGTGGCGTTGTTAGGATGCCGAATTTTAAGTGGTTCTTCACCCTTCTCGTTTTGAAGTTCTACTTTCATGTCAATTGTTTCAAGTTACTTTTTGTTCTGTTGGGGTATGATCTCTAAATTTATCATACTGATCTTTTATGTTCATATGATGAGAGACCCTATTTGATCTCATCAATTCATTTTTGGTTGAAGTTTATGTAACGCTGTTAGGCTGCCGAATTTTCATAAGAGAAATCTTATTTTTGTCTTCCTTTCATGTTCTTCATTTCATATGGTATATTTTCAAATTTCATTACCATGTCCTTAAATCCCTTATATTTTGTCCCTCTACTGTTTTATGGGTCATTTATGAATGTTTGACCCATGTCCCCTCTCTTTTCAATGTTTTCTAAAAACTTGTAACATAGCCGTTATGCTGCAGAATTTTCGTTTCAAAATGCCTCTCTCTTTATCTCAAAATTATTTTTTGTTATTAAGTGAATACTAAAAGCTCTTATTTCTATAGGGGTATTCAAATATATATCAAAATTTTCTATTTTAAATTCTGGGATTTACATACATGAAACCCGCTTTCCCTTTCTGTGGGTTTAAAGTGACATAAAGATCATGTCTTTAAAGCAATTTTTAAAACGTTATGATTACAAAATGAAACCCATTTCTTTTATGCTATATGGGTTGTTTATTAAATGATTTATGATGATATATTTGGCTCACATGATAATAAAGACATGTCAAGGGTGAGCCCAGATAGTTCTCCAATGCATTGGGTAAAGACTTAATCTCTAGAGATGACCATTTTTAACGACGCCTTGGTGAATAACCTTGGTAATTTTTAATGACACCTTGGGGATGGACCTTGGTGAAATGAAACGATTGTCAATATTAAATTTTGTAGCCACATATTCAAGTTATGAAAAATGTTATTTTTATTATGATATGCTTCATGGTTTCATTTTCATTCCTTAAAGTTATTTTCACGACCTTATTGAAGTATCTCTAGTTCACATGTAAAATGTTTCTCTTGTTTCCCTTACTGGGCCTTCTGCTCACCCTTTCTTTTGATGTATGTCCCCAGGTTATGAGATGCAGTAATGAAACTAGGATGAACTTAAGGAGAAGCATGTCAAGTGTTTAAGAAGAATGTTTTATGTTGTTTTCATGTATTATGTTCCTTGTTTCCAAGACACTAAACCTTAAAGATCCCCAGTTCCGTGTAATGAAATGAAAGTTTTTGTTATAAAAAGATGGGATGTTATAGTTGGTGTCAAAGGATGGTTTAGTTATTTTTGGAAATTAGGATATGAAAACTTTAGGAAGAAACCTATATAAAAGTTTAAATATAGGAAAGCTTCTTGGTATTTTGGTGAGTATTGAGTAAGGGGTTTCTAAGCAAATACATCTCTATCTGGATGTGAGCAGGTAGAGGTGGCTCCTGCACAGATGTACATAGGGGTAAAACCCGAAAACACCACTTTGAGCTAGACTCGAACGGGAACTAGTACACGACAACGGGCCTTGCTGCACTCTTGGTTACGACACTCCTGGGGGATATGCATTGGTAAATTCATAAGCTTAGTATGAACCATTGATAAAGGAACAAAGATAAAATAAAATAAAGATTCACATAATAATATATGATCATGGATAACCTATATGGGAACCTAGGGGATCACAAGTTAGGGTATAATTTTCTTCTACAAGTTATCCTTATATGCTTTCAGTTCCTTTTCATGATTATTGGCTAAGTACTTAAGCCCCTAAATATGCTTTCTCTTCTTATTTAATGGTGGGAAATGGAAGAACATGTCCCAACAACCAATGTGATAGGAAATGCGACGATTGCCGTATTAATATGACAGAGATGAATAGGGGATTAAAAGATGATTATTATTTCGGAAGACGTTCACTATTTTAGGGACCCTATATGATCGAGGTAAATAGATTACTACGGTATTTTCATTGAGGAGTAAGGTTGACTTATATTTTGAAGAATCGATGAATTTAAGGTGTAATTATAGTAATTTAGGTTACTTATGACAATGATTAACCTATCTTGGGTAAAATATGTTTAGGTTAGCTACTTTTGTTATAAGATGTTATGAGTGGTTGATGTTGTTTGGAGATAAACAATGAAGTTAATTTTGGAAGACTATGTTATCAAATCCTTCTTGTATTTGGGTTTCAATCTTAGTTTGGTTTATTTTGAGGAATCTTAAGGACCGTTATTTATGGAATGGTCTATGATGAACTTTGGGTAGTACCATGGAACTTTGAAGATTTAAAAGTAGTTTCCATTCCTGTGGGATTCTTTATTCTTGAAGAGTTGTTTTACCTTACCCTTTCTGTTTTTGGGATAATGTTTAAAGATAGAATAAATAGATAGTTAATATTTTGTGGATTATGTGATTCTCTAGAAGATGATTCTTGTGCTTTTGATGAGACCAAGTAGTTTTGAATGCTCATCCTTTGGAGAAAAGATTAGTTTTGGTAGAAACTTATTAAAGGATGAAACTCTACATGAAGGTAGGTATATTTTCTTATGTTTTTGTTCTATGTAGTAAATGAATTCCTCAAAATTATGAAAAGCAACATAAAACAAAAACGTTGTTGGTTTACGTTTCCTACTAGGTAATCAAAGACCGTTTACACACATCATAAGTTTGTGATTTTCTTATTGTTAACTTTATCCTAATCATGTTTTCTATCTCTCTCCCTAAGAACTTTACCCTTTGTTTTATCTTCCATGTCCATGTTTTCCTACATGGAATCCCAGTATGGGTTGACTCGGGTGACCTTTTTACTTCCCTTTATGTCTTTTAAAGTAATAGTTTTACTGAGTCCTTTTCCGGTGTGGGAATTTCAATGAAATTTCAAAACCTAGTTTTAAAAATTGCGAGGACGCAATTTCTTAAGGGGGGAAGATTGTAACGACCCTAAATTTTGAATAAATCTTGTTTCCTAATTTTGTGTGTTATTTTAATTTATTTTTTTATTTTTTTTATATATACTCAACAAAACTATTTCATTGGATAACATGAGTATAATTAAAATGAAACTGTTGGGTTTTGACTGTTATATGACCATTGGTCAATATGACGGCTGGAAACTAAACATTTCGATATTTGTCTCTAAATACAAGTGACCTTGGTTAATTAATATAGAAAGAAGATTTGATGGCCTCACCCAGTAGTCTTGGACCAATCGAAGCCCATCTAACAGAACTTGGGAAGGAGGTAGCACCACTGGGCTTTTCTCTGGACCAAACCCAAGCCGAACTTCATCTTGTGAAGCTATAACGGGATCGCCTTCACGAGAAGTTCAAACTGATAGAAATTACTACTCGTGCGATGTTGGCCAAGCCTTCCTCAGAATCTCTCACCGTAGCACACCTTACACTTAGGTCCTATGCTGGTGTGATAAGGGGCTATGTAAGCAGACTATAACTACCTTGTGTATTCCTTTGTTTTATATAAAAATTGGGATTTCTTCTTATGATGAAGTTTATGAATTTTCAAATGACCGGATAAATATAGTATGCATATTTTTGATGAATTTTAGAAAAATGATATTTTAAACATGTTTATGTAAACCTTAAATAATAAAAAATGTGTAATGATTTTCAAAAAATGATCTTCTACAATTATGTTCAGTACGAAATTTAGAGTCTAATAAGATCAACTTGATTTTTTTATGAATATTAAATTATGAATAGTGATTTTACGGTTAGGATTAGTAATGTGACCAAATGGATTAGTAATCTCACTTAAAGAAAGTTTTAAAAATAATCTAGGCACCTTGATTAAGTAATGTGATTCAATAAAATGGTTAAATAACGGTTTCATAAATTATTATTCTAGTATTAGTTTTTTTTGGGTGAATAGTGTTTTTTAATTAAAAATTAAATAAAAATATTTAGAAAATTATTTTTATAAAATGGATTTCATTTTTGAACTCAGAGCATCGATATTATGTTAAGGTAATTTTTGGGGTTTTTTCTGAAAAAATGAATTTTCGGTGAATATTGTATTTATTTAAAAATAAAATTAAAAATATTTAGAAAATTATTTTTATAAAATGGAGTTCATTTTTTGAAATCAGAGCATTGATATTTGGTTAATGTGAAATTTTGGTATTTTTCTGAGAAAGTTGAATTTTCATTGAATAGTAAAAATACAGTTTTAGGGTTTCGGTATGTTTAATGACATCATAATTATGTCATGATTATGTCATGAGATATTTTAAGGGTTGTTCGGCCACGGGTGATGAATTATTGTTTTGGGGGCCCCTTGTGGCCTAACTCCATGGTAAATTCCAAGGGAGAGCACATGGTTTTGAGAAAAGCACTTGTGAGGTGTCCCTTGGCCATTAATGCCTTGTCCCCTCACTTTCCCTATAAATACCCACCCTTTCCTCCTTTATTTTTCACTCCCAACTCTCCCCCAACGAAGTTCTGGTCTCCTTACCTCCCAAGGAGTCCTCCCAAGGTGCCCCCAAGCCCTCAAGGTCCAAACCTTTGAGTTTTAAGAGTTACGTTTTAAGGTAAGGGATCTGATCTCTCTCTGTCTTTTCAAGAAATCTCTTTTATGTAATTTCTTTTATGCTCCATGTTCTTATGTTAAAGGGTGTTATTTTATACTCCTATTACTTCCCTTTTCATTTTTACATAATGAGAGATCCCCTCTTACTCTCATTATTTCGTTTTATGAAGTTTTAAGTGGCGCCGTTAGGATGCCGAATTTTTAAGTGGTTCTTCACCCTTCTCGTTTTGAAGTTCTACTTTCATGTCAATTCTTTAAAGTTCCTTTTTGTTATGTTGGGGTATGATCTATATACCTATCATACTGGTCTTTTATTATCATATGATGAGAGACCCTATTTGATCTCTTCAATTCAGTATTTTCAAGTTTTAAGTGGCGCCGTTAGGCTGCCGAATTTTAAGTGGTTCTTCACCCTTCTCGTTTTGAAGTTCTACTTTCATGTCAATTCTTTCAAGTTCCTTTTTGTTATGTTGGGGTATGATCTCTATATCTATAATACTGGTCTTTTATGATCATATTATGAGAGACCCCATTTTATCTCTTCAATTCAGTATTTTGAAGTTTTAAGTGGCGTTGTTAGGCTGCCGAATTTTAAGTGGTTCTTCACCCTTCTCGTTTTGAAGTTCTACTTTCATGTCAATTGTTTCAAGTTACTTTTTGTTATGTTGGGGTATGATATCTAAATTTATCATACTGATCTTTTATGTTCATATGATGAGAGACCCTATTTGATCTCATCAATTCATTTTTTGTTGAAGTTTATGTAACGCTGTTAGGCTGCCGAATTTTCATAAGAGAAATCTTATTTTTGTCTTCCTTTCATGTTCTTCATTTCATATGGTATATTTTCAAATTTCATTACCATGTCCTTAAATCCCTTATATTCTGTCCCTATATTGTTTTATGGGTAATTTATGAATGTTTTACCCATGTCCCCTCTCTTTTCAATGTTTTCTAACAACTTGTAACATAGCCGTTATGCTGCAGAATTTTCGTTTCAAAATGCCTCTCTCTTTATCTCAAAATTATTTTTTGTTATTAAGTGAATACTAAAATCTCTTATTTCTATAGGGTTATTCACATCTATATCAAAATGTTCTATTTTAAATTATGTTATTTACATACATGAAACCCACTTTCCCTTTCTGTGGGTTTAAAGTGACATAAAGATCATGTCTTTAAAGCAATTTTTAAAACGTTATGATTACAAAATGAAACCAATTTCTTTTATGCTATATGGGTTGTTTATTAAATGATTGATGATGATATATTTGGCTCACATGATAATAAAGACATGTCAAGGGTGCGGCCAGATAGTGCTCCAATGCATTGGGTAAAGACTTAATCTCTAGAGATGACCATTTTTAACGACGCCTTGGTGAATAACCTTGGTAATTTTTAACGACACCTTGGGGATGGACCTTGGTGAAACGAAACTATTGTCAATATTAAATTTTGTAGCCACATCTTCAAGTTATGAAAAATGTTATTTTTATTATGATATGCTTCATGGTTTCATTTTCATGCCTTAAAGTTCTTTTCACGACCTTATTGAAGTATCTCTAGTTCACATGTAAAATGTTTCTCTTGTTTCCCTTACTGGGCCTTCTGCTCACCCTTTCTTTTGATGTATGTCCCCAGGTTATGAGATGCAGTAATGAAACTAAGATGAACTTAAGGAGAAGCATGTCAAGTGTTTAAGAAGAATGTTTTATGTTGTTTTCATGTATTATGTTCCTTGTTTCCAAGACACTAAACCTTAAAGATCCTCAGTTCCGTGTAATGAAATGAAAGTTTATGTTATAAAAAGATGGTATGCTATAATATACCTCTATATCCATACCTATATTTGTTTTACTCTCCTTCCATGGATTGTGAATACGTGTGGGTTATTCCACATGCTTTCTGTGTTTATATTCTTTCAGTTTGATGGGTTTACCATCCTTCTATAAATGTTAAAGACTCTATGTGTAGTCCATCTATACACTGTGTTTAGCCACTTGTGTTTAGATGAGGCTACTCTCTCTCTCTCTGTGTTTGGGTTGAGTTTTTCTCTTTCACTACATTTTATATCTTACTTATTGTATAATTTCCTTATATTACTATTGTATATCTTACTAATACCCCTTCAACATTTGGGGTGTCCTATTAGCTACATATATACTCACCCTAAATGGGATTTCCCACATGTTTCGTGTCATTTGGAGATAATGGATAGGTTAGCAGTGACTACATACGAGCTTAGAGATACCTGTTACATTGGACCACATACAGTGGTCACAGCTTAAAGATTGGGAAGTGGTCTCTCTCATTGTTTTAATTCCTTATCTAATCAAGATGGGACAACTTTCTAGTTGGGTGTGTATTTTTTCTCCTTTTCTTTTTAGTTTACACTACCATACTCGTGTATTGTCTGGAGGTTTTAAATGCATGGTTGTTCCCTAAAATTTTATATCTTTTTTCTATTATTCCTCATCCCTTATGTATTGATATGGATATGTGTGAGTATGTACATTTACTTAGGAAATGGCCTCCCGAGTTATTTATTCCTTCAGTGTCGTTCACCAGCCCCTCGCCTATAAAGGTGGTCTTGGGGTATTTACAGCTCTGGCCTAGTTTTGGGTCGAGTCTTGACATTTTTCATATCAATGGGTAGATTGAACTCAAGGTTCTTATCAATCTTAACCTTAACTTCAAGCTCTTGGATTTAAAATTTATTTTATTTCAACTACACCACTTATTCTTTTGATTTAATCAATAAATGATTAAATTAATAATTAATATATGATATCTTATACTCTATATTTACCCATTATTAATCCACCAGAACTCCAACATCATTAAATGAATTCCATTATTTTAGTCTTCCAACTATCAAATGTGATCATAGTGGAATGGTTTTTTTCATAAGGCTTATTATCAATACTTGAGTATGTAAACTCACATTAACAGTCATCATCAACTTATAAATCCAATTTTTAAAGTCATAATTCATCATGTCATATATTTATATATAATTAACTTAAATTAAATATTAGAAAAAATTAATATACAACATATACCACATTTTCATGAAATGTTCCATAGATAGATTTTTTCCTAAATCAAAAAAATTCCACTAAACAAATAAAATCCTTCAATGTGGATATTGTTCAAGTCAATGCCCTAGAACAAATTATTTTTTATTTTTGTTTATATGTATATTCAAAGAAGTAAATTTCAATATAAAAATATTATTACATATTTTTCATTATTCTATGTGACTTTGATGTAATAATATCCTATAGTATATTTCATGTTGACATGGTCAAAGTAGTTCACCGCTATAATGGGAACCTTGAAATTCTATAATGATATTCATAAATATAGTTCAATTATCAGATAACATACTATTTTGGGATATATATAGTTTCCACTATGAGGTGTGAATAATAATAAATAGATGATAATTTTTCTCATGAATTTTTCACTTGGTAATCTCTAAGATGGGACATTATTAGAAAAGATTCACATGTATGAATTTTGAAAGTTTACGTGTCATCAGATATTTCTATTTGTGAGCATGTGTAATATTACATAGAATTTAAGTTTTTTTTAATTATTTTCATGACTCATATACTTTGATGTACTATCCTAAACTGTAATGTCATGTGTTCATAGAAATTTGGTAATAGTGGGTGCATCATGAATGACATGTCATCGAGGAATAAGTTAAAGAAGTATTTTTCCCTTCCATATTAATGAATTTTTATATCTTAAAACTTTTATTTAAATAGAACTATTGCATTAAATTCTATGTCCATTGTGTAATGATGAGTTTATTTCAGATAGTCAAAAAAAAGAGGTACCAATCAGTTTATTTCAGATAGTCAAAAAAAAAGAGGTACCAATCACCTAGGTTTAGGACATGTGTGTGAAACCTACTTCATGAGAAATTGTGGAAAAAGGACTATATTACATAATAATAATTCATGTGTGGTTGATAATGTTGTGATGTTGACTTCTTTATATTTTGTTTATTGACTTGTTTATTGACAAAAATCTTGAACTTTAGGAAGGACTACCTAATGACAATGAGAAAGATTCCAAGAGGGTCGCACATTAAGTATTTTCATTGATCTATTTAAAATTTTATTTTAATTTAATTATATAATAAATATTATTTTTGAGACCGACATATAATTTTATTCTGTATTTATGGATTACAAATATTCAAATGGTAATAAATAATTATTTATTATTTAATAAATAATTATTTTAATTTTTAATGAATATTTTTTTTCAAAATGTGAATAGAATATTTATTTGTGAATAAATATATAATAATTATTTATTCTAGTACTCGATAAATTTCATATATGGCGAGAAGATCAAGATCATGTCTATTGACAAATATTAATTTTCAAACTGGTAAAAAATATTTGTCACTATTCCAGATAGCATACTTCAACAAATAATATTATTATTATTATTTGCTATGGTGTTAGATATTATTTATTATATTATTTAAGAGAAATTTTCCAATTAACTAATATTTTAACATAAACCCTAATTCTATAAATAGACTAATATGTATATTATATAAGGTTAATCTGGAATTGAGAATCTTTTTGAAATATTATTTTTATCCAAATTATTCCCACTCTCATACATTCAATAATAAGAATAAAAAAGTGATAATTCTTCAATCCTAGAAGAACTAGAAGAGATCAACATGAACAACACAAGATGATTGGTTCACCATGCTAGCACCCAGTAATTTATCAGTGTTGTTCAAACATCAAAGGAACATGTGTGGACCACCGATACAAGGGCTCTACTTTAGGTTCTCCATACACAATGATAGCAATCCAAAATGGGTTTTGGATGGTAAATATCTTCATCAAAGAAAGATACTAAAAAAATGTAATCTTTTTTCATATCTAATTTAATTAATTATAAATTTAATATGCAAAAGATCTTATCTGGGTTCTGATATTTCAATGTCAATATTCAATGGAAAATTTTCATTGGTCATGAAATTTATGTCTTGCGTAATGGAGAATGATACATTGAATCTGAAAAAAAACCTAATGGTTATTCACCCAAACGGTGATTCTAATGCGTCTAGAACCTTCAAGTGGTATTAGATTACTCACGTTTAAATTTATAATTATTTAATTAATTATTGATCGATTATGTGCAATAGTTGTTAGATCATTAATTTCTAGATTATTCATTCTTTAATCTAATGTTCTATTAAAATTATTTAGACATATTAATATTAATGATTCAAGATTCATGTTTTTTTGAAAGACTATGAACAAATGGATAATGATCATAGATGTCATCAGGAGGTGTCGATGTTTTGGGCAAATTGATTGGGTTACACGGTATGTAGCTATATTACATGCCTTATAACCAAACTTAATGAACCTAGATATGTCTTGACATACATGACACGTCGATCATCAATTACATGTGGTGTATTTATTACACACCATGTATAGATTGTCCAATCATGGCACACAGTTTTCTAGATTAGACAATGTGTAGCTGGAGTACACATGGTGTAGTATATACAGTTTAGTGATGAAGTTCACGCTAATCGGTTGTAAAATACATGGTTTTTAACCATGTGAGACTAACATCCTGGATAATTAATGAAATACAGAGTGTGTATCTAGTGTACACAGCATGTAACTCAATAATTCCTACATCTGAAGAACACAACAATTAATTTGGCACATTGAATGGACACATGATAAGAAAAACACACAACATGTAGCTGGAGTACATGTCACATGGTTCCACATCTAAAGAAAATTCTGAGTTAATCAAAATTTTACATGGACACAAGGTAAGTAGAACACAGGGAATGTAGATGGTTAAACATTGTGTAGTCATACTGAGGTACACACCAAATTCCCAAGTGTTCATCCTAGATACACAACAATTGAGGAATAAGGTGTGTATCTCATAAGTACATACTGTGTTGTCTCCCAATAAAGGACAGAATTAAATTACATTAAAATAATTAATTACAGTATTCGAACCTAATTAAATTTTTAGCACCAGATATATATGACTATATCATAATAGAATGAAGAATTAATAAATTCTCAGTTAATTTAATATAATTTTCTATAATTATTGGTTATACGATTTTTTTTTCCATGAATTTATTTATGATCGGTATCTCTAAGATATTTTAGATTGTCATTAAGATGAATTGAATTAATTAAATATTTAATTAATTAATACAAGCATGTTTATCTTAATAATAAAGAACAAAATTAATTAAATTTAATCCAGTGTACTTTTACGTATTCGTTGCATGTGTAATACCACTCATGATATTTAACCAGACATATGTATGTGTCTGTTTTATTAAATTTAATTTATTGAAATGGTTATGAAATTATTAATTATTTAATATTAAATTAAATATAATGTTCTACGATTCATACCTTCCTCTTTTGTTATATAAGACCAATGTATGTGGTTATTTATGTAATTCACCTTAACCAATCCTTTGGTTCCCCACACCTTCTTTGGAGTTATAAACATATAAAATAAAAGGAGTATCCTAAGGTGCATAGAGGTTGTTCAAGATGGAAGAGAGAGAAAACCAACCTAGGTGACACATAGAGGGATAGGTGGAATATTGTAACTCATGCCAAGATCAGAACAAGGATTTTTTTAGAGGTTCATTGGTTGATTTATTTTCCACACAATAAATAAAATGTGAGATAATTTCATGATCGGGGTGTTTATTTATTTATTTATTTCAATATTGTTCATTATATATTTAATATATAAAAGACCGTGATCACACAAATAAATGAACTAATATAAAAATATGAATGTAAATTAACGTACTATGCATGTAAGTTTTATTGAAATAGTGTTAATAACTAAATTAAAATCCTATTAAAATAACAAGACATGTAAAGGATAAAAAAATAAATCTTTATACATAATAAATAAAATCCATCAGCTTAATATTAAGTTAGACTAAGCCTCCCATTAATTAATTTGAATGAAACCAATATAAATAAGGGTTTGAATAACCCATGTTGTGACACATACTTATATAAGTGGACTTCTAAAGATTATTTTGGGTTGAATTAAACATTTTACACAAAGAGGAGTAGCCCATAATAAACTCGATGTAACTTGGAGGAAAGTGTTGAGGAAATCCCAGTTAGGATTTCAGTATTGGGGAATATACTCAAAAGATCATTCATCTACAAGCCATTGGTTGGAAAATAAATTTTTTAACACCCCAATGTTTTAAAAGAATTCTATATTTCATATTGTAAAAGATACGCAACACCTATCTTAAAAAATAATGAAATATTATTATTTAAATGTGATTGTTATAAACTAGATGTTAAATTAGTGGTAATGAATATTATTAAACATCTTTCGAAATATATAATTTTCTTACAAACTTTTAATGTATTAATTACTTATTTTTTTATAAGAACATGATTCTGAGTAAAGTGATTTTAATCTTTAAAAATATGTTTTCTTAAAAAATGGTTTTCTTTTTTTTTTATGAGTGAATATTATAAATAAAATATAGAAATTATATAATTTTTTTTATAAAAAATAATATCATTTTTTAAATAATAATATAAAAATTATCTTAGCGTTAATTTTTCGTATTTGTCTAAAAATATGATTTTAAAGTGAATAGTGAAAAATACTAAGTTTTATAAAACTCGCATTTTCTTTATATTAAATAGTACCCTTATGATTTGAATTTCAAATAAAAGTAAATTATGTACTATTTAGTTATATATAATATAATAAATTATATTTGAATCATACGTATAGTTTATTTTGGTTTAAGTTTACTTTTGTGCTTAAAACATATTTTCTAAAAAATAATTGTGCATTGTGTTCTACGGGTTAGATTTTAAATTAAATTCTAAAAAATATATGTTTTTAATTTTAAATTTTTAAATAAATATTTTTAATCAATATATCCAAATTTATTAAAAATTTAAATTTTGTTTTTGGTCAATATTAATAGTAAACTTAGTAATTTTATTACCATGTTAAAGGGTAAATCGGATAATTTATGTTAAATATAAAATGATAGGAAGCATAAAATGACCCAAACACTTTCCTAAATCTTATTTTATGATTATATATCGACCATAGTAAAAAATGGATATAAATTATGACATTTTGGGGCCACATGGAATAGATTATGACCTTTATATTATTTTATTTAATGAAAAGTCAAACATGTCACACTCTTATTTTGAAAAAGTGTAATATTTCTAATATGGTGTTATCCAGACGATAAGTTAAAATAAAAATATATTTTTAAATTTCAAATATTTATCTTCATCGTGGAAATTTATTTTTAATTTTTACTAAAGAAATAATTACCTTAAATGCTTACAAAATGCTTATGCAGTAATTATTCACTTAATGGAAAAATGAAAAAATGAAATTAAAAATATTAAAATGAATATAATTTGAGATAATTAATGTAATCCAATAATTATATATATTATAATCACATATTTATGAAATAATAAAATATTTTTCTTGAATTTTATTTATTTTCTTGATGTTTTAAAATTTAATGTATTGAATAGTATCAAAATTGAAAATAATGATATTTTATAGGATTAATATTTTATTAAATTATTTAGAAATAATGAAATATTAAATAATAACAAATAGAATAATATATTTTATAAAATTTTATATTGTGTTCATTTATATTCCATTTTGAAACATCTTTCTTTTGAATAGTCTTATTATATTTTAGTCATTTGGGAAATTTCAAAAGTGCCCCTTAAATCAATTATAAAAGGGAACCTCCTTTCTCACTTATTTATATCACTTTGAAAAATATATAAAAATTAAACCTCATAAATTTTTATTATAAATATAGTTTTATATGTTCTAGAGGATTTCATCATTCCAAAATACCAACCCTGGATCCCTTAAAAAGTGATCTAAAAGAAATCCACTGAAGAACAGGTAATCATCTTTACCAACCCTTTCAAATTTATTTATTCTTATATTTCCTATTCATAGGTATTTTAAATCCTAAATTAATAAATATAGGGTAATATATATAAATATAAATGTTAATATTATTATGATATAACAATATTCTACCCTTTATCCATCTAATGAAAAATGAAAGCATTATTTGTGCATACTTACAACTTATCTTCTCTACATAGCATTGTCATTCATTTTTCATCACCACATTACATGAATTGTTATAATGATGGAAATACTGGATATATATGATAATTATTACATTATTTTGAATATTTAAAATTAATATATAATACATTTATCTACTCATTCACAACTAAGGGAATGATATGGTCGTTTGTTCGTATATATGACCTACCATCTTTAAAAAGATATTTGAATCATTTTCCAAATACAACATTAAAATTATTTTCTAAAAGTTATTAAATGATTAAATGTTATATTAATAGAATTAATAACATTCTGTATATGATGAATCTATATCTCACGCACATGAACCAGAACTTTCCTGACAAAACATGAATGGAAAAATGAAATAGTTAACACCCAAAATAAGAGTAATAAGGAAATATTATGAACAAAAGGGCGATAATATGGTATAAGAGGATCATATATGAAATTATTAATATTAATATTGTTTTGGAATAAATTATTAAGATGATTTAAACCATTATACATTAGTTTAAATCATATTCAACTAAAATAAAGCGTAAGGTAAGGGTTTCTGGTCTCACTTTTACTTATATGACACATATGTCATATTCTCCACTAATTTATTTTGTGTGGTTTATATACTTACACATTGATATATTATATCATGAATATATTTGTATTAATGGTATTTAAAGTTTTATATGATTTTATTTCTTTCATAGGGTTTACGATTTAAAAGATACCCAAGTGGTAAGGGTTTATTTCTCAATATCTTCATTTTTAAAAAATATTTATGGTTAAGTCCCCATTAAGGAATATAGATAATACATGTCTATTTTTTTTTAATTATTTTAAAAAATGTTTTTACTATTCTCCTTCAATTTTTCAAAGTAATTTTTAACCATGTTTTACTTTCTACAAAAAAATTTGAAATGATTTTTTTTGTCTTCCAAAGAAGGTAATTTGTAACTTTTCTGAAAACAAATATCAAAGGAATGTTATTTTAACTTATATAACATGATTATATTTTACCACTTTCATGGAACCTTAATGATATAAATCTTCCTTTACATGTTTACTAGGTTATTTTCAAATATAATGTTTTCTTTCATATTTTCAAAGTTTTTTTTAAAAGAAAATTTCAAAGAGAAAAAGATATTTTCCTCAAAAATGTTTTGAATGATATTTTTATGATACTTTTATTAATTAAGGAAAACAAACATTTTTTTAAATTATTCACCACTAGTTATATGTTATAATGATAGCACGCTTTGAATCATTTACTAACTTGTGATCATTATATATAGAATTTCTCTTAAATAGCCATATTCTTGCATCATGGATATAATTATTGTCTAAGTCTTATACTAACTCTATATACGGTATTACATTTATAAAATATTTGATTTAATGTGTAATTATTGATAAATATATATTATTTACTCAATAAAGATATTTTTTATAATACATATTGATTCTTGAATTAATTTGATCAATTCAACATATAAGGAATTTGTTAGATATGCAGTCACAAGTGGGGTCCGAAATTATATACCCCATCGATACATCGGTAGGTTTAATGAGAAAAATTAGTTGAAAAAAATAAATGAGTGTTTACCCATAAAGATCAAACTATCTTATGAAAGGTTTTGATGGTATATATACCATGACGTTTGACATCATAGTATCTAATATTAATAATTTCACTTATTAAGAATTTGGTTATTATTATCCATGATATTTTCACTATGATATTATATGTGGATTCATATTTTTCACAAGTTATTGATTAAATGGAATTTGTTTCCAAATATTTACATTTCTATAATGACTAATCCTTATCTTCATATGATAGAAATGTTATTGATTAAATGAAATGCATGGTCAGTTATGTATCTTTCCATATTGATTATGCCTTATTGATTTGAGATATCTTTCATAATATGTAACCCTTATTGAGCATTTGAGTTCACCCATATTTTGTTTCTTTTATATATAATAAGAAGGATAATCCTTTTAATTATTTCAAGAATATAAAATAATTTCCATTACTATAAAATTCATATCATGTATGTAGCTGGGTTTTCAAAAAAACCAAATTGATGAGTCCTTCAGGATTTGACTACTTATATTTGTGCTAATGTAATAAAGTAACCATAGAATCTGGGCTAATAGCATTGGGGTTGGTACATTTGGTATCAAAGGAAGTTTTTTATAATCCTTGGGAACTATATTTAGTAAAACATTAATTAGATAATGGAACCTTGTGACAAAATTTTAAAATATTCCCAAAGAAACCAAGCTTTTGATTTAGAGATTAGTAATACATAAATCTTTTATTTACTTTAAGTGTTTCACTAATTTTAATATCATAAATTATGTTTCATAAGGTTATGATCTAATAAATTTTATTAAATTATTTAGAAATTTAACCTAGTAGAAGGAATGGGAACCATATGATTTATTGTAATACAAAGAGTATAAATGATCATTTCCTTGATGGTGTTAAGATTGTCTTTTAAAGGGCACCAATCTCCCAAATATTCTTATTTTACATGTACATATTATCTTTTTCTATTAAGATATATATATAATTTTCTATTTATTATCGCATTGAAGGGAAGAAACAAAAGAAAACAAAGATAAAGAAAAAATGTTTTAGAGGAATGAAGGAATCAAGTGTTTACCCACATGAGATAATTGTGGAAAGAAACACTTTGGTACTTTCTTAAAGGGAATGGGAGTTTGCTAAAAGTGTGGAGGTAAAATTCAAACAAGCATGTGAATTCAAGTGAAATAAATAAATATAAATTTTATAGTGTTTCAAATATAAGTTTATGGGGAACTACACAAACCAATTCCCCAAGTGTAGATGGAATATAGCTTGGAAGAAGAAAAGGAATCAAGTTAAAGCATATGATATTACTATAGTCTTAGTGGAATGATTAAAGTAATTTTGTATTTGGATTTAATAATATTGTCGTAGTACTATTTTATAATTGGTATACTAGTCATAATAATCATCGAATGCATATGTACTGTAATGCATTTTATTTTATTTAAGTATTTTAGAGAATATGTTGAATGGTGTGATAACCAAGATATGTAATTACTGTTAAGGGGATATTTTTGGAGAATGCCTGGAAATGGTAAAATATAACCATTAATAGGTTCCTGATGTTGACTTTAGTTGGGGTAAATAAAATACAAACATTAAGGAATTAAATGGGATAGTATTCGTGACATTGAAAATGGTCTATTAATAAAGTAACTGATGATAAATATTTTTGAATTTATGAGAAACATTTGATAACCTGATATTTTATTCAAAGAATAATGATAGAGTTGATTCCTAAATTCATACATCTTTTTAATAAGTTTTTATAGTGATCACCATGTTTTAAGATAATATATTATTAAGGTATTTACATGTGACATTAACAGATGATTTGTGGGGAATTAATGATCATTTTATATTGAAAATTTAGTGTCCACGTTCATAATTTTTTATTTTTATTTTTTTGAATTTGGTCATATATATTTTAGAGGAGCCTTAATATTGAAAATTTGTGGAATGAATTAAGTTTTAATTTCGATATTATTGTTTTTATTTATTATATTTTATAACCTATTATAACCATTTTTGAAATGGTAAATATTTAGAGGTATCAGAAATGAATTCTTGATATTTTGATTCATTAAAAGTGTTTCAGGCATGAAAAAGTCACCACGAATATCCATTTCTGGGCGTAAGATATGAAGTGGAAATAGATAGGAACACAACCAAGAGATGATATTATTATAATGACATAAATAGAATAAATTATTTTATTTTATTTATTTATTTATCAAGATTTTTAAATAATCCCTTAACTTTAGAAAAAGGATCTCGAAATAAAAATGGTATCTGATTACTTTTCTTACCAATAAATCAGTGTCCTTTTAAACCATCACATATTTATGGTTTTGTGATGGCTAACTATCTCATAACCATATTCTATATACCTCTTTATTAATAAATGGGTTTTAGGTTTATATTCCATGTCTATATTTCTACTTCCAACCAAATTTCACAAATTTAGAATCCATGTTTTGTGATGAACATTATATTTCCTTTACCCTCTTTTTAAGAGGAAGTTTTATTAACACTTTTTATGATGCGAGGTGTCCAAAAAAATCTTTCAAATGTAAAACCCTTGATTACCAAAAATATTTTATAATCTAGAGGATGAAATTTATTTAATTGGGTGAATATAACACCCCAAGATTTTAAAATAACATTATATTCGATAGCATATAAGATATGCAACACCCAACTTAAACAAATAATGAAATATTATTATTTAAACGTGATCATTATAACCAAGATGTTTAATTAGTGGAAATTAATATTAATTACCACATTAGGTAATATATAACTATAGTAATTTTTTAAATATATTAATTAATTCTTTTTGAATAACCACTTGATTTTTAATAAAGTCATTTTACTCTTTAAAAGTATGGTTTTCCCAAAAATTTATTTCTTTAATTTTGTAAGTGAATATTATAATAAATTTATGGAAATTATATAAATTTTATCTTATAAAAAATAATATAATTCTTGAAATTATCATATTAAAATTATCATAATGTTAATTTTTTGTATTTTTTTGAAAAGATTGATTTTTTCAGGGAATAGAGAAAAATAACAATCTCTATAAAATAACCATTTTATTTATATTAAAAAGTCCATTTAATATATGAATTAGATAAAAAATTAACTTAAGTATTCTATATTTATATATAATATAATTACCTATATTTTAATCATCCTTAAAACTTATTTTTATATAAGTTCATTTTTGGGCTTAAAATGCATTTTGAAACAAAAATTCAAGCATTCCATGATCTATTTGTTAGGAATTAATGATCATTTTATATTGTAAATTTAGTGACCATGTTCATAAGTATAAGAAGAAATAAACGTGAAAGAGTTGGTAATGAAAAGTCAAACATTCCATGCTCTAGTTTTTAATAAGTGTAATATTTTTAATATGGTGTCATCCAGAAGCTATATTAATCAAAAATATTATTTAAAAATATTAAAGATTTAACTTCATCATGGTAGTTAATTTTTAATTTTTATTGAATAAATAATTTCCTTAAATTCTTACACAATGTTGATTCAGTAATTATTATATTAATATAAAAATCAAATAAATGATATTAAAAAAATAAAATAAATATAATTTTAGATAATTAATATTATAAATTAATTATATATATTAACAATATTTTTTTTGGATATAATAATTTTTTTGAATTTTACTTGTTTCCTTGATGTTTTTAAAGTCAATGTAATGAATATTATCACAATTGACAATAATGATATTTCATGGGATTAATATTTTATTACATTATTTTAAAATCATAAAAATATTAAATAATAAAAAAGTGGAAAATATATTGTCAAAATTGTAATACCCTATGAATTTATAAGTCATTTTAAAACATTTGGTTTCTATATCCTACATTAAATAATGGTTATAAAGATTTATTAAATTATAAAATATTATAATTATAAAATTTATAAATTTATAGATATTAGTAATCTATATCCCATGCATATGAACCAGAACTTACGTGACTAAACATACATGGAAAAATAAATCTTTTAACACCCAAAATAACAGTAATAAGGAAATATTATTAATAAACAAGTGATAAGAAGGTATAATATGATCATATATGATATTATAAATATAAATATGATTTTATTATAAATTATTAACATGATTTAAAAAATTATATAGTAGTTTAAATCATGTTAAACTAAAGTAAATTGTAAGACAATGGTTTCTTAAATAACTTTTACTTCTGTGAGACAAATTTCATATTCACCACTTATTTATTTTATGCAGTGTATATAATTTCCCTTTGATATATTATATCATTAATATATTTTTATTCATGGTATTTAAAGTTTCATTCTAACTTATTACTTTTACAAGGATTATGATTCAAAAGATACCCAAGTGTTAAGGGTTTATTTCATAGTCTCTTCATTATTTGAGGTTTTTTATGTTTAATTCCCCACTGAAGAATTTTTATATTACATGTTCATGTTTTCTAAAAGGTTTTTAATTTTTTTTTCTATTCACCTAAAAAAATTTAAAGTAATTTTTAACCATGTTTTACTTTTCACAAAATGGTTTTAAAGGATTTCTTTTGTTTTCTTAATGAGGTACTTTGTAATTTATCTAAAAAAAATACAGAAAGAATGTTTTTTAAGATTATGTTTCATGAGTGGATTTTACCACTATCATTTATCCTTAATTATTTAAAGCTTATTTTATAAGTTTACAAGTTTATTTTCAAATAAAATATTTCCCTTCATATTTTCATATTTATTTTTAAACATAAATTTGAAAGTGAAAAAGATATCTTCCTAAAAAAATTAATGATTTTTTAATGGTACTCTTTTTCATAAATGAAAAAACCCATTTAATATACTTATTCATCACCAGTTATATGTTTTGATGATACCATCCTTTAAATCATTCACTTACTTGTGATCATTATATATTTTATTTCTCTTAAATATCCATATTTTTGTATCGTAGATATATTTATTTCCTCAGTAATATACCATATCTACATATGGTGTTACATTTGGAAAGTATTTTATTGACTGGGGAATTATTGATAAATCCATATTCTTACTCAATACGGATATTTTTTGATAAGGATTATTGATTTATGAATTCAATTAATCAAATATATATATGGGTAACGTGATAGAAATGCAGTGATGGGTGGGGCCAAGAATTATATTCCTCCTTGATGCGTCGGTCGGTCTTATGAGACAAATCATTTTTCCAAATTAAATGTTTTTTTACTCATACTGATTAAATTTTCTTTTAAAAGGTATTGACAGTATAGATACCATGAAGTCTGAGGTTATGGAATCCAACATTAATCATTTTCCTCATTAAGAATTTGGTTATTATTATCCATGAGATTTTCACTAGGATATTATATATGGATTCATCGTGTGCACCACTTATTGATTAAATGGATTTTTTTTCAATTAATTAAATTTCTATAATTACTATGCCTTATCTTCTCATGAAAGACAAGTTATTGATTAAATGGATTGTGTGTTCAGTTATTTACCTTTCTATACTGATTATGAATTATTGATTCAAGATAGCTTCTTCTATATATAAACCATACTGTGCATTGGAGCTCACCCTTATTTTTTTCTTTTCCCCAAGATATAAAGTATAATACTTTTAATGATTTCAATGATATAGAACATTTTTTATTATTATGTTTCATGTTTTATACTTAATGTAAAATGGGTATCAAGTATGTATCTGGTTTTCCAAAACTACTAAACTGATTAGTCCTTTGGTATTTGACTACTTGTATTTGAGCCAATGTAATAAAGTAATCACAAAATCTTGGCTACTAGGGTTGGGTTTCTTAGACATGGATACCTAAATACCTATAATTAATTGACTAAGACCTTTCTTGGGTCATCAAAATAGACATATGGATCATTTCCAATAAAATTTATAAGCAACTAAAAATTTTAAGTCTAATGGTGAGGGCTATTAGGGGTTGTTAAAATAGTGAAAGACTTAATAAAATTTAAAAATATTATTTCTTAGAAAATTTTCAATCAAGAAAAGTACTTGTCATATATTTTTAATTACTAAAGAAAAATGGAAAGCAACACCATGAAACCACTATGATCATTTCTTAAATAAGGCAATTTCCTTAAAAATAAAATTTCCAAATATGATTCATTGTTATAATAACATTTTTATTATGTTTTGGAATCCTCTATTCCCCTTCTACCACCAAGTAAGTGAGAAAATGTGAAAATGATTCCTCATGGGGATATGTAGAGCATGCTTCTTATGCCTGTTGTATTATATTATCAACTATGTTCAAAGATTTTATTATGCAACATAATGACCGGGATTATTACACAATATTATCTCATATTATTTTATTAAGAAAGATAAATAAAGGCTTAAAATTAATAATATTGGCAATGCGCTATATCATTATAAACTAGAAAAAGGTAATCTAGCTACTAATCATGCTTTCAAAATACTAGGGTATATTGATCAATTAAAAAAATTGGACTTCCAATTAGATAATAAATTATCTATTAATATTATTTTATTATTATTTCCAAAAACATTATCCTTATTAACCCAAGACAAGATAAATGAAAGGGATAAGTCTCTAGGGAAATTATTGTTAATACTTCCCCAAGTGGATAAGGATTTGTTAAAACCTATTTCTCCCAAATTTATAGTTAAAATTTTGAAATACACGGTAGAAGATACCATGGATAATATAAATCCATAAAATTCTTTATAGTATCCTTTAAAGAGATAAAAGATTCAAATATAGAATAATGAATAGATGGCTATTTTCTTCTAATGTAGAAAGAATGGACATTGGAAAATAAATTGCAACGAGTTGAATAAGCAAGAATATTCATAAACATCGGGTATAGTCATCAGGTTTATATTCACTACATGTATATTAAAATACAATATACTTACAACATAAATGTATTTAAATATATTAAATGAGAAATAATAGAAAGGTTATGGAGTAAAATCAAAAGGAGTTGAGAAAGGAAGACTAATACGTCAGTTAAGGGAAGCTCACAACTTCTCATTGTAAAAATTGATCTATTGAAGTTTTTGTAATACCCCATGATTTTATATTTAGTTATTTTCTTCAAATTAATTCAATAGCTTGAAATACAAGCAACACTGAGTTTGAGTGCACCACAACTTACCAAACTATCCATTCAAAAAGCAGTTTTGAATAGTATTAACTGAATTTTGAATTTTATATACTCTATATAATTTTAACATCCATATGATGTGTTTCTTAGACAGAATATAAGAAGAAATTCAATTTTTAAGATAAAAGAAGTACTTTTCAAAAAATGTAATTTTTCTACCTTTTAATGGAGAACCCTTTTAAATTAAATATTTGACACTTTTATGTATTTTATTTGAAAAAATAAACTTCTTCTTTAGAATAGGGACATAAAAAATTTAGTTTGGGTAAATTTTCAGTGATTTTCTGATAATTTTCATATTTTGATGAATAGTGAAAATACTAAATTTTAATTGAAAACAACTTTTTTAATAAAAATAATTTTTATTGTTAAATTATACATATGAATGGTTTTGAAGTATAATTAGAATTATTTTTTATCATTTAATTCAATTTTTGTCATTGGAAGTGATTTTACATTTAAATTGGAGAAAAACACATATCAATCTTTTGATAGTTTTTACTTCCCAAAAACCAACCTTATGGTTTTGACGATGAGAATATTTTTTAAATTAATTAATACAACTTATATGTTTTTAATTTGGTAAAATAGACATAATTTTTTAATTTTAAATATCAAAATTATCTTTGGGTAAATTTTTGGTATTTTTCTAAAAACATTTAATTTTTTGATAAATAGTGAAAAACACAGCATTTTTGTTTTAAACCGACTATTTATTTAAATAATTATTTATTTTATTTAAATTTATTTTAAGTAAAAATAGATACATAATACCTATATTAGTTCAATGTAATTCATTGGAGTCATTTTATAATAATATTAGATGCATAAAATTTTATTGAACTATTTAACGCAGTTTACCCACCTTTTAAGCACATTTGGAAATTTGCATAAAACATAATTTTAACACTTATGTGAATTGAATTTAAAAAATCCGAGAGGAACAGTTGATATTAGTAAGTAAAATTTGGTTCAATATCATGAAAATATTTTTTTTGAATATTAACATTTGAATTTTATTCACCATGGTTAAAAGTAAATTGGGTAATTAAAGGTAAAAATGATATTATAATTACCCAAACTCATGTCCTAATTCTATTGGATAAGTTTATTTTGTCCAAAATAAACCTTAGGAATAAAATATGATCCTTTTTTATCTAATTGTTTTAGATTGGGACATTTATTATTATTTAATTTAAAGAAGAGTTAAAAGTATTAAATTCAAAGTTTAATAACTAAACCATTTTTAATATAGGGTTATACATAAGATATATTAGACTATAAATATTCATTAAAAATATAAAAAATATTTCCTAAATCATGGTATTTTATTATAATTTTTAGAAATCAAAAAATTAAATTTATTTATGACACAATGATGATGTCGTAATTACCTTATTAATGAAAGATTAAAATAATTGATATTATAAATATCAAAATAAATGTAAATTGAGACTTTTGATGAATTCTAAGAATTTTTTAGATTAATATGACATGTTAGAGTTGATAAAATAAATTTTTTTCAAAGTTATAAAGTTTTTATGACTTTTACAAAAACCAAATACCAAATAGTATCAAAATTGACATAAATGAGTTTTTAAAACAATTTCTATTTTATTAAATAATGTAATATTCCTAAAAATATAAGGTTCAGTCAAAGGACTTATATAAGGTTATATATGTAAATAATGAACCATTTGGGGTTTTCTTTCCTTTTTATAGTAAGTTTATTATAAATTTATTATAATGATACTAGAATACATGGTAAAAGTTAAACTATTTAACTAAGAGTTAAATTTAAAAGATAAGGTTAATATGGTGACCTAAACCTATAGAAACCTATTGGTTGATAATTTTTCAACCTATACCCACCCTATACTCTAAATAATTTTTTTTGGATCCATTATAAACCGAATATTATTATTTATAATAAAATAATATTTCAAGCTTTTCCAAAAGTGACCCTCTCCTACCTTATAAAAGCGTAATTCCCCTTCTCTTAATTTCACACCTCCAAAGCCATTTTGGATCAGCCAACCCCTTCTCAAATATCTTCCCAATTACCCTCATTTTAACCTAGAGGCCTTACTTTGATCATAAATCCAACCTAAGGTCCCATTTTGATCAAATCAAAAAGGAAGCACCCGAAGAAGAGGTAATAATTTCATCACCTCTTTCAAAGTTATTTTCTTCTTCCACTTCCTCTTTATTTGTTGTTTCCATACCAAAATAATAACTCCAGTACCTTCTACATACTGTGATGTTATTATAAATATGGTACAACCGTATTCATTTTTCTATCCAATCTATAAATGACAAAGTCATCGTACGTGCGTACGTACGGCTTATCGTCTCCACGTTGTGGTATAGTCTGTTATTCAACACTTCATTATTTGGATGGGTATAATAATGAGTATAATTTCTGTAAATAATAAATATAAAATATTATTTATATATTATATATTATATAACATCCAATTAAAAATTCTTTTTCCATCAACAGAATGATATTATCGCTCGTGCGTACGTACGGATTACCGTCTCCACAAACGTAGTGAGATTCATTCCCCATCGTAACCATTCAGAAATAATTTTCATTTTTTGATTAAAATTAATTTTTAAGAACTTAATATTATTATACATATGATTAAAATACATCTTATACATAACAAACAAGACTTATTTAACAAAACATATAAATGAAAATGAATTAGTTTACACCCGAAACAATGATACTACTGAAATATTATTAACAAAGCAATATTAGACGATCATATATGATATCATATTTATGTATGTGATTATTGTATAATTTAATAAAAGTTATTTAACTATTATACTGGATTTTAAAATACCTTCAACCAAGGAAAAGTACAAGGTAATGGGTTTCCATCTCACTTATTATTCCCGTGAGATTCATGTTATATTTACACTATTTTCTTTTATGTGGTGTATGTACTACCCATGATTGTATTATTTATGTAATATAAATTAATTTATGGGTATTTAAATCTACATTGTATGATCCTTCTTTCATGGGGTGAATGTTTCTTAAGTTACCAAATCGGTAAGGGGATTTATAATTTTGATTTGCACTCATTGGGTTTTAGCCAAACATCATTGATTATTTTAATCCAAGATTATGTGTGAAATCACATTTTATTTATTTATGTTATAATTTCCACTCCCCTTTGTGAAGATATACATTTGATACACATAATAAATTTATTTCTAAATTCTCAATTCATCAATATGATCTAGATAAGAGTAATCTTAACTCAATTACCATTCATTGAGTAAAACAACCAAGTCATTGGTGTTGTTTTTACAAGAATATGTGTGAATGTCCTCTGATTGATTTACACTGAATATACAATCATATTGAGTGTATTTATATTTTTCACACATAATTAAGTCATTGATTTATCTTTAACTTAAGGATACGATCTTTATAAGGTATTTCATCTCAATTTACATTCCATTGAGACTTCTTTGTTGTTATGAACCAATTCACTTTTATATGGTGAATATACTGTACTTTGACATGGTATATCATGAATCCATTTAATCTCATGATATTATAAAGTTTTTATTACCTCAATTATTTGTATTCAAGTGTCTCTCATTTTGTTAGTAACTCTAACTAAAATATCATTTTAAATGTTTTAAAGATTTATTCTTCTAAATAATTATCATTAATGTCTTTGTTTTAAAAATATTTTAAAGGATTTATTTATATGGACATGATTGCTTTAAAATTAAAATTCCTTTTAAAAGTTTCAATGTGGTATGGGAAGCTTTAATTCAAAAATATATTTTGAACGAATTCTTGATAAATAGTGAGACTTTTAAATATTTTCAATAAAAAGGGATATTTCTCTCAAATAGTTTTACTGGTTATTTTCATCTATGTCAATATCCTTCATTATTCTTTATTGAGGATGATTTATTATAAAAAAAATATTTCATATTGTATTTAATGAGAGTTGTTTGACTTTGGATGTTCTATTTTTATACCATTAATGGTTTGTGGTTAAAATATTAACATTTCATATGCTAGTTTTAATACGAATTTTTATGTCATGTTTCAACCATTTCATATGAATAATTTCTTAGACATAGTAAGTGAAGGGTGGATCCTGATATAGCTCCTCAATTAATCAGTAGGTCTCATTAGACAAACTAGTGCCTTGGCACAAGGCATTGATAAAATCTTATTTGTAGTCTTGGAATGAGGCCATGACTATGTGGTTATGATGTCCAACATTATGAATTCTATCATTATGAAATTAGCTATTGATATTACATGTGATTATTCGACTAGTAGAATATCAATGTGAATAATTAAATGGAATTATTTGATTTATCTTTTCCCTATTATGCTGGAGTTTAATTTTAAAAGGCTTTTGTTTTAGTATTATACATTACCTTAAATATTTATGCATATTTATGATAGTTTCTGCTATATTGTTATCCTTACTAAGAATCTAAGCACGCCTCTTTATTATGTTTTCTTTTTCCTAGGATGTGAAGAATTATATTATGATTAACCTGTAGGGATAGGCCAATGGATATAAGTGTGTTCAAATGGGAAACAATGTTGTTTTTTTTAATTTCATGATGTAATGTAAAACTTATGTATGTATCTAGTACTTATATGGATACTAAACTAAACGTTATTTTGAGACTTGATCTCTTGTGATCATTCCAATGTTATTTAATAATGCACTGAATATGGGTAACTAGGGTTGAGACATTTATAGTTGGTATTAGAGAAAGTTTAGTACAAACCTTGGAAGCTAAATTTATAAAAACTCTGATTAGAAAACACTACCCTAAGATAGACTTTGAGGATTAATATAGAAGAACATCCAAAAATTTTGTTTATGTAAATATTAAGTGGGTTTTCCAAGAAATTAATCCCTATATGGATACGATCAGTTATAGGAGGCTCAAGAACATATGTACCTAAGGGTAAAACCCAAAAACTCCGCTTTGAGCTAGACTCAAATACGAACTGGTGCACAACAACGGGACTTGCTGCACTCTTGGTTACAAAACTCCCAGAGGATATGATTAGGATACTTCATGTTTTCTTTACAAACTGATTCGAAGGATTTTAATATAATATGAGAATAAATGACCTTGGTTAATCCTAAGGTGTTTTGTATTGAAAATAAGGTTTCATGATATTCTCTAAATAATTTTATGAATATTTTTACTCATGCTATTATTTATGTTTATAGTCAATAGCAGGATTACAAGGAAGTCGTAGTTACATTGAACATGATGTATAAGGTGGTAAGGATGGTGAAAATGAACAAATAAATGGAATTTTGATAGGATTAAAAGATATCATGTTCATGTCAAAGTAGTTTTCCAAAAATATGATCAACAAAACATACATTAACCAATTCCCAAACTCAATAGAGAAGAAGATGGTGGATAATGATAAAAGATCCAACTGTGGGGAATGTAGAGAAAAAAACCTCAACTCTCATAATGTCGGAAATGTGGAAGGATACACCCAGGAAAGTATCTCAATGGAACAAAGAAATGCTTTATGTGTGGGAAAGAAGGACATAAAGTAAATAATTTCCGAGGAAAAATGAAGAGTACTATGGAAGAAAATAAAAATGACCCTAAAAATCTATTTACTATTATTTTCCATAAATGAAGGGGACTTGGGCATTACTCAAGTCAATTCCCTATTCTATTGGATAACCACTAGGTCAAGGAAAAACCTATGTGGAATGAAATGGATGGAGAAATGTTTAAAAGTATTAATACTCTTTGTTCATGGAATTACTTTGGAAGAATTTTCTCTTGTTTGTGTAACCCTGCAGTTTGTTATTTGAAAATTCTATTTAAGGAAGAATTATCTTTTCTTTTGTGGATTTATAAAGAACCATTTGGGTTTATATGATCCTTGAATTTGAGGCAATTACAGGTTATTAATTTTTAGGATGAAAATGTGAGGTATGAAATAACATTTGTGGTTAAATTATGTTATGGTTATTTTGAGGAATTTATCTCATTTTGGGAATGTTATAAAATATATTTTTTGAAAAAGGACAACACGCAGACCTTGTGACAACCCGTCGCGTCGGACAAAGCTGCAGGAATTGAACCCACAACCAAAGTGTGACTGAGATTTATCACTTACCACTGGACTACGTGAAGTCCCTGGTTATTGTGACTAATTATTTTTAGTTAGATGATTTTATTAATCAATAATAAGTTTATTTGGGATCTTATGTTTCATCAAATGGATATCCTTATTATAGGAAAATGATTTGGTGATTAAGTGATAATTGTTATTTTGGAAGATGTTCGCTTTGTTGGGAACACTATATGCCTAAGAAAAATTGAATACTACGGGATTTCATTTGAGGAGTAATGATGTATATTTTTTATTTTGGAAGAATCAATGTATTTTTATAGAGATATAGGTTATTAATGGAAATGATTAACCTATCATTCAGAATATGTGATTTGGTTAATTACACTTCTGTATGAGATGTTAAGAGTAGTTTTTTCCATTTGGAGATAAATGTTAAGATTTAATATGAAAGACTGTGATTAAATTATTCTATGTCTTGGGTTTCAATATTAGTTTGGATTATATTGAATGATTTTAAGGACAATTGTTTATTGAATGGTCTTTATTAAACTTTTGGTATTATTTGTTTAATTTTTGTAAATTAAGATTAGTATTTCTTTTAATAAAGGATTATCCATTTTTTTATCATCTTATCTTGCACTAACCATTTAGTTTTTCTTAATCTCTAAAGGCAAGGGAAATATATAGTTCAACCTTTGTGGATTATTTGATTCTCTAGAAGATGATTCTAGCATTTCAAATGTGACCTAGTCATCTTGAATACTCATCATTTAGAGAAAAGATGATTTAGTGGCAGATTTTTATTAAAGGATGAAACTTTACTTAAAAATTAAGTATATCTCTTTATTTTATTCATCAATCTCAGAAATAAATTCCTTAACTTGATGAAATAGAACTTAAAACAAAAAAATGTTGTTTGTTTACTTTTCCTACTGGGAAACTAATGACTATTTAACATGTCACAAGTTTGTGGTTTTTTTGTTGTTAACATTATTCTAATCATGTTTTCTATCACTCTCCATCAGAACTTGACACTTATTTTATCTTACATATCCCTTTTTTCCTACATGGAATCCTAGTATGGGTTATCTCGTGTGACCTTTGTACTTCTCTCTCTTTCTTTTAAAGTGATAGTTTTATTGACTCTTATCCAAATTTGGGACTTTCAATGAAGTTCCCAATCCCAATTTTAAAATTTAGAGGATGAAATTTCTAAAAGGGAGGAATAATGTAACACCCCAAGATTTTATAGTAATTCATTTTCCTTAAAGTAATTTAATAGCTTATGTTACATGCAACACCGAGTTTGAGTGCACCACAACTTTCCAAAATAGTCGTTCAAAAAGCTATTATGAATAGTATTAACTAGATTTTTAATTTTATATACACCATATAATTTTAATATCCATATTTCGTGTTTCTTAGACATAATATAATAACAAATTAAATTTTTTAGATAAAAGAAGTATTTTTCAAAAATTACAATTTTACCACCTTTTAATGGAGAGCCCTTTTTAAATCCAATATTTGACACTTTTATATATTAAATTTGACAAAATAAACATTTTATTTATAATTGGGACATAAAAATTTACTTTGGATAAATTTTCAGTTCTTTTCTAATAACTTTTATATTTTGATGAATAGTGAAAATACTAAATTTTAATTGAAAACAACTTTTTTAATAAAAATAATTTTCATTGTTAAATTATAAATTTTAATGGTTTTCAAGTATAATTAGATTATATTTTTATCATTTAATAAAATTTTGGTCATTGGAAGTAATATTACATTTAAATTAGACATAAACACATATCAATCTTTCGATAGTTTTTACTTCTTAAAAACCCACATTCTGGTTTTGACAATGTGAATATTATTTGAATTAATTAATAAAACTTATATTTTTTTAATTTGGTAAAATATACATCATTTTTGAATTTGTATTATCAAAATTAGCTTTGGGTGAATTTTTCTTGTTTTTCTAAAAATATTCAATTTTTTGACAAATAATGAAAAACACTGCATTATTGTTTAAAACCAAACTTTTATTTAAATAATTATTTTCATCATTTAGATTTATTTTAAGTCAAAATATATACATAATACCTATATTATTTCAATTTATTCATTGGATTCATTTTATAATAAGATTATATGTATAAAATTATATTGAACTATTTAACGTCTTTTACCCACCTTCTAGGCACATTTGCAAATTTGCATAAAATCTAATTTTTCCTCTTTTGTGAATGGAATTTCAAAATTTAGAGAGAAAATATTGATATCAAGAATTAAAATTTGGTTCACTAGGATGAAAATAATTTTGGGAGAATAGTAACTTTTGAATTTATATACCACGGTTAAAAGTTAATAGGGTAATTAAAGGTAAAAATGATATTATAATTACCCCACCATATGTCCTAATTCTATTATATAAGTTTAATTCGACCAAAATAAACCTTAGTAATAAAATATGATCCTTTTTATCCACTTTTATTAGATTAGGACATTTATTATTATTTTATTTAAAGAAGACTTAAAAGTGTTAAATTCAAAGTTTGATAACTAAACCATTTTTAATATAGGGTTATACATTAGATAAATTCGAATATAAATATTATTTAGAAATCTAAAAATATTTCATACATAATGATATTTTATTTATAATTTTTAGACATTAAATAATTAAATTTATTTATGACACAATGATGATGCAGTAATTACCTTATTACTGAAAGATTAAAATAATTGATATTATAAATATCAAAATAAATGTAAATTGAGACTTTTTATGCATTACAAGAATTTTATATCTTAATATGACATGTTAGGGTTTATTAAATAAATTTTTTTTCTAAGTGATAAATTTTTTATGAATTTCACAAAAACCAAATACAAAATAGTGTCAAAATTTACCTAAATGAGTTTTTAAATCAAATATTATTTTATTAAATGATTTAATATTCCTAAAAATCTAAGTTTCAACCAAAGGACTTATATAAGGTTATTTATGTCAATAATGAACCACTTGGGGTTCTATTTGATTTTTATAGTAAGTTTATTAACCATTTATTATAATGATACAAGAATACATGGTAAAAGTTAAACTATTTAACTAAGAGTTAAATCTAAACGATAAGGTTAATATAGTGAACTAAACCTATCTAAAACCCATTTTTTGAGAGTATTTTTACCCATACCCACATTAACCTCTAAATAAATTATTTTTTATCCATTAGTAACTGAAAATTATTTTATAATAAAATAATATTTCCAGTTTTTCCTAAAGTGACCCTCGCCTCTCTTATAAAAGGGTACTTTCCCTTATCTTAATTTCACACCTCCCAAGCCACTTGTCTAGGCCAAAACCTTATAAAATATATTCCCAAATACACTCACTTTAACCTAGAGGTCTTAATTTTATCATATAGCTAACCTAAGGATCCCTTTTGATCAATTCAAAAAGGAATCACCCGAAGAAGAGGTAATAATTTCCTCGCCTCTTTCAAAGTTCATTTCTTCTTACACTTTCTCTTTATTTGTTTTTTACATACCAAAAAAATAACTCCATTACCTTATATATACTGTGATATTATTATAAATATGGTAAAACCATATTCATTATTCTATACATCCTATGAATGACAAAGTCATCATACATGCGTACATACGACTTACCATCTCCACGTTGTGGTGTAGTTTGTTATTCAAAACTTCGTTATTTGGATTGGTATAATAATGAGTATAATTGATGTAAATAATAAATATAACATGTTAATTATTCTGTATATATGATATATCATCCAATTACATACGATTTTACCATCAATAGAATGATATCATCGCTAATGCATACGTACAGATTACCGTCTACACAAACGCGATGAGATTCATTCCCCATCCTAACCATTCAAGAATAATTTTCATTTTATGATTAAAAATTATTTTTAATAACTTAATATAATTCTCTATATGAATAAAATACATCCTATCCATAAAAAACATGACTTATGTAACAAAAAATATAAAGTAAAATGAATCAGTTAACACCTGAAACAATGATACTACTGAAATATTATTAACAAAGCAATATTAGAAGATCATATATGATATCATATTTATGTATTTTATTATTGTATAATTTAATAAAAATTATTTAACTATTATTCAGGATTTTAATTTACCCTCGACCAATGAAAATTATAAGGTAAGGGTTTTTCATCTCACTTCTTATTCCCATGAGATTAATGCAATATTTACACTATTTTCTTTTGTGTGGTGTATGTACTTCCCATGATTGTATTATTTGTGTAATATACATTAATTTATTTGTATTTACATCTTTATTTTATGATCATTATTTCATGGGGTGTATTTTTTGTAAGTTACCAAATCGGTAAGGTAATTTCTAATTTTGATTTCCACTCATTGGGTTTTATGAAAACATCATTGATTATTTTTCTTCGAGATTATGTGTGAAATAAATATTTGTTTATTTATGTTGTAATTTCCACTCCCCTTTGTGTGGATATAATTTTTACACACATAATAACTCCATTTATAAATTCTCAAGTCATCAATATGAACTTGATAAGATTAATCTTAACTCAATTCCCATTCATTGAGTTAAATATCGAAGTCATTGGTGTTGTTTTTACAAGAATATGTGTGAATGTCCTATGATTTTTTATACTATAAATCCAATCATATTTAGTATATTTATATTTTTCACACATAATTATTTCATTTATTAATCCTTAACTTAAGTATATGGTCTTTATATGGTATTTCATCTCAATTTACATTCCATTGAGACTTCTTTGTTGTTATGCGCCAATTCACTTTTATATGGTGTATATATTGTACTTTGACATAGTATATAATGAATCCCTTTACTCTTATGATATTATAAAGTTTTTATTACCTCAATTATTTTTATTTAAGTATCTCTCATTTGGTTAGTAACTCTAACTAAAATATCATTTTAAATGCTTTAAATATTTGTTCTTCTAAATCTTTCTCATTAATGTCCATGTTTTAAAAATGGTTTTAATATTTATTTATATAGACATGAAAGTTTTAAAATTAAAATTCCATTTAAAAGTTTCAAAGTGATATAAGACACTTTTATTTTAATATATCTTTTAAACATATTCTTCATAAATAGTGATACTTTTAAATGTTTTCAAGAAAAAAGGATATTTCTCTCAAATAGTTTTACTGCTTATTTTCATCTATGTCAATATCCTTAATTATTCTTGATTGAGGTTGATTTATTATAATAAAATCTTACATATTGTATTGAATGAGTTATGTTTGAATGTGGATGTACTATTTTCATAACATTCATGGTTTGTGGTTAAAATATTAATATTTCGTATGCTAGTTTTAAAACGAATGTTTATGATATGTTGTAACCTTTTTCATATGAGGAATGCATTAGAATTAGTAAGTGACGGGTGGAGCCCGCTATAGCTCCTCGATGCATCGGTTGGTCTCATGAGACAAAATAGTGTCATGCCACAAGGCCTTGAAAAAATCTTATTTTTAGTCTTGGCACGAGGCCTTGACTATGTGGTTATGATGTTCGTCATTATGCATTCCATCGTTATGAAATTAGCTATCAATATTACATGTGATTATTAGACTTGTAGAATATCCATGTGAATAAGTAAATGACATTATTTGATTTATCTTTTCCATATTACACTTAATTTTAAGTTTAAAAGAATTTTTTTTAGTCTTATACAATGCCTTAAATGTTTATGAATATTTATGATAGTTTTCACTATATTGTTATCCTTATTGAGAATTTGGGCTTGCCCTTTTCTTAGGTTTTCTTTTTCCCTGGATGTGAAGAATTATATTATGATTAACCTATAGGTATAAGCTGAATGATATAAGTGTGTTCAAAGGGGACACAATGTTGTTTTTTTATTTCATTATGTAATGTAAAACTTATATATGTATCTAGTACTTCCATGGATACTAAACTAATCCGTCTTTCGAGACTTGATATCTTGTGATCATTCCAGTGTTATGTAATAATGCACCGACTTTGGGTAACTAGGGTCGTGGCTTTTAGAGTTTTGAATGAGTGTTACCAAATAAATTTATCTCAATGTCCATCTAGACAAAAAGATACATTATTTAAAATTTATAATAAATGTTGATATGGACCATCAAATCAAAAAAATTGGTTAGTAACTCTTGAATCATAAATATCCATTGTGATGAATAATGAATATAAAATATAAGAATCTGTCTTGATTATGGAAAGATGGTTCTTTTTCAACTAAAACTTAAATTTTGTGACATTTTTATACCTTTAAAAAAATCGGTCTCAATTGAGCTTAGATAATGGATATTAATACAAACTACTTATCATGTTTTAGATAAAGAAACCTTTTATAAATAAAGTTAAATCATAAATATTTTAGAATTAGTTCAACTTCGTCACTAAAATTATTATAAATCTAAAAGTAAATTCATTTAATTCATGAGATTAATTTAATAAATTTTATAAATTCTAATTGAAGTAAATGAGTGCACTTGGAAAATATTGAGGAATCTCCAAGAAATATTGTGTGAGAACATATCATTCACAGAAATATAGGATTTGGGATTTGGGTTTTAATATTAGTTTTTAAGAAAGTGAAGTTAAGACTAATGTGGCGATATTTTAAGAGTTTATTTTTATAAAACTGATGTTAAAATTGTTCTAAAAAATAATGGAACCCCAAAACCCACATTTCCTTTTAATTGAATGCCTCCTCCCCTCGACCTTCGATAGCACCGACAGAACTCGATGAACCACAACAATGATTGACCTTACATTTTAGTCAATTTTCATCATATTTTACATTGTTTCCCCTTTGTAATTAATACTTAATCCTTATTTAATGGTCCTGGATATTATTCAATTCCAGGAAACCAAATTATGGTTGACTTAAAGCCACATTTCATGGTTTTGGTTCCATTTTCCTACTTCATTTTTTAAAAAAATTATTGAATCTTGTAGTATCCACCCTATTACCATTGACATTAAGAGATTTCATCAAAATTTTGGAACTATTTTTCATTTTAAACCTCTATATTTTGTAAGAATTTTAATAATAGTAGATAAATTAATTATCTTTTAGTTACATATTTGGTTCATCCATTCATTTGTTTGTATACATTTTATTATTAATTATAATACAATTTGAACTTTTTTAAGGTTATAAATATTTTCTTGTTATAAATTATGTGTCGCTATAATTTGTTTTTTCTAGAACTCTATATATTTATATAAATTTTTATAACTATAAATTATTTTTGGTTGAAATCATTTTTTTATCTTCAATTTTTTTCATTTATAATTTTTTTTGTTAATATAAAGAATTTTGATTAAAAAAATTATTGTAACTTGTTTTTATTTTTTAAAATTATTTTAAGAAAATTCATATTTTACAAAAAATATTCATGTTTAAATTATATATTTTATATATTATTAATCAATTGTATTCAAATTTTTCAATAATATATTTTGATCATTTTTATAATTTTTTGTTATCATAAAATAGTTATCAATAATTAATTATTTTGATTATATGTTTTTATGTTTAAAATTTATTATTTTATCTTTTAAAATGTTTATATGATTTAATATGATCATGTTTTATAGTGTAATCTTAGGTAATTAATGGATTGTAATGGGATAAATTTATGAATAACTACTAATGAAAATTAAAAAGGAGTTGATAATTTCTTTGAATTTTTTAAACAAAATATTCAAAACAAATATTTTATTTTCTATTCATGAGTGAATTATTTGAATATGAAAAGTTTAATGTCCAAAGAAATCAAGGATCATAAAATTTGTTATTTTTTAACCATATTTATACACATTGTATCTTTCAAGCTTAAGTAATAGAAAATTCAAAATCTAATGTTGATGAAAATATTCAGAATGTGAATGAGTATCATTTTGAAATATTAATTCATGATGTTGGTGTTTAAACTATAAAATAAATTTACAATTTTTGAATGACTATTTAAGGATTTGGAGAATCCACTATTCTCAGGTTGCACTAAATTTATAGTGTTATCATTAGTTTTGATATTGGGTAAATGAATGCAAGAAATTGGTGGAGTGATAAAAGTTTATATGAATTTATTAAACTTTTAAAATATATACTTATAGAAGTAAATGGGTTTAAAGATTAAAATTATGATGTAGATAAGATATTATTACCAATGGTATTGGGGTATAAAATGATACATGATTTCCCTAATGGATTGTCTATTTCATAGGTAAGAATAAGAATTTTTATCAAAATGTCTTAAATGGGGGACATAAAAATATAACATAGGTGAAAAAATCAACTCTTATTCATTATTAGGTGTCAAAATCAAACCTCATTCCTAATAAATTGGGTACCTTTAAATAATTCCTTGATTGAAGCATTAATTTACAAATTCAAATGATGTAAAAAGGTTAATATTGTTTACAAATGAGTGAATATCTAATGGAAACTTATGTCACCCTCCTGATTCACCACAGTAGAAGATATTTGATAAAAAAATCCTGATTTTTGTAGCGAAGCTACAAATATCAGAATGCGAGTGTGGGAAATTGGAATTAATCCATATCAGAGTCTCAGTAGCTAATATAGTCCGTGACCTATTTTTGGTTAGATTATAACTTATCTTTATGGTTATATATTAAGAAACAATATGTTATGATGAGATTAATGATTCCTAGACCAAAATAGCCAAGAAATGATATTTATGGGTATATTTCACCATTGATTGATGATTTAAAACTTCTATGGGAGATAGGTGTTACAGTTTTTAATGCATATAAAAAAATAGAATTTTCTTTTATGTTCTATGATAATGTTCAATATAAATAACTTTCCATCATATAGAAACTTATCTTGATATAGTGTTCAAGGATATAAATCATGTACAATTTTTTAAGAAGAGACTTCATATTATCAATTATAGAATGGAATAAAGACAGTGTACATGGGCCATAGAATTTTTTTATGAATTGGTCATCCTTTTCATATATTGAAAAAATAATTTAATGGATTATAGGAATATAATATCCCACCACAACCACTATCAACTGAATAATATTACGACAAGGTGAAAATATTGAATTAATATTTGGAAAGAAAAGTAGTTATGGTCACCAAAAATATATCTGGAAGAAACAAGTTATCTTATTCGAACTACCTTATTAAATATTTTTAGACATAAAACATGAAATTTATGTTATTAATGTTGATAAAAACATATGTGATATATTAATTGTAACTTTTTAGACATAAAAGGAAATACAAAAAAATTATTTAATGTAATATTGGACTATATATCCCTGGGAATATATTTTGATTTAACTCCCAATATGAATGGAAAGAGAGCATATTTATCTCTATATTACCACACATTAAGTAAAAGTGAGATCATGAATTCTTATCAGTTTCTACAGGGTATTAATTTACCCAATCTATCTTCTTCAAATATGGAAAATTTGGTGTCATTAAAGGATTTTAAATTAATAGGTCTGAAATCTCATGATTATCATGTATTAATGCAATAGTTACTACTGATCAGAAATATTATCATCAGGTTATGTTATTTTTTCAAATCTATTTGTATCAAATTCATTGATCCAAATTTATTAGATGAGTTAGAAAATAAAGTTTTTCTCATACTTTTTTAACTAGAAATATATTTCCCACTACGGTTTTTTGATATAGTGGTTTATCTATTGATTCATTTGGTGTGTGAGATAAGAATATATGGGATTGTAAATATATTTTGGATGTATCCTTTTGAATGATATAATAATATTTTGAAGGGATATGTTAAAAATAATCATTGATTGGGGGCATATATTGTTCAAAAATATGAATAAAAATAGGAGATTGTATTTTGTAAAGACTATTTGTATGAAGTGGATCATATTTTTCTCACTATATAAAAACATTTTATAGTTGATAGTGAAGGTATAGGGATTCATGTTTTAAATGTAAATTCCATTCTACTTGATGAATTTATTCAAAAAAATTATACATTTTTAACAACTCTGATGAGGTTCAACCACAAATATCATCACATATTTTTGGATTAAAGGTATGAAATCTGAGAATAAATGAAGAATGTTAGATGATTGAGTATAAAAAATATATTTGTTTCATTGTTTAAAGAGAAAGTTAGTATAGATTTATCTGCATCAGAAACATTGAAATAGTTGGAAGGGGGACAGACTCTTAATGTGATCACATGGTTTGGTTTTGATATTAATGTTTACACATTTTACACACACAAAATAAAATGATAAGAGTACAGTTCAAAATAATGGGTTAATGGTCATCATTAAAGAATTTCATTTTTCATGTGAAAAAGATAACAAGATGATTTCTGAATTAATGACGTATTTTCGGGTTATTAAGGATATATGAGAAATATATTATACTAAATTTTGAGTAACCATGTTTAAGTGTTACTGGGATGATAGTAACAGTGGTGTAAAACATGATGATTATCGATTTACACTCATTTATTTGAAAATATTTAGTCACAAAGAAGAACAATTTTTCTAGAGACACATGAAAAGAAAATATTTAGTTTTATTGATCCATCAAATGATCAGTTGTACACCATTTTTCGATGGAAAAGAATTCATTTGGTTGATGAGGATGATGATGATATTATGGATTTATATGAGGTTACTTTTCCTGTTACATGATTTTAAGATGATAATAATGATTATAGTGTAGGAATAGTCTATGTTGTATAAAATGATCATCCATGAGGGATATGGGAAAACACTAAATTACTTCCCTAAATATTCAGGTAAATATTTATATTTTATTTCTTTTTTGACCTTTACATGTGTGAAAACTATATTTTTTAATTTAGATATTTAATTATATACTTATTGATTTTTTATGTTATTTTTTTGTTAAATTTTACATTAAATAGTTATAGTTAAATATTTTTTATTGAAATCCCCAATGTACATCATTGCATTTTGGATAAATTTTTTCCTATAAAAAAACTTTTTTGTAACTGTGATATCTAAATTTATAATTTTTGATAATTTTTAATATTTTTGAATTAATATTTATATTCAATAGTTTAAGTTTTATATTTTTTGGTTAAGAATCATCAAATATTTTTTTAACTCAAAAATATGTGACACTATTTTTTTACTTACATATATTTGTATTCATTTTTTAAAATATTAAATTTTATAATAATATAAAAGTATACATAATATCATTACATTCATCAATTTAAAAGAGATATAGAGAGGTATAAGAACATTTATTGATGTATATTTCTGTTTTTTAATATTTTTAAATAATAAATAAAAATATTATTTAATGAAATTAACCTTATAATTAACAAAAAATATTTTTAGAACTACTGGTGCACCACCTATAGTAGAGTCTTCTTCTTTTTATCCCATGAAAATGATTCCTAGAGTTGGGGGCATGAGATTAAATATTTATAGAAACGTTAAGGTGCATGTGGAGTGAATAGGATACATATTAATTTTGATGATAATAATAATCACACTTGCCCGAAATAAATTGATTTTATGTCTTATATCACCATGTAGAGTCATTTCATGATTAAAATTTTATATCCTAATTGGAAGTCCATTAATAAGATGGTAAAAGAGAATTTATGGGAGTCTGTAATGGTAAAATATCTTAATTGATTTATTTTTATCTTATTTATAAAATATTATATATTTTATATGACTAATATTTACTGTATTCAATTACATATGACATTATATTTTCATAAAATGAAGGTATTTAAGAAAATATTTCTATCTTTAAGAGTAGTTCAATAGATATATTTTAAAACAAATTGATAAAATATTATGTTTTTGGGAAGTTATAGAATGAAAAAGCATGCCTCAAGTATTGGTTTTCAACAGCAGAGATGTGGACTAAATTTTTCTCTAACGAAAAGATGAAACATTTATGGTATGAAATTTATTTTATATTTTAAAATTTATTATATATTACCTTATTAATTAATAGTTTATTTCAATGTAACAAGCCTCTAGGAGATCTCACCAAGAAATCTAGTTGTATAATGTATACCACCATAATTTATCATGTAGAGGTTATCATTTACTGGAGTATAAAATGATTGTATAAAATTTTTACAAATTAAGAGATAAATCTTGTAGTGGTTCAAAATATTTCAAGTTCAGTCCTCCATCTCCCCCATTCTCCATGAAAAATGGAAAATTAAGAGAAATAAAAAATGAAAAGTGGCCAACATATCAATCTGAAGAAGTAGCTAACATACTTAAAAGAAATTGATTTTTATTTTGCTTTAATGTTTTTATTTTTTAAATTATTAACACAAATATAGAATTTTAATTTCTCATTTTAGGATGAACATTAGGATAAATCAACACTTGGGCCTTTTATCCTTGAGGGTGGGAAGTACATTCTAGTTAATGTAATAGGAAATCCATAACACCTTAGCCGTATAAGAGGATATGAAGTTGGTGTCACTATTTAAAAATATTTTATTCATCAAAGTAAGAAATCAAGGGACATTAAAATATATTACTTAAAAACTGAGATGAGATACCTAAAACGGTCGATGGGTGATCAAATTAAATCAACTATAAAGAATATGTTTTAGAAAATGATGAGTCTATCACAGCCTACACAGCCAACCTACTTTGATCATCCACCTCCCCATTTGAACCCAACCCAATTTTTTGAGTTTCATACTATAGATCCATAGTTATATATTATAACATATAGATTTATATATATTTTGGGTGATTTTTTACATCACCAACTTATGTAGTTAGGTCAGGTAAGAGTATCAAAACATGCTATTACTGATCCAAATACACAATTTTCATTGCCTACAGAGTAGGTTACTAGATTTAAAGATTATGTAGGTGATTTTTTACATTAAAAATCTATCCTTCTTCATTATCTGACATACGATGTATTCATTGTTATTTAAATTTATTTAAATTTGGTTGAAAATATTTTATAATGTTTTCTTATATTTAATTTATATTCGAGAATATAAAATCAAAATAATTGTTACAAAAGAAATAAAAGGTTCTTGAACCAAACACTTTGTATATTTTTTAGATTTATGATGGTCTTAAAATATTGTCTTAGATTTATAATTCCTTGTATAATATTTATGAGTTTCAGATGATGTCTGATATATCTGAAAGATATTATGAACTGATAAAATCAAAAAAAAAGATAGTATGGATCTTGTTATTTTTTATGAGCTCAGTGTACCTATTTTGTAGTTGTTTTCCATGTAAGAATTATATGTTTTGTTTTTTTCTTTTGTTAAATAAATATAACTTCAATTAACATAATATATTAATTATTTATTTTGGTATTTACACGTGATTTTTATTCAAAATGATACCATAGTTGTTTATTGTCTTATAGATCCAGAATACATCTCAACAAGTATGAAATATCTGAATAATGATGCTATATTTACGTATATATATCAAATATTAGAAAATATGGATATTGGGTGTTGGTTTCTTCCATTACTTGATGGGTAATAAGACTAAGATAATTATAAACTAATATTCATTATAATTTCATTAATTATGAACTTTTTAAATTGTAGCGTTCATTGGATGTTGGGAGTATTAAATTTTCACTAAGAGTATATTTTTTATTATTTCAATAAATTGAAAACACTATTTATGAGTTGTTAATATTGTTTTATTTATTATTTTAATTTATATAAAATTTTACTATCTAATATTTTTTATTCCATTAATTCAAAAAAATTAACTATTTTATTTTGTTCATTGAAAATTTTAAATATTATCAATGTTTTTTTAAATACACATTCTATATTTTGTTTATTTTTTTATATAAATATATATCGATATATGTATATATATACATATAGTAAACTTTGTTTTTTGTTTTAATCTCTTTTATATTGACAATATATATTTAAAACAAATTATTTTCAATATATATATATATATAAATTTAAAATATATCAATATATATATATATATATTATGGGCTGCTTTACATATTCTTCGAGTAATGATCCAGCCACCATGGATGCTCGCCTGTAGCAGTGCAACAAGATTCCCCTGAATCCCCATGTTTGGCCAGCAGAAGAATCACAATAGCTCATCTCCATTTATCCATTCGAACCACTTCTCTGAGCTCATCCGTGCATGTATGATGCTTCCCATCTTCCATGAGGATAAGTTCTAATGACACGTGTTCAATGGAATACCATGCTCTTAATATTTCACGAGGAGCTCGTGGCATCAATGGAATGTTCGAGCTTGTGATACACAGTAGAAAAACCATGCACAGTCCTCCAATGTTATTAACCATGAAATCATCTAAATTCTAGCTGTGCGAAAATATAGAGGAAACATGTACTCTCTCTTTATTTTGACTATTCATATAGTAGAAATATCAACCATAGTGTTGTATTTGATTCTCCATCACTCCAAGTGGAATCTCTACCAAGATCCAGGAAGAAATTCATTAAAATTACTTCAAATTAAAATGATAGTTCAATATGAAATTACCATGGAAAATATTGGCACTACCTACCATGGATAGTGTATAGAACTTATCATGTGTTTCTATTACTTATTGTGACATGGTATGTATAATTTCCGAGAGAAGAAGTTTGAACTTACCATGAAGTATATATAGTTACCATGAGTATTAGTACCAGAACCTACCATGAGTGTCACTCTCTACCTACCGTGAACCTTACCAAAAGTTCAGAACTTACCATAAGCTAATAAAATTCTCCAAGATCATGGATTTAATGAAAATCATCTATCTATCGTAATCTGAGCCAAAAAATGCGATAAAAAATTTTCAATGGGGATTTACCCTAAAGATTCACACACTTATAGATACAGAAGAATAAGACCTTCATAAAATACTTATGGAGTACTTCATTTGAACTATGACTACTATTCCATTATCACAATCATAAATGAATTCATCATTTTTCATTATCGAATATTGAAGTGGTCAAAGAACATGATCTTCATTGAATTTCTACATCTTCTGCTCTTCTACAGTTCTTAAATTCTTTATTTATTTTACAATTGTATTTCTTTAAACCCTCTATTTGTAATATAGAGTTTGGTTTACACTTTTCCTAACCAAAATCCATCATACTAGGTTATTGTACCCATCTAAAATAAAGTTTGGGTCATTCTACTCAGACAAAACAAAGGTAGGTTGCGAATCATTCAAAAAATAGTGGTTATACTACTTGGTGGGAAAAAGGTATGACTATTTATAATCGGGTTATTAATCTCTATAAAAATTAAGGATCTAGAAAACACAAGTCTCCTTACCGAGTATAGAAAATTAAATAGTGGAATAGAATCATTGTGATATGAACCCCTATAAAAAAATTATATTTCATTTATTTCATTTTAGATGCACATTTAGAACTATTTAATCACTCTAATAATCATATTTTATTGAATAATTTTAAAAAATACTATTCACCCCCCCAGTCTCTGTTGTCATATTCTAAGACATAAAATTTTGTATCAGAGGGTGGTACCTCCTAATTACTTAGTTTTAATAGTTTCATTATCTTTTTTAACTTACCAGTATCCTAGACATATCAATCTAACGAAAATATCATCTTCTTTGTAATGGTATGTCAGGAATTCAAGATGTAGAATCCCATCAGATCACCATAGTACAATGGAAGAGACAATGTCTACTAGAAGGATTGGATGGTGATATTTCTAAAAAATATAGTCCTTGAATTCAAGTATATTATTTCAAATCCTTATAAACTGGTTGATGTAGATTTAAAAAAGTTTAACTGGTAACGATTCTAAAAAATGTTTTCTAAATTTAAAAGTTATGAATTATATATATTTTTATTTATGAAGAAATATGTATATTCATATTTCATTATGTAAAACTTCTTGTGGAATCTATAAGAATTTATAAGCTACTCATCATAGAACTGACAGGTTGTAGAGAACAAAGTTATTTATTTATAGAGAATAGTTTCAACAATTCGGGATGAGTGATCAAAAGAACCCCAATGAGATATAAAAATATTATCTAAATTTATAAGTAGTATGGTTTCAATCAGGGAGACCATGAATAATGAATATCTTATTGAAACATTAATTTGAGCGCCACCTAAAATATATCACCAAAAGAAAGTTTTAATAGAGGTGAGTAAGGATTTTACTAAATATTCAATGGTGAGCTGATAGGATTCCTTCTTCAGTATGATGTGAAAATTAAAAACAAAATACTAATGATTATGATAAAAGGAAAGGTATAGAATGTAAATCTAATATAAATGTTATTGTTAACTCCTCTAATTCTGAGTTACAGAAAAGTGAGAAGGATGAAATTGAAAATTTTACCAAAAGATTCTATAAGTATATGAAATGAAAAAGATGATTTCAGAAGAGTCCTAAAATAGAACATCAAATAGATGTAGGAAATGTAACTAAAAGACTAAAAAGTAATAAATATGATTTTTATAAATAAATATTCTATGAATGAAGAAAAATTGGACATATAAAATCATATTTATCAAAATTAAAACAAAAAAGGAAAAGACAAACAATACAGGAAAGAACTAAAAAGAAAATATCATGTTGGATGGATATATATATAAGATTCAGATTTTAGTATTTGTGGTTATGAAAGTGAAAAATAATTGTATTATATTTCCATGATGGAAATAATAAAGAATGAGGTAAAAACTTATTCTGGTAACAATTTTATCAATGAGTATGACATTAAAAATGAAGTTAAATAATTATCTAAACAAAATGAAAAGTTTCAAAGTGATATTTTGAGAATGGGTAAACTATAAAGATAACTTCAAATAGAAAATAAGAAATTTAAATAAGAGAAAATGTTTCATATTCTGAATGAATTAAATTAAATATGGTAATGTAATAATGAAATATTTCATTTCAAAAACTAATGAAGACCAAGATATGATATTTAAATTAGTTTATGATGATTTAGATAAAATTTAAAAGTAATGTAAGAAGCTTAAGCATGAAAATAAAATCTAAAAATTTTAGGATATTGTATAAAAGTAAACATATGTGATGATCTAGAAGTTAGTCAAAAAGAGAAAGAAAATATTCAAAGGGAAATAACTGAATTTAATGGAACCTTATTTTTGTGTTCAATATAAAGAACAATTTAAAAATATGACAGCTTTAAATAAAAATAATAAATAAAAAATAGGCTATGGATATATTAGATAGATTACTAATATGTACATAATTAATTTTGTTAATATTATTAAAGTAAATTTTTTAAATTATATATGTATTAGAGGTAATTTAAAAATAAATTATGCTAATTAATGTTCTTTAAGATTTAATCCATCACTATGACACACCAATAATTTTATATCTTTGAATATATACCCTATATTTCTCTATAATTATTGTCTTAAATTTTTATGGGTTCCAAAGAGTTTTATTTCTAATCATGTTGGACCCAAAATAGATTGGGTACCAAAAAAATTATCTACTTAATTGTTTTTATAGGAAACCTACCTAAATATTCATAAAGATATGTGGTATAAGGGCAATAGTTTCTCCAAGAACATGACTGGTGACATCTCAAACTTTTTATATTTTAATTCAAGTGATGGAGGCACTATAACTTTCGATGAAATCTCTAAATTCATGGTTAAAGTTTTTAGGGAAGTATGTATATTAAAATCTGTTATAATTTATAAGGTACTATTTGAAGTACAGTTGAAACACAATTTAATAATAATATCACAACTTCTTTATAATGGTATGAATTTAAAGTTTTAAGATAATAAATTTATTGTTTATTAATATAACATTGTTTTATTATATGCCAACAGAAAAGAAAATATATATTCAATATATTTTTTAGAACTGATCCATCAAATTGTAAAGTTCTTAAATACTATAGAAAAATACCACATTCCTTATCCTAGAAGGTTGGGACATGTTCATCTTTAACAAATATAAAAGATAGAAAAATATAGATAGGTTCTATAACTTCCTAAATTTAAAGCTAGTATTTTTTGTATTTGGTTCTTATCTGAGGGACGAGTATCACAAATAGTGTTTTAGATCTATTAATTTGGATAATACTGTATGATTATAATAACTACATCATCTGGATTTATTTGGACCCATGAGAACTTCTATTTTGGGTAGTAAGAGATATGTTTTGGAAATTGTTGATGATTTCAAGATATTTACTTAGACTTTATTCTTGTCCTATAAAATTGAAACTTTAAATAAGTTTTTACATTTTTGTAAACAAATTCAAAACAAAAAAGTTGATTTATCATCATTAGTTAGTAGTCATAAAGGAGAAAAATTCATTAACTTAGTCATTGAGAAATTTTTTAAAGATAATGGATTCTTCCAAAAAAATTACCCACCCCTAGAACACCGCGACAAAATGGCATTGTAGAGAGGAAAAACAAAACTATTCAATAAATAGAAAAGAAATTGATAAATGAATTCAAACTAACAAAATATTATTAGGATAAATATTTTAACATTCCATGATATATATTAAATAGATTTTACATTATATCTTGATTAAAGGAAACCCCTTATGAACTTTTTAAATAAAAAAACCTAAGATCAGTTACTTTATGGTATTTAGTTATAGATTTTATATTTTAAAAACTAAATATAATATAGAAAAATTTATTTCTAAAAGTGATGAGGGAATTATTATACTATATTCAAATACTAGTAAATGTAATAGAGTATATAACAATAGAATTATCTCAGTGGAGGAATATTTTTAGATAAAATTCATTCAAACAAAATGAAAATCAAATTATAGATTTTTTTGATTCTGCTAAAGAATTTAAAGATTTAAATTTTGATGAAGATAAACCTAAAAAATTTAATTCATTATTTGATGGGGAGAATATCTCTAATCAACTTGATCCTATGAATTGGAAAACTAACAGAGATCATTATTTAGATACTGAAATTGGAAATGTTGAATCTAGAATAAGATCTAGAAAATGGATTTTGAATTTTTATACTTATTATTCCTTGGTTTTGGATTTTTACTTGTTATGATTAAATAATATTTAAAGGAATCAAATTAGATCAATGTTATGCATGATGAACATAACCTATTTGATAGGAATAAAATCTAGAATCTAGTTGAGTTACCTAAAGATAAACTAGCTATGGGAACTAAATGTATTTTCTAAAATAAAATGGATGATTATGGTAATGTGGTTATAAATAAATCTATATTAGTTTGCCAGATTTATTTATAAGAATAAGGTATTGAATTTGAAGATTCATTTTCACCAACATCAATATTCAAACATATTCAAATTTTATTAAGTTTTTCATGGTTTAAATGTTTTAAACTATATCAAATGGATTTAGAAAGTTTCTTTTTTAATGGTATAATTTTATAATAAGTATAAGTTAATCAAACATCTAGTTTTAAATAAGAACATTGTATTTGATAGCTTATGCGACATGAAACACAAATCTTAGAAGAAAATATAATGCCTTTAGAATTTACAATATATTTATTATTAAACTAATTAAATCTCTTTAATAGATTTCATTATATAAAAAACTGAATTTATATTGTGTTACATGAAACACTATATTTAGCTTTCCTTACATGAAAAACTAATTTTAGCTCGTGTGAGATGATAAAACGAGTTTAAACGAATTGTGAAATATTATTACAATATTATTATTTAATATAATAGTTATAACCTATCCGTTAAATTAGAGGGTATGAATATAACTAAATAAAGTTTGAAAAATATGGTTATTTATTTATTAGTAACAAAACAAAAATCATTTAAAATAAAAGGAGTAGTTATCTTAAAAACTGTATTTTTTCTAAAAGACGGATTACTCAAGCATTACTCACATAATTTAAAACTAATTTTTCCCAATTTTAGAAAATTTATATAAAAAATAAAACAAATTTTTAAAATCATAATATAAAATTTATCTTAGCGAAATTTTTTGAAATTTTTCTGAAAAGTTTCATTTTTTTGATGAATAGTTAAAAATACTAAATTTTAAAGGAAAACAACCTTTTCATTTAAATAATTTATATTATTAAATTATATTTTGATTTTGTTTTAAGGAATAAATATTTAAATTTTGTACCAATTAATCCAATTTAGGTCATTGGAATCATTTTCATATTGAATTTAGATATAAAAATTTTATAAACTTTTGAACATTTCACTTTAAAAAACCTTTTTCTTGTCACGTCTACAGAATTAATTTTAAATTAAAATTTTGCACTTAAGTGAATTTAATTTTACCAAACGGATTCCATATTTGGGATCATAATTATTTTAATGTATAAAAATTTAAACTTAATTTTTGACCAAAATGGATAGTGAAAAGAGTAAAAATTAATTATTGTGGTCAAGGTAAAAATGGGTTTACCGAGGGGTTAAACCAAAAAAAGATAGTGGTAAAAATGAACTATACGCTTGTCTAAAAACAATTATCCAGGCATATTTTTACAATTATGCATATAAGGTTTGATAATGGTCTTTTTTTTACCCTTTTAACGTATTAAAAACATTGGATCACTCAATTATTTTCAGAAATACCAAGTGTGTCATATCCCCAAATAATAAAAGGTCACCCCCACTGCTATATTCTTCACACCTTAAAACCCTTTTGGTTCATACAATCCCAACCCAAATCACTTCTCAACTTCCCATATCTCATCCTAGAAGCCTTATATTGGGCATAAATTCAACCTAAGAAGGATTTAGTGCAACCCTAAGGAGTATACCCTAAGAAGACGAGGTTAAAGCACGTTTAACCAGAAGGAAGTGTGATGTAAGGGATTTTTTAACTGAATTTATATTAATTAGGTTAATATTCTACTTAATTGATTATTTCATTCAAGGTTATGTGAATAATAAAATTTTATTACCTTATGTTGTATTTCCACTTGTTTAATATAGATTTATAATTGAAACCCATAATTGATTTATTAATTAATTCTCACATAAATGTTATAATAATTGCAATGGTTAATTTTAAAAACTCATTCTAATCGATATAATTTACTCTTGAATTTTAGATGAAGGAAATTATTTTACCATTTTCTAATAAACCCATTTCATTTTTTTCACCTTTACTTATTTATGATATTTTCAGGTAATATTTCCATTTTTCCACTATGTGGTACTAAAATTAATTGAGAAATTTTGTTTAAGAAACTTCGACTTCATTTCTCTCTTCTATTAAAAATCCATTTTAATATGAATCCATGTTTTCTAAAAATGTTTTGAAAAAATGTTTTAAACCATTTCAAAAAAGAATTTTCACCCATATTCACACTTTTAAAAATTCTTTCACAAGAAAATTATATTGTTTTCAAAATAATACCTATTTGGATTTAATAAAAAATATAAAAGGAATATTTTTGTCATTTTACAAATAAGGAACTTTATTAACATTTTTATAGTGAAAAAGTAATAATATTTTAAATTGTAAAACATGTACATAATTACCCACCATCATGACTATCATTTCTTTAAAGCTTCCATTTCATGTTTATGAGGATATTTTTAGAGAAATTTTTTTAAAAAATGATTTTAAATGAAACTTTTTTTCAAAATAAAAAGGGTATTTTTATCAATAATTTTTCTAATTAAAATTTTATTATATTTAAATTCATCATCAACATCAACCCTTTATTGTACTTATGATCCACTAGGGACATTTTGTATTAATATCATTCTTATTCTTTATTTGGGTGTTCTATCATCCTTTTTTTCATTGTATGTGCTATTTTGATACCATTTTTCATGTTACTCTGGATGGTTTATGGTTATGTTTATTTCTGGGGAAATTATTCACATTTCATACACTAGTTTTTCAATATGATTTTTTATGTTTTTTATGTTTCTCTCCATTATATGAAGGATAAAATGGAATTGATATGTGATGGGTGGGCCCCACTATAGCCCCATGATGCACAGATAGATATAATGAGACAAATTAGCTGGCCAAATCAGATGGGTTTATACCAATAGATTTAAACTCTCTAGAGGACCGATCTTGATGATAACTATCATATGGATAGTTCATGATAGTTCAGACATCATTTATTATGAATTATATCATTATGAATTCATTTATTGATATTCCATGTGATTATTAGATTAGTTAGAATATCCATTTTTTAATATATCAAGATCATCTGGTAATTTATATGGAATTACTTTATCAATATTTATTCCTTCCATGTTATAAAAAAGTCATTGATTAACTTGCATGACTTTTAGTGACATACCTTTAAATGTTTATTATGATTATTTATTCAAGATAGATTCTACTATACTTAACACTTATAGAGCATTTGATATCACCATTTTTTCTTTCCCTAGGAACCCATGAAGTGTTTATGTTTGATATGCAAAGATATTCTATAGGGAATAATGTTATTTGAAAAAAAATATGTTGTAATTTGTATAATCAAATATAATGCAAGACTAAAGTATATATTCAGTTTACCAATACTACTAAACTATTTGGTCCTTTGGGATATGATTCCTTGTATATTATTCTAAATCAATAAAGAAAGCAATGGATCCAGGATAATGGGGTTGAGTTTGTTACAATACGTATATTATTTTTTCAGGATAAATATTCCAATAAATAAGTATTAAATGGAAATATTTTATGCTTAAAAAATGATTATAAATTCATTTAATGGACTACATGTTTCATAATTTATGGATTTCATATTTTTAATGTTACTAAGATTTGATAATGTTGGTGAGTATTCAAGAGAATCTGGAAAGGGATGGTATAAGATGGTACCAATAAATCATGTTGATTATTGAAAGGTCTATCCTATGACATGACCTAAGAACCAACCCTCATAACTAACATTATTGTGAATTATACTTGTCAAATCATACTTCTATGATCATAATATTGGTCTATTGATAGTTAATTATACCTTATTTGGAGTAATCCCAAATAATAACTAGGAACAATCAGTGATATCAACAAATTCCAATGAGATATGAATATTTCATAAATTCATTTATGAATAAATTATACATTGTAATCATAGAATATTTTTTTGTAAATGAATGTGTTACATGAGTCTCAAACTGGTTATTGGTAGTACTATAAGTTTTTAAGTTAGATATGTTGATAACATATGAAAAAAATGTTGTTTCTTAACAGTTTATTAAGATTAATGAAATTAATTTCTCTAAGTATGAATTAAAGTAGAAATCATGTTCTAGGGAACAAGATCTACTAAATATATCCATGTGTTTTCTAAATCTATTAATAGTACATATAATAAAAAAGTATTGGAAAAATTAATATTGAAATAGTTCAAGATTTAATTGTTGTTATCATGAAATCCTTCCATTAAAACATGCATTGTTATACATAAAAATATATTTCTGAGATTAATATAATTTCACAAGCTTAAGTGATGTGAATTAGTCTCATATACCATGATATACACAAATTTCTGATATTACAATTGCATAAATCAAAGTAGGTTCATATAAAATAGATCAAACATAATTTCATAGACTTGTAGTTAGAACAATCCAACAATACATGGAAAAGTAAAATAGAATTATTATCAGGAGTCTATAGAAGTGTGAATACAAGGGATCAAGGGAATTGAACACTTGTCTTTATTTAGTTCACTTTTATCCAGTATCATGGAAAAATGATAAGGTAATATGTAAGAAAAAATGATAACTACCAGTGGTTACCATATCTATAATATCAGAGTATGTTACGACTTATGTTATAGTTTAAGGAGGGATTAGAAAATTTATCTTATAATTTTGGTTTGTATCAAAAGAAAGAGTTTTATCATTATATAATAAGCTATGACTATGGGGTTAGTCAAGATTTCAAGACTCTAATATGTGAACAAGAGGTGGAAAATGGTAATATCACAACTTGATGGATTTTCTTAAGGTAGTAATGTTTCAATAAGTATATTTTACATACAAACATGTTTTATTACAAAAACTAGTCATGGAAATGTGATAGTCCTGAGATATATATCTATACTTAGTAAAAGAAAATTTAATATGTGTAAACTAAACAATCATTGGCAGTTGTCTCTAGTGAAAGTTAGAGTATGATGGATTTGGTGCCCTAGAACCAACTATTTTGTATTTTATATTTTATGTATATTAAAATACTTAAATGTTGATATAAATATTTTATTGCATATTATTTTTTTCACAAATTTAATGTAATAATGTCTTAGAGTGTCTTTTGAATTGATAAGGTTATAGCAGTTCCCCCCTATGATTAGAAAATTGAAATGTCATGATGATATTATTAAATATAGTTTTATGGTCAGATAAAATACTACTTTGGGACACATAAAATATTTACTAGCTGGTGTGAGTACTCATAAACAGATGATAATTCTTCTCGTGAAGTTGACACTTGGTAACCTCTAAGAGAGGATATTATAAGAACAAACTCACCTATATTAATTCCTCATGTGTCATCGAATATTCTTATTTTTGAGCATATGTAATGGTCATTAGACTTTAAGATTATTTTTAATTATTATCATGACTCGCATACGTTGATGTACTAACTAAACTTTTGACTTCATATGTCGCAGGAATTTGGATATGTTAGGTCTGTCACAATTGACATATTATTAATGAATAATTGGAGTAAAGATTTTTCCCATCAATATCAATGGAAGTTTATATCTCAACCCTTTGATTGAAATTGAATCATTGCATTAAATTAAATGTCTATGATGTAACTATGATTTTATTTAAAATGTTCAAAGAAAGATGTATCAAGCGTAGAGGTTGATGACACATGTGTGTAACTTTCTTCATGAGATATTCTAACAAATATATTATGTTACATAGTAATAATTTATGTGTGATTGTTAACATTGAGACATTAACTTCTTTCTCTCGGGTGTCTTAACCTGTTGCTGGATAGTAATTTTGGAATTTAATCAAGACCACCTAATATCAGTGAGAAATAAGCCTAAAGGGGCACACACTAAGTGTTTCTGTTGATCTTATTTAGATTCTATTTGAATTAAATTATTTAAAAAATATTATTCTCAAGACCGAGGAATAATTATATTCAAGATTTTTTAATCATAAATATTCAAAAGGTAATAAATATTTATTTACTGATTAATAAATAATTTATTTAATTACATAAATATTTAATAAATATGTATTCAATAGACTTTTAATAGAATATATATTTATGAATAAATATATTATAAATATTTATTCATGTATTTGATATATGATATAGATGATGAGCGAACCAAGATCGTGTCAATGATAAATATTAATTTCCAAGAGAGAAAAATAACATTCATCATTTCACCAAATAGTGTATTCCATAAAATATTATTATTATTATTATTATTATATTACATGGAATTAGATGAGTTCCAGCATAGTATTTATGCTACATCGTCAAATTAAATAATATTTTAACCTAAACTATAACTCTATAAATGGATTGTTATGTTTATTATGTAGGGTTAATTGGGAATTGATAATTTTTTTACACAATGATTTTTTTTAGACTCCTCTCTCTATCTCTCATCCACTCAAGAAAAAGAAGAATAAGATATAATACTTCTTGGTTGAAGAAACTATAAGTGATCAAGATATAGAACATAAAACGATCGATCTGCCGCACTAGCGCATTACATTCCATCAGTGTCGTTTGGAGATCAAAGGACCAAGTGTGGATCACCTCTAGAGGGGGTTTATTTGGGTCCTCTCTATAAAATAACGATAATATAAAAAGGGTTTCGGATGATCAACATCTTTATCAAAGAAAAATTATAAGATAAGGTAATCATTCTTTATATAAAATTTTTATTAATTATAAATTTAACATGAAAAAGATCCTTTCATGTTTTGAGGATTTCTATGTTGATATCTGATGGAAATTTCCATTATTCATGAAATTTAATTATTTCGCAATTATTGAATGATCCATCAAATACAACAAAAACATTAATGGTAATTCACCCAAAAGGTGCTTTCATTGCATCTGAAACCTTTATATATAAGGTATTCAGTGAATTGGTATGGTCATATAACCAATTATGTATTAAATTTTCAATATTCATTAAATAGTTAATAAGAATCAGTGAGATGAAGAAGACTTCAAATTGAACAAGTTTCATGCCAAAAACTAGCAAAAAAACCATTAACTTTATGAGGCTTCACATGAAATGTGTCAATACACCACATCATATATGATTGGATTTCAGTACTAAAATTGAATATACATCCAAATATCTCACAAAAATATATATAAAGTAGTTGGTTATAGTGGGAAAAAAAGACATGAACATGTAAAAATTCATATCATTCTATTTATATCATTGACATCCTCTATGATATGTACTTGTAATGAAGTTGTCATTTCATCTTGAATGATTAGAAATCGAACTCAATTGATATTATAAAATCATATATTCAAAAACTTAACTGGTTTTAGCCTATAACTATATGATTCATTCATCAAAAAAATCAATAGCATTTGTACCAAATATTTTTCATATATCATCAACTTTTCCCCTACAATTAAATTTAAACCCATTTGGCAAGAATTATTTTTTGGATTATATTTTTATATAAGTATATGTATATTGACATTATACTTTATAATATGAATGAAAAAAATTTATTATAAATGAGAACCTTGAATAATTTATTGACTGGTTTTTAATTTAAATTAAGGATATAACACTTCTGTAGGGAAGTGCTTATGTCATCAATAAATTTGAAGATATCCAGTATGGAAAATTTATACTAAAACCACTATTTGGTATTCACATTATCTGAAAAACAATAGTCCAGTTATAAACTAGATAGATTTTGAAAAATTATTTCTATAAAAAATGTAATAAATTTTGTTTTCACCTGTTAACAGAGAACTAAATTGAAAAAACTAGTTAAAGGATTATAAGATATCAAGACACCATGATTATAGTTGGTTAAAACATTTTTTAAAGAGAATTTTATATTTTCTAATTTATCTTACCACCCACATGAGAAAAAATTTACATTGAACATAGAAAAAGTACTTTCTAACATATATGAGGTACTGATTGTTTCCTTAAATTTGATATATAAAAATGAAATCAAAAAAACACAATGTCTACAATGAAATATCATAGTTTTAGGATAGGTAAATAAGAAATAAAAAGGATTCCCAATTGTAAGAATCATTTTTAAATAGTCACATAGAGAAGTAAAATTCATCTTAGTGTCATGGTGAGATAAATAAATTCAAAAATACATCACATACCATAACCATTAATATAATGTTAATTAATTTCCTATTGTTAATTGTAATATTAGATTCCACGCTCATATTTTTAGTTGTTCTATAGGTGAAATTTATCACACCCCTATAGTGAAATGAATTTCAAATAATTTTTGTCATCATAGAGCTCTCATAAACCAATCATAATTTATTAAAAAACTATAATTAATATATTTATTATATTTATAATTTTATAAATATATATAATTATATAAATATATTTATAAAAATATAAAAAAACATTTATAATTATATATAAATATTTATAATTATATGAAAAAGGTATGAGTGTGAGTTGTAAAGGCAACCCACACCCAAAAGTTTTATTAGAAAAAATAAGAACATAAAATAAAAAACATGCATAGAAAAATAGGTTGTGACATAGCATAAATACCCAAATCATAGAAAACAAGAGATCAGCTCCTACTGCACCCTTTATATCCCATATTATATGTATGACAACCTCTACCCTTTGGGTGTCGTCCTCTCCGCCGTGATTTGTTCCTTTGAGGAAAATCCTTTTCATCATCTGACAACAATTTAGAGGAATCATTAGGAATGATGCAACTTCTTTATTTCCAAGAAACATCTCTAAAATCCATATTCGAGTTCTTTTGATATCTATCTACAAATTTTTTCCATAATAGCTTATGAACTATGATATATTCTTGATAGATAAAGTTGTCTAATTCCATTATGGAAAAAGTCACTTCAAGTTGTAAGTCAACCGATTTTTACGAATCATTATTAAGACCCTGGGGAATTCTTTCACCCTCACAATCCTCCAGTGGATTTTTGAAAATCATTGTTCTTAAATATTCACACTATTTGATCGAGTCCATCAAAAAAATCATTAGCAGATTCCATATAGTCAAAAAAGTGGCTTGGGTAATACCCCTCCACATTTCCAGCACCCTCCAACTGAGTACTAGATGGATGAAAACCCTATAGAGGGAGTGAAGTGGCCATAATATCTATCCCAACCAATGTTGGAGAAGGAAACCTTGCCCGGTCAGTCTCAGTAGGATCACAAGTAAAGGAAACATAATAAAAATCATGGATCATATGTGGGTATATGCAGTTTAAATTTCACAAAAGAAACCAATTGAAAGCTTCCATCATCCAAAGGATTTCTCTTTCCCTTTAGAGATGCATTATGAAAACCTAATGAAGCATTGAATGCCTTTAGAGGACTGGTAGCTGTCTAAGAAAGATTGTAATTACCATCAAGTCTCACTAGATTCATGTTAGAAACTATAATAGAATCCACTGACATCAATAATTTTCCTTTCACATTAATAGTGATAAGAAAATTATCTTACATCAATTAAAAATTAAAATTTTCTTATACAACAATATCTTGCTCATATTATATAGAAGAGAATTCATAATTCCCCAGGTCAGATACAGGAAGAACCGACTCCACTCACTCCTACCACAATATCATCCCATATTTTCATATATAACCCATGGTCCTTGGAACCCATCATTTCACCACCAATATCCAAGAAGACATTAATTCCATTAGAGGGATACCCCTACCATCAATCTCACCCAAATTCATTTTTGACGATTCCATAGGAGAGGAATTAGTTACCTTTTTCCTACCATGTTTCCAGCAGTGGTATTTACATCCTTTAAACCTATGCAATGCACTAGATCATGCACCTTCTAATGGAAACTCAAAAAAATTACATCTAATTGGAATTTGGATAGGGAATGACCATTGATTCCGTAGGTTAGAAAAAAAGGCATCTTATCATATTGAATTCCAAGAGAAAACTCGTCCCGGTGGAAAGGTTCACCTTATTTATTAGAGTATAGAGAAATTAGACTTCTACCAATACCCTCGTGTAATGGAAAAAATATTCATATCTGGTGTAACTATACATCTTAATTGGTATCCCAATTGAAGATGCAATGTCAAACAAAATACAGGGGGTTCAAAGGACCCAATTTAGGCCATAAATATTCAACCATACCTATATATAGGTGTATATGAAATCATCTAGATTGATACTAGGAGTCATTTCATTAATTCCCATCACTCCCAGTTTCTGATTTATAGAACAAAATCCCCATGATATGTGCTTAAATTACGCAAATGGAAAAAGAATGTGATAGAAACACCTTCCAATATAAATGAACATCCAATCAACAAACCCCCAATTTTAAAATAAATGATGAACCAAATAATTATTCTCTTATAGAGTTGTTCCCTTCCCCAAAGAAATATGAGGGATTATGGAGAACATAAAAAGCTTCAATATTTCTATAATGGACGTATCATTTACTGATACATGGGAAAAGTAACCCTTCTTGAGAATTTGTCTTGAAATATTACCTTCAAAGGAAGAAAATTGCATATTTCATTCCTCCTTCCTCAAGACAACATGTTTCAATTTCACAAGTGGCTCATCTATCTTAAAAGTTCCAACAAAAATATCATGTGGATTGAAAAAAAAATCTAGATCGGTCACCAAAGAACCACACCCTAAATTCCATAGATTCTCAAAAGAGATCTCTTCTGATCCATCCCTGTCTTAATAAAATATTTAAATTTATAATTATAAATAAATATTTATAAATTTAAATAATTATAAAATTATAATAAATATATTTATTATATATAATTAAAAAATTATATATTAATATAAGTATATTTATAAATATTTTTATATATTGATATAAGTATATGAAAAGTGCTCAGCGAGAAGCCAAAGATCTTGGCCATTTATTAAAGGTGAAAGAAAAATATAAGAAGAAAGTATGAAAATGTATGGGGTCAAAAAAAGTGGCATGCCCTCATCTAGATAAGAAAACTACGAATCAAAAAAATCAATGTCATTCTCATAATCATAATCAGAATCAATAGAATCGGCATCAGTTTTCCACTCTCACTCTGAATTTCTTTGATTGAGGATCCCAAGGATCCTATCCTTGGACCTTTCCTACTCCAGAGTGATCTGGATCTTTGATACGCTGGAAGATGACCTGTCAGTCACATTCTACAGCCTTCTTTTGGGAGGAATTGGAGCAACACCATCACTATTGACCATCTTTCCCTTTACATTTACAACAGTATCCTTATAAGAAATAGGATCACTGCTACCTGTAGATCGGATATGAGTGGTATCCAGCAGAAACATCCATTTTTAATTATCATTTCCATCATCAAAAACCTTACCCCATTTACCAGACATTCCTTAAGAACTAAATAAATTTTGAATCACTTGAAGATAATCAAAACTCTATTGAACATTATATTGCCCAATCCCATATTCCTATAGAACATGCCCTAAAAAATATGCATTCAACGGCTACACAATACATCATTTTCTCAACATTTGGTGAATGAGAATACCAAGAAACATCACCAATAGACTCATATGTAGAATGGACCACCTCACCGATGTGCATTCCATCCTGACCAGAGAATTACATGACAATCAAATTTGAGCTACCAACTTGCTGAACAGGTTCAGATGGAAGATCACTAAACCTTCAATTTGATTCCTAATTTCCAGCAGGAGGCTCAATAATAACATTACCATCCTTCTATTAAGTCATATAAAATGAAATAGTAGTATACAATGAAGTACCTTCCTTCCCATGATTCATCACCAATGATATATTTGTGTACACTCCATACCATGGATTTCACGGCTGCTTATCCCGATATTCAACTGGATGCTTCCAACGAAGCCTAGGCACTGACTTCCCATGAATCCTAAATTAATTCCTCTTAAAAATACCATCATAATCCTTTGAAGTATTCCTCTTAAAACCACAAAAAACACAAACTTTACTCTTGCATTTCTCATCCACATGACTAATAGAATTGAAATTTTGATAGAAATTAGAATAATTTTCATACTCAACACTGAATTATATATCATCAGTGGGAGTAGTAAGAGTCATGTTGCTAATAAGAGTGGAACTCAAATAAATTTCAACCAAAATTATCGAAGAGTGTCCATACCTGACGTGTTCTGTCTTCTTATCAGGTTGACTCGGAATGCCTATGGTAGCAGCCATATCATGAAATGTTTTTGGATTCCATAAAATCCAATTGAGATTGTGTAACCTGATCCAAATCTATGAAAAATAATTCTTGAACCTTGAAATATTAAAATCCATTATCTATTCATGGAGATGAATCATTCATGACTTCAAAAATAAAAAACTACAGAACCATGCATGGATCTTGGCTTCATCAGATTGAAACAAGAAGTGAAAGAAACCTCTAAATAACAAAATACACTACCAATCCAAAAACACCTACAGAAAAGAGATCCTACAAACCAAATCTTTAATCTATAATAGATCCTGACCTTTGGGAAGAACAATTCTAACAATTAATGAGTTCTTACCCAAATCCATATGTTCTGAGAATGCATCATGATTAGCTTCAATGTGGTCTTATGATACTTTCTTGATGATCCTACCAATATAGAAATCCTTAAATGACACCATTGAATGCCGAGAAGAATAATTACTTATATCACAGGCACCACCCAAATTCCTTCCTGCAGTTGTGACCCTTTCAGACCCATATCAAGTAGTAGGAATCAATGGTGAGGCCCAGGTCATCATAGGTCTACACAAAACAACTTCTCCTATCACCATCATAGTAATAGAATCGTTCACCACCAATCAATGCATTCCATATACTTCGATTGGTATTACTACTTCCCTATGAGTTTCAAGAAGATATGGGGAAAAAAAGATCAGAAAGAATCATTAACACCAGAATCCACCATAGTCGTCTGACTCTAATCCACCATCACCAATTGTCTTACTACATCGGTCTCCACCATTATCGTCTGATAGAAATCTGCCACAACTACCATTGTATGATTCAGAAAGTTGACGTCATTACCCAACACTATAATCCAACATGGATCATTAATCCCAGTCATCGCCCCTACCAAAGGTCGACGAGCACCGCCCTCTTCCACCTATGTCACAAACCGTCAAGTTCCATTCACCAGATCCACCATCACTCCATTGGTCCAAGACCTATTCACCTCGGCCACCAACAACACATTCCTCTGAGCTCCCTTTACCTCGATCAAATCAACCACTATAGGAAGTCCATATCTATTCATCTTAGCCATTACAACCATTCTACAACAAGATCTGTTAGATCTGTACACTCCCACCTCGACCGATGTTGTTAATCAAAGATCCCCTTCAGGGACACCACCTCAAGTAAGAATTACAAATCCAAGAAAATTCTAGATCTCCATATTCCAGAAACCCTATCCATCCAGGATGCCCCAATCACCATTGCTCGAAAGATCCAAAACCCTCATACCCATCTTCTTTTCCCCTTAATATAAGTATATGTAATTATATAAATATATAAAAGCAGTGCGGGCCTTGAGATATTATTATATATATAGATATAATTATATAGAAGTATTTTTAATTATATTTATTTATAATTATAATTATAAAAAAATAAATATACAATTAATTATAGAATTACAATAAATATATTTAAATAATAAATATGTTTACTATAATTTTATAAATATATATATTTATATATTAATAAATATATTTATAGTTATATAAAAATATTTATAAAATATTAATAAATATATATAAAAATAATAAATATATTTATTATATTTATAATTACATACATATATATTATAATATAAATATATATAATTATATAAATATATTTATAAATATATTTAAATAATAAATTTATTTATTAATTTAGATATTATTAGTGCTAAAAAATTGTTGATAAAACCATTCTTTATCAGCTCTAGAATTTTCGCACTAATAAGGACACATTTTATGAATTATTTTTTAGCATTGATAAATGTGTATCTTTATCAGTACTAAAAATGTTGATAAAGGTCAGTTTTATCATCTATTTTTATTTTAATGATGATAAAACTGACCTTTATCAATGATTTTTGGAAAGCGCTGATAAAAGCCATTTAGGTATTTATAAAAGAACCCTAACAGATACGTCATCCCCTCATGTTTTTAAGCTTTTTTTGAACCGTTGTTCTACCACCCTACATCCACCTTCACCTTCATCGTCACCATCATTGTCACTCCCTATTTTCATCATCGCTCCCTGTCATCGATGTCATTGCTGCTTGCTGCTATTGTTTATCCCTACTGAACCCTCATCGCTCATCATCAATGAATCATCATCACTCTAAGGTATGATATTATTGATTCTCCTCTTTAATCTCTTCTTCCATTTATGTCTTTACTCCCTCTAACCTCGATGAATATTGTGTGGACCAGATTCAATGCTTTAATTTCTTCTCCATCACCGTTTCCATTTGTGGACGAACCTAAGGCTAATGTTTGATCATTATTTCTTGCAATTTATTTATTTCTAGGGAATTTGATTAATTTTTTAAGATCTATTCATACGATATTTGAATTTACAGACATTTTTTCATTGATTTGTGATAGGTTACCCCATGTGTTTTCCAATGAATTTGGTAACCGAGATTGTTTTCATGTTTAAATCCATTTTTTTTAAATCAAATACTATTATTAAATATATTTATGTGTTATTAGAAAGGTAAATGAATTTTTATGTGATTTTAAGTTTAATTCCAAGGACTTTTCAAGTGTGGAACTTTTTGAAAATATTTTTTAATAAAACATGCAAACCATTTGTTTGAGAAATTTCGTGAATTATATCTATAAATAAATTATAATATTTTATAAGGTGTTTTGGTCATCAAATTGAATTATAAATAGGCATGATATTTTTAAATTTCATTTCAAGCAATACGTGAAATTTCAATCATTGATAAAGTATTTCAATATTTCTTTAAAATAAAATGCATAGTCTAACATCTTATTACCCTGTTTGGCTGATTGGATAAGACAATTATGGAAATGTTTTAATCAGTAAAGTAATTTTATAAGGGTGTACTAATTTATAAATTTATTTCAAGGGTGTTTTAACAATAATGTTTTAATAAATATCTAATAAATGATTTTAAATTATTATATAGAGAATTGGTGTCTTGGTGGGATTCTAAAAGGCATGTTTGGACATTTTAAATGGTCTTTCAAAAATGTGGGTGTGTGAGACCCACTTATTTCCCCTTATGATTGTTTCCCCTTATGGGTGGTGTCTGATGTTTGTGGTGATCGTCTAATGGGTATATTGGGGATATTTATTATGAGAGCATTAGAGTTCAGGGTGAAATATTATTTATTCTTAATGATTATTGTTGGGATTGTTTATTTTTTCTCATATTTACTATTACTTTGGTCATCGTAATCTGATTAACTAAGTGAGAAGTGTTTATTTATGCGACTCTAGATCACTACAAACTTATAGAGCCCTAGTTATGTATAGTGATACTAGAGAGTGCCCCTGATTCTAGAATTGGTGAAAGATAGTCTAGAGACTTATGTTAGAATGTAACATAAGCCTTTATATGGTCCCAATTTGATAAATTCTAGGACCGTATCACATTAAATCCAAGGTTATATCCCATGAAATAATTTCATCAGTTGGTGGTTTGGTATAGGGGGTTCTATTGATCTTATTTAGTTCACCTAGTTCATTGATGTGTGTGGTACCCCTTGAAGATTTATTTTATTTCTTATTTCATTTTATTGATGTTGTAGTTCCATTCATTTGATCATTTACCTGTGTAGCATGAGTGTAATTTCTATAGTATTATCAAAATGGTTTGAAAAGTATGTTTCATTAAATCCAAGGGTAGATCTCATGAAACCTGTAGGGTACACAAGGAGTTTTTCTGTTAACTACAAAATCAATATTGATCAATTCATCAATAAACTAAAATCAAATACTTTTATACTTTTATACTTTCATAAATTTTACTTTTATATTTTATAATTTTTTTACTTTTATAAATTTGTAAAACTATATACTTTTTATAAATTATGTATACTCTTATAACATATATGTACTTTTATATAGTTTTATAAATTTATACACACTTATAAATTATGTAAATTTCTTTAAAATATATATTATTTTATAAATTGAATAAAATTTTATAATTCTAAAAAAATCTATAATTTTATATACTATTATAAATTTATATGTATTTTTTATTTATAATTTTGTACCTGTAAACATTTTTTGATTTATCAATAGTTTAATACTATTATACTTTCAAAAATTCAATGTCAATGTTGAAAATATTTTTAAAAATATAATAATTTTTTATTTGTGAGACCATTATTATATTCAAGGGCCTTGTTTTTCATTAGGAAAAGGCTTTTCAAATAATATATATTTTATTTTTTTCATTATCACATTATATAGTCGTATTTAATGAGTTTTTTATAATGTAAATGTGATTTTATATTTCATTTATACTCAAAAAAAATGGTTTTCGATCATTAAAAATATTAAGTAAAATATAGTTATTAAAAGTAAAATCTCCTCCATTATATTTGTAAATTAATTTCAATAAGTTTTTTTATCATGTGGGATGATAAAACATTTTTATATCTTTCCATTTTCTTTCAAATATTCATGAGATCCATCTTAAATTGATCATCTTCTGTGTATTTATTTTGTAAAATATTAATATTTCCAAATAAAATAGGATGGAAAGGAATAGAGAATTGATGGATGGAAATCATATGAAAAAATATTCTGAAGATGGGGTGAAAGAGTTCCTCAAGTTTGAAAAAGATCATGCATATGACCCTTCTCAAATCCTTTTCATGTGGTTACATTGTTGTTATTTAAGGCTAATTATTCTAGAGGAGTTGGAAGAACACTTGATCTATCCTGGATTTAATCAAAGTTATAAATTTTCTAATATAAATGGGGAAAAATTGAATGTATCTAGTGACTAGTATAAAAATATTTTTTATAGATCATATGATATTATTAAAAGAGTGAAAAATGAAGAAGAATGTACTGAGGATGTGATTACAAGTTTGAATGATGGTGAAGATTGTATTGAAGAAATGATAATGAAATATGAAGATTAACTTCTTTATTTTCCAAAATTATTTGATTAGTTAAAGAGTAGGGAAAAAGATGCCAATGTATACTGGTTGCACTAAATATACAACATTGTTATCCATACTGAATCTTTATAATTTGAAAGTTGGAAATGGATGGAGTGATGCCAATTTTACTAAACTACTTTCTCTCTTGAATGATAAGCTCCAATAATATGATGACCTCCCTAGATGAATACACGGTACTAAAAGAATGATATGTTAAATGGGTATGATCTCTGAAAGAATACATGCCCATCCAAATGAATTTATAGTGTTCTGTAAGGGTCAAAAATCATATAATTAATGAACAAACTGTGGTTCTCCTCGATATATGAATGATGAATCAAGTCCTATAAAATGTTTTTGGTAATTTAAAATCATTCCAAGTATAGGAAACTATATAGAAGTGAGGAGACTTCAAGGCAATTAACATGGCATATAGATACAATAATTGAATATGGGAAACTTCATCACCCGGAAGCCTCTCCTAAGTGGAAGAGAATTGATTATGAGAATCCTAAATTTGTAAAAGAGTCAAGAAGCCTTCATCTTACATTATCAAAAAATGTAGAGAATCATTTTGCTTTTCAAAGAATCACTCATAGTACATGGTTTGTTATGTTGGTAAATTATAACTTATTACTGTGCTAATTCATGAAATGAAAATACATTATGTTATATATGCTTATATCAGGACCAAAACAATCGGGTAATGATATTGATGTTTATTTGGCTCTATTGATCAAAGATTTGAAATTACTATGGGATTTATGTGTTAGGTTGTATGATACTAACAGAAATAAATATGTCATGTTGAGATCCATGTTGTATTGGATGATAAATGATTTTTCTTCATATGGAAATTTTTTAGGATATAGAATTAAAGGAACTCAAGTGTGTCCCATTTTTTAATACGATACAAAATCAATTAGGTTGTTCATTGAAGATAGTGTTTCTAGGACATCACGGATTTCTACCCCGATGACCTAAGTACTGATCTTGGATGAAATCATTCTATTGATGTTTAGAAAAATGCATAGAACAATCTCTACTAATAGGTGATCAAATTTTTGAGAAATTAAAATATGTGGAAACTAATTTTGGTAAATATTTTTTGAAAAAACCTTATAAAACTGGTTTGAAAAGAGATTAGTTTTGTTAGTTACCATACTGGATTTTTCTGTATGTCAGGAATTTTATTTATGTTATTAATTTTTAAAAAAATGAATGTGATAGTGTAATTGGCATGTTAATAAATACACCCATAAAAAAAAGGATGGAATTAAGGCCTGGTTGGACATGGTTAACATGGGAATACAGGAAGAGTTGGCACCAGTGAGGGGTGAAAAATGGACTTTTCTTCCTCTAGAAGTTTTCACTCTTTCCAAGCAAGAGTGATATCTTTTTTTTAACTTCTTGAATGTTGTAAAGGTTCCATAAGGTTATACATAAAATATCAAGAATATTATATCAAAGAATGATTTAAAGTAAAAGGTTATAAAATCACATGAATTTCATGATTTGATGTGAGACCTAATTTCTATAGCTTTACATTATATTTTTTCCAAGAATGTACATCAAAAAATAACCAATCCTTTTTCTTTTTTTATATCTATATATAGAAAATTTATAGACTTTGTGAATTTGTAAACTATGGAAAAGGAAATTGTTGTCATATTTTTTGAATTGAAAAAGTTATTCATGCCAGTATTATTTGATATGATGGTTCACTTTATGGTTCACTTAGTGAGAGATATTTGACTATGTGGTCCTATACATTATATATGGATGTACCCCATTGAATGCTATAGAAATATTTTGAATGTTTATGTCATAAATTGAAGTTAGATAGAGGTTTATGTTGCGAAGTGATATATTTTTGATGAAGTTGTTGAACTATATACCGACTACCTATCCAGTGTGGAAAGAAATGGTTAATCGAAATATCCTCACATTGGGAAGCTTGTGGGTAGAGAAATTTTTTGAAGAGATCTTGTAACAATCAATATTATAGATCCAGAGTAGGCTCACCTTTACATTTTCCATAAACTTTTAGAGGATTCTCCATATGTTGAAACCCAAAAATAAATTCTTAGGAATTTTAATCCATCAAGGAATGAAAGATGGATATAAAATACACATAATAAAAAATTTATAGGATGGTTTCAATACCATATTTTCAACGAGTCGGATGAAAATATGAATTCAATTTCAGAACAACTTCGACAGATAGCCAGAGGACCAAGTGTGTATGTATTATATTAAAATGGTTATGTAATTAAGTGTAATGTGTTCTATAAAAATGAACATGATGAAGGAAGAACCATGAAAAATATTTGAGTTACACTTTTGGATGAATCAATACATGTTTTCGGTACTAAGGATATAAATCAAATTTATACAAATATTTCATACATTGGCATCATCAAATAAATATGAGATTTGTATTTATACAACATTATGAGTGTAAATTTTTCAATGAAAGTGGGTTGATAACAAGAGTTATATTAAAATAGATGAATTGGGATTCATGAAATTATATCTCATTAAGGAAGGGTACAAAGAAGAACTATTTATAATGGAATCATATGCAGCATAAGTATTTTATATTCCATATCCCATAGACAAGAAATTTTCAATTGTTATATTATCAACCAAAACCACTGAAGGTTTATAAGGAAATTCAACTGAGGATGACTATTTCATTAGGAAATCTCAATAATTTTAAAGATATCCAAATTAATATGGGGTTTTTTACATTATAGGATCCACAATGAAGGTATTTGGATGCTTGATAAAGGCATCAAATACATTCATCATTCAAAAAAAAGAGTTCAATAATTAGTTTATATTTTTTTTGTAATATACATTGTATTACCTAATGTTATTATTTATTCACTACTGTATTTTTGTGATCTAAATCAAATGTTAAACCAATTTTGTTGATAATGACTTATGCACCTTCTGGTTCCCCCAATATTGAGGAAAAGCAGGTTTATCAACATGTATTTTCTCCTGGTGTAGAGCAATAATTACCTTATGCACGTGTTGGTGCTCCCAATACTGATGAATAACAGGTATCTCAACTTGTTGATTATCCCAGTGTAAAGGTACAATGGGATTATAGACATTTTGATGCTACCAATCCATAGGAACAACAAATTTATGATTTTGAATCTGAGTAAAAAGTATGTGATGAAGAACCGATGATTCAGAAAAAATAGGAATGTTGTAGTGTGATGGTGTTAGAAAAAACGATTAAGGTGAAAAGAAAAGGAATAAAATTATAGGTAGGATATAATGTGAGGATCTAGCCTATTAACCCCAACAAGGTCATGTTTAGTAGTTACATTGGGCTCATCAATTGGTAATGCATTCTCATTGATGTAGATTCGTGGAACCATATTGTTCCCATTCTTAAGACACTAATTTGGGAAAATATTATAGTAACATTATGATAACCTTTATTTATTTTACTAAAAGATAAAATAAAGAAACATTTAATTACTCTTCATCGTCCCTTATATAGTTCATTTATAGTAGATGAATCCCATAAGAAATTTGTATTAATTCTTTTTATTAGGATTCACAGAGGCATTCGCATAATTCTAATAAGATTTCATATTAAATATGTTTAAGGGAAAATAAGCATGCACCCACTACTAATGTATGTTCACCTAATAACACAATAATGGTGTGATGAATTTACTAGCCATCATACATATATGTATTTTTAGGTACATTGTTCGTGGTAAAACATTGTTGGGCAATATGTTTATTCATCACTTTGATTGATAATTTTTTCTTTATGAAATAAAAAATAAGTTCTTAAAATAAGGAACGTGTAGTAAAACTAATATACCCCTACCATAAATCAAGGATTGGGTATGCTTCACTTGAAAAAAAATGGCATGTATTTTAAATCTACCGAAATACTTTTATGTGACATAAAACAACAACATAATTTCATTCCTCTTTTTATATGAAGGTTAATGAATCAAAATCTAAAGATACTTCCATCCCATTACATGTGCTATGGAATTAGGCATGTGTAAATAAATATGGGATAATAATAGATAAAAACACACAAAAAGTGTGTGAATCGTGTGTAAGTGTAACATAATAAAATAAATTACTTAATTTTTAATTAAATAAAAATGATTACTTATTTTCCTATATTTTATATCTGAATTAGAAAAAATAATCACCAAAAACTATAATATATGAGCACATATTATCGATGGACTTAGACTATCTAGAATGGTATGGTTGCATTAGAGGTGTGGGTTTTGGGGTGACACCCCGAGCATATTTTGTGAAAAAAAAATATAGAAGGGTAAAGATAATGAAATTTAAGATATGAAATAAATATTATCTCCCATTTAAGAAAATTTTAAATGGAATTATTATTTGATAGAAACTATTTTGGGGGGAATAAAAGAGAATAAAAAACTCAAGAACAACAATTTCGTGAAGATACCACCACACCTCCACTAGCTTTGAGGTGATTCATTTTCCTTAAAGAGCTGTCTTATTTGAGGTGATAAATATTTTAATAATTTTTCACGTGAAATGTGAATTAGATAGAAATTGATACTTTTCCTATATTTATATTCTATAGGTTGAAAATTAAATTGATTTATATTTTATCAAAACCCACCCATCACCATGTTTTGAGTGTTGTAGTGTTCAATATCTAAGATATCAATCTACACAATAAACCACTTATAATAGGTCATGTGAGAGTGGGTATTACCATAGCTCATGTTCCAACCACTAAGTTACCTATTCTACTTGATGATGTAGATATTCATATAGTTTACCACACTGTAGGAACATTCATATCATGGTCATCAGATCTTGTAAAAAAACATATCGACAAGGATGTGTTCATTTCCAATTTATTTTTCATGCTAAAACTTTAAAAATCAATGAAAAAAGGTCAAAACTGATGAATATTATTATAGATGAACAAAGGGAAGGGTGAAATGAAAGTTTGACTAAAACCCCACTAAATTATCAACCAACCGTTCAAAAATATTTTTAGAAATCACCTTTACCCCACCCGTTCAATATCTTCTTTTACCAACATCGATGGTTCATGGAGATACAAAGTTACAAAATGGTAGTAGTGACATGGATTATTGTTTAGAATGAATTTTTTTAGAGAATGTTACAGAACTCATTTCTCTTGAAAATGTAATTGAAATCCTAATCAATGAATGGCTAGGAGGCTCAGTTGTAAATGTATACATGATTTGTTTTTCCAAAAAATGATATAGTATGTTAATTATGACTAAATACATTTCATATTTTTTGCAGGCATATATATCAATATATATTTAATAGATTACCCCATGAACATAAATTTGGAATCGTTAGTCCTAAAATCACTTCTACAAAATAAAAGAAAATAGATTCAAAAAAAATGGATGAAATAGTGACAAAACAATCCAAATTGTTTTAAAGAAAACTCATGTATGATAGAATCTTATTAATACAAATGATATAGGGGTAAAAATATAAAACCTAATCATATAAAATATATTTTCATTTATTTAATTAATTATTAATTTTTGTGTTTTTAGGTAACATTGTATGTTCATTGCAGTCAATTTGAATACTCCAAATATTTGTTTCCTAGATTCACTGTATGGATACCCAACTAACCAACCACTCATGATGGTGTTTTTAAATTTTTAATACACTACATCCAATGTTTTATAACTAAACCTCAATTTATATATTTTATATTATGTTATAATTATAATTATATTATGATATGGTGGTTTTTAAATGTTGTGGAATTAATGGCATGAGGACAGGCCTTTTACACAAGGAGCCTGACAAGTTCTACATGTGGAAAAGTATTAGGGTATATATAATAAGATTTCACTATCCAAACACATATAAAAAATCACTTATTTTTCTCAATGTTTCTACAGTGTCTAAAACAAACAAATAGAAAAGATTTTGGTTATTATGTTTGTAAATTTATGAGAGAGATAATATTATATCAACAAATTATCATCCAAAAATATGTATTTTTTAATATAATTACTATTAAATTTAAAATTATTATTAATCCTTTATGTATTTATATTTTTCTATTACTATTATAACTGTCAAAAATAGTCATATTCATAAGATGATATAGATTTTTGTAGAAATGAATGGCCATGATACATGATGGTATAATGTACAAAAATAGCATGAATATGTGACTTACATAGAAGTAATTGATTTTTTCATATTCATTTTTAATTTTTTTATTTTCAATAGCACTCACATAAGAATTTTTTTATTATATAGGTGGATTCTTTTGTTCGAGTTGGGGTGGTTTTTTCGAAGCTGATCATGCTCGTGAGAGATTGGACTTAGAGGTTGAAACTGAGAGTTCAATATGAAGGTAAAAGTTTTTTTAATATACTATGTTTTTTCTCAAAAAATTATCTGGTTTTTACTACATTAACATAATCAGTTGCACCTCAATCTGACACATGGCATGACCGATATGACTCCAGGTGCTTCTTTTTATTTAAAATTGATATTAATTTTAGTAAAAAAGGAAACAAACATACTCAAAACCAAGAAAACACTTTGGGATTATTTTGATACTTTATAAAAAAGATACATAAGTAATTTTTGATGTGAAGGAATCATCCTCTCCTCAATATAATACATGATTTTCCCAGTATGACTCATAGTGTCTCTCATCTTTTTAAAATTTAAATTTAAATTCAAAATGTGTCACTAGAAACTAAGAAAACATGCTCGTATTATCTTTATAATTTAGTAAAATGATTCTTAAGTCATTTTTGATGTGTAGGAATTGGTATCACATCAAACTGATACAAGATATGACTGGTAGGACTCAAATTTCATGTTTCCGATTAAAAATTACATTTTAGTATAAAAGAAAAGTAACGTACTCAAAACTGAGAAAACACATTGGGATTATTTTGATAATTTATGAAAAAGATACATAAGTCATTTAAGACATGTATAAATTAGTCTCACATCAATATGACTCATGTTGTGATTAGTATGACTCCAAGTGCATCTTTTAATTTAATATTGACTTTAATTTTAGTAAAAAGGAAAACTGAAATACTAAAAACTGAGAAAATGTGTTTGGATTGTTTTGATACTTTAGTAAAATGATACATAAGTCATTTTTTACATGTTGTTTTAATTCTCATAGTAAGTTGATACACAGTGTTCCAAGTATGACTCAAAGGTTTTTTTATCAGTTTATAGTGGAAAATTTAGTTTAAAAAGAGTCACTCTCTAAAAACTGAGTATACAAACTCATATTGTTCTGATAATTTAGAAAACCTATTTAGAAATAATTTTTGAGGTTTATAAATCAATCTCACATCAAAAATACACACTATGTGATCAATATAACTCTAAATTCATGTTTCTAGTTTAAAATTACATTTTAGTAAAAAGGAAAATTGATGCACTCAAAAATGAGAAAACAAATTCATGTTGTTTTTAAACTTTATTAAAACTATCCATAAGTTATTTAGGACATGTAGGAATGTTATTCATCTCAATAAAATGCACGGTGTGACTGGTATGACTCCAAGTGTGTCCTTTTATTTAAATTTGACATTAATTTTAGTAAAAAATACAACTGACATACTCAAAACCAAGTAAATGGATTCAGATTTTTTTTGATACTTTGCAAAAAAGATTGATAAGTCATTTTTAACACATAGTAATTAGTCACACCTTAAATTGATACACAATGTGCCTGGTATGACTCAAAGTGTCTGTTATCATTTTGAAATTGGCATTTTAGTTTAAAAATGTTTCACTCCATGAAAACCAATTAAATGAACATAAATTGTATTGACCATTTAGAAAAATAATTCATAAGTCATTTGTGACTTATAGGAATCCATATCACATAAAATTGAAACACGATGTGACTAGTATGACTCAACGTGTGTGTTTCTAGTTTCAAATTACATTTTAATAGAAAACACAAGTGACATACTCAAAACTGAGAAAAAAATTCATATTATTTTTATAATTTAGGAAAATGATCCATAAGTTATTTTTGATGAGTATTAATCATTCTATCCTCAATCTCATTCATGGTGTGATAGATATAATTCCATGTGTGTCTATTTATTTAAAATTTACATTAGTTTTAGTAAAAAACACAAGTGACATACTAAAAATGAGAAAATTCATTTGGATCATTTTTATACTATAGTAAAATGATTTATAAGTAATTTATAATGATTAGGAATCAACCCCACATAAATCTGATCCATAGTGTGACCAATATAACTCTAAGTGTGTCTTTTTTTTTAAATGAGACTAATTTTAGTAAAAACACTTGCAGCATACTAAAAACCGATAAAACACAATTTTATTTTTTTATACTTTAGTTAAATGATCCATTAGTCATTTTTGACATGTAGGCATAAACATAACCTCAATATGATGCACAATGAGACTAGTATAACTCAAAGTGTCTCTTCTTATTTAAAATTTATATTAATTTTCGCAAAAAGAACAAGTTACATACTGAAAAAAAAAATTGGATTATTTTTATAATTAATGATAGTGATATATAAGTCACTTTTTTATATGTAGGAATCAGCCACACCTCAATCTGATGCATGGTGTGATCGATATAACTCCAAGTGTGTCTTTTTATTTAAAATTGACATTAATTTTAGTAAAAAGAACAAGTGATATACTAAAAACTAAGAAAAAATAATAGTATTGTTTGGATACTGTAGAAAAATGATCCATGAGTCATTTGTGACATATAAGAATCAACTTCACCTCAATTAGATTCATGGTGTGAACGATATGACTCATAATGTCTGTTATCATATTAAAATTGATATTTTAGTTCAAAATGTGTCACTCACTGAAAACCAATAAAATTATATCGGATTGTATTGATCATTTAGGTAATCGATTCATAGGTATTTTTTGACATGTGGGAAGCAATCTCACATAAAACTAACACACGATGTGGCTGGTATGACTCAAAGTGCATGTTTTTAGTTTGAGAATACATTTTAGTACAAACACAAGTGACATAATTAGAACCAATAAAATTCAATCAAATTTTTTTGATACTTTAGTAAAATGATCCATGAGTCCTTTGTGATGGGTATGGATCAACCTCATCTTAATCTGATGCACAGTGTGATTGGTATAACTAAAATTGTGTCATTAGTTAAAATTGATATTAATTTTAGTAAAAAAACAAGTGACATACTCAAAAACAAGAAAAAACATTCTTAATGTTTTAATACTTTATTAAAATAATCCATAACTTATTTAAAACATTTACAAATCAACCACACTTCAATACAATGCAAGGTGTGGCTTGTTCAACTCCAATTGTGTCTTTTTATTAAAACTTGACATTTTATTAATATATTCTTTCATATTAATTTTTAATTTATTTACGTATAGTATTACTAACATAATATTTGTTTTCTTATATAAGTGTATTTTTGGGGGGGTTGAGGGGTTTTTTTAAGAAACTGAAACAATGGGAAGAATTTTTTTAGAGTGGCTCGTGGGAGCCAAAATATAAAACATTAATATTTTTAAATTTTTGTGGATAATTATAAATGTAATTATACAAAAAATTATTCTAAATGTATATATTAGTGTTTTTTTATTCATGATGTAAAATTTATTTCAATTAAATTGTATATTTTTCATACACAGGTTTCTGTTGGGTGTGCTATTACACAAACAACTCATTGTAGTAGGTTGAGCATTTATAAACAATGTAAATAGCACTGATAAAGGGTGGTCCATATCCATGATTTTTTTGCATTGATAAATTCCCCCTTTATCAATTCCTGTTTAGCATAGATAAAGGGGACCCCCTGATAGTGCTGAGGATAACAATGCTTTTTTAGCACTATTAAAATCATTTTTTGCACACTATTAAAGAACATATATGTAGTAGTGTTATTTTAGTAGATAATGGATATAAAATTACTTACAATGGTTGGAGCTATATAGAACCCATAAAATTAATGAATCATCTACTTGAGATAAAATTGATCTATAGAATTCAAAATGTTGTATAGATTGATAGCCCAAAAAATAAATATTAAGTGACCTCAACCATAATTTCAAATAATTTTTATTATGAAAAACTACCACTATAATTAGTTTATCTAAAACACTCCTTAAGTAAATAAATAAAAATATTTTTTGATTGATAGACTCATGATGGAATGTCATTTATTACATTTGTTGGTAGATTTGGGGTTTGTACTGATTAGGGGTTATGGAAGAGATGGATGTGTTGACACCAAGAAGTGGTTCATGGAAGTGCCATCAGTATATGTAGCATCATTATTCATGTAGGTATAAGGATTGAGGCATGGCGGTCAACCCTGAGCTTCTTGATATTATTTGGGTGCTACCAGTTCTGCTTTTTGGATTTTGGTTTTGTTTGAAATCTGAATTTTCATGCAACCTGGTTTATGACGTGCGATAATGGTTTGAAATTTGTAATATCATGTTAGTTATGTGGTTTATTTTAAATTTAGATGTAAAGTTCCAAAAAAATTATAAGTGGTTTATTTAAAAAAAGATTAGGGGGGAATAAAAAAATTATTTCCATCACCAGCATGACATAAAATTTTCTTAAAAATTATCTTGGTGAAAAATGAGTAACTGAGAATAATTTTATGTCACCATGGTTTTTAGATAACTTTAATCTATAAAAATACTACTATAATAAGTATCTCAACCCGATTCATTCAGCAATAGAAAAAAAATATCTAAATGGATACATGAGATAAAATTGAACTATAATTATAATTAAAATGTGAGTTGTTAACTAAGCTCAATATCACCAAATATAATTTATCTTAATGGAAAGGTAAGATCAAAATTAGGGTTTTCTACCGATGGTTGTTTAAACAATCATTAATTTAATGAAATTTAAGGTTCAATAAATATAAATTAGGGTCTTTAAAAAAACCCTTATAATATAAGTCCTAGGTAAACAAAAAATGACATCTTACAATCATAAAAAACTATAAATCTATAGGATATTAATAAATGAAAAATTGGAGTTAAAATATAGGGTTTTAATCACAAAAAATATAAAACACTGCTACAAATTAGGAAAAATAAAGCGCTAGAAAAATCCATTAATAGTGTTAAAAAAGAATTTTTCTCATAAATGTATTTAAAAGGGGGTCCCCTTTTTCAGTACTAAAGAACACTGATAAAAGGTAAGGATTTATAAGTGCTATAAATAGCACTGATAAAGGACATAGTATTGCAATGTGATGTTGATATTAAAACACACTAAAGAAAAAAATAGGCAACAATTACCGAAAATGGAAGAAAATATGTGGCAAATAAATAATTTAATGGAAATAAAAATGAAATCATAGATATAAAAAATTAGAGTATATTATAGACATTTCAAACATTATTTTTTACAATTACATTAGAAAGTATAACTTATCACAAACATTTAGAAACATCAAAGGTTTCATTCTCTTTAGCAACCGACCCCATCTCAAAATGCCTGATCATGGTATCAGTTACCGAACAAACCACCCTAGCTCGAGCAAAAGAATCCACCAGTATATGAAAAAAAATATTATTTTAATAATACTATAAATTAATTAATTAAACAAAAATATGAAACAACGCACTAATAAAATGTCAATTTTAAACTAAGAATGGACACTTTGTGTCATACCAGACACCTCGTGTATCAGAATGAGGTGAGGTTGATTACAACACATCACAAATGGAATATGGGTAATTGTCTCAAAGTATCAAAACAATCCAAATGTCTTTTCTGAATTTTGAGTATGTCACTTTTTTTTAACTAAAATGTGAATTTTAAATAAACAAATGCACTATACAGGTCATACGGTGCATTAGATTGAGGTGAAACTAATTCCTACACATCAAAAATGATTTATGGATCATTTTAATAAAGTATCAAATCAATCCAAATGGTTTTTCTCGATTTGGGTATGTCACTTGTGCTTTTTACTAAAATATCATTCTAAATAGAAAACACACACTTTGAGCCATAGTGGTCACATCGTGTGTCAGTTTGATGTGAGATTGATTCCAACACATCACAAATTAGTTATAAATCACTTTACTAAATTATAAAGTAAATATGAGCATGTTTTCTTGGTTTTTAGCGAGTGACATAGGTTTTGAACTAAAATGTAAATTGTAAACAAATAACGGACACTTTGAGTCATACCAAGAACACCGTGTATCTTATTAGGGATAGAATAATTCATAAAGACCACAAATGAATTATGGATCCTTTTCCCAAATTATCAAAATAATCTGAATGTGTTTTCTTAGTTCTGAGTATGTCACTTTTATTTTTTACTAAAATTCCCATTTTTAAAAAAACACACTTTGAGTCATACCTTTCACACCATGCGTCATATTAAGGTGTGTCTAATTCTTACACATCACAAATGAATTATTTATTATTTTCCTAAAGAATCAAAAAAAAATGAATTTTTTTTTCTCAATTTTGAGTATGCCACCTATCTCCTTGACTACAATTTCATTTTAAACTAAAAACACACACTTAGAATCATATATGTTACATAATGTGTTGATTTTATGTAAGTCTGATTCCTACTTTTCACAAATTACTTATGAATCGTTGTACTAAAGTATCAATATAATATGTACATGTTTTCTCAATATTCAGTGAGCTACACATGTTTTGAGCTGAAATGTCAATTTTGGACTAATAACGAACACTTTGAGTCATACTAGGCACACCAGGCATCATATTGAGGTGCATCCAATTATTACATGTCAAAAATAACATATGTATTTCTTTCTAAAGTATCAAAATAATCCAAATATGTTTTATTATTTTTGAATTTGTCACTTGTGTTTTTTATTAAAATTTCAATTTTAAATAAAAATACATACTTAGAGTAATATCAGTCACACTGTGTGTAGGATTGAGGTGAACCTAGTTCCTACATGTCACAAATGACTTATGGATCATTTCCCTAAAGTATCAAAATAATTAAAATACTTTTTCTCAGTTTTTGAGTATGTCACATATCTTTTTTACTAAATTATCAATTTAAACTGAAAACATGGACATTAAGTCATACCAATCACATAATGTCTCAGTTAGAGGTGAGGTTAATTACTATATGTCACAATTTACATATGAATAGTTTTACTAAATTATCAACAAAGTATGAGCATGTTTTCTCAGTTTTTAGTGAGTGACACGTGTTTTGATCTAAAATGTCAATTTTAAACTCATAACGGACACTTTGCGTCATACTAGGAACATCGTGTATTGGATTGAGATGTGTCTAATTCCTATACATCAAAAATACTTATGGATTGTTTTACTAAAGTATCAAAAAAATCCTAATGATTTTTCTTAGTTTTGAGTATGTCACTTGATGTTTTTACTAAAATGTCAATTTTAAATAAAAAGACATGCTTGGAGTCAAACTAGTCACATTGTGAATTGTATTGAGGTGTAGATGATTCCTACACATCAAAAATTACTTATAAAAAATTTTCCTAAACTATCAAAACAATTTGAATTCATTTTAATAGTTTTGAGTATGACACTTTTCTTTTTTTCTAAAATGTCATTTTAAACTAAAAACGCACACTTTGAGTCAAAACGGTCACATTGTGTATTTTTTTAATGTGAGACTAATTCCTACATGTCACAAATTACTTATGAATTATTTTCATAAACTATCAAGTTAATGAAATCATTTTTCTTGGTTTTTAGTGAGTGAAACTTGTTTTGAACTAAAATGACAATTTTAGACTGATAACGGACACTTCATGTCATACCGAGAACACCATATATCGAATTGTGGTGATTCTGATTCCTAAATGTCAAAATTGACTTATGGATCACTGTCCTAAAGTATCAAATAAGTATGAATGTGTTTGATCATTTTTGATTATGTCACTAGTCTTTTTTACTAAAATATAAATTTATCAACATGCATAACATCAAGAAAATTCCAGATGTACAAACAATTATAGTAAGGTAATTTAAAAAAATGGATCTTTTTTCCAACCATTTTTTTAAGGTTTTTGGATAAATTTTTACCAAAATTAGTGTGCATATCTTTTATTTTATCAAATAGTTGCTTGCATGTTAGTGGATACGGTGTTGTATGTTCTTCTAAACTTCCATCAAATGATGTCATCCAAGATATATACTTATGTCACTAGGGTAGAAATATATGATTTCATAGAAATATAGTCTTTGATAAATGTTTTAACCTAATTGAATGTGTACCTTGTTCATAAATAGAACACCCTTGAGTTTCTATAATTCCATATCCTAAAAAATTTACAAAATCATGAAAGTCATTTATCATCCCATACAACATGACTCTTAATGTGAAATCTTTATTTCTGTAAGCATCACGCAATGTAACATGTGAATCCCACAATAATTTAAAATCTTAGATCAATGGATCCAAATAAATTTAAATATCATTATCTTGTTTTTTTTTTGTCTTGGAATAGGGAGAGATAACATAATGTATTTTTATTTCATGCATAACCACGGGGGAAAAGTTATAATTTAACACATCATCTTCCATGTGTTGGGAGTGCTACTTCAAAAAAAAGGATTCACTCCATCTGTATATAGCGTAAGAAAAACGTTTCTTGTCCCATTTCCAAATTTAAGATACTCGTGATCAATTATCTTTCATTGAGGAGAGTATGTCAGGTGAAAAAGTTTCTTATATTTATTTATTGTATTTGTATTCCATGTCAATTTTCTTGCAGTATCCTCACTTCTATAATGGAACCTAAACCTTAAAATGATTGTAAAGTAACATAAAACTTCCATAAGACTGGATTCATCATTATTGTATCAATAAGCACCGCACATTGGGCATTTTAAGTGACTTGTAGTCCTTGAAAAATAGTATACAGTAATTTAGACCTGCATGCCTTCTTTTAGAGATCATACCCATTGAATGTAGAATTCGTTTAGTGTCATATGTTCAGAAAGGAAGATCATTTTCTTTTAGGAGAATATATTTCAAGATAATAAGTATTTTAGTAACATTGGAGTCACTCCATCTACTGAAAACTTTCAAATTATACATATTCATTATGGATGAAAATTCTTTATATTTAGAACAACCAGGATACAATGAAATATTTTTATAACTATTTAACTTCTCAAACAATTTCTTAAAAATCACAAAGTTCATCTTGAACTGTCATTATCATTTTCTCAATATGATATTCAACTTTTTTTTCACCTATAATCACATCCTCGGTATGGTCTTCATCATTTTCCATAGTTGTAATCATATCATATGATCCACAAAAAATAGTCTTATTCTAGTCACTAGATACATTTAGTTTTTCCCAGTTCTTACTCCAACATTTATAACTTTGATCTATTTTATGATAGATAAAGTATTCTTACAACTCCTCTTGAATAATTAGTCTTGAATAAAAACAGCATAAACACGGAAAAAGTATTTCAAAAGGGTCATATGAATGATATTTTTAAAATATGATGAATTATTTCACCCCATCCTCATACTCTTTTGTCATATGGTTGGAATCCAGACATTTTTTATTCATATCCATCATATTTTATTTGGTAATAAATCTCAAATCAAATTGATACATGATGTGATTGGTATGATTCAATGTGTGTGTTTCCAGTTTAAAATGATATTTTAGTAAAAAATACAATTGACATAATCAAAACTGATCAAATGACTTCAGATTATTTTTATACTTTAGGGAAATTATCTATAAGTCATTTTGGATTTGTAGGAATTAGTCTTAGCTCAATTTGATGCATGGTGTGACCGGTATGACTCCAAGTGCATCTTTTTATTTGAAGTTGACATTAATTTCATTAAAAAATAAAAACTAACATACTCAAAACTAACCAAACTCATTTGTATTGTTTTGATTATTTATAAATAATGATTTATAAGTCATTTTTGATGTGTAAAAATCACATGCATCTCAATATGATACATTATGTGCCCAGTATGACTCAAAGTGTCTGTTATTAGTTTAAAATTAAAAATTTAGTTCAAAAATTTTCACTCACTGAAAACCAAGTAAACACGCTCATATTAACATGATAATTTATTAAAAGTATTTATAAGTCATATTTTATTTTTAGGAATTAGTATCACATCAAACTGACACATGATTTGATCAGTATGACTCAAAGTGCATGTTTCAAATTTAAAATGACATTTTAGTAAAGAAGACAAGTGATGTACTCAAAACTATGAAAATGTATTCATATTGTTTTGATACTTTAGTAAAATTATATATAAGTCATTTGGGAAGTTTAGGAATCATACTCTCCTCAATCTGACACATGGTGTGACCGGTATGACTCCAAATGCATCTTTTTATTTAAAGATGTCATTTATTTTAGTAAAAAACAAAAACTGACATACTCAAAACTGAGGAAACACATTTGGATTATATTGATACTTTAGAAAAATGAGATGTAAGTCAATTTTGATTTGTATTAATTAGACTCACCTAAATATGATACACGATGTTCCTGGTATAACTCAAAGTGTTCGTTATCCGTTTAAAATTGATAGTTTAGTTCAAAAAGTGTCACTCACTAAAAACCAATAAAATGAACTCATATTGTCTTGATAATTTTTAAAAATGATTAATAAGTCATTTTTTATGTATATTAATTAGTCTCACATAAAATCGACACACAATGTGATGAATATGACTTAAGGTGTGTGTTTTTAGTTTTAAAGGACAGTTTAATAACAAAGACAAGTGACAAACTCAAAAATGAGAAAACACGTTTGGATCGTTTTGATACATTAGTAAAATGATCCATAAGTAATTTTTTATGTGTAAGAATCAGCATCACCTAAATACAATTCATAATATGACTAGAATAATTCCATGTTTGTCTAATAATTTAAAATTGACATTAATTTTAGTAAAAAACACAAGTGACATATTGAAAAATGATCAAACAATTTCTGATTATTTTAATACCTTAAGAAAATGATTCATAAGTCATTTATAATGTGAATTAATCAAACCCACAACAATCTGATGCACTGTGTAACCGGTATAACTCTAAGTGTGTCTTCTTATTTAAAACTGACATTAATTTTAGTAAAAAGAAGAAGCGGTATATTGAAAACCAAGAAAACGCATTCAGATTATTTTTATACTTTAGGTAAATGATCCATAAGTCGTTTTTGATATGTAGGAATCAATCAAACCTCAATATGATTCACGGTGTGACCGGTATAACTCAAAGTTCCACTTTTTATTTAAAATTTTCAATAATTTTAGTAAAAAAAAGTGACATACTGAAAAATGAGCAAACATATTCGAGTTATTTTAATAATTTAAAAAAATGATACAAAATTAATTTTTGACATGTAGGAATCATCCACATATCAATCTAATTCATGGTGTGACTAATATGACTCTAATTGTGTATTTTTATTTATAATTGACATTAACCGCACCTGAATTTGATCCCTGAGTCATTTATATTGTGCAGGAATAAATTGCACCTAATTTTGATGCATTGTGTGACCAGTATGACTCAAAGTGTCTTTTATCACTTTAAAATTGAAATTTTAGATCAAAATGTATGTCACTCACTGAAAACCAAGAAAAAATACTTTTATTTTCTTTATAGTTTAGGAAACTGATTCATAAGTCATTTGTGATATGTGGGAAGTTGTATCACATAAAACTAACACATGTTGCGGTCGGTATGACTGAAAGTGTGTGGTTACAATTTGAAATGAAATTTTATTAAAAACACAAGTGACATACTAAAAACTAACAAAACACATTCAGATTTTTTTATACTTTAGTAAAATGATACATAAGACATTTTTGATGTGTATGGATCAATGTAACCTCAATCTGATACATGGTGTGACTAGTACCACTAAAAATTGTGTCATTATTTAAAATTGATATTAATTTTCGTAAAAAGAACATCTGACATATTCAAAACTAAGCAAAAACATTAGGATTATTTTCATTGTTTAATATAATGATCCATAACTCATTTTTGGAATTTAGGAATTAACCAAACCTCAATACGATGCACAGTGTAACCTGTTCCACACTTAGTGTGTCTTTTTATTAAAAATTGACATTTTATTAATGTATTCATTCATAATAATGTTTAATTTATTTTTTATAGTATTAGTAAGATAATATTTGTTTTTATATATAGGTGGATTATTTCTTTACGCTGATGTGATTTTTTTGACAACTAATACTATGGGTGGACTTTTTTTAGAGGGGATCACGGGTGCCAAAAGATGAAACATTAATATTCTTCAATGTTTGTGGATAATTATAAATTTAATTATACAAAAAATTATTTGAAATGTATACACTAGTTTTTTTCTATTAATGATGTCAAATTCATCTCAATAAATTATATATTTTTCATATATAGGTTACAGGTTTTTTTGATTGTACGGTTATACAAACAGCACACTACAGCAGGCTAGGCCTTTATCAATGCTTTTTTAGTGACGATAAAGGACCCCCTTTATACACTCTATTTTAGCACTAATAAATCCCCCCCATTTAATATTGTTGAGGATAAAAACAATTTTTTAGCACTATTAAAATACTTTTTATACATTGTTAAAGAACATATCTGTAGTAGTGTTATTTTATTGGACAATAGATTTAAAATTATTTACAATAGTTAGGGCCCAATGGAACCCATATAATTCATACATTAGATACTTGATATAAAATTAATCTATAAAATTCAAAACTTTGTATATATTTACATACAAAAAAACAAACATTAATTCCTCTCAACCAAAATTTAAAAGAATTTTTATCAATAAAAAATACAATTACAATTATTTTAACCACAACACTCATTCAAAAAAAATCATCAATAGACTCAAGATGGAATGTTCCTTATTAGGTTTGGTTGTAGATTCAAGGTTTGTACAGATTGGTGGTTATGGAACCTATGGAAGTGTAGACTCCAAGCGGTGGTGTAATGTGGTTCCCTCAAGAGGTGCAGCATAGATCTTCATGTTGGGCTTGAGGCATGGAGTTCAACCTAAAGAATATTTATCTTCTTTTTCATGCTACCAGTTCTACTTTTGGATTTTGGTTCTGTTTGAAATTTTAATTTTCATGAAACATTGGTTTGTGACGTGCGGTAATGGTTTTAATTTTTTAATATCTTGTTTGTTAAGTGGTGTGTTTTGAATTTAGATGTAAAATTTCAAAAAAATATAATTCATTTACTTAAAAATATTTTAAAAAAAATTATAGAAAATGAAATTTATGTCGATCACCAACATGACATAACTTTTTTTCAAAATGATGTTGGTGTAAAACGAAAAACTGAGCAGAATTTTATAACACCAAGGTTTTGAAATAACTTTAATCTATAAGAATTCTATTATAATATGTGTCTCCACCCGATTCATTCAACAATAATAAAAAAATCATCAAAATGGCTATGTTAGATAAAATTCAACTATAACGATAATAAAAATGTGAGTTATTAAATGAGAAAAATATCACCAAATATAATTTATATTAATGGTAAGGTAAGATCAAAATTAGAGTTTTCTACAGATGGTAGTTGAAATAGTCGTCAATAGAATGAAATTTAAGGTTCAATAAATAAAAATTTGGGTCTTCAAAAAACCCTCGTGATATAATACTTAGGAAAACAAAAAAAATATGATAGCTTACAGTCATAAAAAACTATAAATCTAAAATAGTTTAAGAAGTAAAAAAGTGGGGTAAAAATATGGGGTTTTCTTCACAAAAAATATCAAAAGCTAATACAAATTAGGCTAAAGATAGAGCTACAAAAATCCTTTAGCGGTCCTAAAAACATCATTGTTCTCCTAAATGTCCATAAAATGGGGTTCCCTTTATTAGTTCTAAAAAACACTGATAAAGGTTATTCTTTATCATTATAAGAAATATCTTTTATAAAGGCCATACTACTGCATGTGGTGTTGATATTATAGAAAACTACAGCGAAAAAATAGGCAACAAATATAGGCAGTAGTAGCAAATATTTGGAAAATTCATAATTTAATTGAAATAAAAATTACGTCACAAATAAAATAAAACATACAATATTATAGACATTTCAAACATTGTGTTATACAATTACATTAGAAAGTAAAATTAATCACTAACATTTAAAAACATCAATGGTTTCATTTTCTTTAGAACCTAACCACCTCTCCCAAAGCCTGATCATGGTATTAGTTATTGAACAAACCACCCTAACTCGAGAAAAATAATCCACCAGTATATTAAAAAAATTCTTATCTTAGTAATAATATTAAGAAATAAATTAAACATAAATATGAAACAACACATTAATAAAATATCAATTTTAAACTGATAACGGACACTTTGTGTCATGATAGACACATCATGTATCAAAATGTGGTGAGACCGATTACTACACATCACCAATGACTTATGGATCATTGTCCCAAAGTATTAAAACAATCAAATGTGTTTTGTCAATTTTGAGTATGTCACTTATTTTTGTACTAAAATGTAAATTTTAAATAAAAATAATCACTTAGGTTTATACCAGTCACACTATGCATCAAATTTAGATGAAACTTATTCCTAACCATCATTAGTGATTTATGGATCATTTTCCAAAATAATTGAATCAATCCAAATATGTTTTATCAGTTTTGAGTATGCCACTTGTGTTTTTTACTAAAATGTCATTCTAAATTGAAAACACGCACTTTAATTCATATCGGTCACATCATGTCTCAGTATGATTTGAGATTGATTACTTCACATCAAAAATGATTTATAAATATTTTAAATATTTTATCAAGACAATACAAGCACATTTTCTTGGTTTTTAGTAAGTGACACTTGTTATGAACTAAAAAGTCAAATTTAAACTCATAATGGATACTTTGAGCCATACCAGGTACACTATGTATTTTATTGAGTTAAAAATAATTTCTAGATATTACAATTGATTTATGGATACTTTTAATAAATTATCAAAAAAATCTGAATGTGTTTTATTAGTTTTGTGTATGTCACTTGTCATTTTTACTAAAATGTCAATTTAATAAAACACTTTGAGTTATACCGGTCACACCATGTGTCATATTAAGTCGTATCTAATTATTACACATCACAAATGACATATTTACTATTTTCCCAAATTATCAAAATAATCTGAATGTGTTTTCTCGATTTGGAGTATGACACTTTTCTTTTTTACTAAAATTTCATTTTAAACAAAAAAACAAAATTAAACTTATATAGGTCACATCATGTGTTGATTTGATATAATATTAATTCCTACACATCAAAAATTACTTATGAATCATTTTCATAAAGTACCATGACAATTCAGGAACATTTTCTCAATATTCAGTGAGTTACTCAAATTTTGACCTAAAATATCAATTTTATACTAATAACAAACACTTTGAGTCATAATAGGCACACCATGCATTAGATTAAGGTGATTTTTATTCTTACATGTCAAAAAATAACATATGGATTTTCTGTTTATAGTATCAAAAAAATACAAAAGTGTTTTCTCAATTTTGAGTATGTCACTTGTCTCTTTACTAAAATGTCAATTTTAATTAAAAAGACACACTTGGAGTCATATTGGTCACATAATGTGTCGAATATAGGTAAAACTAATTCATAAATGTCACACATTATATATGGATCATTTTCATAAATTATCAAAATAGTATTATTTTTTCCAAATTTTTTAGTATGTCACTAGTATTTTTTACTACAATGTCAATTTAAACTGAAAACACGTACATTGAGTCATACTAGTCACATCGTGTGTCTGTTTGAGGTGAGTCTAATTATAATATGACACAACTGACTTATGAAGAGTTTTACTAAATTATCAAGAACATATTAGCATAATTTCTCAGGTTTTATTGAGTGACACTTGTTTTTAACTAAAATGTCAATTTTCGATTGATAACAGACACTTTGATTCATACCAATAACACCTTGTATGGGATTGAGATGTGGCTAATTCTTTATAAATCATAAATGAATTATGTATTTTTCTTCTAAAGTATCAAAACAATCCAAATGTGTTTTCTTAGTTTTGAGTACTTCACTTGTATTTTTTTACTAAAATGTCAATTTTAAATAAAAAGACACACCTGGAGTCAAACTAGTCACAACGTGCATCATATTTAGGGGAATAAAATTAATACACATCAAAAATGACTTATATATCATTATCATAAATTATAAAAATTATATGAACACATTTTATTAGTTTATATTATGTCACTTTCCTTTTTTATAAAATGTCATTTTAAACTAAAAAGACACACTTTGAGTCATACTGGTCACATTGTGTGTTGGTTTGATGTGAGAATAATTTCTACATGTCACAAGGAAATTTTGAATTATTTTCATAAATTATCAAGATAATGCAAGACTTTTTACTCTTTTTTTAGTGATTCACCAACATTTTGAACTAAAATTTCAATTTTAGACTGATAACAGACACTTCAAGCCATACCGGGAATACCATGTATTGGATTGAGGTGAATATGATTTCTACACATCATAAATGACTCATTCATCACTATCCTAAATTATCGAAAAATATGAACATGTTTTCTCATTTTTGAGTATGTCACTTGTATTTTTTTCTAAAATGTCATTTTTTCATCATGCATAACATCAATAAAATGTATGAAGTAAAAAAACATAGTATGGTAATTCAAAAAAACTAATCGATTTTTTCAATAATTTTTTGTATAGTTTTTTGAAAAAAAAAGGTTTACCAAAAGTAGTGTTCATGTCTTTTTCTTTCTCAAGTTCATCATGTGTTAGTGGAGAAAATGTTATACATTGTTCTGAAATCCCATCTAATGATGTCATCCAAGAATAGTACTTATTTCTTTGGGGTAAAAATATGTGATTTCCTAGGAACACAGTCTTCGATGAATGTTTCAACATAACTGACAGTGTACCTTGTTCACAAATGGGACACCTTGAGTTCCTTTAAGTCCTTATCCTAAAACATTTCCATAGGTAGAAAATTAATTTATCATCTTGTACAACATGGATCTCAACATGAAATATTCATTTCTCTAGGAATCATAAAACATAACATATTTATCTCAAAATAATTTAAAATCTTATATCAAGGGTCCCAAATAAACATCAATATCATTACCTAATTTTTTGGACCTAATATTGGAAGAGATAACATAATTTATTTTCATTTCATGCATAACCACAATAGAATATTATAATTTACCAAAATAATCATTCATATTCTATGAGTGCTTCTTGGAAAACCAAAAGCATTCACTCCATCTATAGATATCTCAAGACAATGGTTTCTTGAATCACTTACAAATTCAAGATTCTCATGATCAGTTCTCTTCCACTTAGGAGATTCTGTCAGGTGACAATGTTTCCCATCTTTATTTCTTGTATCTTCATTCCATGTAAATTGTATTACAGTATCCTCACTTCTATATAGACACCTGAACCTTCTAACAATTGGAAAGTACCATACAAATTTTATAGGACTCGATTCATCTTTATTGTATCAAGAATCACCACACTTTGGTCATTTTTAAGTGATTTTGGGTCCTTGAAAAATAGTATACAATCATTTGGACATGCATGTATTCATTCAAAGATCATACCCTTTGAATGTAGAATTCATTTAGCATCATATTTTCAGCAAGGAAGCTCATTATATTTTGGGATCATATCATTCATTAGAGTAAGTAGTATTATAACAATGGAATCACTCCATCTATTTCTAGCTTTCAAATTATATAGTTTTAGTATGGTTTATAATGCTCTATATTTATAACAACCAGGATACAATGACATCATGTTACAAATCTTTAACTTCTCAAAAAAAATTAGAAAATAAAAAGTTCATCTTTAACTAGCACTATCATTTTCTCATTATGATCTTTATCATTGTTCACACCTATAATAACATCCTTGATACGGTCTACATCATTGTCTACACTTTTAATCATTTTAGTTGATCTATAAAATGTAGTCTTATCCACGTAAAAAGCTACATTTGATTATCCCCCATTTTTAGTTTGACATTTATAACTTCAATTTATTTCATCATGGATCATGTGTTATTCCAACTCCTATGGACTAATTATTCTTGAACAAAAACATTGTAATCATGGAAAAATGATTTGAGAAGGTTTATGTGCATGATCTTTTGAAAACATGATTAACTCTTTCACTCCATCCTCATACACTTTTATCATGTGGTTGGAATCCATCCATTTTTTATTCATATCCATCCTATTTAATTTGGTGATATTAATATTTAACAAAATAAATAAATCATAAAACCCATTTCATAGAAAAATTTAAACTTATTTTTAAAATATTTCTATAAAGTGGTATTAATAATGGTTATGATTTTAAAGACATAAATTGGTTTATTAACGGTTATGATTTTACTAACATGGGTTATCATTAATCATTTATATATTATATTAACCTAATATACCATATCTTTCAATACTTAATATCCCAATAGAGACTAGTTTTCCTATCAGAACCAAACATAAAGGTGATCAACATATGGCCTTTAATACAAAGCTTCAAAACTAGTTGTTTATATCAATGATTAATAACTAATTTTATACAAAAAATATAATTTTTCAGATTTAAAATTGTATCTCTTAATATTTGTCACAATATAATTTCCATATTTTGGTTTCCTAAAAAACAATATTGAAATATGATACTCTAATGGTCACCAAAAAATAAAATACACAAGGTAAAGACATGTTTTAAAAAGACATTGTGATTTTATTACATATAAGTATGAGAGATACTTTGAAACAAATGGACATAATTGTTTGATTTTAATCCATGGGAGTAGGAGGGATAGTGGAAACTTTGAGCTGATTTCTAGCTGATCATCACAAAAACACTACCTACTTATCATTTGTTTTCACTGACTTACATGATAAGTGGGCAGTGTTTACGTGGTGCATTGTTAGGAGCTCCATGAAATCAAAATGAGAAATAATGATGAATTATTGAAAATTAATGTTAAGATGATGGAGAGGGTGAACCAATAATGTCTCAAGGAAAGAGAGATTGCGGGGATAATCGAAGGAAGATCGAGGAAAAATAAGAACGCTTATGCGTGCACTATTCAAACCATTTTGGAAAATTAATAAAAAACAAAGATGTTTGAGGGGGAGTAACTAATCACAAGTGATCACATACCTTGATTTTAATATATAATTATAATTTCAAGATAATAAAATTAAATAAACATTAAACTAAGGCAAATATATTAATACAAATTTTAGAATTTAAAGAAATGTTTAAACAGAGAAATGATTGTAATTTTGATTTATCTTCATTCTGTTTCAATGTGAAATTTATTAACAAAAAACAAAATGATTGTAATTTCTATATATCTTATTTGGTGAAAAATCTTAAAATAAAAGAAAATAAATTGTTTGGGAATGTGAAAAAAATAACCCTTATTAAAAATATAGATTTTCAATACTCAATTATTCCAAATCAAAAAATATTACAATTTTAAATCGTATCATTGATTTTTAAATAAATATATATATATTAAGAAATATTTATATAAATATACATATATATTTTTAAAAATATATTTACATAATTATATATAAATTTTTATTTATTTATAATTATATAAATATGTGTTCATAAATATATATATATATATATAATAAATAAATTTATAATTTTAGAAATATATATTTTTAATACATTAAATATATATTTAAAAATAAATTTATAATTTTTTGTTATTTTTATTTATCAATAGAAATGCATAAAATATTTATATACACATTATCAAAATTATTTATATACACATAATTATTTATAATCAAAATTATTTATATTGACATAATCAAAATTATTAATTATAGGTAATAAATTTTATTTATAAATTATTTATATAATTTATTAATTCAAAATATATACATAAATATAATAAAAAATATTAATTCAAAATTATTAATTTAAATTAGTAATTAATCTAAAATAATTATTAATTCAAAATTATTAATTCAAAAAAATTATTAATTCAAAAAAATTAATTCACAATAATTATTAATTCTCAATCTTCAAACAATTCAAAAATCCCCTTTTTAAACCATTTGAATCTACCCACTATAGTTTCAAATCAAAACCCTCCATTTTAAAGTCGATGTGAAAATTAAAAGATCCTTTATTATGATCATCATTGAAATCCAAAATATCGTACTAATTTTGAAACATCATAGAAATCCAATTTATTAACTTTAAAAACAATAATTTACCCTTAAAATCACATTTAAATTATAAAAAATCAATGAATCTTGTCCTCATAAATCATTGGGATGTTTTTTATTAGTTTTTAAAAATTATTTTCACTACAAAAAATCATGTTACACTTTATTTCAAATCACTTTTTAACAAAAAAATTACCCATTAAAAAAACATTTGTTATAATATCAAACACCAAATTCATTTTCAATCTACCATATAAAAATCAATCACTATTTCCAAAGCCAACCCCTTTCCTTTTTTAACCAAGCTTTCAAAATTTTAAAATTATGCATCACATTAATAACATGAGCATTCTATAATCAATATAGTTTGGAAACAATGACAACCTAACATAAAATATAAGAATAATTAGTAACCAAAATTGACTAGTACACATGGTTGGAAATCCATATGTCGATCATATTTTTGTCACAGGGATCCACTCAAAATTGTGTACAAGTGCACCGCAAGGTTTACCAAACTCTGCAAGATCAACATGGGTCACTGGTTCAACTCCCACTTCACCCACAAACATGATAAGATTTATAACCAAAAAAAATAATCTTTAACCAAAGATAAATCACCATAAATATAAATTAAAGTACACCAAAATCATATAAGAAAAACATAATACTCAACACAAATTGTCTTGGAAAGGGTGGTATGGTCAGTAATCATGATCTTACTCTGGTTCCTCTGAAAAGAAAGTAACAGAAAGATTATTCCAGTCTTCCCTAGAATACGTCTATCAGGACATTTTCCAATGCATCAAGTATCCAGATAACTAAAGAGAAGGAAAGGGACAAGGAGAGGATCCTTAGGATCCTCAGTCAAGGAAACTTATATTTATAGTGGGAAATGATTGATGATGATGATAACTATGATTACAATTATGGAAATGGTCTTTCTTTTCTTTCTTTGTAGTATTATTTTCTGGTTGAGGGCATGACTCTTTGTATGACCCCATCAGTTTTCTTTCTTTCCTATTATCTTGTTATTTCATCTTTAATAAATGGTCAACAGATTTGGATTCTGGCTAGAACTTTTTCATATATACTAATTGTAATATAAATCTTATTTAAAAACATATAAATATTTACATTTAAATTAAATTACTCACTATGACCTTTATTAGCACTGATAAAGGTGTCTGTTTTATCATCTCTAAAAAAAGAACTAATAAAGGGGTTACTTTTATCATTGGTTTTGTAAGAACTGATGAATGATAACTTCATCAGCATGTGAGTGCTGATAAAATTCACACCTTTATCATCACTTTTTTGTCTATAATTATTTAAATTCATCACTAGTTAAGCTATAATTTGTTTTGGAACCAAGGCCTATCACATCTGGAATATGGAAATGAAGTCTATTTTGTGTTTGTTTTCAATCTATACTGGGTTGATTAGGGAATTTCCAAAGAAAGTGATCTTACAGTACAACATGGATATAGTGTCAAAAGTTGTGTCATTTCCCAGTGTTTTCCAATTTTTTGGGAGAAAAATTAGGAGGAAGGATCATCATTTATGAAAGGTGATTTTCTAGGATTTTATAACCTCATATATGGAAAAGGCATAAGTTTTTGCAAATATTGGGTTTCATAAAGGTTGACCTTCACGAAGATGTAGAGTATTGCAAAAGAGTTTCGTGAAAGTGCGATAGCATAATGGTGGTTCTACACAACTACGAGAAGCTTCACGAATGCGTGATGCTTTAACAGTGATTCTATGTGACTATAAGAAGTTTCTCAAATGGGATGAATTATTTTAGTGATTCACGAATAGAGGATACTCGCAAACATTTTTTTAGAGGTTTGGAAAAAACCCTAATAGAGGTGTGGGATCTTCACGAAGGGTTGTTCCCATAAATAGAAAGCTACCGCCACTTATTTTGAGATGAAAAATAATTGAAAAAAGGATGAATCAATATAAATTCACAAAGGTTGAGAGAATCATGAATCATGAATTTGAAGTGACCTTGAGTATCATGAAAATAATTTTTTAGTCTTGACCAATTATTAGGTATCTCAGAAAAAGGATTTTTTTGATGACTAGGAATTCTGGAATGACATAGAGTTCTATGAAGGGAGTTTTCTTGATGAAGTTAGTTAGATTTGAGAAGGATCTTTGATAAAGTGTGTCGGTTCATAAAATTTTTAATTTCTTTGAAACATAAATGGGGTTTCATGAAGGTTAGGAGCTTTGGGAATGAAAGTGTTGATCATTTGTTATAATTGAACAATTCTTTCAAGTGCATAAACTTAGTTTTATGGTTTAAGTAGTGACTCTTGATATTCAGGGAATAAGACTTAAATAAAAATATTATGAGATGACATTCAATTCATTAAATTTAGTAAAACTTCACCCAAATCAGTGAGTTAGGTGGATTCGACATAAGTGTTCCGAGGGAGGAATTTTTTTGTCACTAAAATATTGTAAAGGCGGTGTATCCTACATAGAGTGAATATGTCTAATCTTCTATACTCCATGATAAGTAGTAAACCTAGTGGATTTAGGTATGACCAACACACTTTAGATGTATTATCCTTGGAATATCCCTTCATTGTAAACAAATTAAAATTATCATGTTATCTCTCTGCATGTCAATGTTTAATTTCTTTATGATTACATTCGATCTGTTTAACGGGTTCATACCAAAGTGGTAACAATATCTATCACTTTAAAAGAAAATTTTGACACCCTGATTCACCCCACCCCACTCAATGTGTTTTGAGGTCCTATAAGTGGAATCAAAGAATATAGATTTTTTGAGTTAAATTTCCTATTGTGTTCATGGATAATACAATGATTGTTAGGGAAGTTCCACTATTTGATGGAAGCAACTTCCAAATTTGGAATAATGGGATGAGATCTCATCTGAAATCCCTTGGGATGGAAGTTCTTTTTGCCACAAATAGTGGTATTTTGGTCACTAATGTGATAGGTATTTCTATGACTGAAATAGATATGAAAATTCTTGATACAGATTCCAAAGAATAAAATTCCCTTACAGAAACTATATTAGATCAAATATATTTGAAGGTGATGAGTTTCACTTTAGAGAATAACATGTGGGAGAAACTAAAATATATATATATATGAAGGAAATAACAAAGTTAAGGAGGAAAAAATCTATGTTTTTTACAATAAGTTTGATGATATGAAAATGAGTATTATTTATTTAACTAGATTACTGAATTTGTTGGAAAAATTCTAGGACTTCGTGAAGAAATTAAAGATACTGACATTGTGAAGAAAATATTGAAAAGGATTCCACCCCTGTACAATGCAAAAGTGTCATCCCTTTAGTAAAGGGATCTATCTAAACTTTCTCTTGATGATCTATTAAGTAGTCTTGTGTCTTATGAAATGAGAGTCAAACCAGAAGATGCAACAACTCGAGTAATAAAGGAAATGTAATTCAAATACATATAAAAACTTAAAATTTACAAAGATATTGTTGATGAAGATAATGAGGAAGATTAAATTCTTTCTATTTTTTCCAAGAAATTCAAGATAGGAAAAGGTATATTTGAAGGAAAGGTTCCCTTTGCCTATTTTCAATGTGGTAGAGTTGGAAACATTGACTATTAGTGCTCAAGTAAGTTCAATGATGAAGAAATTAAAGCATAAATCATGAAAAAACCTCAAAAAAGGTTCCCACATAAGGGATACTTCAAATTAGAAAATAAATTATAGAGAAATAGTATTTTCTATAAAGGTGAACAATATTATAATTAATTTTTAAATGATCCATAACCAGAGTTTAAATCTGAAACCCAAGCATCCATGATGGATAAAATTGAAAAGGTATAACCTTAAAAATATAAAGATAATTTGTTAAATGGTGTTGTTGATATCATGGTAGAACTTGTGGGTTCTCTTGATAATATTGAAATTCAAAAAAAGAGATACATAAATATGTGATATATTCTAGAAGAGTTATCAGAGTATGTTAATCAGATTGAAGCATAAATTGATCATCTTGAAGTAGGGGAAGAAAATCATTTAAAAACTATTGAAAGCTTATAAGATGTTTTGTAATTTAAGAATAGAAATAGATAGAAGTAAAAATTCATCAATGGCCTTATATCAAGAATGGAGGAAAATTATAAAACAGTTGAGGGACATAAAGAAGAATTTGTTAATCTATGGAGTAAACTGGAAGCTGAATCACAATCAAGGGAAACAAATAAGAAATTAAAATTTGTAATATTCTTATAGATAAAGCTATTATAAAGAGATAAACATGGCTTCGAAGGAGTGGAGAAGGCCTTGAATGATCAAAGATCCACATGTATAGGAAAAAGTTGAATTAACTGTGATTTAGAAATGTGAAAGTCTAGAAATGGGATGAACCAAAATAAAGGGAAGAAGAAAGTTGAATATATCACAAGGGTTCCTGATTTCCCAATAAAGAAAGATTTGAACCAAATAGAAAATAGTGCTAAAAAATCCTCAAGTAACCATAAAGGACCACCAGTAAAGAATCATTACAAGAGAGCGGTACATGTGGAGGAATAGAAGTGATAAAAAATGTCCTACTATAAAGTGTCAATTCTGTGTCTTTCTGAGCCATACCATGCCCTACTGTAAATTATAAAGGAGATGTCTAAATGGTGTATCACCTGGAAGTCAAATAAGGAGAATTATACCATATACCTCACTGTATATAATAAATAGTTTCTATGGATATTGTTTTCAATGTTATAACTATGGTCATAAAGTTATTCATTGCGGGTAGAGGAGAGGTGGGAATAATTAATATAGATCTTTGAGGCAATTCAATACCCATCAAACAAGTATAATTTATCTTTAAAATAAGTATTATCCTATTTAATAAGAACATTAATATGATGACCCCATTCACATTGAAAATTAATTAAAAATTATGTCTTTTTCCTTCACTCAATAGGGGTATCACATGGAAGAAAAAGAATAAAATAGAGAATTCCAACCTCACATAAATAGCCCTCAAATCTACAAAGAATAGTAACACCTGGATTATTGACAATATATTCCCATCCCACATAACATAAAATTCACATTTATTGAAAAAATGTTAAGAAACACTTTAATGAAATAGTGAGATTTGGAAATGATGGTGATTTAATGATCAAATCTAGTGGAAGTACAAAATTGGAAAATGATAAGCTAAGTAAAATTTAAGTTCTTTATATATACATTTTGAATCAAAATCTTTTAAGTGTGATTCAACTCTATGAATTGGGACTAATAGTGAAATTTAATCAAAAGTTGTGCACTAAGTAAAGACCTGTAATTCTATTATAAAGGATATATAATAGATGATAATTTATATCAGGTTAGTGGTAAATAATTTTTTTTACTAAACAATTGAATAATAAAACAACTTTTGGTACCAAAGGTTTAGTCACATTAATCAATAGTGCATGGAATAGATGTATAATATTAATATAGTATTTGACATTCCCAATATGTAGCGTGATCAAGAAAATACATGTGATGCATGTATGAGAGGAAATGTGTTAGGTAGTTCATATTATTTGAAGAATAAAAGGGAATAGAATATGCTCGATCATATCCACATAGACATATGTGGCCCAATAAATTTTGTTGGCATATATATAGAGAGGTACTTCATTCTTTTTATTTATGATTATAGTAGAATGTCTTGTGTAATTATTATAAAGAGGAAACAACTAGTTCTTGATTGCAATAAAATTTATCATCAAACTTCTTAGAATGAAATTGGTTATACAATCAAGATTCTATGATTTCACAATGGATAAAAATAAAAATCTATTGAATTTGAAAATTAACTTGAAAAACCTAGAATAAATCATTAGGTGGCTGTAGTGATAACCCCAAAAAAATGGAGTTATTGAATTCAGAAATTTATAGGTGAACAATATTTCTACAATTATGCTGAGTGAGAGTCGTATTTCTCATCATTACTAAAAATTGGTTGTTTAAGTAGTGGTATACACACAAAATTGAATAGGTATTTTTATACAATTCTCAACTACTTTATTGGGTGACGCTCCATTTCCCCTCTAATGACCTAGGAGATGGTCGTGTCGTCGTATTCCCTCATTGGCCCTTCTCGGTTGGGGGGGAGGGGGAGGTTCCTCCTCTACTTTATTCATATCCTCATCATTCATCCTTCACTACATTCACGAATCTTACTACCTCCCTAGATTTCCCTTTATAATTGTTATCCCTAAAGTCTAATCATGTGTTGATGGAGTTATAATGGTTCCTATTTCTTCCCTGGAGTCCATAAAATCCTCTGTGATGATGGATCATTCATTGGTGGCCCACTTCAGCAATAGACAACCCTCCATTGTAATATTTGAAAGATTCATCTTTTATTTTTTGATGTTTGAAGATCAGCTGAAAAAAGGGATTTTGGACTCGAGGCATGTTTTGAATCAGTTCTCAATAGAAGAAGACCTTATCTCCACTTTGGAGAATGCTCCATGTGTTATTATAGGTTCTTGTTTCTCCCTCTTCTGGTGGTTGTTTCATTTTTTACTTGCAGTAACATACCCCCATTACGATGATATGGATCTCACTTCCTAGTCTTCCCCTACCATTTCAGAATATGGAGTTCAATTGATCAGTAATCTGGTGGGCCATTACCTCTTCTCGAATCATCATACTTGCGTAGTGTTTCATCTGATTTCTCTGAGGATCTATGTTGAAGTAGATGTTTTAAAGGAACCTATAGAATATATTATAAATGAGGTTAAAGGTGATTTGAGGTGGTATTAAAAGTTTTTCTATGAATTGTGGGTCTCTTTCTATTCATCTTGCAGTCATTCGGGACATGATTCTCATAGATGTAGGTAAAGAACACTTGGGGATTCTATTGTGGATCTTCTATCTAATAGCGTGGGTGATGGTCATCCTCTAAAGGATGCATAAAAATTGTATTGAACTCTTCAGATGCTGTTACAACATGAAAATACCTTGAGGTGGAATATTTGGGTACTAGCGAGATAAGGCATTGTCCAGTCATTCATAAAGAGGTTATAGTCATGTATCGCAAGCTAAAGATTGTAGATATATATGAGCGTTTGAGGAATAATTTGGGTGAAACTATTTCAACAAGGTAGGGGACCTAGGGGGAACTCATGGTAACTAATAGTACTAATTTACACCCCTCATCATATAAAGGGGTTTTGGTTTCTATCGGTTCTTATACTCATGTCCAGGAGTCTCGTATCTAGGGTCCCGTAAGCTACAACCATAAGTTGGCAGTGTAGAGAGATTCTTTTGTCTAGGGGGTTAGGTTAAACTCAGTTAATAGACTATGTCCTATAAGGATTTTGAACACTATTATACTTGGTACCCACTTTAAAGGGATATAAATTTAGGGGAATACAAAAGAACAAAGAGTATAGAAAGATATAGTTATCTCTACTTCTCAGAACCATTTTTTGGTATTGAGTGATGATGATCAAACCCCATTCATATTAGGGAATTATGAGGAGAAATGACATAAATATAATCATCCTTTAAGAGGCATATCGGATGATAAAGTGGTGTATAATGATTCTTCCTCTGAAAATTAGTCATTTGAGTCCAAGGAAGTAGATATTGTGGAAGAGTTCCCACAGTCATCTTCAAAGAAAGGAAATAAGACCCTTGTTGATTCATATGGGTTTATTCAGCATGTGTAGAGGCCGTAGAGACAAAAGGACTACTCCGATTTACTTATACCATCTATTTCATGGTCATCTATCAAATGAATACTCCCTAAAAAGAGATTTACGGTTGTGGTTGACATCCCAAAGAGAAAGTATAAGCAGTGTATTATGTACATGGAGCCAGCAGCACCTCCCTATGATGGAGTGATTGAAATGCAGGAAGTGGATGTAACTTTCATTGATCCTTTGAATATAGATACGGAGGATGTTGAATCAGAAGAAATCCAGGATCTACTCATACATTCTAATGAATAAATTTTAGAGGATTCTTTCCTAATCAAGGTCTCAAAGGAGTATGAACATAGAAATTTTGAAAGACCATTGTGAGTTTATTTGAATAAAGAAAAAACATCTTGGATAGATAAATAGAAATACATATTAATACGTGGATTAAACTATGGGAAAATAAGCCTATAGGAACATGTTTAGTCTTGGGACATGATGTAATTTCACTTCGAGGATCTTAAGGAAAATCCTTAAATAGAGGTTACCTCCATCGAATGGAGATTATTCAAGGTAAATAATTCTAACCACTTAAATTTGTTCTAGAATGGCATGATTATTTCTTCTGAGATTTGACATTGTAGGTATTCTAAATTTTCTTGGTTTCCCAATTATTTTATAAAAGTGCTTATAAAATAAATATAATTTTATTTGGGTTGGGTAACATGGGTTTTTATGGGAGAAAACAAGACATTGTATGAGTTATAGTATGTAAGGAATCCCTATCTAGAGTATTTTTTTTTTTTTTGAAGTAAATGTTTCATCTGAAACAAAGAATGAAATCAAGTAAAGTATGGTGATACTATAGATGAGGTAATATTACATGGATATTAAATAAATATTTAATCCTACGAATGTTACAATAACCATCATGGAATAATTTTGAAAAGAAGTGGTGTCAAGATCATTGAAGATAAAACCATAAATACCTCAAAGTTCTCAAATGCTAATATGATATAAGGTAGAGAAAAAAGAGGACAAGGGGAAGATTAAAATACAGAAATTATAGAAGGCTTGAAAACATTCAGGGATCCCAAAATTATGATAATTCAGAAGAAGAATGATAAGAGGAAACTATTTTTGAAGAAACCCCATCAGAATCCTAAAAGGATAAATAGAAGAGTATAAATTGATAGATCCAACATTATTGGGGATTGGAATTCACCTATAAAGATAAAGAGTATGAGGAATAAATAACATTATTCTTTCTTATCAATTTGGGAATGAACCTCATTAGAATAATCACTGAAGAATTAATCATGGGTTAAGGCCGTGAATGAATAACTAGATCAGATTGACAAGAACTGAACATGGGATATTATTAAGAGACTAGAAAATCACAATGTGATTGTAATAAAGTGTATTTTTTAAAACAAATTTTATGATCATGGAAATTTGATAAAAAAGGAACATCTGGTGTGTAAAGTTTATGCACAAATTGAATGAATTGATGTGGAAGAAACATTTTCTCTAGTATCTAGACTGTAGTCGATTGGGATTTTCCTTACCATGGAAATTTTTACTGAGTACAAAGTTTTTCATATGGATGTAAAAACAAAATTCTTAAATGTAGTTATTGAATAATAAGTCTACATTGAACAACCAATGGGATTTCTGATTGAAAATTATGAGACTAAGGTTTGTATATTAAATAATTATATCTATAGTTTGAAGCAAGCACCACGAGCATGGTATTCCTGACTGGATGATTATCTGAAGAAGATTGAATTTTAAATAGGAAGTATTGAATATAATCTCAATGTGAATAAATACCATAAATATAAATTTATGGGGATTTTGAATGTGGATGATATTATTTTTTGTGGAAGTAGGCAGGGATCAGTGGAAGAAATTTCTAACCACATGTAATATGAATTTGAAATGTTTATTATTGGTGAACTCGCATACTTTTTAGGGCTTCAGATGGTTTGAAAAAAGTCTTATACCTTAAACTCTCTAAAAAAATATGATAAATATATGATAAATAAATTCAACATACATGACTCAAAACCAATGTCGACTCTAGTTATGGTTGGGAAAAGACTTAGAAAACAAGAGGATGGGGCATGTGTGGATCCCACACTGTATAGGAGAATCATTGAAAGCCTATTATACTTGAATACCATACGGACATATATCATCTTTGCAACATGTTTATTGAACCACTTTCAAAGTGATTTGAAGGAAGATAATTTGGAAGTAGTTAAAAAATCATGAGTAATATTAAAGGTACTTTCAGTTATGGATTACACTTTACAATAGAAAGAGATAATAAATTATCAGAATTTTCTAATGCAGACTGGGTTGGAGATTTGGTAGATGAAAATTCCACAAGTGGTGGAGTTTTATTCATTTTCAAAAATTGGTAGTATGGTTGAGAAAGAAATAATAAATCACTTCTCTTATCATGGTAAAATCTGATTATATCTCTATTATAATGGCATGAACTCAACTATTTTGGATTAAGCAATAAATTATTGATACTAGTAATGAGGTGAAATATCCTATGGTGATTCATTGTGATAATAATAGAACATTCAATTTTACAAATAATATGGTCCAACACTCTCATACCAAAACTATTTAGATTAGATATCACTTCATTAAAGAAAAATTTAAATAAGGTTTGATTAAAATGGATCATGTTGGAACTGATGACCAAGTGTCTAAAATTCTAACTAAGTCATCGGTAGCACATATATTTGAGAACCATCAATTGAACCTTTTTTTCATCCACCTCTTAGTGCATAAGTAGGTTGCAAATAGTCATATGTCCCCATTTTTGTTAAATGTTTTAATTTTATTATAGATTTGATGTGGTTTTATGGGAGAGATACAATCTAAGGTGAGTTTTTTAACTCTACAAGTCTAAATATAGGTTCTTTGGGTTTATTTCCAAAAGGGTATAATAGAGAAATTTAATATTATAAAGGTAATATTGTTACAGGATTTTGAAAAACCATGCAATGATTTAGTGACACGATCAGAATTCAGTGTTATGAGGACACAATTTATATTTATCAGATCTTATCTTGGAAATATTTAAGCATTCTAAAAAACAATAACCCAATTCATGCTTCCCCACTTTTTTTCTACACTGATCTTTGCTTACGTATACTTAGAGTTTTAGATGAGTTATTTCTCTCTTTTTAGGTTTTTGTTTGAGGCTAGTGCTTTATTTAATTTATCTAACAAAATTCCAACAAACCCAAAGGGGGGGTTGTTAGAACCAAGGCCCATCACAACTGCTAGCTGGAAATGGAGTCTATTTTATTTTTATTTTCAATCAACACTGGGTTGATGAGGTACTTTTCAAGGAAAGTGATCTTACAGTACAAGATGTATATAATATTGAATGTGGCATCATTTCCCAGTGTTTTTGAAATTTTTGGGCTAAAAATTAGGATTAATGAGCATGATTCGTGAAATGTGGTTTTCTAGGATTTTATCAAATCAAATATAGAAAAGGAATATGTTTCATAAAGACTATGATTCATAAAGTTTTAGATTCATGAAGATGTGCAGAATCATAAATAAGATTCACTGAATCATGATGGAATGATGGTGATTCTACATGACTATGATAAGCTTCATGAATGAGTGATGGCATGATGGTAATTCTACACAACTATGATAAGATTCATGAATGGTTTGAATTTCTCTAGTGCTAAAAAAATAGAGGAGATTTGTGAACATGTTTTTTTGGAGGTTCGGGAAAATCCCATAGAGGAATGAAAAGTTCACGAAGGGCTATGAAAATAAAAATTTGGTTGCCCCCGCTTCTTTTGAGACAAAAAATAATTGAAGAAAAGGTTGAATCGTCCTAAATTCTCAAAGACTGCTAGATTTCAGAATCAGTATTTCAAATTGATCTTGAGCATCATGAAAAGTCTATCTTAGGCTGAACCAATGCTAAAGTATCTCATAAAAAGGAGTTTCATGATGACTGGGTATTCCAGGATGACATAGCATTCCACAAAGGGAGTTTACTTTGAAAAGGTTGTTATCTTCATGAAGGATCTTTGTGAAATATCTTTGTGAAAGTGTGTAGTTTCATGAAAGTTGAAATTTCTTTGAAACATAAAGGGGGTTTTATGAAGGTTATGACCTTCTTGAATGACAGTGTTGATCATCTGGTTTAAGTGAATTGTGATTTAAAGTTCATCAACTGAGTTCTAAAATTCAAATAGATTCACATGCTATTCAGGGATAGAGACATAAATACTAATCTACTGATATGACCTCCAAGCTATTAAACTGAGGAAAAATTAACCCAAATTAGTGAGCCAGGGGGATTCGATGGAAGTGTTTTGAGGGAGTCAGTGTGTTTTCCCTATAATCTTGTAAATTCAATGTGCCTAGAATAGATTTACTATGTATGGTCTTATATACTAAACAGTAACTAGTGAAGTTTAGTAGATTTAGGTACAAATGACAAACTATCAGAATATTCTCCTTATAATATCCCTTAGTGGTGAACCAATTAAATTGTCGTGTTGTCTCTCTGCATGTGAATGTTTAACACTGTGAAATCATATTTGATAGGTTTAACTGGTTCATATTATTTTGGGAACAAGATCAATCACTTTAAAAGAAAATTTTGAAAATTTAATTCACCCCTCCCATCTCATGGTATTCTGGGGTCCCACAATTTGTGGTGGTGAAACCTTTAAGTGTCATATCTTTTAAACACATGCTTATAGAAACATGATCACATGAAAGAAAATTATACTAAGGTACTAGATGAAACCTTATTGGTATGACAATTTCTTGATGTTCATCAAGTGTAAGGAATTGAGAGAAGAAGCCGAATTGACTAACATAGTTGGGTGACATGTTGAACACCTAAGAAAGAGAGAATTGGGTGTCACAAAATAGAAGAGAGAAAAACAAGGAAGAGAACGAAGGAAGCATGTTAACATTTCTATCTGACCATGATTTTAATTATTTTGTTCATTTTACATAAAAAAATACACATATAATATGGTGTTGATGGAGGTGTCAATTTTTTTTGGGTTGCGTTGATGTTGTATTCCACATTCAACCACCAAGAACCAATTGGGTATAAAATTGTTTTTTAAAACACAAAATACGGAAAATATAAATGATTTTCATTATAATAGTTTAATGAAAATGAAGATAATAAATAAGAAATAAATTATTATAACAGAATTGGATTATTTATTCTTGTGATTTTAATCACTGATTTGAATATTAATTCATGTTTTTCTTGAGTTTTATTTTTCTTTTATTTAGTTTGGAATATTTCTAGATTATTTTATTTTACTATTATTTGAGGATCCCTTAAACCTTACATGAGCGATACTTTACCCTTATTTGTGGTTTTCTAACGCTATATAAGTGGTATATTTATCTTAAGTGTATTTATGTTTATAGGGATGACCTTTACATAGGGTATGTTATACTCTTACATAGCCATGGTTCTATGCAAGAAACCTTTACTCAATATTGGGTTTACCATTATATTGTAGTGGAATGGATTAGGATATCTTCAAATGGGGGTTAAGTTACCCATATAGAACCTGTTTGTGGAGCATCTTACCCTTATGTGAGCTGAAGTTACCCTTACATTAATGATTTTTTGGGAAAGATATCATTATGTAGCGGGTGGTGCTACCTTTATATAGCATCTCCAGTTTGTAGTACCCTTATATAGTTGTATATCAAACCATAAAAAATATCCAATGTTAACTTTATGTGGGATAGCTTATGAGGTTACTTAAGTAGCTTCAACAGATCAGGTTTTATTTCAATAAACTCTTCATCATGCTCCTCGACTGAACACGTGTCTTCAGGTTGTTGAAGGTTTTTTCAAGGGTTTTTATCTTTTATTTTGTATGCTAGATTCCTTGTATCATGGGAGGGATAGATAGACTGAATATTAGAGAGGGAAAACCATGATAAATTGAGTGATAAGTAGATGATATTGAGGATCATGATACTATTTGTCTCTCTATTGCTGACACCATTCACAGTTTATTCTTTGAGTACTATTCCATTGGAGATCTTGAGGATTTATGGTTCTAAAGAGGATGAAAAAAATATTGTAGGGATTCAACATGTGAGTTTAAAACCAAAAAATAGGGTTTTGGCTTAGTTTTATTTTCATGTTTAATTTAGTTTCCTTGGCCTATTATTCATCATTCTTTTAGGCATTGGTGTCATGTTTGACCTCTATTTTTTAGTCTGTTTTTATCATTTTTCTACTTCAAATTTCAATTTACAAGCTTCTATTTTTTTTATTTTCTTAATTAAAGGGTTGGGGTGGTGTTACTTCTATGGAGTATAACCAAAGTGGACTAAACCACATAAATTCTCTTGAATTGTTTATATTTCCTTTATTTATTTTGAAATTATATCTTTTTTTATCTCATCTTAATCAATAGCTTTTTTTATTATGTTTCTCTTATTTCTATGAATTTTTCTTTGGCTCAAATATTGTTTTTTTATTATAAAGTGGGTTTGTGTGATATTTCCCCCTACCTTGGAGTTGTGTGCTTCACTATATACCTCCCCATAATATATTGGTACCATAGAGAAGTAATCGGGTTTAGATATTTATTCAACTAAGGTAGATATTGAGGATCTTGATGGAGAGAACAATTTCAATTTTTTGAGAGTTAAAATGTATTCTTTTTTTCATAATAGACTTGATGATACTTTGGAAATATCTAAGAGAAAAATCACAATTTTCTCTTCTATTGGGGAAACCTTGACCTCTTTTGAGGATGTTAACCCTACAATTTTAAAAAGGCCCATTCCCGAATATTTTTCACCCAAGGTGACAAGTTTTTATGGTAAGTGGTCCATGAGACTTCATCCAGTGCTATATGGTTGAAGTTAGAGAATATTTACATGACTATGAGTATTTTAGGAAGATTACCAATTAAAATGAATCTTTATAATTTCAAAATGGTCCCTTACACTTCTATGAAAACTCATATATATATTTTTAATAAGATGGTTTAGACATAGCCAATGTGGATGATGAAATAATAGATGAGGACCAAGATTGTTTATTTTTGGAATTCCTTATATTAATTATTTAATATGGTTAGATATTCCATGGTGTATGGTAGGGATTTTATAGGAAGTAAGGTCAGTTATCTTGTCTAGATATCTTCAAATTCATGGTTTGAATATGGAGGGTGGTGGGGAAAAGTTTAGGCCTAATTTGATCAGTTTGAAGGGATAACCAAAAATTGAAATCAAAGAAAGGAATAATGGTAGTTTTTTTATGAAAGTTATGTTGTATTTGTGTGGAAAACTGGAAACATTAAGTGATATTGTTCTAAGGATATGTTTAAGGATAGAATTTCCAAGAATAATGTGTTATACTTAAATTATGATAGTGTTGAGATTCATTAAGTCTACTTATCATCCCTTAGTATATTGTAGGTGTCTCTATAGTTTTTATTTCTTCTGATTTCCCAGGATTGTCTATGCATGTGATTTACAGGGGCCACTGGTTAGAAGAGAGGGTGTGGGTAGGGATAGTTTTATGAGGTTTTTGGGCTCAAGTGGAGACTTTTCTACCCCCATTTTACATTGTGTTTTATACTACTTTTACTACTTTCATTTAGAACTACTTTACTTTTGATCTTTTTTATGCTCTTCATTTTTTACATGTTTCTTTCTATTTTATTTATTGGATATTTCTCTATTTTCATTGGATGTCATTCTGGAATAAGATAACTGATTGAGACCACTAATGAAATGTGTCCAACTAGTTGTAGGTATGTAATGATGAGAAGCGTTGGTAAGTAAATGTATGAGTTTAGTTTAATGTTTTTTCAAATATTGTGTTTTTCTATGACCATGTTTTAGAATTTTGTCATAGTGGATGTGTTGGTATTGGAATACATGTGCCACTATGGTGCATGTTAGGTATTTGGGAAGGCTAGGTTGATCATGTTTGAGCATAGGCTTTTTTTATGAGAGAATACCTAAACCATCTAATAAGTTACGCTAGTGTAGGCCTGTAAAAACACCATCCTTGTTTGTTTTTATTATACTTTTTAAGGTGGAGTCTTTGTTAAATTCTTTATGTTGATTGTTACAAATGAAAAAAAAAATTATTTATTTTTTTATTTTTTGATCCCTGTGATTTTAATCATTCATTTTCAGGTTAATTCATGTTTTTATGAGTTTTATTTTACTTTGAATTTCTTTTCTAGCTTTTTGGATTATTTTTATTTTACCCTTGCATGAGGAGTTCTTGACCCTTATGTGAGGGATGCATTACCCTTATATGAGGTTGTTTTCCCTTATGTAAGTGGTATGTTACCCTTATATGTATTTGTGTTTCTAAGGTTGAAATTTACGTAGGGGATGTTATACCCTAACGTACCCATGGTTTTATGCCATATACCTTTACGTGAGCTCAGTTTGACCTTTATGTGGTGGTGGACTTGATAGATTTGCCTTAATGTTGGGCCTATATTACCCTTATGTAACTTTTGGTAGAGAGTCTTACCCTTACATGATCTAGGTTTACCCTTATATAGTTTTTGTTTTCGGAGAGCTACCCATACACAGTGGGTAGAGATACCTTTATAAAGAAACCGAGATTCGTGGTACCCTTACACAGTATCATATTAACCCTTATATAATGGAAAAAGTTTTTGTTATATGGGGTATCTTATGAGGACCCTTACATAGCATCAGATTGTGGGGGTTTGTTGTAAAAAATAATTCATAACAATCCTCAACTGAACACTTGTCTTCAGGTTATTGAAGGTTTATTTGAGGGATTTTTTTCATCCATTTTAAGTACTTGGTTCCCCTCTTATGGGAATCAATAGATAAAATTAAGGTCAGAGAGGGAAAATTGAGTTAAATCGAGGGAAAGGGAGATGATCCAGAGGTTCCAAATCTTATTCACGGATCTATTGGTGACACTATTCATGGATGATTCTGTAAATGTTGTTCTGGTTGAGAGATCAAGGATTTAGAGTTCTGAAGAGGAAAAAAATGATCATGTAGAGCTTCGATAGGTGAGGTCAAACCGTAATAAGGGGTTTTTGGCCTTGTTCATTTCTTTTCTTATTTAATTTTTTCCCTAGGTCTTCTTGTTGTTATTACTATAAACATTAGGGTCTTATTTGACCTCTATTTTTTAGTCTGTTATTGTCATTTTTCTTCATTGAATTTCTCTTTGTAAGATTCTATTTTTTATTTTCTTTATAAAATGTTTTGTTGGTGTTCTTAGCATGAAGTAGGACCAAAGTGATCTGAACCATGTAAATTATCATGTTTTTTTATCTTTTATATATTTATTTTTAAATTGTTACATTTTTTACTCTTATCTTCATCAATATTTAATGTTTGTTGTGTTTCTCTTCTTTTAGTGATGTTTTCACTAGCTCAAATCTATTTTTGTTTTTCTGTTGTGTGGTGGGTTTGTGCAATACTTCCCCCTACCTTGTAGTTTTTTATTTCACTATATACCTCCCCATAACACAAATTATATCATGGTAGTGATCTAAACACTGCAATAGTATCATTACATATTAAAAAAGAAGATTTTAAGAATTATTATAATAGAAATAAAAATATGTACATATTTATTCTAACAAATAGAATCAAGAAACATGAGAATTAAATTATAGAATCAAATATATATTTCCATAAATATAACATTTTCTAATATAAAGATTAAAAACATCAAGAAAGAGGTAACAACAAAATTATCTATGATTTCCATCAATGAAAAAGGTTCAAAAATCATTGAATAAATTCAATAAGCATTGATACAAAGAGAAATGTTCAGTGAAATATAGGTCAAATAAATGAAAATGGAATGTGGTAAAAAGGGAACTGAGTTTTGAGTTCTTTATCCAATTGGCCTATGTTGACAGGTAAATATCATCATGGGATTTAATATGAAAAATAAAGAACATTAAAAAAGATAGATAAACAATAGCACACTAGGACCAAGAAATCTATCTAAAAATTGATTCTATATAAACCATAGGGATCATGGTCAAATCTGAGTAGTGATAACTGCATATGCATCTGATCTTGGATGTAGTCACTCACACAACCAATGCAGATCTAATAAAATATTATTTATAAGAATTAATGTTGATAAATAAAGAAGATCGTACTGAAACTGCTATTACTGGGGGTTTGGTATCACCTTTTTCATCATGGAAACTCCATGTTAGGCGTTAAATGTTGCTATCATCGAGTTTGATTCCTCCAGTCTATCCTCCTTAACATTATCACTATTGTTTTGTTTTATTTCAACTATCCAAGATCAAGAACAATTCTCTTGATCATAGTTTTTCACCCCTATTCAAATCTAGGTTTATCACACCTCTAAAAAATCTAGACGTGGACATGAAAATCTCCTAAATCCACCATATCATATACTAAACAATTTTAGTAAAGGAGGATCTCCATGTCATCTCTAGCAACCATCCATGGGCAATATGACAGCTCTATCTTCCACTTTTTCTTCCCCATCAAACCAAAAAACAATGCTAATGTCCCTCACATCACTTCACTCTCTTTATGAGACCAAAAGGTAAACTATAAGGAGATATCACCTCTCAAAATGTGAAACTAGAGATTATAATCATCCCCATAGATCAGTGAATTCAATGATCAATGATAGATGAGGAAGTTCTGGAGTTTAAGGAACGTGTTTTGAACCACATGTATGGTTGAGATATAAAGGAAACAACCACAAGAAAGTTGTGAAACGGTCTAGTGGGACACATAGAATGTTATTACTAGTTAACCAGTAGGTGAGATGATCCAACCCAAAATATTTCATAGAGAAATAAGATCCATGGAATGGGTATAAGGATATGTGCTATTAAATATACCAAAATGATAGTCCCTGTCATGTCAAGTTAAAAAACTAGAAATTAAAACATAACATAACAATCATATTAAATTAGAATTTAATTAACAAAATAATGGAATAAAATTCCCAATTATCTAAATTTTTAATTAAAATTCATGAACACAATTTAATATGTAAAAATATTGCATAATATTCACATTGAAAATTAAATTCCTAACCTTGTGATGATTCTGAACCACCAAAATCATCAATCTGAAAAAATCCTAAATAGGAAACTAATGGGTCTAATATTTTTATTACCATATTAATATTATCGGTCCAACTTCACCTAACATGCATCAATGTGATAAATTCTACCCAATTTAAATGATATTGTAAATAGCTACCAACATGCTCAGAATTTAAACAATTCTAAACAAATTACTTGATTAATCAGATTCATGTACTTTCCTGATTCTCTTTATGTGATGGTTTCATTGACGAAGCTAAAGACCATATAATCACATTTCAATAGAGGTCTCGAGAGCATCACATCAGTGCAAAAATAATAGAAATAAATAGAGTTGTACCATCCTCTAAAAAATGACAAAATAAACTCCGAAATATTCACAATGAAATAACTCAGTAATGAAGGTGCGACTTTGAAAAATATTAGGAAAGGAATAAACATACCAAAATTAAAGCATATAAACATAAAAAAAGTCATCACCTAAACCTAGAAAGACCAAGAATCGAAATATTTTAAGAGGGGATCCAAAATCTCCACCTAAGGGGATCACATTGTCTATACCAAGCCAATAAAGAAAGTTCATCATATAGGGAACCACTGAAAATTACATAAATACCCAAGGGTTCTAAGGAAAATCTAGAAATGTGTCTTTTTGCATGTGCATGTATGTGGATGTATGTGTATGTGTATTCATGCGCATGTGTGTGTGTGTGTGTCTGTGTGTCTGTGTATGTGTCTGTGTGTGTGTGTGTGTGTGTCTATGTGTGTGTATGTGTATGTGTATGTGTATGTGTTTGTGTTTGTGTATGTGTATGTGTATGTGTATGTGTATGTGTATTCATGCGGATGTGTTTGTCTGTGTGTCTGTGTATGTGTCTGTGTGTGTGTGTGTGTGTGCCTGTGTATGTGTATGTGTATGTGTATGTGTATGTGTATGTGTATGTGTTTGTGTATGTGTATGTGTATGTGTATGTGTAT